>CM033642.1:227032704-227640993 GCA_019512145.1 Engystomops pustulosus | reverse complement strand
TGTGAAGCTTCAGGGTGGCATGAAAAAGCCATGCTGTGGCGCTAGTTGTGACCATTGCCTGACCAGTGGCTATGGGATGAAGTTTAATGTTCTGCAGATTGTGCAAGTGAAAACCCTCAGGGACAATAACTTCTTGCAATTTAGGGGCCCCTCATTCCTGTGTTTCCATAGATTATGGTTATTTAAATCTGTTTTTGTTTATTGGGGAATTCACATCATTTGTTTTTTTGAAAAGTGCTTGCAGGAATATGATGGTGCTATATAAAATAAAGATTATTTGTATTATTAGTGGCTTTTTTTAATGTTTCTTTACTTTAAAAAAATGAGCCATTTTGTAGATCGTGTTGTTTTGCAGCAATGATGCTGAGCTTTGAACAAAATAACATTGTAGTACAAAAGCGATGTTTTTTCTTTGTTTTCTATTCTGTTTCAGTTTCAGAGGGCTGTTGCATTGTGGTGTGTACAATTTTAAGCAGTATTATAGCTAAATGGGCAGAACAGAGAAAAGGAAGAAATGGAAGTTAGGTTGTTTGTGGACATTTGCAGCATTTGATACAGAAGTTGTTCGCTGGCAAAGCCACAATTGGCTTTTTGATAATTATGTACCTTGTATTTTTTAATTCAAGGAAGGAAAATTTTAAAAGTTTTAGATGATTTTTGGAATAATCGTTTAAGTTTTGGGAACGGATTTAGTTGATGAGGAACTTCGGGCCATTGTAGCAAAATAAATTGTGAAAATTGGATGCTGTGAAGATGGATCCTGTGGCCATTGTACAATTAAGTACAAGGTAGGCTTTTTACAGTGCAGTTAAAGTTGTTGCAGTGACAATGACGATTGATTTTAAATGTGGATATGCAGTAAGTAATAATGAAGCTAGTTTTAGCTATTGAAGCAAAGCTGGTGCTGTGCATCAGGCCAGTATGGCTTAAGGTATACATGTATTAGTTTATAGTTTTATGACCAGAAATACAAAAAGCGTGCCCAGATATACAGATTCCATTTACACTAACCATTTGTGTTGGGGGTGGACTTATGGGCTTTTCATTTTCCATATTTTTTACTGACTTATACAAAATTTGTTTTTTTTTGTTTTTTTTTACTTTTTCCTCTCAGGGCACTTCTGCGGACTTGTTGGGAATTCAAGATTTTTTTTTATGGTTATTGTCAGATAAAACATTTTTTTTAGCAAGAGGGTCACAGGAATGGACAAACACCCTGGGGTTCATATAAATGAGACACTGGAATTAAGACCTGAAGTTGGGAATGAAAATAAAAAATAAAACAAACCTGGACAATCATTGTCAACCTCTAGGACCTTGAGGGTGCGTTCACACGTCGCGTTTACTGGCATGAGTTTAAAACGCTTGATACAGCTGAAGGGGTATTTCCCTAATGTAAACAGCTGTTATAACGCTTGGCGTTAACGGGCATTGTTAACGCATGCGTTAAACATTCGCGGTTAACGCATGCTGGGGGTGAACCCTTTCTTCTGGTTAAACGAAGTGGTAACCCAAATGAGGTGGTAAACGGATCTGTTAACAAAAATGCGTTTTGTTCGTAACACAAGGCGAGGTTAACAGCTGTTTAATTAGGGGAAAATCCATTCAGCTGGTAGCAATTCGTTTTTTAAAACGCAATTTCATGTAAAGGTAAACGCGGACGTGTGACAGCCACCCTCAGCTTTGTAATATCTAGTAATATATGGGGTAACCAAACATTTCTAAAACAGGGGAGCTTTTTAACTCTACATATCAAAAAAAAAGGCATTTGGCTCACTTACATACACATTACAAAAACATGATTAAAGTGGGCCAACCCTTTTTACTAAATTAAACCACACAAAATGCAGTGTAAAATGATATCCAAACGAATTTTGATACGTGCGAGCTGTGTGGAAAAATAAACTGTAAGTCATAATAGTGCTGTGAAGCCGATTTATATTAAATTGATGTCAGCTCTTCTGATGAATATGATCCAATTCCACAGCAAATGTCCAGGTTGGTCAATTTTCCAAGAAGAGTTGTCAATCAAGGTAAGATATGATGTGTTAGTTTATGAATAGATAAGTCTGTAGTTATAGCCTTGTTTTTGGGTGGATCACGTTAATTGCCCAGCAACCTGCCAATTGAATAGTACGAAGTTTTTTATTAAAATGTTTGAATAGGACCGATATATAGATTCGTGGAAGAGGCACTTGGAGCCGCGCAGGAAATGTTGAATTGAGGGGCCTTATTTCTACCCACCCCTTCCTGTTTGGAATTGACTTGAGGAGGAAATTCACTGCATGAAAGCCTTACTGATAGGGCGGCAATAGGAATGCTTCCATAGATCCGAGGTATGAACAAAACCAAAAATAATATTATAAAAATGGAGAATTTAAGAGTAAAAGAACAGATGGAAAACAGATAATTCCAACACAGGACTTACCAAAATATTCATTACTTTTACACTAACTTGCTTGTGACTTTCATGACCTAGGAAAAATAGTCTGCAGAAAAAGGGAAAAAGCTGGTATACAATTTAAGGAGGTCCTTCTTTATTACCAGGACATTTATTTCAACCACAGGGGATTAATTGTCTTGATTGGCCGGGGGATCACACTTGCTAAAAACCCATTGCCACCTGAAGTGGAAACTCTATAAATGCACAAAGGCTTACAAGAATCAAGCTGTCAACCAGCAAAGACATTTTGATAAACCAAAAATAGAACAAAGGATCCAATGATGTGGGAAGTGGAAAATTACATGTATCTGTGTTGGTTAGGGGAAGAAAAAACTTTAGCGCAATTTATTTTTTTTCTATTTTAAAATCTTTTTGAGATAAATTTTTTCTTTTGTTATTATTGACTATGATGGTAATAGAAAAGGGTATGCTCACCGTCAACAGCAGTTACAAATCACGCCAGCAGTTGAGGTCACCATCACAACAGCACAGGTTAAAAAAATACATGTACTGTGCACCAATTACTTAATGCAATATCAAAGTTATACAGATTGATTTTGTTACTGGTTTCAGGTTTTGTCTTTCTATTTACATTTTATAAATGAAAATAATATTGGGGGCTACTTACTAAGGATGGGCAAAGCAATATTTCTGTCGGACTCTTGCATTGTGGCTTTCAGGTTCGCAGAAACGTTTGTTTTGTTTTCTTGAACGGGCTAGTTTGTGTCCACGCGCTGCACTACAGGCGGATTCCATACTTAAGCGACACCAGACTTACGACGACCCTAGTTACAGACAGACCCCTTCTGACCTCTGTGTATGAGACTCTACTGGATGTTACTATTAGTCCCAGCGACTGCAATGACAGCTGTAAAGGGTCTTTAATGAAAGCTTATTGATAATCCTTGGTCCCCATCAGCAAAACACTGATTGAAAATCCAAATTGATCACTGGCTGGTAAAAAAATTTTTGTCTCTGTAGCTACAGTTATCTCAGCATGCTAAAAGCTATTGTGTGGCTAAGTTGGGACCATTGCCTGACAGTGCCATGCATGAGTAAGGTTCTGCAGATTGTTGCCAAGTTGAACCCCGACAATTAACGATTGCCAATCAGGGCCCTCATTCCTGTTGTTTCCATATGATTATGTTTTTAAATCTGTTTTGTCTTATTGAATTACATCATTTGTAAAGTGCTGCAGAATATGATGGTGCTATATAAATAAAGATTATTGTTATTATTAGTGGCTTTAAAACAATGATGCCATTTTGTAGTGTTGCAGCAATGATGCTGAGCTTTGAAATACATTGTAGTACAGCGATGTTTCAGTTCAGAGCTGTTGCATTGTGGTGTGTAATTAAGCAGTATAGCTAAGGTGCAGAAATGAAGGTAGGTTGTGGCCATGCAGCAATGATACAGAAGTGTTGTCAAAGCACATTGCTTTTGATATATTGAGACCTTGTATTTAACTTTCCAAGAGAAAATTAGTTTAAGATGAATTGAATGCAGTGAGATTGGGAGCGTAACGGCATGACGTAGCAAGCAGCCGTGCACGTCGCCGACCTTGCCACCGCCGTCCTCCTACCCCGCCCTCCCCACGATGACCTGATTCGAGAAGAGGCGCTCCCAGGCCCCTGGTACCGAGGAGGAGCAGAACGGAGGATTGGGCGCAGGTCCGGGCACCCTATCCAGCCGGCTTTGCCAGCGGAGCCCCGCTCACTGATGGAAGCGAGCCCTGCCGTTTCAGGCTGCATTTGGGCGCGATGTGTCCGCAAGTGTGGCGAACGGGCCGCTCAGGCGCTGAAAATTGTACGTCATGAGGTGAGCTGACAAAGTGATTGGAAGACGATTGGGGCGAATTAGACGCTACGAGCATGCCTGGTGCCGAAACGCGGATGAACTGGAGGGGTGCATTCGGAGATCGACGCCGAGGGCGGCGGGGTTTGGAGAGACTTTCTGGATGACGGCCGCGACCGGGAGATAAAGGTTGTAAGCAGTTCACTGTTTGTGGTCCCCTGGGCTGCCCCCCAAGTCGGCTGACGAATCCTGTTGATTGCAATGGCACCGAGGCATTGGGTGAGAGGTGCATGTACCTGGCCCGACTCGCCAGCTGCCGACGTATTAGTACGTTTTCAGCGGTTCGTCAAGAGGCTGAGATGTAACTGGCCTTATGTTCTTACCCAGTGCTCTAATTCCTCTGAATTGGCGGTAACTTGACTTATTGCTAATCGTGCGCTAACATCCGCGATTGACATTTAGCTTGAATAAGTTATTAAATCTGTTTTGCTTACAACTATATTAACTCCGCCTTGACATCCGCCTGCACGGGTATGCCGATCTGCACCGTTGCGATTTCAGCTATCTGCATATATTAGTAACCGTTTGAACTTTTTTCTCTGTTAGGGCATTCGGACTTTATATCGGAGTACACGGGAAAACATACCCTCAATTTTTTTTTTGATTATAGGAGAGCTACAACGAATATTTGTGAACATTATCTATGGACATAAAACTGTCTATTTCCTTAGGGTGATCGGGGTCGGTTCTGTCATGTCTCTGTTTTAGTATCAGCCCCTTAACGGCTACAGAATAGTGTTTGCGCGTTCTTGGTTAATCCTCGACCTTTTCCGCCTATTGTCTAGGGATTTGTTTAATGTAATAAGTTAATATGCGCACTTCAATGAAGGCTAGATTGGTCCGAGTTATAGGCTGCTCAATTTGGGACATATGAAGTTTACATAGCCTTGTAACATGTGACTTGGGTATTCACTGTAGCGGGATGCCTCCTAAAAATGCCCTGAAAGGAAGTCCTTGGGGACATCCTCCCCCAAGGCGAAAGAGAAAGGAGGGCCTCTAAAGGAGAGAACTCCCGACAAAGTTGGATAATTATGGAAATCCCCACCCCAGTTTTTAAAACCCGGACAGGAAATTATCGATTCAGAAAAAACTTGCGAAAATGAAACTGTAGATCCTAAACCGCCAGGGGCATCGAGATCGGGCCTGTAGAGGCGGGAGAGGACGCGGACGGCGGGGGTGAGGGTAAACATGGGAGCTGAAAATGAAAGGTTAACTGAAAAGAGATCTTAGGACTCCATTAAAAACCGGTAACGCAGCAATACTGGGGCTGACAGACCAGGTTGCGGGCCTTGAGAGGAGATGTCTCCATTATGAGAGAAGCGCTGAACAGGGCTAAGAGTATAAGCAAAAAAAAACGCAGAAGATAAAATTATAATATTGAGAAGGAGGTCGCTGCCCACCCTTCAAATAAAGTCACTCACGTTTGGAGGGTAGAGAATTAAGACGCCCTGAAAGAGGAAAATTGGGATATGGAGGACATCAAGAAGAGCGAATATAAGATAATAGGGGTCCCAGGAAAAAGACTGAGGCGCGGAGTAACCCGTAAGCTACATTAAGAATAGCGTTTTGAAGCGAAATAGGAAGGAGCATCTCTCCGCACTTGATATGAGACGGGCCCATTAGAATACCGGCAGGACCCTATATTCGGGGGATACTCCCGTACCTTATTATGCAAAACCATTACTCTAGAGAGAGGCCGGATTGATACGGAAACGAGCACGTGATCCTAAAAGATCTGAACAATCACAAGCGGACTAAAGTAGCCATATACCGGTTCTAAGGACATCTCAGAGGAGGAAGAGGTTTCTGGAGGTAAAAAAAGCGTGACGAGACAGGCGTAGTCTTATTTATTCGTAATGTTCCGGCCACCCAAACTAAAAATTATCTTTCAAGGCCAGCTCCCAATTTTTACAGCCTCCAGAACAAGTTCAGACTCGTTGGATCGAAAGGTCTTTGCATTATGAATATTAAGGCCATTATACTATTTTGGTTAGGTCAGCAATGGGGGGTAGGGGGGAGAGGGGGCGGGAGGAAAGTGGCTGAAGATAGAAGAGTTGTATATGGTAGAACAGGATTGGGGGATTGGGGGGGGGCGGGATGAGCGATGCTCGAGGGATGTTGTTTGTGTTAGAGACATTGCCGTTGTGTCTTTTTCGTGCGTGTCTTTTGTCAGATATAATAGATGGGAATGGTTCTATAGTATGGGAATATTAAGAGGCCTAATTAAGAAAGATCGCCTGAAACGCTGCATTATCTTTGATTACATGCTTAACCAACTTCCTGACGATGTTTATTTTATTGGAGAACACCTTGATAGGGAAATCTCTGGCATCTTGTCGAAAGGAGGGTGGGCCAGTCAGGTATACAACTCTGTTTTTTTCATCATTCTCTAGAGGTTTTTTTTTTTATGGTCTCTATCCTGATTCACAGATCTGTTGCCTTTAATATGCATTAGATTGTAGTTGCTGACCATCGATGGAAGATATGTATTACGTACAGGGGATACTGAGATGGCTATAAATGAGTTCTGCATGTTTTGGTTATTATAACCTCCCCCCTGTAGATACGAGTCCCTGATAAGCTAATGCGCGTTTATTGAAAGGCGTGGGTGAATGCCCGGTTTGATCCGGGGCGATTTTAATGCTGTAATGTAATGATGAGAAAGATCGCACCGGTGGGAAAAAAAAATCGCGGAGGGGGAAGATATAGAGAAGGGAGACACCCTTCTCTAGAATTCTGACCAGGAAGTGGGCTGAGAGAGATGTTTGGAGAAGTTAAAGGGGTGGGCGAACATCGATTTCTCATGTTCTAAACCCGTTCCAATTAATACTTTTCCAGGATTGACCTGGGGTTAGGACTAATGATTTGGCCATCGATTGGTCAGGAAAATGCGGTATGATAACCGTTATATCACGATCATCCCCAATGGTTCTCGAGCGTTCGCGATTCAAGAATGTGAAAGTTAAGTTTTGGAAGCTCAACGCGCCGCATTAGGTTAGTGTTATGTCAGATGAGGAAAAATTAAGGAAGAGCTTCCATTAGATTTATGGTCAAACAGAGACGGGTTAAACCTTGGGCAATGTGGGATGCCCCTGAAATCTTCTTAGAGGGATATTAAATTCAGAAAGCAGTTATCTGGCGTAAGCAATGGGGCTAGTAAGGAGAGGCTCTTAAATAAAGAGCTGAAAGAAAAAGATAAAGAGGCACTGTTTGGAGAGTGGTCGAGGCAGAGCCGAGCAATAGTTTTATGGGCACAGAAGGAAATAATAGATCATGGCCAGAAGAAGGCCCGAAACAGAGAAATTATTTTTTAGACCAAGGGGCACATTGCGAGATGGTGTAATTCAAAGGGGCTTTTGCAGAGAAAGTAAAAAACCACAAGGAGAAGAAATAGAATACCAGCCATTAAAAACAACTTGGGGATACACACTATAAGGCCGAGGAGATTAGAAGATACCTTTTTAAAATTTTTTCAGGGTTATATATTACCTCAGATTTGGAGGTATCAATTGACGATTATAAAATCCTTTTTAGTGCTAAGATTCAAATACCCGCCTATTTCGAGGAAGGGGGTCGAGAGGCGATATCGCGACCGATAACGAACGAAGAGCCTTGAGGATGCTCTTGCTTCCTCTAGACGTAATCGATCGGGTTTGTTGAGGGCTTCCTTTAGAAATTTTATTAGTAGATTTGGCCGGCTATTCTTTTACCCGTTTTGGTGGCGACCTCGGATCCTCGCAAAGGGAGGGCGGCTTCGCCGACTCGTGGTTTATGAAGCGCATAGTCTTGATCGAGAAAAAAAAAAATAAAGACCCTTTGGCCGGCGGAATCCTCTAGGCCGATTTCGCTATCAACGCAGATGCCCAAGTTGATGGCCAAGTTAATTTCAAATAGACTCAAGAATGTGCTGACTAATGATCCATGAAACCATGGGGCTTTCTGAGTGGGCGACAGCAGTAAGACTAATATAAGAAGGCTCGTTGCGGGTCTACAGATGGGCCGAGGGGGGGTCTCGCAATCAATCCTGTTCTTTGGATGCTCTAGGCCTTTGGACAGGGTGGGTGCGAGTGCGAATTCCTGGAGGTGGTACTGTCTAGATTGGGTGTTAGAGTCGGTGAGACCAGTTTTTGAACGGGGTTTAAACGATTTTATATATCCCGAGGGTCTGCATCAGGGTTAATAGGGATCTCTCCCTTTTTACATTGTCTAAGGTACAAGGCAGGGTTGCCCCCATGTCCCCGCCTATTTGGTTCGTTATAGAGCCCCTGCCAATAAACTGAGGGCAGACAGGTAAGTGTAAAAAGGGCGGAGGAAGAGCTGGTGTTGAGGATAAGATAATGTTATATGCTGGATGATTCCCCTTCTCTTCCTCAAAGATTCTGATATATAGGCTCAAGGTCTGAAGTTATGCAGGCGTATGGTAGCGTTTTCGGGTTTGAGGGGATAAATACCCATACGTCGAATAACCTGGCTGCCTTTGGAGAGGACCCTCATCACTAATTTTCGACTGTTTGGACTTCAAGATCTCCTTAATGTGAATATCTTGGCCTAAAGATTACGGCAAGGTTGACGACCTACCTTACCTCTGAATCTAGTGCCTTATTAATCAAAATTAAAACAAGCGTGAATACTTGGAATACCTACCATTAAGATTCGGTGCTGAGAGAGTAATAACCTGATAAAGAGCGTTTTGCCTTCCCAAATTCTATATGTAATATCTACTGCTCCATGTTGGAATCAGGCAAGAATGGTTTGGGTTTAGTCGTGCTCTATAACAACAAGTTTACTCTGGGGGAGAGTGAGAGCGTTCGCATTACCCATAGACAACTCTACAATGCTTAATAAGGAAAGCGTGGGGCTGTCGCTTCCCCCTCTATCACTATTTTTTGGCCGTCCCAGACCCAGTTGATTTTGGAAAGAATCAGACAGTCTAACTATGTTTTTTGTTCTTCCCCTCCACGTTCGCTCGTAGGATCGGTGATTAATTCAATCTGTCACTATTAGAGTCAGGCCAACTGAGTCTGTGGAACGTCCTAAGAGTACCCTCTGGCTCGGTACAGTGTTGATATATTTGATTGGAGAGAATTATTCCCCCTTAGGACGATATTGTGGTATTTCGGAGGTTTAAAATGTGACTCCGGCTGTGGAGAATCTCAACTGTTTCGGGAATTAGTAAGATGGTGATAGTTTGGGCTTTGGGAAAGAAGGATATACGTTCCCTTGCAGAACGTTTGACAGAAGATGGCCACCATTGCCCTCCTCAGAGTTGTGTCTGAGGGAATCACTCTTTAGAGGAAAGGGATTTTTTTTAGGGTACCGTCAATTGTAACACGCTTATAGGAAAAGGCACACACACGAGACGGTTTAGGATACACATAGGGGTAAATTTATGAGATCTTTAGATTTAGATGCTAACACGAACGAATATTGATCAAAAGATTTATAGGCTCCTTGGGTATACTATACACCAGAAGTTTAGTCAAACGTATCTCAATTGAAATGGGTCAGAACCAGGTCGTTTTATACATGAGGCGGCACAGTGGCCGGTCGATATTTCTAGCAATGTGGTAGAGCAACAATATCTAAATTCACTAACATGCACATTACCCAATTATAACCTTTATAATAGAACTTATAATTCACGCGGATGCTAATGTTTTAAAATGGATTAAGGCGCACATGCAATGTGTTAGAGGTGTAATTGTTCACAGACAGATATTTCACATCGTCTAGGAATGTCCTAAGATCAACCCTTTATTACGGGAGGAGTATATTATGACATTAGAAGGCCCAGCTACCAATGCTCTTTCCCGCGAGTTTGTGCCACCCTTGAGGCTCCTGGGCTGATTAATAGACCTCGATTTATTTGACTGACAGATTTAAATAAGTGATTTGTGCCATGAAGACCATTATTCTCGCCAAGATTAGTATTAGTTAGAATTGCGTGCTATAGAGCCCCAAGTGACTGAATGAATTGAGCAATTAGTTAAAGCTATAAAAGCTGACGAATGTGGCGTTCGGATACGATGATAGGAAAGGGCAAAGACTTGTAGATTTTGGAATCAGTTGCGAGGTGTATAGAGGGTTCTCTGCGAACCCACGTTGTATAGATTGTGTCCATCAGGTCATTCCAGCATCGGTAGAGGGTGGGGAGGGAGGGGTTTGGGGGGGATATCCGATTAAGATTTGGAAATTCTGTGTTTGCAATAGGATGGTTGCTTTTTGTAGATGGAGTTTATGTATAGAGATGTTTATTAACAACATGACATGTAATGTTTCAATGTTTTTATGATTCTGTTGCAAACGATTGTCTTGTATTATTATATGGAATAATAAAACAATAAAAAAAAAAAAAAAAAAAAAGATGATTGAATATCGTTAGTTTGGGACTATTTAGTGATTGAAGCTAACTTGGCCATGTAGCAATAAATTGAACTTATCTTTGAGTCTGGCCATGTGTACATTAAGCACAGTAGCTTTTACAGTGCAGTGACGATGCTTAATGTGGATATTCAGTAATGAAGCTAAGTTTTAGCTAGAAGCAAGCTGTGCTGTGCACATGCAGTATGGCTTGCAAGTTACATGGTATATTATAGTTGACAAGAATACAAAAAGCGCTTGCCCGCTATACAGTTTCCATTACAATAACTTTGTGTTGGGGTGGACTGGCATCTTTTCTCTATTTTTTACTGAATATACAAATTTGTTTTTTTTTTACTTTTTCCTCTCACGGGCACTTATTGCGGAACTTGTTGGCGATTCAGATATGGTTATTGTCAGATAAATAGCAAGAGTCACAGAATGGAAACACACCTGGGTTCATAAATGGACACTGGAATTAAGACCTGATAGTTGGGAATAACAACCTGACAATCATTGTCACCTTCTAGGACCTTGAGCTTGTAAATATTATTAACATATGGGGGTAAACAACATTTCTAAACACGGACTTTTACTCTACAATCAAAAAGCATTGCTCACTCTACATACACATTACAAAAAACATGAATTAAAGTGCCAACCCTTTTACGAATAAACTAACCCATTGCCCCCTGAGTGGACTCTAAAATGCACAAAGCTTACAAGAATCCTGTCACAGAAGACTATAACACCAAATAGAACAAAGGATCAATTGTGGGAAGTGGATAATTACATGTATCTGTTGTAGGGGAAAAACTTTAGCAATTTAATTTTTTTTCTATTTATCTTTTTGAGATAAATTTTTTTTTTTTATTATTGACTCTGAGGGTATGATATAGTAAACAGGTATCTCACTCCGTCCTCAGCAGTGAGTCACATCAACAGCACACTTAAAAATGACATGTACTGTGCACCAAACTTAATGCAATTCAAAGTTATACAGATTGTTTTTCCTGGTTTCAGGTTTTGTCTTTTACTTTTATAAATGAAATATATTGGGGGTACTTACTAAGGAACTGTGCGCAATTTTCTGTCGGACTTTGCATGTGCTTTCAGGTGCAAAACCGTTTTTGTTTCGACGCGGCTGTTTGTGTCACGGCTGCACTACAGGCGGTCCCTACTTAAGGACACCAGAATTACGACGACCCTAGTTACGCAGACCCCTCTGACCTCTGGGTGAAGCTCTCTGCGAGTTACTATAGTCCCAGACTGCAATGATCAGCTGTAAGGTGTCTGTTAATGAGCGTTATTGATAATCCTTGGTCCCCATACAGCAAAAAATGGTTGAAAATCCAATTGTCAATGGTGGTAAAAAATTTTTTTGTCTGTAACTACAGTTAAAAATATACAGTTTCCGACTTACATAGAAATTCACTTAAGAACGAACTCATCAAACCCATCCTTGTAGTAACCCGGGGGCTGCCTGTATTCTTCACGGGGACACCACAATTTCTGCACTGAGGTGGCGTTTCGTTGTAGTCGCGAGCCGTGCGCCAGATTTAACATGCAAAGTCCGACAGAAGTGTCACACGTCCCATGTTAAGGTGCACCAAAAAAAGGGGGATAGTGCAGTTTGCACTGCTATTTTCTGTATTCGGACTTGTTTTGAGTGGCATGATTTTTTTTATTGGTTACATATTAGGTTAAGACACTTTTTGATACTTTTTCCCCTCAAACCCTGGTTGGCACTGTGACAATGTCCCTTCCTTACTCCTTTCTATGCTAGTGCATAATGCATAAATTAAAACACAAGACTCTCTGAGGCGCTTGGGTGACGTAGCCCAAGTGCCCCAGGTAATCTTGCATAACTTTTATAACTCTATATTTCTGCCGATTGCAGCACATAGAGTTATAATAAAAGAACTTGTAAGGAACTTAGCTCCTCAGGAACTCTTATAAGGAGACATCTATCATCCATACACTGATGGTATATGCTACTTTAAGACCTACCTTTTTTTTGCCTTTCATTAAAGATGCGTTTGTTTTAAATTGTTGTCCACTAGGTGTCAGGTATTATTTGACATTATAGAATTTAACAGATATTCTGCTACATAACTGCATGTATAAAACATTGTGGGCTGCAGAATATTCCAGAAATGATGGCTATCTTAGATGCATTTGCGTGTTTGCCAATACAATAGGAAGTAAAAACAGAAGAAGGTCATCAGACCCCCCCCCCCCCCCCCACACCACAACCATTAGTACAGATTTTTCCGATTGTAGATAGAACTTGTAGGGAAATCTCATAAGTAGAAGGAACATCCAAAATTCTCCTGTAATGCCCTCCATACAGTGCACATCCCTTCAAGGAACTTATGCTGCTTTGCACAGGTACTAGAACATTTGCGACTTCGTTTTTGTGACTGAAGCGTAAAAAATGGCTGGGTAGTGTGGACCATTCTTGAAATTTCCCTTAGCTCTTTCTTTAAGATTGGTGAAAGTAAGCTGCCATTTTCCAAAATCATAAGTGTAAGAAATCACATAAACGTACTGCGCACATTACTTATCCTGCGTCACCTGGCGTACCCTCGAGTCAGCGTTGTTCCAACGAGCATGTAGATCTCGCGCGATTCACAGATCGTGGCGCTCAGGATACCTGCATGTGTTGCTTCCCAATAGGGTCCGCCGGAGTCACCTTCTTCTTCCCGGTGACAGTGTAGTGCTGTCTGATGGACAATTGAATGGTAAATCCCGCGCATGTCGATCCGATCTCGAACCCCGTCGTCAAGCCCGCCCCCAATTTGTGTCGCGGTGAAACAGCCGGTGTAAGGATGTGCGACACAACGATCGAGTGCCGACAACAATCCCCGGCGCATACCGAAAACTTGAAAACCTGATTTAAACTGTGGCGCGTGGTACCCTTAGTAAATAAGCCAACAGGTTTCCGAACGTGGGCGTATGGAAACTTGCTTCTGTGTGACGATCTGGCTCCTTGACTGGACAAGGTCTATAGGTTTTTTAAAAAATATTATTATGATGTTTGAAATCTGCTTATTAATGACTTAGAAGAGAATTTCAGTAGATCTAGCCACTCGTAGCAGGTAATTTTAAAATGCATATTCTTATTTAATTCCAAAAAATCGATAAAAATACCAAGAACATATGGAATGCACACCTAAGTGCTAAAAACTCATAGTGCCTGTCTGTTAAAAAACGACATCAGTATACGAGAAGCCCCTTGGAAAGCCATTTAGTTACCCCCTGTTTCACAGTTTAAAACAGACATATTACTAAAAGAACAATCTATAAGCAAAACTGACACATATTGTATAGGTTTATGGAACCTAGCCTCGCCTGTAGAGATCAGTGGCTTCACAGTCTTTCAGGGTAAAAACTCATTGGCCTTGTCATGTAGGCTAGGCTCATGACTTCATGGAGTGTAGGCTGCATTGAGTTATTGCAACAATGGCTGCTACAGGGAAAAGACGTGTTGTCTGGAAGGCCTCACACTGATTCCTGTCTCTCCCGATCAGTCGACAGACTACTCCTCTCCTCTGCTACCTACCTATCTGCACAGTGCTGCGCATCTGTTACACCAAGAAGCCCTTATTGTTTGGGAATATATTAAGATTCATGCCTTAAGTAAGCAGAGTTGGGAGGAAGCATCAAGTCATTCACAACCTAGTGGCACTCTGTAATGCCAGGCCACAACCTCCAGCATTTATATTATATTTATCAATTCCTGGTGCCATAGAAAGTGGTGCAATCGCGCTACCTCAACTTCCCGGCGCCCCCAGGTTCCTCAAAAACCGTTCTGCGATAGGCACTGTAAAAATGACGTTAATCTATGCTCTGCCAAGGGCCTCTGTGCACACCCGCCTCTGCCAAAGAGTAGAAGCTGGCATCAGAGATTTTGTTGGTTATTTACAGCACCAACTCAGAGCAGAGGTAGCAATAGCTATTGAAAATTTCATGTCCTACTGCTACTACTACTAAATTTACATGTCTGTTACACAGTTTTTCCAGAGCTTATACCTACCATGGTCAAAAGCTGAGATGGATTCCCTTTAAAGGCCTACAAAAACGGTTATTAGGAAATATTATGGAATTAATTGGTTTACAGGTGCCATAAATCATTTTGGAAATTCCAAATTGGAAATATGGCTCTAGAAATATTTGTTTGCAAAACATTTGAATATTTTCCCTATACTGAAACTTCTAACCCTCTCTGAATCAGTGTAAATCTTGATATTTGACGTTTGACTTTTGCTCTCTAAAACACTTGATTAGTGAGTGACTCAAAGAGAAATCCCTTTCATAATAGAGTATTAAACTGTTTTTAACATGTCCATAAGAAAAGCCTAGACCCTCGTAAAGATTCAACTTGGGGTAAGAACATGCTCTGCTGCTTTAGTATAAGTCCTAGAGGGCAGGTGGGGATTATTCCGTTTGTCAGGGTTACGATCCATTTCCCATATTACCCTCGTATAATATAATACTACACATGTAACCGTGTTAATGGCATGTTCCTTGAGAACCGGGGATAGAAATAATTAATGAGATTGTAAGAGCAAACCAACAAAGGGCAACCATTCGCCATATGTTTCTTAACAGGGAAATGATAGTGCTTTCCTTATAGATAGACAAAAATTGCCAAGCGAGGTTATAATAATATTACAATGTAGCCTATGGGGAAGAAGAGGTCAAGTCTTAGCTTCCATCACTCCGCCACAATAGCTTTCACTACATTAGTGAACAAATTGTATGTACCTTCCACTAACTTATTAGTTGGGATTACAACACAAATTGTGAGAGCAAACGCAATGCTTGATCAGGGAGGTGATCATTATTCACTCCTGTGTATGTTTCTTTCCATAGTCAGATCTACAGCAGCTCGAAATCTCTTTTCTTGAAGTATATATGCAAATAAGTAAGTTTTATATAACTTGCGGAAAATTGAGAGTTTATAACATTTTCCATTTATGATCTCAAAGTGGAAGTCCTTTGTCATTAGTTGCTGCAGTGGAGAAGGAACTCGCTTGTGTTTGCTAAATATGGTCCTCGTGTTTTTTAGAGGGAGAGAAGGAGTGACATCACCTTGTACGGAGTATTCCATGCCCAGGGGGCAGTGACGCCAGGTCATTCAAGGGACTTGCAATTTTTTTCAATTCTTCAAATTATAAACTACACATGATAATCTTCCCATATCTTCGTTGTTCTTACAGGGTTTCGAACACAAATATATCTTGCGTGTCCACAATTAAATTTTTTACCACTTCTCAACATTCGTTACTGTACATTACCTAACCATCCTGGCTTTGTATTATATCACTGATGCAATAACAAAAGACAACATGATCCCTGATCAAGTGGAAAAATGATCAAAAGTTTGGATGCTGACAACATTTCTTATGCGGGAATCACAAACTTACCAGGGAAGTGCAGGGCCCTAATAGTCACTCCATATAATCTTAACCCAGTGAGGTTTCTGTAAATATAGTGGTATAGGGTCTTGCCAATACATTTACTTCTGCCGTAAGCCAGCAATACACGCGGATGGACCACAGGAAGTCAGAGGTTCTGCCCTCACGGACTTGCAGTCCCGGTGGCTTTGAAGAAACTTTTCCTTTGCCAGTAGATATAGCTCTGTGGAAATATAAACTATTTGAAGGGAAGATTCTCCTCTTTAAAATAATACCAGAACTATTTTTTAGATGCTAAGGCATAAGAAATAGCTGTTTGTAATAGGGCTTATTTTTCTGGGTAGGGCTTATATTTCAGAACTATATCTGGAAATGCTAAAAAGCAGTAAGGGCCTGTTTTAGGGTATTTCTTATTTTCGAGACAACTAGTAGAAAAGTTTGGCTGTGGCTTGGGCCATCCACACGAGTGGATGGTAATCAGTAAGTGTTAGCTTTGTTAAGCACTAAGGAACCTCTATTATATCTATGAAGCAAATGAAACCTAATATTTATCTATGAAAATTATACACTAGAAGTGTCTTCTGCTTTTACATGCCCCTTGAAGATTCATAAAGATGACGTGAGATTTGTATATCCTAGCATGAAGCTGTTTGTATAAGGTGCCCCTAATAACCCTAAAATTACAGACGTCATGTATTGTTAGGAGATAAAACGATTACAGTAAGATGAAGAATCGCTAGAATTTATAGAATAGAGTTTTCCCAGGCAAGCTGAATCATTCATCATCGAAACATAGGATAAGTATCTACATGGACTTTTCCTAGTAGTTGTTAAAAAATTCTTTAAAATAATTTTAACACATTAATGTTATAAAGATAGCAGCTCCAGGTAGAAAGTGAAGTCACAGATGTTCTCTCACATTAATTGTATTTACTTGACATATCTCAATGAGAGCTAGATAATAATAATATAGTAATATTCCTTTGTATTTATATGTATGCCCACAGAATACAGCAGCACTGCACCGATTTTGCCAAATCAGTCCCTGTCCCCAAAGGGCTCACATCTATCCAACCTACAGTATGTTTTGGAGTGGCGAGGAAACCCCACACAAACACCGGAAGAACATACAAACTTCTTTGACGATGTGACCCTAGGCTTGAACCCCAAGCTCCCCAGCGCTGCAAGCTGTAATGCTAACATTACCCACATGCCAGCCACGAATATTGTCCACCTTTGTAGACAGGGGTGACCTGAAAGGCTCGTCCAGGACTTGCTATTATTACAGAGTCAGCCCATGGACAAGCTACAGCCAATATTTCTCCTTCCCACACAATCAATCAAGCTAACAAACAGCTATCTGACTGTCCAAGGTGCTTCCGACTCAAACCAATGCCCCTCTCGTGCCCAGCTACGAGCGTGCCGGTCTTCAGAATTATGCGGCCGGCGCTTGGCCACATCCCAGATCAACTTTCAAGTCCAGCCCTCTCCCTGTACGAACCCCGCCGGATCTTCGGTCACTAGTTCCAGCTTTAAAAAAGTTTGTCCCTGATGCCTGGTTCACTTGTATCATTCTGTTGTGACCCCCGATTCATATTAGATCTGAGCCACTTCCCAAACCGGCCCTGACCTGTTTGCTTCGTTCCGACTCTGATTCTTGTGCCCATCCTGACCCTCCTGCCTACCCCACCACTACAATTCTGCTACGTTTGTTGACGGTACCTGTACTGCCCGGGCTGGAACGTGTTTCCATACCCCTGGCTACCACCTGTCAGTGACTCTGGCCAATCAACATTGTTTCAAAATTCTCTAAAAAGTAATACAGTTGAAACCATAAACATGTGAATCAGAATGAACCTTTCTTGTTTAAGGTCAATTAGATTGCAAAATTCTGTAAGTCAAAGTACATACACTTCAATACCAGTTGCTCCTTAAATGTTTGGATATTTCTCCACAGCCTCTCACAATAGTTTGCGTAGGAACTTGGCCGTACTATTCCTCCTGAATAACTAAGTTATGACCTGATGTGTGCGGCCACTTGCTCACACCGTGCTTTTATCAGCTTTGTCCTAAATTTAGGAATGAGATTAAAAGATTGGACTTTGAGATGGCCACTCCAAAAATGACATTATTATCATTAGCCTCCCATTTGGCAGGTAGCTTTGATACATTTCATTTGGAAACTCATTGCCCCTGAAGCTTAACTTCCTGGCAATGTCTCGAGATGTTGCTTTGAGTAAATGTCTTCTTTCTGGCCTAGTGGCCCTTTCAGCCCTGTGGAATAGAGTGATCTCATTTCAATGTGGAAATCCACAACTCTACCGCTTCAGGCGCATCCACACAGGTATTTTGCTTTGTTCTTGTCGGCTTCGCATAGGGAGATGTCTGGACTTACTGGTTTTATTGTGGTACCAGCAGCGTCTCACGAACCCCGGCGCTTATCCGCGCCGCAAACTCCACCTCGCTGGGCAGCAAAAAACGGATCGCTTAGTTCTACGCGCTTCTGAGTGACCGGTGGACTTTGAACCCTATGTTGGTGCCTGGTTGTTCGCACCATGCTAGGGGTTAATTCCCAGTGCTGCTCCAGACTCCTATCAGGTTTGAGCTGGAGTATGGATTCTGGCTGCATAGAATTGCGCAGCTTGAGACTAGTCACCTGGCCAGTGTTGATAAAATCCTTTCTCGCACTCGATGCTACAGGTTGTATTGCTCATTATCTGTTATTGTTGTTACCTCGGCTAGTTTTTGACTTTGACTCTTTGCGTTACTGATTTGTGCTATTGGCGTACCCTCTAGTTGTGGACCTTCACGCTTTTTAAGATCGTTTGTTGTTTAATGTTTATGTGTTTGCAATGTCGTTTCCTGCCCTCACTTACCAGCGATATCTCGAGTCTTCCAAGTAGTCGACCCCACCCAGTTTAGCGTGGGGGGGCTTAGGAACGGGACAGTAGGTTGGAGGCAAGCTCACGCGGCCACACTATCCCCTGTCTTTTGTGCGTACCCATCTTAACAGAAACACTGGCCCACACATGGTCTTGCAATCCTGTATCAGACCTGCTACAATTTCTCTCCTCCCATGGAGCCTTTGTCGCTGTGGTCACTCAGCGTCCAGACCCAAAACTCCGCTTGTTCGGAGCTAGCCCCCGTCCAAATTCAGTAATCTATGCAGGTTCCACGGCAGACATCACCTGCACAGGATCCAATGCACACCACACCTGAACTAAGGTTCCTCTCCTGACGGTTTTTTTGGTTGACCGTAAAAATTTTTTTCATTTCGGGAGGGGAGCATCTGCGAAACTTTATTTTTCTTTAACGTCCTCGTTCATGGGACCGAAGAGATTCAAAGAGTGGGCGTGCGTATTTCCCTGTTCGTGTGGTCTAGCAAAAATTGGCCTTTCTCTCCCACCTGACTCTCCAATCACCGTTCTCTTCGCTTGCGCTTTTGTTTTCTGACTTTAGGCTCAAGATTTTATGAGAACCGGACCGCCGAGCACTTGCAGTTCCCACCTTAGATCGCTGTGTCCAGGGCAAACACGGACAGCAGAGATTATTGTGCCCAGTTCCGAAAGTTTGGAAATGCGCGCCCTAAAAGAGCCAATTATTTCCGGACTGTCACGACCAGTACAGAGACTTAGTCTTAGCTTATGCGAACTCAGACATGAGAATGATTGCCTATGACCTGGTCATCCGAGTTGATCGTCGCATACGATCCAGGCGATCACCTCGAGGTCCTCGCTGACTGTAAGCCGCGGCCAGTCTGTTCCAGTAGTCCATAATTGGAATCCATGGGAGCTGGATTTGTCTCTCCTGCACAGCGAAGCGCACATCGATAGACGTCCATCTTGTGTTTCTAACTGTGGAAGGTCCTGATCATTGGTCAAACACATGTCCAAGAGGGCAGTCAGAGAAAACTTCCAGCTCAAGCAGTAGCGGGGACTTTCTTGGGGGGACGCTAGGAGCTCAGGTACTCCTAATTGTGTCGAGAATGTATTTACTTTGTACGGTTAGTGTTCAGTCTGTTTCCTACACTGGTCGGCGGCCTTTTAGGTTCGGGTGCTGTCGTCTAATTATCGATTATACATTTTGTCTCCTTAGTTTTGCATGTCATTGATTCTTGTCCACTTCACTATCCAGATTCGGTAGTGCGGATTTAGACCCTCTACTAGGCAGAGGTGATCAAATTCACGAACCCCGAGAGAAAAGCTTATGGTAGGAGCTATGCACATGAAGAATGGTGTTTCTTCCTAGTTTGGAAACTTGTCTGAAAATGTCATTCTTGGTCTACCCCTGGCTCCGCGATCCATAACCGGATAATTAATGAGGGAAACTCTGGAGACTGAGTTCAGTGGGGTCCTCGCTAGATAAGGATCACGCGTCCCAAAGTTTACATTATGTAACATTAGTGGCCGGAAGCTCAGAGTCTTCCCAGGTTTTCTTCGGATTACTCATATGTTTTTTCAAAACCCTTTCTCCAAGTCTCCTCCTCACAGGAGTTGATTGTAAAATTGCCCTTCTTTTTTCCTTTGCTAGATATGTAACAAGGGATTATATATAACCTGTCAGTACCAAACGGGAGGCACTGAGAGTTATATTGAATGAGAGTTGGCAAATCGGACATATCCGCTCCCGTCTGAGGTCCCCACTGGGGCCTGGTTCTTTTTTGTTGAGAAAAAAGATGGTGGGGTTACGCCGTCGTTTGATTATCGATAATGTAAATAACGATAAAGGTTAAACAAAACTAAGGTCCTCTCCCCTTGAATCCCGGATCTCTTAAATCAGGTTCTGGGGGCCCAATTTTCTCTAAATTCGAACTCAGTAGGGGCCTTAGTAACCTGAAAAAAAAAAAGAAAATTTAAAACGATCGTACAGACAGGGCTGAGTGTAAACCTGGCATTATACACCTTTGGAGGCACACTTTGAATACTGGTTATAGCCGCTGTGGGTTGAGTATGCCCCAGCGTTTTTTCAAGGGTTTATAACTCCATCTTTCATGATTAACATCGGTGTGTTTCATGGTGTGGTATCTAGACCGATATTTTTTGATTTTCTCTCTATATGCGTGGCTCCAGCAACATCTCCCGCCAAGTACTTACCAGTGCGCAAAACACCCACCTCTTTCGCTAAGCTGGAAAAGTGTGTTTTTTGCGCCAGTAAGGTTTCCTCTTAGCCGTTATGTTGTGACTCCCTCTGATGTACAGATGGATCCGAGTAGGTTCGCGCCTCGACGGACGGGTTCGGACTACCAATCTTAAGGCCCTACAACGTTATTTTAGGTTTCCGAACTATTATGCGAACTTTATAAGAGCTTTTTTCCGTGATCGCCAAACCCCTCAACGGATCTGTAGACCTCATAAGGGGCTGATCCGAACATGTTGGTCCCCTGCCGCTGACCAAGGCGTTTGAAACTTTTTAAAAGCCGGGGCATTCCTCGTCCACCCCCGGTTTGGTGGTTCACCTGACCCTCTCTTGAAAATCAACGTTTGTGTGTGGAGGTTGATGCCTCCGAGGTAGGAGTAGGGCAGTGTGTCTCATCAGGGGTCTTCCCTATCACCAGAATTAGGCCCTGTGCATATTTCTCCTAGAAATTTCGTCTTGTGAGAGATTATGATATTTGGGAATCGAGAGCTGCCTTGATTAAGTGGGCATTTGAAGTCTGGCGACACTTTTTGGAGGAGAGCTCTTCACTCCGATAACGGAGTCAAAGAACTTAGTTATTTAGATAGCGCTAAGAGCGATTTGAACTAACGCAGGCTAGGTGCAGGGCACTTGTTTTTCTCTCGCTTCAATTTTGTGGTCACCTAACCGACCTGGGTGCAAAAATGTATAGGCTGATGCCTTGTCCGACTAGCTTCGGGATCCTGCATCTCCAGAGTGGTGCTGACAGTAATATTTTGTCCTCCAGGGTTTGTGCTGCAAGCTGTCCCTCCCACCTCTCCTCTCAAAATTTAAGCAGGACAAAGATCTGCAACTAAAGGAACCTCTCCGGAAGGCAAATTATTTGTTTCCTCTTTCTTGTCGTTGAGAGTGATTGGAAGGAGACGCCATTGCTCGGTTTTGGACAGGGTCATCCGGGAATGCGGAGTCCTTGGATCTCTAGAAATTACTGGTGGCCTCAATGACTAAGGATGTGCACGCCATTTGCCAGCCTGCTCAGTCTTGATGCCGAGGAAAGACTTTCCCAGGAGACGTCCTGAGGGCCTCTTCTTCCGCTCCCTTTCCATCCAAGGCCGTGGTCTAAAGTATTAGGGACTTTTTCGTACCTGATCCGCCAGGCATCTCAGGCGTGTTCATGGTGTTGGGTGGATAGTTGGACCGCTCTTAAAATGGCGACACTTTGTTCCATTAAAAAGTTGCCTCAGTCTGAAGTATTACTGAATTGTTTATACACGAAATATTGTGCGCCTCCATGGTATACCAGATGATATTGTGTCGTACGGGGAGCGTACAATTTGTTCCACATTTGGCGAGCTTTGATTTTCTAGACTGGAAGGTTTAATTTGTGTTTTCTCGTCGGCGTCTTCACCCTAGTCTAATGGTCTAGTCCGAGAGAATGATCAGGAGAGGATTCATATCTGCGACTCTTTGTCTCGGACAGTCAGGAACATGGTGAATTCCTTCCTTGCCAGAATTTGAATATTAATAACCACAGTAGCTTCGTCCACACAGGTATCTCCGTTTTCTGCAATTATGGTTTTCATCCTCGTTTCCTCTTTCATCTGTGACTGTCTCTAATATTCCTCGAGCAAATAGTACATCCAAGTTGCGACTCGCTCTGGTCACAAGTTCGGGAGATTTCGCGGCGCAACTATAAATTTCTAATGTCAACAAACCTGAAAGAAGCGCACTAAATCCGATACTTTAGAGGTGGGGGATTTAAAGTGTGGGTTATCCCGAAAACCTTAAATGGAAAGGTCCCTCTTTGAAGTTTGCCGCCCAGGTTTTGTGAGGTCCGGTTTGTTGTTATACTCATATTGTTAACCCGGTTTTTCCTTCTGATACACTTCCAGCAGGGTGGAGCGGGTCCCATAACACCATCACATACGAGTCTTTCTGAGCGCTATGTTGAGCCTGTTTTCGCCATTTCTGACCTCCTTCCCATCTATTGTGGAGTGGGAATCTGCGAATTGAGGTGAAAGGTGGTGATTCCCGATGGATAGGTTAGCTCCCTGCAGTTACCCACGCTGGTCCATTGGAAAGGTTTTGGTCCTGAGCGATATGTCTTGGGTTCCGCTAGAGATGTTCTGCTCCACGGTTACTCAGTGTTATTTCATAGACCTAACCCTCAGAAGCCGTCTCTTTAAGATCTAGGGTCCGAAGTGCCCCCGTCAGGGTGGGGTGGGGGTAACTGTCAGGTTCGCTAGGGAGATTGCCTGGGACTTTCTGGTTTTCTGGAGTCGGTACCAGCAGCGTTTCTCCGAACCCCGAGCCGCCGCTATCCGCGCAAACTCCACTCTCGTCATGGCAGCGACTTCATCAGATCTCGCGCTGTCTAGGAGTGGCTGGGACTATTTGAACCTACTGCTTGGTGCCTGGGTTGTTCTGACACCATGAGTGGTTAGTTCCCCAGATTGTCCAGCTGCCATGCAGGTCTGGAAGGTGAGACGTTCATGGCTGCATAAATTGCGCTTACTAGATCACACTGTAGCCAGTGTTTGATTTGAAAATCCCTTTCTCCACTTCGCTGCTACTGGATTGGATTGCGCTCAGTATCTGTATCTGTATTGTTTTACCTCGTTCTAGTTTTTTGACTTTGACTCTGTTGCATTACTGATTTTGCTATTGAACGTACCCTCGTCACGTTGTGACTCGCGCTTGTTTACGATTTCGTTTTTGTTTTATGTTTTGTCCGTCGTCTGGGGTTTCCCTTCCCTCACTTATCCAGCCGTATCTCGAGTCTTCAGTAGTCGACCTCCACGGTTTAGCGGTGGGGGGCTATAGGAAGGGAACAGAGGTGGGGGCAAGTCACGGGCACACTATCCCCTGTCGTTTGTGTACCAAATCTAACATTTCTTGGGCTTTAATGCAATTTGAACCAAAGACACGTCATCTCTGCGACCAGAACCTGTTTTCCGTTACTAGCGTAATGAGACTGGCATTTCCATCTCTGTTTGTAGTTTGGCATATAATTGTTTGTACAGTTAAATGAGGTTAAGGAGAGTGCCACTACAATGGATGAACTAGACTTGTGCAAGTTCATTACTTCTCTTCCTGAATAGTTTTGCGGATTTCTTTGCTTTACTCTTCCCAATATGTACCACAGAGAAGTTGTGTGTTTCGAGGGTATTAACATACATCCACAATATGTGTTTTCTTAACTCAGATGTTCGCCATTTCAGAAGCTTCCAAGAAATGACATCCTCTTATGACGCCTTGTCCCTCTAGTGTATGTTACCTTTGAATTTTCTCTTATTTTTTTCTGGCATTAGCAAATTTAAATAATTTGTGCTAATCCTAATTGTACCTAAAAGCCCCGAAAAGATGTTATTCTGTTTCCGTGTCATTTAAGAAAAATTTTACTTGAGAGAACACTGTACCAGATCAAATGAGGCTCGGGTGCGGCTGCCTCTTTCCTGGACACAAAGAGACGTATTATAACGGGCATTGATACATACATCATACTGTATGACGTAGTCTTTACCACATTTACCCACCAGACATAGCGCAGCCAGTCCCTGTAGATCCTACACCAGCTCTGGTATTCCAGAGAAATTCTTAGAAAACTCTTGCTGTGTGGTGCGGACCTATCCTGCCTAAAAATAACAGAGCTACCTGCCTTCAGAGGCAAAACAGGATAGAGCAGCCAGCCACAGGATGACTGTAAATATCATTGAGTGTATTTGGTCCCTCAAACACTACTAGCATTAATCGATTGCTATCACTCCACAGATTAGCCCGGCTAGACAGTGGGGTCAGGTAATAACTTATCTCTGGAGCTATAAGATTTCTAATTCTATGCCAATCTGTGGGTTCTTATCATGACAGCCACGGCAATGCGTAAAAGAAGCGGGCTGTCTATTTTTTTTTGTTGTCAGTGGAGTATACTTGATCCAATGGCCAGTTTCCTTCAGAACCATTCCATTTAGACATCACCATATGGATCTCTCTTCCATACAAGTATTTTTAATACCAATGTGTGAATTTCCCAAGTTTATTAGAAAATTTTTGTGCTAATTACTATTTTTCATTGTATTGCCCAGTCGGCATTGGATGCCTCCCAGGTCAGTGCCACATGATATTGATTCATCACGCATCGTTCATGACAGCTCCTCATTCCTTTCCAGATCAATGATTGACTGTAGGAGAGACCATCAGGATGAACGGACACTCATGTTTTGATCCAACAGACGCCATCCTCTCAAGAAAGTCATTGAGGTGCTACCTGTATGTCACCACCTGTTACTGCAAAAGTATTGAATGAGGGTGGGAATCAGTCGACAATAGTCTTGGCACAATGAATTAAGTCACATCCGTTCCACAGACTGTTGTGCATGTAGTCCTCGCTCTCGATGTCATTAGTAAAGTCTATTTCATGATACAAGTAGACGGCGTAGATATAGTCCAAGTTAATTCTAGCAAGTTTTATCACCATGTGCTATATGCGTATCTAATATATTACTGAATAATCCACATTCATAAAGTTGTTTTGCACCAAGTTTGTCGTGTGGGCACATTTACTGCAGCTTGACACAAGTGCACAAAAAAAAAATCGCTGCACACTTCCAAGCAGTGCAGGGCGCCAGATTGATGAAGACCGATCACCAGTTTTTTTTTTTGTTAATCTGGTGCACTCTGCAACGCTCCAGGCGGGCACTAACTGCACAATGTGCCGGTTTGCACTAGTTTTGTTGTAAATGTTGGCCATGAATGAGATATTCCAATAAAACATAAAAATGATAAAGAGGAAATCAAAATCAATATTCCATTGAGTTGGAAATTCAGGTGCGTCCAACGTCATCACTGAAATACCTCAAGGTACGGGAATGAAGACAGATTGTATAGTGGGTTGGCCTCCATGTGGGGCCTGTATGACCTCCCTGACAATGCCTGGGCCATGCCTCAACTGGGATAAAGCATCAGTCAATCCTGCGACAGCCTGTGGTGCACTGTGTGTGTTGCTTAGGGAACAAGACATGAGAGTCTGAGGAATGGGAAGGTAGGTCCCATAGCATTTTACGAACAGGAATACTGACACGTCAGCACATGAAACCCCAGCACTTCTCATTAGGAAGGAACCGAGAGCCCACTACAGCGTGCAATGGTCTCACAATGGGATTCATGTAGTATCCCAGTCCTATACCTTCTGGCGGCAATGTGAGGGTTGGGACAGACTTACAAAGAATGCCTACCAAGAAAACATTACTGCACAAACTGCCGTATCATGCTGGAGGATGTTTGCAGGCAGCAGAACTTTCTCCACGCAGATCTCCAGACTCACATGTGTTCAGTGGCGAACCTCCTTCATCCCATGAAAGGCACGGAGTGACCAATGATCAAATCTGCCTACTGAGTTTTCTGGGTAAATGCAATCGCTCTGGTACAGTGTTCGCTGTACACAAACACCCAGCTGTGCACATAGAGTGGTCAACACAAGCTAGCATACACGTGAGTATTAGTTTGCCTGCTGGAAGGTAATTTTGCAGGGCTACTGGATTGCTCCCTGGTTGTTCCTTCTTGCACAAAGTAAGAGGTAGTACGTCTCTGCTGCTGGGCTTTTGCATCTGGTGATACCATCCTGTCTCTGGATCTGTTCATGCTCTGGATACTGTGCTAGAACAACACAGATAACGTTGTTGCAACAGCTTGCTTGATCCACTGTCCCCAGTGTCAATCATGGAAAAGTCACCTACACGCCATAGAAACGGGCACAACATGAAGTCCCCCGTAGTTTACCAGGTGTCCAGAAAAGTATCCAGATATTGACTTTTGATTGTTCTGTTTATAACCGATATACTGCCTACTAGATAATTCTGCCACTAAACTGTGTGCCCCCCTCCAAAGACCTTCGCCCAGAACTATGTCTGCTATGACCCTTGGACTTGTTTGTGACCCTTCTCCGTATCCCTTGTTTTTTCTCACACTGGTGTCTCTAGACTCCACTTTGGGTTATTTCTGCCACCAAAACTACGGCTATTCTAAAAGGGAAAACCGATGTCAACTTGATGTGTGGAAAATGATCAGAGTGTCAATTAAAATGGTCACCTTCCGGGATAATATCAGAGCCAACTAGTTGTGCGAACAAATGGATCAAAGTGACGATCCCTTTTACCAGTACAGATCCGTTGCATTTGGTCGTTAGGTAATGTATGATTTCTCTACTTGCCTTATAGTAATGAATCCGACACTTCTTACTACACGATCTCCAAACATTACATGAAGATGATTGCTAAAGAGCCTTTTTTAAAGTAGAGAATTAACCTGTATGTTAGATGCTTGTGAAGCTGCACAAACTACTGAAGACATCTAGTTTTTTTTTTTTTTTCGCAATACTTGTTGAACCTTACTTGTAGGCCCTGTCTGTCTACAATCCATAAGCCACCACAGTTCATAACGATTGTGATGCTTGGCCGTCAGCCCATTGTTTTTGCTTGTCAAATCTCACATAACAAATGCTAATGCCTGAAAGAACCATGTTATGTTTTATGAAACAGTCTGTCTAAATAATAAAAAACAAATAAAACTTTTTATTTAATTCCACAGTGTCAGACATTTGTCTCATAAAAATTTCCAGGACTATATGCAGCAAGACAGCGACACCGGGGGAAGAATAGTTCTGAGACAATTTGTATAAATAGTGATAATAGTCGAGTTAGCTAATGCTCTCTTACTGTTTGTTATACGTAATCCAATCACAGCTGTCAGATGGTTGTATGAGTTCATGAACAAAAACAGAGATAAAACATATCATTTGCTTGGCGGGATAACATTGAAGTTTCAGTGATTTGTTTACATATTAGTATATGAACATTAAAGCCACAAAACTAATTTTGTTTCAATGAGTTCCCTGCAAGCAATAAAGGGCTTTTTCAGTAATAGCAAGTTAGGCTCTATACTACAGATAGGGCCTAACTTGACCTGATCAGTAGGGTCTCAGTGTTGGACGCCACAATCTGGGAATGGGTGTTTACCCCTATTGCGCTTGGATGTCAGCGAACGCAGACCACTGACTACTCTGTTCAGCTCAATGGAGGCCTAATGAAATTGACCTCTGCGAATCTTTGTCAGCTGCCATAAGAGCGCTCGGCGCATTGGTGCACCTCTGCGTTCTTCTCATGTGTTGAGATCTTGAGGGTGCCACCGATCACCAAGATAGGCTCTATCTAGTGGTCCATGCTGTCACCCGAATGACTCAGAAGCAGGCCCATGTGACTGCAAATGGCCATCCTCCATGAGAACTGAAGGCTGCAACCCCTTAAAGACTTTTCGCCAACTCAATGAATTTACCTGAACATTTGCTTTGTATCGCACCTGTGAATAAACCTTTGTCGAAGATGAGTGTGCTTTCTCTTTTGATTGTTGTACCTTTGCGAGTCAGAGATCAGACCTTCACAAGCCTGCCCCCACTCGGATTTAATCCATTTTGACCATGCCCGTCTTCCCTTTGTTTGCCCTCTTCCTGCTTCCGTCAGGGAAGTGGGAAAAAATCCAAATGGTTAACAGCTGATCCCAAGTGAAAATGACACATCGTCTTATTCTTTTGCCACCACTGGAACCACGGATCCAAGATATCGCCATCTTCTCGGCGCTAATAACTTTTTATCATACTCGTGTACGGAGTTTGTTTGAAGCCCCATTTTTTGCAGGAAATCTACTTTTCCTTGCAAGACATTTTGGGACATGCCGCACTTTTTGTGCAAATGGTGAAAAGAAAGTGGCATTTTGGGAATTTTGGCGCTATTTTCCCTCGTGGGTCCAAATGCACGGGAACTAACCATTATTACATTTTTGATAGATCAGACATTTTGGATTAAGGAAAAAACTAACGACCTGTTTAGAATTTTTGTTGTCTATTTTATATTCAGTTCTGCGGGAAATTTTGTAGGTTTTATTTATTTACTATTTTCAGATCCCTAAGACCCAGGCTTCATGACGAAAGATATTGGTCACTCCTGGATGCGTATCACAGGAAGAGCCAGCCAAGATGGCCATTTGGTCCACATGCCGCCAGAGCTTTTGCTTGCCGCCGTTGTTGATCGACAAGGTTAACACAACCGATTGCTGCTAACCAACCAAAAGTGTTACTGTTGGGTGTTTGGTGCATCAGTAGCAAAGCACCCCACCATTTTTATTTTTATTTTGCCAGACGGGAGAGATGTACAGCCTCCAAAATACCTTGTATTTTAATTCAAGGAAAATTAAAGTTTAAGATGATTGAAAGAAGTGCTGAATTCTATAATTGTTAGTTTGGGACTATTTAGTGATGAAGCTAACTTCGGCCATGTAGCAATAAATGTGAACTTATCTTTGAGCTGTGGCCATGTGTACATTAAGCTACAGTAGGCTTTTACAGTGCAGTGACGATGCTTAAATGTGGATATGCAGTAATGAAGCTAAGTTTTAGCTATGAAGCAAGCTGTGCTGTGCACATGCAGTATGGCTTTCAAGTATACATGGTATTATTATAGTATGACAAGAATACAAAAAGCGCTGCCCAGCTATACAGATTTCCATTACACTAGCATTTGTGTTGGGGTGGACTCTGGGCATCATTTTCTCTATTTTTTACTGACTTATACAAATTTGTTTTTTTTTAACTTTTTCCTCTCAGGGCACTTCTGCGGACTTGTTGGAATTCAAGATATGGTTATTGTCAGATAAAATAGCAAGAGGTCACAGAATGGACAACACCCTGGGTTCATAAATGGACACTGGAATTAAGACCTGATAGTTGGGAATAACAACCTGACAATCATTGTCACCTTCTAGGACCTTGAGCTTGTAAATATTATTAACATATGGGTAAACAACATTTCTAAACCAGGGAGCTTTACTCTACATATCAAAAAAGCATTGCTCACTTACATACACATTACAAAAAACATGAATTAAAGTGGCCAACCCCTTTTACTAATAAACTAAAACCCATTGCCCCCTGAGTGGCTCTAAAATGCACAAGCCTTACAAGAATCAGCTGTCACAGAAGACTATAACAACAAATAGAACAAAGGATCAATTGTGGGAAGTGGATAACTTACATGTATCTGTTTGATAGGGGAAAAACTTTAGCAATTTAATTTTTTTCTTATTTATCTTTTTGAGATTAATTTTTTTTTTTATTATTGACTCTGAGGTATGAATATAGTAAACAGGGTATCCTCACCTCCGTCCTCAGCAGTGAAGTCACATCAACAGCCACAGTAAAAATGACATGTACTGTGCACCAATACTTAATGCAATATCAAAGTTATACAGATTTTGTTTCCTGGTTTCAGGTTTTGTCTTTATACTTTTATAAATGAAATATATTGGGGTACATTTACTAAGGGACTGTGCGGCAATTTTCTGTCGGACTTTGCATGTGCTTTCAGGTGCAAACCGTTTTTGTTTCGCACGCGGCTGTTTTGTGTCACGGCTGCACTACAGGCGGTCCCCTACTTAAGGACACCAGACTTACAGACGACCCCTAGTTACAGACAGACCCCTCTGACCTCTGGTGAAGCTCTCTGGATGTTACTATAGTCCCAGACTGCAATGATCAGCTGTAAGGTGTCTGTAATGAAGCTTTATTGATAATCCTTGCTCCCATTCGAGCAAAAATTGTTGAAAATCCAATTGTCACTGGTGGTAAAAAATTTTTTTGTCTGTAGCTACAGTTATAAAATATACAGTTCCGACTTACATAGAAATTCAACTTAAGAACGAACCTCAAGAACCCATCTTGTATGTAACCCGGGGGCTGCCTGTATTCTTCACGGGACACAAATTTCTGCACTGAAGGTGGCGTTTCGTTGCTCATTCGGACCGTGCGCCAGATTTAACATGCAAAGTCCGACAGAAATGTGTCACACGTCCCATGTTAAAGGTGCACCAAAAAAAAGGGGATAGTGCAGTTTGCACTGCTATTTTCTGTCATTCGGACTTGTTTTGAGTGGCATGATTTATTTTTTATTGTTATCATATTAGGTTACAGACAACTTTTTGATAACTTTTTCCCCTCAAACCCTGGGGCTGTGACAATGTCCTTCCTTACTCCTCTTCTATGCTAGTGCATAAATGCATAAATTAAAACACAAGACTCTCTGAGGCGCTTGGGTGACGTAGCCCAAGTGCCCCAGGGTAATTTGCATAACTTTTATAACTCTATATTTCTGCGATTGCAGCACATAGAGTTATAATAAAAGAACTTGTAAGGAACTTAGCTCCTCAGGAACTTCTTATAAGGAGACATCTATCATCCATACACTGATGGTATATGTACTTTAAGACCTTTTTTTTGCCATTTCATTGAAAGATTGCGTTGTTTTAAATTGTGTCCACTAGGTGTCAGTATTTAGTTTGACATTTATGAAATTTTACAGCATATTCTGCCTACATACTGCATGTATAAACACATTGTAGGGCTGCAGAAATATTCACAGAAATGATGGCTATCTTTATGCATTTGCAGTGTTTCCAATACAATAGGAATAAAAACAGAAGAAGGTTAATCAGACCCCCCCACACACACACCAATTATACAGATTTTCAGATTGTAAAGATAGAATTTAGTAGGGAAATCATAAGTAGAAGGAACATCCAAAATTCTCCTGTAATGCCCATGCCATACAGTGCACATCCCTTCAAAGAAACTTATGTTGCTTTAGCACAGGTACTAGAACATTTGCGTACTTCGTCATTTTGTGCTGAAGTAAAAAATGGTGGTAGTGTGGACCATTCTTGAAATTCCTTCTTTTCTTTAAAAGATTGGTGAAAGTAGCTGCCATTTTTCCAAAATCATAAGTTGAGCACAGATAAAACTGTATGGGGCACATTTACTTACCTGGTCCCTGCGCGATCCCCGAGCAGCGTTGTCCAACGAGGATGAAGTCTGCCGCGATTCAACAAGATCGTGCGCTCAGGATCCTGCATGTGTTGCTTCCCCAATCAGGTCCGCCGGAGTTCACCTTCTTCTTCCCGGTGCATGTAAGTGCATGTCTTGTGACACAATTTGAATGGTTAAATCCCGCGCATAGTTCGAATCCGTCGAACCGTCCGTCAGCCCGCCCCCAATTTGTGTCGCGTGAAAGCCGGTGTGATTGCGACACAAAACGATCGAGTGCGACAAAATCCCCGGCGCGATCACCGAAAACTTGAAAACCTGATTAAAATGTGGCCGTGGTACCCTTAGTAAATAAGCCACAGTGTTTCTGAACTGTGGGAGTATGGAAACTTGCTTCTGTGGTGCGATTGCTCCTCTGAATGGACACTTTTTATAGGTTTTTAAAAAAATATTATTATGATGTTTGAAATCTGTTATTAATGACTTAGAAGAAGAATTCAGTAGATCTAGCACTCGTAGCAGGTAAGTTTAAAATAGCATATTCTTTATTTAATTCCAAAAAATCGTAAAAATACAAAGAAAAATATGGAATGCACCATAAGTGCTAAATAATCATAGTGCTGTCTGTTAAAAAACGCATAGTAGCGGAAAGCCCCTTGGAAAGCCCTTAGTTTACCCCCTGTTTCACAGTTTAAAACCAGACATATTACTAAAAGAAACAATACTATAAGCAAAACTGACACATATTGTAATAGGTTTATGGAACCTAGCTCGCCTGTAGTAGGATAATGGCTTCACAATGTTTCAGGTAAATACTCATGGGCCTTGGTCATGTAGGCTAGGCTGCATGCTCATGGAGTGTAGGCTGCATGTGGTTATTGCACATTGGCTGCTACATGGGAAAAGACGGGTTGTCTGGAGGCTCATCACTGAGTTCCTGTATCCTCCCAGATGGTCGACAGATCTACTGCTCCTACTGCTACCTACCTTCTGCACAGTGCTGCAATCTTTACACAAGAAGCCTTATTGTTTGGGAATTAATAAAGATTCATGCTTGAAGTAAAGCAGGAGATTGGCAGGGAAGCATCAAGTCATCCAACTAGTGGCACTCTGTATGCCAGGCCACAACCTCAGCATTTAATATTTCAATTCCTGGTGCATAGAAAGTGGTGCAATCTGCGCTACCTTCACCTTCCCGGCGCCCCCAGGTTCCTCAAAACCGTCCTGACGAGAGGACTGTAAAAATGACGTTATAATCTAGCTCTGCAAGGCCTCTGTGCACACACCGCACTCTGCAAAGAGTAGAAGCTGCATCAGGATTTTAGTTGGTTATTTACAGCACTCACTCAGAGCAGAGGGTAGGAGAATAGCTCATTGAAAATTTTCATGGTCCTACTGCTACTTACTACAAATTTACATGTATGGTTACACAGTTTTCCAGAGCTTATACCTACCACTGGTCAAAACTGATGATGGATTCCCTTTAAAGGCTACAAAAAAAGTTATTAGGAAATATTATGGAAATTAATTGGTTTACATGTGCCATTAAATGCATTTTGGAAATTCCAAATTGGAAATATGGCAGTAGAATAACTTTTTTGCAAAACATTTGAATATTTTCCCTATACTGAAACTTCTAACCCTCTCTGAAGTCATGTAAAATCTTGTATTTGGTTTGACTTTTTCTCCTAAACACTGTACGATTTAATGAGTGACTCAAGAGAAATCCCTTTTCACGTTAATAGTATTATATAACTGTTTAACATGTCATAAGAAAAAGCCTAGACCCTCGTAAAGATTATACTTGGGGTAAGAACATGCTCTGCTGCCTTTCATGTATAAGTCCTAGAGGGCAGTGGGGGATTATTCCGTTATGTCATGTTACAGATCACATTTCCCATTATTCCCAGTATAATTATAAATACACATGTAAAGTGTTAATGGCATGTTCCTTGGAACCGGGGATAGAATATAATTAATGAGATTGTAAGAGCAAACCAACAAAGGGCAACCATTCAGCCCATATGTTTCTTAACAAGGGAATGTATATTTTCCTTATAGAATAGGACAAAAAATTGCCAAGCAGAGTTATAATAATATTACAATGTAGCTTATGGGGAAGAAGGTTCAAGTCTTAGTTCACATCACTCCTAAAATAGCTTTCACTACATTAGTGCAAAATTGTTAGTACTTCCACTAACTTATTATTGGGATTACAACACAAAGATTGTGAGAGCAAAACTGCAAATGCATTTGATACAGGGAGGTGATACATTTTCACTCCTGTGTATGTGTCTTTCCATAGGTCAGATCTTACCAGCAGCTTCAGAAAGTCTCTTTTTCTTGAAGTAATTGGCAATAAGTAAGTTTTATAACTTGGAAAATATGAGAGTTTATAACATTTTCCATTTATGATCTCAAAGTGGAAGTCCTTTTGTCATTAGTTGTGGCAGTGGAGAAGGAATCTTGTGTTTGCTAAATATGGTCCTCTGTTTATTATTACGAGGGAGAAGGGTGACATCACCTTGTAGGAGTTATTCATGCCAGGCCAGTGACGCCAGGTCATTTCAAGGACTTGCAATTTTTTTCCAATATCTTCAAATTTATAACTACACATGATAAGCTTCCCCATATCTTCGTGTTCTTACAGGGTTTAGACTACAAATATATCTTTGGTGTCCAAATTAAATTTTTTACCAACTTCTCACATTCGTTAACTGTTACATTACCTAACCATTCCTGGCTTTGTCTTATATCACTGATGCAAAATACAAAAAGACAACATGTCCACTGATCAAGTGAAAAAATGATCAAAAGTTTGATGCTGAAAACATTTCTTATGCGGCCACTATCACAAAACTTTACCAGGGTAAGTGCAGGGCCCTAATAGTCACTCATATAATACTTACCCAAGTGAGGTTTCTGTAAATATTAGTGGTATGAGGGTCTTGCCAAGGACATTTACATCTGCCTAAAGCCAGCAATACACGGGATGGCACAGGAAGTCAGAGTTCTGCTCACGTGACTTGCAGTCCCGGTGGCTTTGAAGAAACTTTTCCTTTCCCAGTAGATATATCTCTGTGGTACATATTAAACTATTAAAGGGAAGATTCTCCTCTTTAAAATAATACCAGAACTATGTTTCTAGATGCTAAAGTGCATAAGAAATAGCTGTTTGTAACTAGGGCTTATTTTCTGGGTAGGGCTTATATTTCAGCTATATTCTGAAAATGCTAAAAAAGCAAGTAAGGGCCTGTTTTAGGGTTATTTCTTATTTTTCGAGAAACTAGGTAGAAAAGTTTGGCCTGTGCTTGGGCCAATCACACGAGTGTATTAGGTAATCAGAAGTGTTAGCTTTGTTTAAGCACTATGAACCTACTATTATATCTATGAAGCACTATGAACCTACTATTATATCTATGAAAAATGTATACACTGTAGATTTGTCTTCTGCTTTTAATGCCCTTGAAGATTCATAAAGATGACCGTAGATATTGTATATCCATCATGAAGCTGTTTTTATAAGGTGCCCCTAATAACCCTAAAATACAGACGTCATGTATTGTTACAGGAGATAAAACGATTACAGTAAGATGAAAGGAATCGCTAGAATTTTATAGAATGATGAGTTTTCCAGGCAAGCTGAATCATTATCATCGAAAATTAGGATAAGTATGCTACAATGACTTTTCCTAATAGTTTGTATAAAACAATTCTTTAAGAATAATTTGAACACATTTTATAAAGATGCAGCATTCCAAGGTAGAAAGTGAAGTCACAGATGTATTCATCCACATTAATTGTATTTACTTGACAATATCTCAATGGAGGAGCTAGATAATAATAATAATAGTAATAATTCCTTTATTTATATGTTGCACACAGATTACGCAGCACTGCACAGATTTTTCCAAATCAGTCCCTGTCCCCAACGGGGCTCACAATCTAATCAACCTACCAGTATGTTTTGGAGTGTGGGAGGAAACCCACACAAACACGGAGAGAACATACAAACTCTTTGCAGATGTTGACCCTAGGACTTGAACCCAGGTCCCCAGCGCTGCAAGGCTGTAATGCTAACCATTAAGCCACATGCAGCTCCAATATTGTCACTTTTGTAGACAGGGGTGACCTGAAAGGTCTCGTCCAGGACTTTGCTATTATTAATCAGAGTCAGCTCCAATGGGACAACGCTCACAGCATATTTTCTCTTCCCCACACAATCAATCAAGCTACACAAACAGCTAATCTGACTGTCACAGGTGCTTCCGCTCACCCATGCCCCTCTCTGCCCGCTAGCGCCGGCTTCAGAAGATTTAATGGGCCGGCGCTGGCCACATCCCAGAATCCTTTAAAGTCCATCCTCTCCCTGTACACCCCGCCGGATCTTCGTGCCTAGTGCCGTTAAAAAAGTTTGTTCCCTGATGCCCTGGGTTCATTGTGTAATTTCCTGTTGTGACCCCGATTCCATATTTGACTCTGAGCCAGTTCCACCGGCCCTGACCTGTTGCTTCGTTCCGACTCTGATTCTGTGCTGCCCATCCTGACCTCCTGCCTACCCCAGACTACAATTCTGCCTAACGTTTGTGTACCTGTACTCCCGCGGCTTGAACTGTGTTCCATCTACCTTGGCTACCACCTGTCAGTGACTCTGGCCAATCACACATGTATTACAAATTCTATACAAAAGTCATAAAGTTGAAACCAGAACACATGTGAAATCAGAATGAACCTTTTCTTGTTTTAAGGTCAATTAGGATTGCCAAAATTCTGTAAAGTCAAAAGTTACATACATTCAATACCATTGCTCTTAAACTGTTTTGGATATTCTCCAACAAGCCTCTCACAATAGTTGGTAGGAATTTGGGTCTACTCCTCCTGATAACTAATGTTACTGAGCCATGTTTGTGGGCCAACTTGCTCACACCTGCTTTTTCAGCTTTGTCCTTAAATTTTAGGATTGAGATAAAAGATTGGGCTTTGAGATGGCCACTCCAAAACATTGACATTATTATCATTAAGCCTCCCATTTGGCAGTATGCTTCTGATCATTGTCCATTTGGAAGACTCATTTGCCCTGAAGCTTTAACTTCCTGGCAAATGTCTCGAGATGTTGCTTTGAAGTAATGTCTTCTTTCTGGCCTAGTGGCCTTTCAGCCCATGTGGATAGAGTGCTCATTTCAATGTGGATAATCACACACTCTTACCAGCTTCAGGCAGCATCCACACAAGGTATTTTGCTTTTGTTCTTGTCAGGTTCGCTAGGGAGATTGCTGGGACTTCTGGTTCTTCTGGTGGTACCAGCAGCGTTCTCCGAACCCCGGCGCGTATCCGCGCAAACTCCACCTCTCGTCCTGGGCAGCGGCTGCTAAGATCTCGCGCTGTCTAGGAGTGGCTGGGACTTTGAACCTCTGCTTGGTGCCTGGTTGTTCTGCACCATGAGGGGTTAATTCCCAGATGCTGTCCAGCTCCTATCAGGTTCTGGAGGTGGAGTTCTGGCTGCATAAATTGCAGCTTGACTAGTCACCTGTGCCAGTGTTTGAAAATCCCTTTCTCCACTCGCTGCTACTAGGTTGTATTGCTCAGTATCTGTATTGTTGTTACCTCGGCTAGTTTTTGACTTTGACTCTTTGCTTACTGATTTTGCTATTGACGTACCCTCTCGTTGTGACTCCGGCTTGTTTACGATTCTTTTGTGTTTTATGTTTGTCAGTCTGTTTGTGTTTCCCTTCCCTCACTTATCCAGCGTATCTCGAGTCTTCAAGTAGTCGCCCCACAGTTTAGCGTGGGGGGGCTATAGGAAGGGACAGAGGTTGGGGCAAGCTCAGGGCACACTATCCCCTGTCTTTTGTGTACCAATCTTAACAGTGTAATGAAGCTTTATTGATAATCCTTGGTTCCCATTACTTTTATGTCAAATAATGTTGGTGTGAAAATCCAATTGTCACTGGTTTGGTATTAAAAATTTTTTTGTCCTGTAGCTACAGTTATAAAATATTACAGTGGTCCGACTACATAGAAATTCAACTTAAGAACGAACCTCAAGAACCCATCTTGTATTGTAACCCGTTGTCTGGGCTTGCCTGTATTCTCACGGGACACAAAATTTTCTTGCATATGAAGGTCGTGGTTTTTTTGTTGTTTTCGTTGCTCATTCGGGATTCATTTTTGGTTTTGGTATGTTTAGTTTACGAGTTAGATTTTTTTATTTTTTATTAATTGTATTAATTGGTTTTTACGACATCTTTTGAGAAATGTGTCACACGTCCCCATGTAAAGGTTTTTATGCACCAAAAAAAAGGGGGATAGTGAAGTTGCATGATGCTACGATTCTTCAGTCGGAATTACCTTGTTTGAGTGGCATGATTTATTGTTTTTTGTTATCATATTAGGTTACAGACAACTTTTGGATAACTTTACCCTCAAAACCTGGGGCTGTGACAATGTCCTTCCTTACTCCTCTTCTATGCTAGTGCATTAAATGCATAAATTAAAACACAAAGACTCTCTGAGGCGTTGGGTGGACGTAGCCCAAGTGACCCAGGGTAATTTGCAGTAACGTTTATACTCTATATTTCGCGATTGCCAACACATAGAGTATAAATAAAAGAATGTAAGGAATTAGCTCCTCAGGAACTTCTTATAAGGAGACATCTATCATCCATTACAGAATGGTATATGTCTTTAGACCTTTTTTTTGCCATTTCAATGAAAGATTGGCGTGTTTAAATTTTGTCCACTACGGTGTCAGTATTTAGTTTGACACTTTATAAATTTTACAGCATATTCTGCTACATACTGCATGTATAAACACATTGTAGGGCCCTGCAGAAGAAAGATTCACAGAAATGATGGCGTATCTTTAGCATTTGCAGTGTTTCCAATACAATAGGAAAAAAACAGAAGAAGTTAATCAGACCCCCCCCACCCCCCCCACAACACCCAATTATACAGATTTTCAGATGAAAGATAGAATTAGTAGGGAAATCATAAGTAGAAGGAACATCCAAAATTCTCCTGTAATGCCTGCCATACAGTGCACATCCCTTCAAAGAAAACTATGCTGCTTTAGCACAGGTACGAGAACATTTGAGTTTTACTTCGTATTTGTGCTGAAGTAAAAATGGTGGGTTAGTGTGTGGACCATTCTTGGAAATGCATTCTTTCTTTAAAAGATTGGTTGAATGATGAAAGTAAGCTGCCATTTTTCCAAAATCATAAGTTGGGCACAGCTTAAAACTGTATGGGGGCACATTTTTACTTTACCTGGGTCCCTGGCGCGATACCCAGAAGCAGCGTGTCCAACAGGATGAAGTCATGCCCCGCGATTTTTCGATTCAACAAGATCGTGCGCTCAGGATCCTGATGTGTTGCTTCCCCAATCAGAGTCCGCCGGAGTTCACTCTTTTCCCGGTGCATGGAAGTGCATGTCTTGGGACACATTTGACTGGTAAATCCGCGCATAGTTCGAATCAGTTCGAACGTCCGTCAAGCCCCCCCCCGATTTGGTCGCGTGAAAGCCGGTGTGATTGCGACCACAAAACGATCGAGTGCGACAAAATCCCACCCCCCGGCGCGCTCCACCGAAAAAACTTGAAAACCTGATTAAAAGGCCGTGGTACCTTAGTAAATAAGCCACAGTGTTTCTGAACTGTGGGAGTAGGAAACTTGCTTCGTGGTGCGTGCTCCTCTGAAGGACATTCTATGGTTTTGGTTTTGTAAAAAAATATATTATGATGTTGAAATCTGTTATTAATGACTTAGAAGAAGATTCAGTAGATCTAGCACTCGTAGCAGGTTAAGTTTAAATAGCATATTCTTTATTTAATTCCAAAAAATCGTAAAAATACAAAGAAAAATAGGAATGCCACCATAAGTGCTAAATAATCTAGTGAGTGTCTGTTAAAAAAAGCCATAGTCGCGGAAAAAGCCCTCTTGGAAAGCCATAGTTTACCCCCTGTTTCACAAGTTAAAACCAGAAATTATTACTTAAAGAAACAATACTATAAGCAAAACTGACACCTATGGTAATAGGTTTATGGAACCTAGCTCGCCTCCTGTAGTAGATAATGGCTTCACAAACTGTTTAAGGTAAAAATCATGGGCCTTGGTAATGTAGGATAGGCTGTATGTCATGGAGTGTAGGCTGCAGTGGTTTAGTTATTGCCACATTGGCTGCTACATGGGGAGAAAAGAGGGTTGTCTGGAGGCTCTCATCACTGAGTTCCTGTATCTCCCAGATGGCGACAGATCTACTCTCCTACATGCTACCTACCCTTTGCACATGCTGCAATCTTTACACACAGAGAAGAAGCATTATTGTTTGGGAATGAATTAATAAAGATCATGCTGAAGTAAGTAAAGCAGGAGATTGCAGGGAGGGAAAGCATCAAGTCATCCAACTAGTGCACTCTGTATGGCCAGGCCACAATATCAGCATTTAATATTTCATTCATGGTGCATAGAAGTGGTTGCCAATCTGCGATACCTTCACCTTCCCGGCGCCCCAGTTCATCAAAACGTTCTGACGAGAGGACTGTAAAATGACGTTATAATCTAGCTCTGCAACGGGCTATGTGCACCCACACCGACACTCTGCAAAGAGAGAGCGCATCAGATTTTAGTTGGTATTTCAGCACTCATTCAGAGCAGAGGGTTAGGAGAATAGCTCATGAAATTTTCATGGCCTACTGATACTACACAAATTTACATGTATGGTTACACATTTTCAGAGCTTAACCTACCATGGTCAAAAACTGATGATGGATTTCACTTAAGGCCTACAAAAACAGTTATTAGGACATATTATGGAAAATTAATTGGTTTACATGTTGCCATTAAATTGCATTTTGAAATTCCAAATTGGAAAGATGGCAGTAGAATTTTTAAGTAGGTAGAATAAACTTTTTGCAAAAACATTGGAATATTTCCCATACTTTGTGAACACTTTCTAACCCTCTCTGAAAAGTCATTAAAATCTTGATTGGTTTGATTTTTCTCCTAAAAACATGTACGATTTAATGAGTGACTCAAGAGAAACCCTTTTCACTTAATAGTATATATAACTGTTTAAACATGTCATAAGGAAAAAAGCCTAGACCTCGTAAAGATTATTACTTGGGGTAAGAACATGCTTTGATGCCTTTCATGTATAAGTCTAGAGGGCAGTGGGGGAGTGTATCGTATGTCATGTTACAGACACATTTCCCATATTCCCAGTTATAATTATAAATACACATGTAAAGTGTTAATGGCATGTTCCTTGGAACACGGGGATTAGAATATACAATAATGAGTTGTACGAGCAAACCAACAAAGGCAACCATTCAGCCACATATGTTTCGTAACAAGGGAATGTTATAATTTTCCTTATCAGAATAGGACAAAAAAATTGCCAAGAGCAGTGTTATAATAATATTACAATGTTGGTTAGGGGAAAGAAGGTTCAAAGTCTTAGTTCAATCACTCCTAAAATAGCTTTCACACAGTAGTGCACATAATGTTAGTCAACTTCCACGTAACTTATTATTGGGATTACAACACAAAGATTGTGGATGAGAGCAAAATGCAAATGCATTTGATTACCGGGAGGGGTGAGGTTACATTTTCACTCGGTGTATGTGTATTTCATAGGTCAGACTCTACCAGCAGCTTCGAAGCTCTTTTTCTGGAAGTAATTGGCAATCAATAAGTAAGTTTTTATGAACTTGGAAAATATGAGAGTTTATAACATTTTCATTTATGATCTCAAAGGGAAGTCTTTTGTCATTAGTTGTGCAGTGGAGAAGGAAATCTTGTCGTTTGCTAAAATGGTCCTTGTTTATTATTCGAGGGAGAAGGGTGGACATCACCTTGTTTAAGGAGTATTCATGCACAGGCCAAGTGACGCCAGGTAATTCAAGGCTTGCATTTTTTTTCCAATATCTTCAAATATTATAATACACATGATAAGCTTCCATATCTTCGTTTGTGTTATTACAGGGTTTTAGACTGACAAATATATTTGGGTTCCAAATTAAATTGTTTACAACTTCTGCAACATCGTTACTGTTACATTACCCTACCATTCATGGCTTGGTCTTATCACTGATGTGCAAAATACAAAAAGACACATTGCTCCTACTGAGTCAAGTGAAAAACATGATCAAGTAAGTTTGATGTGCTGAAAAACATTTCTTATGCGGCCACATCACAAAAAATTTACCAGGGTAGTGCAGGCCCTAATAGTCACTCATATAATACTTACCCCAGTGAGGGTTTCTGTAAATATTAGTGCGTATGGGTCTTGCCAAGGGAAATTTACATCTGCCTAAAGCCAGCAATACACGGGGACTGGCACAGGAATCAAGTCGAGTTCTGCTCACGTTGAATTGCAGTCCCGGTGGCTTGAAGGAAACTTTCCTTTCCCGTAGATAATCTTGTGTACATATAAACTATTAAAGGGAAGATTCTCCCTTTTAACATAATACCAGAACTATGTTTCTGATGCTAAAGTGCATAAAAATAGCTGTTTGTAAACTAGGCTGATTTTCTGGGGTTTGTTTTTAGGGCTTAGATTCAGATATGTTCTGAAAATGCTAAAAAACAGAAAGTAAGGGCCTGTTTTAGGGTATTTCTTATTTTTCGAGAAAACTAGGTAGAAAAGTTTGGCCTGTGCTTGGGCCAATACACCGAGTGTATTAGGTAATCAGAAGTGTTAGCTTGTTAAGCACTATGAACCTTATATATATCTATGAAGCACTATGAACCTACTATTATATCTATGAAAAATGTATACACTGTAGATTTGTCTTCGCTTTAATGCCCTTGAAGATCATAAAGATGACCGTAGATATTGTATATCCATCATGAAGCTGTTTTTATAAGGTGCCCTAATAACCCTAAAATACAGACGTCATGTATTGTTACAGGAGATAAAAACGATTACAGTAAGATGAAAGGATCGCTAGAATTTTTAGAATGATGAGTTTTCCAGGCAAGCTGAATCATCTCATCGAAAATTAGGATAAGTATGCTACCATGACTTTCTAATAGTTGTTATAAACAATTCTTTAGAATAATTGAACACACATTTATAAAGATGCGCATTCCAAGGTAGAAGTGAAGTCACAGATTTATTCATCACATTAATTGTATTTACTTGACAATATCTCAAGGAGGAGCTAGATATAATAATAATAGATAATCATTTATTATATGTTGCCACCAGGATAGCAGCACTGCAAGATATTTCCAAATCAGTGCCTGTCCCCAACGGGGCGCCCAATCTAAATCAACATACCAGTATGTTGGAGTGTGGGAGGAAAACCCCACCCAAACGCGGAGAGAAATACAAACTCTTGCAGATGTTGACCCTAGGACTTGAAACCAGGTCCCAGCGCTGCAAGGCTGTAATGCTAACCATTAGCCACATGCCTCCTATTGTCACTTTTGTAGAAGGGGTGACCTGAAAGGTCTGTCCAGGACTTTGATATTATTAATCAGAGTCAGCTCCAATGGGACAACGTCACACGCATATTTCTCTTCCCCACACAATCAATCAAGCTACAACAAAGCAAATCTGACTGTCACAGGTGCTTCCGCACCATGCCCTCTCTGCCCGCTAGCGCCGGCTTCAGAAGATTTAATGGGCCGGCGCTGGCCACCTACCGAATCCTTTAAGTCCGCCGCTCCTGTACACCCCCGCCGGATCTTCGGTGCCTAGTGCCGTTAAAAAAGTTTGTTCCCTGATGCCCTGGTTCATTGTGTAATTTCGGTTTGACCCGATTCCATATTTGACTCTGAGCCAGTTCCACCGGCCTGACCTGTTGCTCGTCCGACTCTGATCTGTGCTGCCATCCGACCTCCTGCCTACCCCAGACTACAATTCTGCCTAAAGTTTGTGTACCTGTACTCCCGCGGCTTGAACTGTGTTCCATCTACCTTGGCTACCACCTGTCAGTGACCTGGCCAATCACACATGTATTACAAATTCTTAAAAAATCATAAAGTTGAAACCAGAACACATGTGAAATCAGAATGAACCTTTTCGTTGTTTTAAGGTCATTAGGATTGCCAAAATTCTGTAAAGTCAAAAGTAACTACATTCAATACCATTGCTCTTTAAACTGTTTTGGATATTCTCCAACAAGCCTCTCACAATAGTTGGTAGGAATTTGGGGTCTACTCCTGATAACTAATTTATGAGCCATGTTTGTGGGCCAACTGCTCACACCTGCTTTTTCAGCTTGTCCTTAAATTTTAGGATTGAGATAAAGATTGGGCTTTGAGATGGCCACTCCAAAACATTGAATTATTATCATTAAGCCCCCATTGGCAGTATGCTTTATCATTGTCCATTTGGAAGACTCATTGCCTGAAGCTTTAACTTCCTGGCAAATGTCCTCGAGATGTGGATTTGAGAGTAAGTCTCTTTCTGGCTAGTGGCCTTTAGCCATGTGGATAGAGTGCTCATTTCAATGTGGATAATCACACACTCTTACCAGCTCAGGCAGCATCCACACAAGGTATTTTGCTTTGTTCTGTCAGGTTTCGCTAGGGAGATGGTGGGACTTCTGTGTTCGTTCTGGGGTACCAGCAGCGTTTCTCCGAACCCGGCGCGATCCGCGCAAACTCCACCCTCGTCCTGGGGCAGCGGCTGCTAAGATCTCGCGCTGTCTAGGAGTGGCTGGGACTTTGAACCTCTGCTGGTGCTGGTTTTGCCACCATGAGGGTTAATTCCCAGATGCTGTCCAGCTCCATCAGTTCTGGAGGTGGGTTCTGGCTGCATAAATTGCAGCTTGACATAGTCACCTGGTGCAGTGTTTTGAAATCCTTTCTCCACTCGATGCTACTAGGTTGTATTGCTCAGTATCTGTATGTTGTTACCTCGGCTAGTTTTTGACTTTGACTCTTTGCTTAGATTCTATGTATTGACGTACCCTCTCGTTGTGACTCCGGCTTGTTTACGATTCTTTTGTGTTTTATGTTTGTCAGTTGTGTGTGTTTCCCTTCCCTACTTACTCCAGCGTATCTCGAGTCTTCAAGTAGTCGCCCCACAGTTTAGCGTGGGGGGGCATAGGAAGGGACAGAGGTTGGGGCAAGCTCCAGGGCACACTATCCCCTGTCTTTTGTGTACCAATTTAACAGAAACATGGCCACACCATAGGTCTGCATCCTGTATCCGACTGCTACATTTCTCCTTCATGGAGCCTTTGTCAGCTGTGGGTCCTCAGGGTCAGACCCTAACTCAGCTGTTCAGGATCTAGCCTCCCGTCTCCAAATTCAGGAATCTATGCAGGTTTCCACGGCAGCAGACATTCACCGCAGGAATCCACTGCCACCCCACACCTAACCTAAGGTTCCTCTCCCTGACGTGTTTTTTGGTGACCGTAAGAAATTTTTTTCATTTCGGGAGGGCTGTAAACTTTATTTTTCTTTACGTCCTCGTTCATCGGGCACAGAGATTCAAGACGTTGGCGTGGTTAATTTCCCTGTTGCGTGGGGATCCGCAAATTGGGCCTTTTCTCTCCCACCTGACCTCTCCCATCCCGTTTCTTCTTGACGCTTTTTTTTTTCTGCTTTAGGCCAGATTTATGACGAACCTGACCGCCGAGCACTTGCAGTTTCCCACTTAGATCTCTGTGTCAGGGGAAAAAGGACAGCAGAAGATTATTTGTGCCCAGTTCAGACAGTATGGAATGACTGCGCCCTAAAAGACCAATTTATGTCCGGAACTGTTCAGACCGAGTACGGACTAGTCTAGCTTATGCCGAGACTCAGACATTAGATGTGCATGACTCTGGTCATCCGAGTTGATCGTCGCCTAAGATCCAGGCGATCACTCGGGTGTCCTCTGACTGTCAGCAGCGGCCAGTCTGTCTCCAGGTAGTCCAGAATTGGAATCCATGGAGCTGGATAGCATCTACTGCACAGCGGAAGCACATCGACGAGAGTCCATCTTTTGTTTCTACTGTGGAAGTCCTGATCATCTGTTACAACACCTGTTCCAAGAGGCAGCAGCAGCAGGAAAACTCCACTCCTAAGCAGTAGTCGGGGGGACTGCTTAGGAGTCAGGTACTCCTAATTGTTCTAGAATGTATTTACCTGGTACGGTTAAGTTTCAGTTCTGTTCCTGCACTGTCGGCCGTTTTGGATTCAGGTGCTGCCGTGTCTAATTTATTTATCGATTATAATTTTGTCTCTCAGTTTTGCATGTCATTGATTCCATGTCCACATCCTATCCAGATGTCGGGTGCGGATTTGACCCCTCTACAAGGCAGGGTTGATCAAATTCCGAAACCCCGCAGATAAAGCTAGGTAGGAGTATGCATGAAGAATGGTGTTGTCTTTCCTAGTTATGGAAAACTGTCTGAAGAAAATGTCATTCTGGTTACCCTGGTCCGATCCATAATCGGTTATAATTGGGAAACTCTGGAGCTGGTTCATTGGGGGTCCTCGCTGTAAGGCAACCTGTCCAAAGTTTCTTATGTACAGTAGTGGCGGAAGATCAGAGTCTTCCAGGTTTTCTCTCGGATTACTCAGATGTTTTTTCAAAACCCTTATCCCAAGTCCTTGCCTCCTCACAGGGAGTTTGAGTGTAAAATTGACCTTCTCCTGTTGCTAGATTGCCAAAGGTCGTTAATATAACTGTCAAGTTACCAGAAACGGGAGGCATGAAGAGTTAGATGATGAGTTTGGCAATCGGACATATCCGTCCCTCTGAGTCGCCCAATGGGGCCTGGTTCTTTTTGTTGAGAAAAAAGATAGGTGGTTACGGCCGTTGTATTGATTATCGAGAATTAAATAAGCCCGATAACGGTAAAAAACTCAGGTCCTGCTCCCCTTGATTCCCGGATCTCTTAATCAGGTTTCTGGGGCCCCAAGTTTTCTTAAATTAGATCTCAGAGGGGCTTATACCTGATTCGGATCCGAGAAGGGGATGTGATGGAAGACCGCATTTAATACACCTTTGGGGCACTTTGAATACCTGGTTATGCCCTTTGGTTGGTAATGACCCAGCTGTTTTCAAGGGTTATGACTCCATCTTTATGATTACATCGGGTGTGTTATGGTGTGTGTATCTAGACGATATTTTGATTTTCTCTCCTGATATGGTTTCTCCACCAAGCAACATCTCCGCCAAGTACTTACCAGGTTGCGCAAAAAACCACCTCTTCGCTAAGCTGGAAAAGTGTGTTTTTTTGCGTCCAGAAGGTTTCCTTCTTAGGTTTGTTGTGACTCCCTCTGATGTAAGATGGATCCGAGTAAGGTTAGGCGCTCACGGCATGGGGTCGGCCTACCAATCTTAAGGCCCTACAACGTTTTTTAGGTTTCGCTAACTATTATCGGAACTTATAAAGAGCTTTTCCGTGATCGCCAAACCCCCACGGATCTGACCCGTAAGGGTGCTGATCCGAACAATTGGTCCCCTGCCGCTGCACAGCTGTTGAAATTTAAAAGCGGCATTCTCGTCAGCCCGGTTTTGGTTCAACTGACCTCTCTCTACCGTTGTTGTGGAGGTTGATGCCTCCGAGGTAGGAGTAGGTGCAGTGTGTCTCAGGGGTCTTCCACTCTCAACAGACTTAGGGCCTGTGCATATTTCTCAGAAAATTGCTCTTGTGAGAGGAATTATGATTTGGTAATCGAGAGCTCCTTGCCATTAAGTGGGCATTTGAGTCTGGCGACACTTTTTGGAGGGAGCTATTCATCCGATAACGGATATAAGAAACTTAGATATTTGGATACGGCTAAACGCTTGAACTTCACGTCAGGCTAGGTGGGCCTTGTTTTTCTCCTCGCTTCATTTTGTGGTCACCTACCGACCTGGGTCAAAAAATGTTGAAGGCTGATGCCTTGTCCGTAGCTTCGGGAATCTGAGCTTCAGAGGCTGCGGGACAGTAATATTTTGTCTCCAGGGGTTGTGTGGCAGCTGTCCTCCCACCTCTCCTCTCAATTTTAGCAGGACAAAGATCTGCAACTAAAGACCTTCCGGAAGGCAAATTATTTGTTCCTTTTCTGTCGTTTGAGAGTGTTGGAGGAGACGCATTGCTTCGGTTTTGGCAGGTCATCCGGGGAATGCGGGAGTACCTTGGATCTCTTAAAGAGAAGTTTAGGTGGCCTCACATGACTAAGGATGTGCACGCATTTGTCCAAGCCTGTCAGGTCTGTGCGCGAGGAAAGACTCCCAGGAGACTCCTGAGGGGCCTCTTCTTCCGCTTCCAGTTCCCACCAGGCCGTGGTCTAAAGTATCTATGGACTTCGTCATGATCTGCCAGCATCTCAAGGCTGTTCAGTGGTTTGGGTGGTAGTGGGACCGCTTCTCTAAAATGGGACACTTTGTTCCATTAAAAAAGTTTCCTTCAGCTGAAGAATTAGCTGAATTGTTTATACAGAATATTGTGCGCCTCCATGGTATACCAGATGATATTGTGTCAGATAGGGGCGTACAATTTGTTTCCAATTTTGGCGAGCATTTTGTTCTAGACTGGAAGTTAATTTGTTGTCTCGTCGGCGTTTACCCTGAGTCTAATGGTCAGTCCGAGAGAATGATCAGGAGATGATTCAATATCTGGACTCTTGTCTCGGACAGTCAGGACCATTGGGTTGAAATTCTTCCGTTGGCAGAATTTGCTATTAATAACCACAGTTAGTTTGTCCACACAGGTATCTCGTTTTTCTGCAATATGTGTTTTCATCCTCGTTCTCTTTTTAATCTGTGCCTGTCTCTAATATTCCTCGAGCAGAAGCTATACATCCAAGTTGCGCTCGCTCTGGTTCACAAGTTCGGGAGAATATTCGAGAGGGCACAAAATTCTATGGTCCAACAAACTGAAAGAAGGCGCACTAAATCCGATACGTTGAGGTGGGGGATAAAGTGTGGTTATCCACGAAAACCTTAAATGAAGGTCCCTCCTTTGAAGAGTTTGCGCCCAGGTTTTTGGGGTCCGTTTGTTGTTACTCATATTGTTAACCCGGTGTTCCTTCATGATACACTTCCAGCAAGGGTGGCGGGTCATAACAACACCTTCCATAAGAGTCTTCTGAAGCGCTATGTTGAGCCTGTTTTGCTCTCTTCTGACCCTCCTTCTCCATCTATTGTGGAGGGGAACTGGAATTTGAGGTGGAAAAGGTGGTGAATTCCAGATGGATAGGTAACTCCCTGCAGTACCTGGTCCATTGGAAGGTTTTGGTCCTGAGGATAGGTCTTGGGTTCCGGCTAGAGATGTTTATGCTCCACGGTTACTCAGGTTATTTCATCAGACCTACCCCAGAAGCCGTCTTTAAGTCTAGGGGTCCGAAGGGCCCCCGTCGGGGGGGGGGGGGGTACTGTCAGGTTCGCTAGGGAGGATTGCTGGGACTTCTGGTTCTTCGGTGGTACCAGCAGCGTTCTCCGAACCCCGGCGCGGTATCCGCGCAAACTCCACCTCTCGTCTGGGCAGCGACTGCTAAGATCTCGCGCTGTCTAGGAGTGGCTGGGACTTTGAACCTCGTGCTTGGTGCCTGTTGTCTGCACCATGAGGGTTAATTCCCAGATGCTGTCCAGCTCCTATCAGGTTCTGGAGGTGGAGTTCTGGCTGCATAAATTGCAGCTTCACTAGTCACCTGTGCCAGTGTTTGAAAATCCCTTTTCCACTCGCTGCTACTAGTTGTATTGCTCAGATATGTATCTGTATTGTGTTACCTCGGCTAGTTTTTTGACTTGACTCTTTGCTTACTGATTTTGCTTATGACGTACCTCTCGTTGTGACTCCGGCTTGTTTAACGATTCTTTTGTGTTTTATGTTGTCAGTCTGTTTGTGTTTCCTTCCCTCACTATACCAGCGTATCTCGAGTTTCAAGTAGTCGCCCCACGGTTTAGGCGTGGGGGGGCTATAGGAAGGGACAGAGGTTGGGGCAAGCTCAGGGCACACTATCCCCTGTCTTTTGTGTACCAATCTTAACAGTTCTTGGGTTAATGCACATTTTGAACCAAAGCACGTTCATCTCTGCGACCCAGAACCTGTTTCCTTACTAAGCGGTATGATGACTGGACATTTCCATCTTGTTTGTAGTTGCATATAATTGTTTGTACAGTTAAATGAGGTTAAAGGAAATTGCACTCAAGGATGAACTAGACTTGTGCAAGTTCATTATTCTCTTCCTGATATAGTTGCTGATTTCTTTGTACTTTCCCAATATGTACCACAGAGAAGTTGTGTGTTTCAGGGGTACTTTAACATACATCCACAAGTATGTGTTTTATTAACTCAGATGTTGCCATTCAGAAGCTTCCGAAGAAATGACATCATCTTATGCGCTGTCCCATCTTAGTGTATGTAAACCTTTGAATTTTCTCTTATTTTTCTGGCATTAGCAAATTTAAATAATTTTGCTAATCCTAATTGACCTAAAATGGAAAAGATTTATTCTGATTCCGTGTCATTTAAGAATAAGTTTATTGGAGAAAACTGTACAATAAAATGAGGCTCGGGTGCGGCTGCCTCTTTCCTGGACACAAAATGAGATATAACAGGGCATGGAGACATACATCATCTGTATGGTATTCTTTACCACATTTACCCACAGATGAAGCAGCCAGTCCTGTAGATCCTGCACCAGCTCTGGTATTCCAGAGAAATTCTTAGGAAAACCTTGCTGTGTGTGGGCATTATCCTGCTAAAAATAACAGAAGTCCTGCCTTCAGAGGCAAAACATGGATGAGAGGCCAGCCACAGGATGATCTGTACATATCATTGAGCTGTTATTGTCCCTCAAAACACTACTAGCAATTAAATCTGATTTGCTATCACTCCACAGATTAGCCCGCTAGCAGTAGGGGTAGAGTATAACTTATCTCTGGAGCTATAAGGATTTCTAATTCTATGCCAATCTGTGGGAATTTCTTTATCATGACACCACTGCAAATGAAGAAGCTGGCTGTCTATTTTTTTTGTGTCATGGAGTATACTTACCAATGGCCAGTTTCCTTCAGAGACCATTCCTTTAGACATCACCATATGGATCTCTATTCCAATACAAGTATTTTTAATACCCACTGGTGAATTTCCCAAGTTTATTAGAAAATTTTTGTGCTTAATTAACTATTTTTCATTGTATGCAGTCTGGCTATGGATGCTCCAGGTTCAGTGCCACATGATATTGCTTCTCACGGCATTCCATGACAGCTCCTCATTCCTTCCAGATCAATGATCTGACTGTAGGAGAGACATCAGGATGAACATGACACTATGTTTTGATGCCAACAGACGCCATCCTCTTCAAGAAGTATGGATGTGCTCTGTATGTCACCACCTGTTACTCAAAAGATTAATGAGGGTGGGAATGCATCGACCAATAGTCTTGGCACAAATGAATATAAGTCACATCCGTTCCACAGACTGTTGGCACTGTCATCGGCTAGATGTCATTAGTAAGTCTATTTCATGATCAAGTAGACGTAGAGTATAGTCCAAGTTAATTCTAGCAAGTTTATCACCATGTGCTATAGGTATATATATATATATTACTTAATCATCCACATTTATAAAGTGTTTGCACCAAGTTTGTCTGTGTGGGCCACATTTCTGCAGCTTGAACAAAGTGCACAAAAAAAAAAATGGTACACACTTCCCAAGCAGTGCAGGGGGCGCCAGATTTATGAAGACCGTGCACCAGTTTTGATTAATCTGGTGCACTCTGCACGCTCCACGGGCAAACTGCACATAGTGCAGTGTGCACTAGTTTTGGTAAATGTGGGCCAATGAATGAGATATTCCAATAAAACATAAAAATGATAAAGGGAAATCAAAATCAATATCTCATGGAGTCTGGAAATTTCAGGCTGGTCCAACTTCATCACTGAAAATACCTCAAGACAAGGGAATGAAGCTTGGTATAGTGTGTGGCCTCCATGTGCCTGTATGACCTCCCTACAATGCCTGGGCATGCTCCATACTGGGATTAAAGCATCAGTCAACTCCTGGACAGCCTGTGGTGCACTGTGGTGTTGCTTGAGTGGAACAAGACATGAAGTCTGGAGAATGGGAAGGCTAGTCCATAGCATTTTACTGACACAGGAATTACTGACACGCTACAGCCACATGAACCCCAGCATTCTCATTAGAAGGAACCGAGAGCCCACTGCAGCTGCATATGGTCTCACAATGGGTCTGAGTATCCCATCCTAGTACCTCTGGCTGGCAAATGGAGGGTTGGGCAGACTTACAAAGAAATGCCTACCAAAAACATTACTGACAAACTGCCGTATCATGCTGGAGGATGTTGCAGGCAGCAGAACTTTCTCCACTGCATCTCCAGACTCACATGTGTTCAGTGCGAACCTACTCTCATCCATGAAAAGCACGGAGTGCCAATGTCAAATCTGCCTATCTTGGGTTTCTTGGGTAAATGCCAATCGCTCTGTACAGTGTTCGGCTGTACACAAAACACCAGCTTGTGCACATAAGGTGGTCAACCACCACGAGCAGACACGTAGATATTAGTTGCCTGCTGGAGGTAATTTTGCAGGGCTCTGGAATTACTCCTCTGGTTCCTTCTTGCACAAAGTAAGAGGTAGTGGTCCTGCTGCTGGGCTTTTGCATCCTGGTGTACTATCCTGTCTCCTGGAATCTGTTCCATGCTCTGGATACTGTGCTAAAACACACAGCTAACGTTGTTGCAACAGCTTGCATTGATCCACTGTCCCCAGTGTTCAATCAGGAAAAAAGTCACCTCCACGCATAGAAAGGTGCACAAACATGAAGCCCCATAGTTTACCAGTGTCCAGAAAAAGTATCCAGAATATTGACTTTTGGATTGTTCTCTGTTTATAACCATGATACTAGCCTGACTAGATACATTCTGACCACTAAACTGTGCTGCCCCTCCATAAGACTCTTCCGCCAGAACTATGTCTGCTATGACCTTGGCTTGTTTGTGACCCTTCTCCGCATCCCTTGTTTGTCACACTGGTGTCTCTAGATCCACTTGGGTTATCTGCCACCAAAACTAGGGCTATTCTAAAAAGGGTAAAACCTGTAAACTTGATGAAAAACTGACAGGGTCAATTAAAATGGTACCTTGGGATAATCTCAGAGCCAAACTAGTTAGGTGGAACAAATGGATCCACAAGTGACAGCCCTTTACACCAGTACAGATCCGTTGCATTTGGTTCTTAGGTAATGTATGATTTCTCTACTTGCTTATAGTAATGATGCCGACACTTCTTTACTAGCACGTTCCAAAATTACATGAAGGATTATTGTAAAGTTTACAATTCTTTACAAGTAGAGAATACCTGTAATGTTAGATTGGTGAAGTGGCATAACTACATGAATGACATCTATTTTTTTTCACGTACATTGTTGAACCTTACATTGTAGACCCTGTCTGTCTACAGATCCCATAAGCCCAGCAGTTACATAACGATTGTGATGCTTGGCGATCAGCCATTGTTTTTGCTTGTCAAATCTCACATAACAAATGCTAAATGTTGAAAAGAACCATGTTAATGTTTTAGGAAACAGCTGTCTAAATAATAAAAAAAAAATAAAACTTTTTATTTAATTCTACATTGTAGACATTTTGTCTCAAAAAATTTCCCAGGCTAATAGCAGCAATGACAGGACACCGGGGGAAGAGATAGTCTTTGAACAATTTGGTATAATAGTTATAACTGGCGAGATTAGCTAATGTCTCTTACTGTTTGTTATTACGTAATCCCAATCACAGCTGTCAGTGTTTTATGAGTTTCATGGAACAAAAACAGAGATTAAAAACATATCATTTGCTTTGGGGATAACATTGAAGTTTTCAGAGTGATTTGTTACCATAGTTTATATAGAACATTAAAGCCACAAAAACTATTTGTTTCAATGATTCCCTGCAAGCAATTAAAGGGCTTCTTTAGTAATAGCAAGTTAGGCTCTATCTACAGGATAGGGCCTAACTTGCTGATCAGTAGGGTCTCAGTGTTGGGACCCACAGATCTTGGGAATGCGGGTTGTTGTACCCCTATTGCGCTTGAGATGTTCGGAGCAGCCACTGACTACTCCGTTCAGCTCAATGGAGCTAATGGAAATTGCCTCTGCAATCTTTGTCAGTGCCATAAAGAGCAGCCGGCGCATTGGTTGCTCTCTTCTTCTCATTGTTGAGATTCTTGGGGGTGCCACTGATCACCAAGTTAGGCTCTATCCTATGTCCATGCTGTAGCACAGAATGACTCAGAAGCAGGAACATGTGACTTCAAATGGCCATCCTCATGAGAACTGAAGGCTGCAACCCCTCTTAAAGGAACTTTTCAGCCAACTCAATGAATTAGCTGAAACATTGCTTTGTATCCACCTGTGAATAAACCTTTGTACGAAGATGGAGTGTTGCTTTCCTCTTTTGGATTTGTTGTACCTTTGGGTCTTGAGTCAGACCTTCACAAGCCTGCACCCACACTGGATTTAATCCATCTTTGACAATGCCGTCCTTTCCCTTTGTTTTGCCCTTTTCTGCTTTCCGTCAGGGAAGTGGGAAAAAATCCAAATGCAGTGAAATTAGTGAAAATGACACATCTTCTTTATTCTTTTGCTCCAAGGAATCCACGGATCCAAGGAATCGCCATCTTCTGGCGCTAATAACTTTTCATACTTCGGTGTACGGAGTTGTGTGAAGCACCATTTTTTGCAGGATAAGCTGACATTTTCTTTGCAAGCATTTTGGGGACAGCACAACTTTTTGTTGCAAAATGGTGAAAAAGTGGCATTTTGGAGATTTTGGCGCTATTTTCCCTCGTGGGGTCCAATGCCGGGAATAACCATTATTACATTTTGATAGATCAGACATTTTGGATTAAGGCAAAAACTAACATGTTTAGAATTTTTGTTGTCTATTTTTATATCAGTTCTGGGGAAATTTTTAGGTTTTATTTATTTACTATTTTTCAGATCCCTAACACCCCAGGCTTTCATGACGACAGATTGTCACTCCTGGATGACGTCACAAGGAGAGCCAAGCCAAGATGGCAATGTCCACATGCCGCCAGCTTTTGATTACCGCCGTTGTTGATCGAAAAGGTTAACACAACCGATTGCTGCTAAAACCAACCAAAAGTGTTACTGTTGGGTGTTTGGTGCAATATGTAGCAAACACCCACCTTGAAGGGAGAGAGCTCAGTCCATGAGCCCTCTCCATGCATCAGCAGTCTACTTGATATACACTATACACACGTGGATAAGAGGTTAAGTGAGTTTTGTGAGAAACAAACATGAATTAAATTCAGCATATGTCCTGTCCTGTTCTTAATAAGCCATTATCTACCAATATCTTTCCAATATGAGAACAGATTAAGAAAAGGGTAAAAAATTAACAAAACGTAGAAATTTAAAAGAGTTCATAAAAGGTTTGAAGGGTACCAATAATTTTTAACAACTTCTGAGCCTTGAGAAAGTCGCAATTCCAAGTACATGGCCAGGAATTTCAAATACTTTTCCCTTACTCCACCTCCAAGTTAAGTGAGCATGGAGGTGTGTGGTGTGTACTGTGCAAGGGCCAGGTGCCAGGCACACTAGCTATAACCTGCTCTAGTTCCTCAGGGGCATGATATAGAATTGTCTGGCTGTGTGCTCAGGTGCAAAATAAACTGAGAGGCCTGCGCTGGTGCACGTTGCGGGGATTTCCCACAAATCAGGTTAAACCCTATCCACAGCAAAGGGCCTAACTTGCTGATCACTGGAGGTTCTCAGTGATGAGACCCTCACAGATCACGAGAACGATGGGTCTGAAGGGGTCCCAGGTACCTCTGTCGGACCCCTCGTTGCTCTGGGAGACCAGTGGAGTATAAAGCCGCTAAAGTACATTCTGCTCCATTCAGCGGAAATCGCAGGGCGTGGTCTATTTTCCACCATAATTTGCAAATAAATTCTTTAAAAATCAGACATTGTGATTTTCTGGGGTTATTTTTCACATTTTGTCTCTCATAGTTCAGGTCTATCTATGATGTCAGTTACAAGCCTCTCTCATCTTTGAACTTGCACAACTGGTGGCTGACCGAATACCTTTTTCCCCACTTGTATATGAGAGGTAGTGTATTGCAGTTTTTCGCCTTTGATTTCCCTTGTTACTGCAGCTATTAGGGCACATTTACTTACCGGTCCAATAGAGTTCACCGAAAGTGCATTGTCCAACGATAGTGCAATGTGCCGCGATTCACTAAGATTGTGTGCCCGATATCCTGCATTTGTCGCTTCCCCATTCAGGTCCAATGGAGTTTACCTTCTTTTTAGTGGTGCATCTAAGTGCATTGGTTTGCGACACAATTTGAAAGTTAAATCCCGCGCTCAGTCCGAATCAGTCGGTTCGTCCAACAGCACGCCCCTCAATTTGTGTCTACAGGAACCAACGCAGCTGAACCAAAAATCGATCGCATGTGATCCCAGCGCAAACCCCTGTTAAATACCTGTCAAAGCCGTGCAAATCTCGAAAAAAGCAAACAGTCCGACAAAATGCAATCCGAGACCCTTAGTAAATGAGCCCCATTGTGTTATGGGCACAATTTTAGCCCCAATATTTTAGTTTAAATTATGGGTCCTGTTTGGTGGTTTAACACATCGTAACGTAAAACACTGACTAACATTTTAGTTGTCTTTCAAAAACAGTGATACGCTCTAGTTACAAATTAAAACACAAATCAATGCAGCACTTAGTGGAAAAATGCTGCTCTCTCTGTCATCCTTAGAAACCAGATCTACCAACTCTTGCTCCAAACAAGATATCCTAGAAACATCACTGACATTAAATCTTTGCAGGAGATTCCTTCAGCTATTAATAGCGAAGGAATAAACTGTCCATCCAGCTCTTCATGTTTGGTTCTCTGTATCATTGAATCAGTGACAGATCAGGTCAAATGATAGTTCTGTCAATCAGGTTAAATGAGTGATTGTAAATACCATTAAGTACAAATGTCCCTGTAAAAAGTAGAAAATAATACTCTAGAATTTCCCAGAGCCATGGATGGAAAATAAGTCTCTTAGGAGAAACGGAAATGATCTAGAATCGCATACGAACTTGATATTGATTCTCAGAAAATCTGAGTCACTACTGTCCTTGGGGGATAATGTTTTGGAAAAACTAAAACTTTACAATGTCTAAGACATGGATGTTGTGTATTCCTAAAGGATTGGCAAAAACATTGTTAAAGGAATTTTGTAAAGAAAGCTGGTGCAAGTCTGAGGCAACGATGGCTGAATAATGTAAGGTTTTTCCTAGAATTCTTGAACCATATAGAACTCTTTTAGTTGCTGCTGTAGGCATTAGACATTAAACTGTTTTGTTTTAGTGTACCTTGACCCTGACAGGTCTTACAAACCTTGCAAACCAATAAAGGTGCAGTGCTGGAGTCTGTAGTAGAAGCTTAAAGGAAACCTACCACTGCTCGCATGATGAAATCATGCGAGCAAATCACCTGGTAGGCTACTTAATGCTGATGCCGGCACATAGTTTTGTTAGGCTCGGCGAACTTTAGTTTAGCTAAAAAAAACTATTTTCTTACATATTTAAATGAGCCCTCCGGTGCTACCCTGCGCACTATTGAGTGCTTGAGTGCTTGGTTCTCAAAAATTTGGCGCACTCTGCACATAATGCAGTTTGCTCACTAATGTTAAATCTGGGCCATAATGTTTTGGAGACTTTATTGTGAACACTGTAAATTTAAATTTAAAAAAATCTTCCTTTCAAGATGGTGAACTTTAGCGGACCTGAGCGGGGAAGCGACAAATGCAGGAAATCGGGTGCACAATCTTTGTGAATCGCGACAGAGTTCATTCTCATCGGACACTCTGCATCAGGAAACGTGCAGGGACGGGCAAGTAAATGTGCCCCATTCAGTAAGAGTTATGCAAACTATACTAAATGTGGTTTGCCTGTGTATAGGGAAAGGTGCGCCAGATTCATGAAAAATGGGCAGCATAAATCATGAATCTGGCGCTTCCTTGCACCGGCCTGACAGAGTTCACCAACTTTTTTTGGTGCATCTTTAACATAGGGCAATTCTTGTTGCATGAAGCATAGAGCAACTGCGCCACGAAAGGGTCACGTGTGACACAATTGTGGTCAGACACTTCTTAAAGGGAACCTACCACCACGATTCTACCTAAAAAGGTAGATCAGGTGGTAGGTGGATGAATGGGACGTGAGGATAGCCCTTTTTTGGGCTAATCCTCACTTCCTGGCTATCTTTTAGTAAACTTTAATAAGCGGGTATGTAAATTTTTTAAAGCGGCTACTGGGGCGTGGAGTAGCCGGACATGAGGCTACATGTCGCGGTTACTCCACGCCCCAGTAGCCTCTTTTCTCCGCCTACCATTTCATCTTCGGCGCGCAGCTACTTGTCCGATTACCCGGCGTTCTGTGGTGTTCTCATGCGCAGAACGCCGGGTACACGGACAAGGGCGCGCAGCCGAAGATGAAATGGTAGGCGGAGAAAAGAGGCTACTGGGGTGTGGAGTAGCCAGACATGAGACTACACGTCACGGCTTAAAAAATTTACATAACCGCTTATTAAAGTTTACTAAAAGATAGCTGGGACGTGAGGATTAGCCCAAAAAAGGGCTATCCTCACGTCCCATTCATCCACCTACCACCTGATCTACCTTTATAGGCTTCAATGCAGGCAATCACTAGTGGACCCTTCAATGCAGGTAATCAATAGTGGGCCCTTTAGCAACAGCAGCGTCTTTTTCAGAAGTAACTTCATTGCAGGATAGTTCCCAGGTCTGTCATCAGCCTGTGGTCACTATAGTCTACACAACATTACAGAAATATATGTATATATATGATGATTAATGATTTGTAGACCTCATGCTGAAAGTTTTAAAATAAATAATTTAATAAAAAATTGATTTGAAATTGCTGCTTTTTGTTCATTCAGCTTTTAAAGATAAATAAATCCTTGAATGCTAACAAAAAAAAAACTCAAAATGGTCCTGCAAAAAGCAATTCTATGTATGAGGAGAAATTAAACTTTTCTCAGTGTTCAAATGTAATTGGGCAAAAGTAAAAAAATATACAAATTAGTTTTTCCCAGTATCATATTGACACAGAGAATAAGCATATAGGCCCAGATTTATCAAACTATCAGTGCCAGTTTTCTGCATATAAATAGATGTGCAAACTGCTTGTTGTGTCTGAGCCAGTTTTGTGTAGTGGCTGCACTGTGTCCAACGTAACACAAAACTAAAGGGACGTTCCAACGCAGATTTGGAAGTCCAACATAATTGTGGCACACTCCCATTAAACTGATTGCACCAGAAAAAGTGGTGCACTGGGTTTAAGCACTATTGAGTGCTTGAGTGCTTGGTTCTCAAAAATTTGGCGCACTCTGCACATAATGCAGTTTGCTCACTAATGTTAAATCTGGGCCATAATGTTTTGGAGACTTTATTGTGAACACTGTAAATTTAAATTTAAAAAAATCTTCCTTTCAAGATGGTGAACTTTAGCGGACCTGAGCAGGGAAGCGACAAATGCAGGAAATCGGGTAGAGTTCATTCTCATTGGACACTCTGGATCGGGGAACGCGCAGGGACGGGTAAGTAAATGTGCCCCATTCAGTAAGAGTTATGCAAACTACACTAAATGTGGTTTGCCTGTGTCTAGGGAAAAGTGCGCCAGATTCATGAAAAATGGGCAGCAGAAATCATGAATCTGGCGCTTCCTTGCACCGGCCTGACAGAGTTCACCAACTTTTTTTGGTGCATCTTTAACATAGGGCAAGAGACAGACTTTGCATGACAAATCTGGTGCATCGTCCAACTGAGCACCGGAACACCCCCTAATTCTTGTTGCATGAAGCATAGAGCAACTGCGCCACGAAAGGGTCACGTGTGACACAATTGTGGTCAGACACTTCTTAAAAAGGTAGATCAGGTGGTAGGTGGATGAATGGGACGTGAGGATAGCCCTTTTTTGGGCTAATCCTCACGTCCTGGCTATCTTTTAGTAAACTTTAATAAGCGGGTATGTAAATTTTTTTTAAGCGGCTACTGGGGCGTGGAGTAGCCGGACATGAGGCTACACGTCGCGGTTACTCCACGCTCCAGTAGCCTCTTTTCTCCGCCTACCATTTCATCTTAGGCGCGCAGCTACTTGTCCGAGTACCCGGCGTTCTGCGGTGTTCTCCGCATGCGCAGCAGCGCTGGCCTCGGAGCTATGGCCACGCAACCGAAGGCCTGCGTTCTGCGCATGCGCAGAACGCCGGGTACACGGACAAGGGCGCGCAGCCGAAGATGAAATGGTAGGCGGAGAAAAGAGGCTACTGGGGTGTGGAGTAGCCAGACATGAGGCTACACGTCAGGCTTTACATACCCGCTTATTAAAGTTTACTAAAAGATAGCTGGGACGTGAGGATTAGCCCAAAAAAGGGCTATCCTCACGTCCCATTCATCCACCCATTCAACCACCTACCACCCGATCTACCTTTATAGGCAGAATCGTTGTGGTAAGTTCCCTTTAAATACCTGTGCAAGCAGTTTGCACCTAAAAGAATGTGCAATGTCCGACTGAAAACTGGCCCTTAGTAAATGTGCCCTATTATCTAATTTATGATATTCTAAACATGATAATTATTGACTTTCATGTGCATTTTAGTTGTATAAAAGGCACATTTATGCAGCAGCCTCTGTATAATATGGAGGAACAATGTTTGTGTGATAAGCAATGGTACTTATGACTCACATACAATGGGGGTAATTTACTAAGTCGTTTTCCCGACGTGTTTCCCGAATATTTCCGATGTGCGGCGATTCTACCTGAATCGCCCCAGGATTTTGGCGCACGCGATTGGATTGTGTCGCATCGGCGCCGGCATGCACGCGGCAGAAATCGGGTGGTCTGGCCGTACGAAAACCCGACGGATTCAGAAAAAATGCCGCATTTTTTAAAAAAAAGTGTCGCTGGACTCGCGCTTACCTTCACCAGGAATAGGCCGGTGAACTTCAGTGCATTCCGGCGGGCCTCGGCGGCCTTCAGCGCATCAGCGACACCTGGTGGACGTCGGAGGAACTACCTTAGTGAATTCCGTCCAGACCCAAATCCACCGCAGAGAACGCGCCGCTGTATCGCGAAGGGACCGGGTAAGTAAATCTGCCCCAATATGACTACTGTAACATCTGAGGGGATTTTATATGTTCTCCCTCAAAATGTTTCTTTCCCATGGCTCTGAAATTCAGGAACACTTTACATTTCTGGAATGATCAGAGTGGAGGAATTCAGTTTTCTTCACATATATCAGCAGGACTGAATTACAATAAAATCATTTTTAGTTTCCTATGATATTTACCTTTAATGACCTACACAGCTGCTTCTAGCAAATCAGGCATGATAAACCAGGGACACTCACTCATAGATCAAAGCACCAAGGTGCCGTTCAAAAAGCGCTCTTTCCTGCACTTAAACCTTATGTTCTACTTTTTCTCACTTGAAGAGTGCTTGGATTTGCTTTTATTATATGCAGGGTAGGAATCCTTCTAGAGCTTCGGGTTCTGCCGGGATTCACTAAGGTCGTGCGCCCGATATCCAGCAGGTGTTGCTGCTGCGCCGAGGTCCTCCGGAGTTCACCTGCTTCTTCCTGGTGCATGTAAGTACTTGATCTTCCGCGGTTTTTCCGAATCCGTCGGATTGTCCGACGGCCAAACCCCCCGATTTCTGACGTGTGAAAGCTGGCACGATTGCACCGAAAACTGATCGTGTGCGCCAAAATCCCAGCAGAATTAGTCGCAAAACGGAACAATTAGGGAAACCTGACGGAAATGCGGCCGCGGAGCCCTTAGTAAATGAGTCCCAATCTTCTTATTTGTTATCCATGACCTCCTTCCTTCTAAAATCAACTTTTATAATTATTCTAATCAGCCTGAAGGGCTTTGATGGGTGTTTTCAGAGCCGATCAGTGATGTCTTTTCACAGGTTATTACAATGAGCAGAGCAGGTCTCCCCTCCTCTGCACTTCCTTCTGCTGCTAGATTACACAGACAGAGGGAGGAGGGAGAGCGCAGGGGGTTGGTTAAAACATGTTCTGTACATTATAACAGCCTGTGAATCTGCAGCACTGAGAGGCTTTGGTAACTCCCCCAGTGCCATTTAGACGTACAGAGCATTCTATATATAATGTTTCTAAATGCTGAATATGATCTGTAAATTTATTTCAATTTTCCTAACCGGTCATTGGTCAATTAGTCGTTGTCCAATTAGTCCTAACTTTTTTAAATTTTAGGTTACAAATATTATGTCTGGTGCTGGGACATATTAAAGCAATGAAACATATTCTTAGACATGTATTTATTTATTACCAATTAATTTGTATGAAAGAATTAAAATCTTAAATGTTCACAAATTTATCATTTTAATTACTTAAATCCACACTAATGCATTTGAACAGACTCACTATTCTGATGAGATGATTTTGATATATAATATGTATAGTGTCAGCTTGTGGGATGTCTATAGAGGCAGTTTGTATGGACAGTGTGTTTTTTTTATCTCCCCTTATCTTCATTTTATTATAATGGATTTTTTTACCTTATTGTTGTAATGTCTTTAATATAAAATCTTCAGATTTGGTGGATCTGCCATACTAGGAAAAGACCATAAATCAATTAATGGAAATCTACCATCAAAATCATGATGTACCTGGGGGACTTACTTATAGATCCAGGCTCCATGACTATGGTAATAATTAGAGATGAGCGAACATGCTCGTCCGAGCTTGATGCTCGGTCGAGCATTAGCGTACTCGAAACTGCTCGTTGCTCGGACGAATACTTCGCCCGCTCGAGAAAATGGCAGCTCCCGCCGTTTTGCTTTTTGGCGGCCAGAAACAGAGCCAATCACAAGCCAGGAGACTCTGCACTCCACCCAGCATGACGTGGTACCCTTACACGTCGATAGCAGTGGTTGGCTGGCCAGATCAGGTGACCCTGGGATAGACTAGCCGCTGGCCGCGCTGCTCGGATCATTCTGTCTCTGGATGCCGCTAGGGAGAGAGCTGCTGCTGGTCAGGGAAAGCGTTAGGGTGTTCTATTAGCTTACTGTTAGGCAGGAGTGATTCTCAAAGAACCCAACAGCCCTTCTTAGGGCTACAATAACGTTCTACTTTTTTTATTTTAATTTGCATCTTTTACCATTTTGTGAGGAATTAGCAGGGGGACTTGCTACCGTTGTGTTTAGCTCTTAGTGGCACACATATCCATAGCAAAGGCCGAAGTGGGAAAATTTCACACGAGGTGCTTGTGGTCATAGAAACATGGACATTTTGGGTGTGGGTGTTGGCACATAGGCTTCCATGTCACTGGGTTGGCGGTCGCGCACCGCCTATTTGACAAGGTCGAAATCTTTTTAAAGAAACCTAGAGCCGTTCGTTCATTGGCCTTCAACAATCAACCTCAGTAAGGTACAAGCTCATCCTGACTTCCTCAGCCCAACAATTCACTGGCACCAAACCTCTTGCTACTCCATGTACCGGATATTCTTTGAGCGCTTCTTGCTCACCTCTCTTGGTTCCTCTCTGCCACCCATTGTTTGAAGCCTGAGAGTCCATTTAGGGTATTTCGCCATGACACTCCAGCCTGCTGCCGCTGCCGCGCTCTGCATGCCGTCCCCCTATAGTGTCAGGTGTCAATTATTGGATGTTTTAGATGCTATCTAGCTTCATTCTGTCACTCTTCTCTGTCCAGAGGCCATGCTGTTGCCCATAAATTTTGGCATAATGTTGCGATTATGCAGCGCTCAGAGGCATCCATGCATGCGCCCCTTCGTTCCTGTCCCATGTTCCTGGTGTTTTCCACTCTTTCTGCTGAGGTTCCCAGGTGGTTTGGCCAAGCTTCCCTGTGCAGAGCCTTGGTCCCCTTGAAAATGCCTGGTCTCATCTCCTCATTGACTTCACAATGGGGTTCTTATTCGAGACGAGCAGTCCACACAGGTATCTCCGTTTTTCTGCAATTATGGTTTTCATCCTCGTTTCTCTTTTTCATCTGTGCCTGTCTCTAAGTTGCGCTCGCTCTGGTCACAAGTTCGGGAGAATATTCAGGGGGCACAAAATTCTATGGTCCAACAAACTGAAAGAAGGCGCACTAAATCCGATACGTTTGAGGTGGGGGATAAAGTGTGGTTATCCACGAAAAACCTTAAATTGAAGGTCCCCTCTTTGAAGTTTGCGCCCAGGTTTGTGGGTCCGTTTGTTGTTACGCATATTGTTAACCCGTTTTCCTTCAAGATTACACTTCCAGCAGGGTGGCGGGTCCATAACACCTTCCATAAGAGTCTTCTGAAGCGCTATGTTGAGCCTGTTTTGCCTCTTTCTGACCCTCCTTCTCCATCTATTGTGGAGGGGAATCTGGAATTTGAGGTGGAAAAGGTGGTGAATTCCAGATGGGTAGGTAACTCCCTGCAGTACCTGGTCCATTGGAAAGGTTTTGGTCCTGAGGATAGGTCTTGGGTTCCGGCTAGAGATGTTCATGCTCCACGGTTACTCAGGTTATTTCATCAGACCTACCCTCAGAAGCCGTCTTTAAGATCTAGGGGTCCGAAGGCCCCCCGTCAGGGGGGGGGGGGGGGTACTGTCAGGTTCGCTAGGGAGATTGCTGGGACTTCTGGTTCTTCTGGTGGTACCAGCAGCGTTCTCCGAACCCCGGCGCGTATCTGCGCAAACTCCACCTCTCGCCCTGGGCAGCGGCTGCTAAGATCTCGCGCTGTCTAGGAGTGGCTGGGACTTTGAACCTCTGCTTGGTGCCTGGTTAGGGCAAACTTTACATTTCCGGATATTATTTAAGCGCTTCTTGCCGGAATCTGTTTACATTCCCCTCACCGCCATATCCTAAACTTAGAAGAACCTAGCTACACTTGATCTTATCAACGAAGGTCGATTAGAAGTGCTGGTATTGGGGAGTGCCTAGAGACTACGGGATGAGGCTTATGGTACTTGGGAAAAGGTCGGTACCTGGCAAGGAGATGTATCGCCAGCTCCAAGTGCAAGAACAACACTAAATGAGGGGGAGTTTAACTGCAAGGCACAGCCTTTATTCTACTACTAGTTCACTAGCCTCCTAATGGTCGCGCCTTATCAAACTGGCTGGGTCGGCATGAAATTTGGGTTGTTTTCATGGCTCAAAGAAGCCACAACAAACTTGAAATGCTTGGTCGCCGAGGAACCCGGAAGCTGTGTGTAATCCTAAAAATAAATATGTGTCGAAACTTTGGTAGCCATTTCGATGGATCGGGAGGCTATTATTGTCAGCGCCATCTGTTTTCGACTGAACCCTCACGCCGCCATAAGTCCTAAATTATAAACGCTAGGGCTACACGTTGGATCTATACACAAAGGTCTTAAAGTGTCTGTTTGTGAGTAGAACTAGAGGACGGGGTTGCGTTATTGGCGTAAAAGCTACGCCTGGCGCGAGCGCCAGCTTAATAAACCTGCATTAGAAACCAACTAACGATATTTTAACTGCATCCCTGATTAACTATACTACTAGTTCAGCTGCCTGCCATAGCATTGCGCGCCGGTGGTATCAAAACGTGTCTTGATAAACCAAGCAGAATTTTGGGGGGTTGTTTTCATAGGCTTCGCACGAACAAAACTTGTTAACTTTGTCGCGCACGCACCGGGAGAGCTGTTTGTAATCCTAGACAATCTACTGGCAAATTTTACCATTTACGAGTATATATTTCAGCTGCTTCTTGCGCATCTGTTAATTCCCTCACCCCCGATAGTTCCACCAACTTATGAGAACGCTACACTACACTTAACTTGTGTGACAGACTGGGACCGATGTCTTTGGACCCTGGGTGGTCATGATATTCGGAGCAGAGGATGCGGGCGCTACCTCGGTCCAGGTGTTTCAGGGCCTACTTGCTCCTCTCTCCACCCCTCTCCACCTCCTCATCTCCGAATTACCATCCGTGGGCCTGGCGCATCCGTCGGTAGGCTATAGGCACAGCAGCAGTGCCGTAGGCTAAGCAGCTCAGGGCACACTATCCCCTGTCTTTTGTGTACCAATCTTAACAGTTCTTGGGTTAATGCACATTTTGAACCAAAGCACGTTCATCTCTGCTAGTAGGGGTTGGATTTTCAATTAGCACACAGTCTGCCATTTTTCTTCCTTATTTTTATTTTACTTTTTTGTTTATAACTCAGTGTCATCTCATCTGGCATAGTAGTGTGCTTTCATACTTGGCTAGAAAATAGCCATAGGAGAATCCAAACACTTACCCCTACAGTAAGCGTTATATATTTGATTTCTGGTTGATTGCTGTGTGGGCTGTACTTGCTGCAGTGCATCTACTGCCATTGTGAGCAATTTGTATGAGACTTGCGACCGCTGTGTTTTGCGCTTAGTGACGCACATATCCATTGCAAGACCGAATTGGGAAAATTTAGTAGGGGTTGGATTTCAATTAGGCACGTCTGCCATTTGGTCCTTTTTTATTTAACGTTTATTTTGTTTAATAACTCACAGCGTCATCTCATCTGGCATAGTAGTGTGCTTTCAATACTTGGCTAGAAATAGCCATAGGAGAATCCAAACGGCTTACGCCTACAGTAGCGTTATATATTTGATTTCTGGTGAATCTGCTGGTGGCTGTACTTGCTGCAGTGCATCTACTAGCCAATTGTGAGCAATTTGTAGTGAGACTGGCGACCGCTGTGTTTTGCGCTAGTGACGCACATATCCATTGCAAAGACTGAAGTGGGAAAATTTAGTAGGGGTTGGATTTCAATTAGGCACAGTCCTGCCATTTGTCCTTTTTTAATTTTACGTTTATTTTGTTTAATAACTCAGCGTCATCTCATCTGGCATAGTAGTGTGTGTTTATACTTGGCTAGAAAATGCATAGGAGAATCCAAACGCTTACGCCTACAGTACGTTATATATTTGATTTCTGGTTGATCTGCTGGTGGCTGTACTTGCTGCAGTGCTGTACTATCCAATTCTGAGCAATTTGTAGTGAGACTTGCGACCCCGCTGTTTTTGGCGCTTAGTGACGCACATATCCTAGCAAAGACCGAAGTGGGAAATTTAGTAGGGTTGGATTTCAATTAGGCACAGTCTGCCATTTGTCCTTTTTTTATTTTAACGTTTATTTTTGTTTAATAACTCACGTCATCTCATCTGGCATAGTAGTGTGCTTTCATCCTTGGCTAGAAATAGCCATAGGAGAATCCAACGGCTTACCCCTACAGTAGCGTTATATATTTGATTTCTGGTTGATCTTCTTGGTGGCTGTACTTGCTGCATGCATGTACTAAGCCAATTCTGAGCAATTTGTAGTGACTTGCGACGCTGGGTGTTTTGCGCTTAGTGACGCACATATCCATAGCAAAGACGAAGTGGGAAAATTTAGTAGGGGTTGGATTCAATTAGGCACAGTCTGCCATTTGTCCTTTTTTATTTTACGTTTATTTTGTTTAATAACTCAGTGTCATCTCATCTGGCATAGTAGTTGTGCTTTCATACTTGGCTAGAAAATAGCCATAGCAATAGGATAGCATCGTTTGGTTTTAAAAACTCAAACACAAAAACAAAAAAAAACAAAAAAAAAACAAAAAAAAAAAACAAAAAAACAACAAAAAAAACAACAAAAACAACAACAGATTACAAGAAAAATTAAGTTATCACTCAAACTCCCCTCATTTTAAAATGTTCTCGAGCATCGGGAAAAGTTCGTCTCGAATAACGAGTACCCGAGCATTTTAGTGTTCGCTCATCTCTAGTAATAATCTTACATTTGTTATCCATGGGCTCCTTCCTTCTAAAATCAACTTTTAAAATCATGCCAATGATCCAGAAGTGTCCTTAGGGGTGTTACCAGATACACTGTAAAAGAACAATTTCCCCCTCCCACTCTGTGCTGAAGCATCCTCTGTTTCAGTGAAATTACAGCAGGCAGAGGGAGGCGAAGAAAGTATAACAACCTGTGAATCTGCAGCACGGAGGGGCTCGGGTAAGATCCCCAGGAGCCCTTCAGGATCATTAGCATAAATTTAAAAGTTGATTTTAGAAGGGAGCAGGCCACGGATTACAAGTATAACAATATTACTATGGTCAATATACCTGGATCTGTAAGTAAGTTTTTTATCATGCTTGATTTTGATTTGAAGTTGCTTTTACTCATTACATATAGTAGCTTTATCTGAGCAGTGTGGAGGAAACAGTTCAACACAGTCAACAGTCGTTTGCAGGGCCGCATCTGCCATGAGGCACAATGAAAACCTCGCCTCAGGCGGCAGAATGCGGGTCCCTGTAAAGGGACTAAAGTAGGCGATTCGGGCGTCCATTAACGCCCGAATCTCCCACCAGCTAAATAAATCGCGCCTGTCTCTTTAAGACACAGACGCGATTTATTTGCGGAGCAACGCAGCGCCTTTCTGTCAGCTGCATCGCTCCGTTCTAAGCAATGACACAGGCGTCATGACGTCACACCGCCCTTTGGTAACTCCCCCAGTGCCATTTAGACGTACAGAGCATTCTATACAAATGTTTCTAATGTTTCTAAATGCTGAATATGATCTGTAAATTTATTTCAATTTTCCTAACCATCCCTAAGTCATTGGTCAATTAGTCGTTGTCCAATTAGTTCTAACTTTTTTAAATTTTAGGTTACAAATATTATGTTTGGTGCTGGGACATATTAAAGCAATGAAACATATTCTTAGATATGTATTTATTTATTACCAATTAATTTGTATGAAAGAATTAAAATCTTAAATGTTTACAAATTTATCATTTTAATTACTTAAATCCACACTAATGCATTTGAACAGCCTCACTATTCTGATGAGATGATTTTGATATATAATATCAATATCTCTTTAAGACACAGGCGCGATTTATATGCGGAGCAACGCAGCGCCTTTCTGTCAGCTGCGTCGCTCCGTTCTAAGCAGTGACACAGGCGTCATGACGTCACGCCGCCTATGTCACTGTGCGGAGCCGCGGGTCACAGGAGAGCCGCGTGAAGACCGGAGCCTCGCGCCGAGGGAGCACCTGCCTGCAGGTGAGTATGATTTTTATTATTTTTCATGTACTTTAATTAATTATATGTGGCTAATAAGTGTGAAGGGAGGTGCCGTGCTATACTGGGAGGGGGGGTACTGTATGTATTATATGGGTCACACGAGGTGCTTGTGGTCATAGAAACATGGACATTTTGGGTGTGGGTGTTGGCACATAGGCTTCCATGTCACTGGGTTGGCGGTCGCGCACCGCCTATTTGACAAGGTCGAAATCTTTTTAAAGAAACCTAGAGCCGTTCGTTCATTGGCCTTCAACAATCAACCTCAGTAAGGTACAAGCTCATCCTGACTTCCTCAGCCCAACAATTCACTGGCACCAAACCTCTTGCTACTCCATGTACCGATATATCTTTGAGCGCTTCTTGCTCACCTCTTTGGTTCCTCTGCCACCCATTGGTTTGAAGCCTGAGTCCATTTAGGGTATTGTCGCCATGACACTCAGCCTGCTGCCTGCTGCCGCGCCTCTGCTGCCGTCCCCTATAGTGTCAGGGTCAATTATTGGATGTTTTAAATGCTATCTAGCTTCATTCTGTCACTCTTGTCAGGCCATGCTGTTGCCCATAATTTTGGCATAATGTTGCGATTATGCAGCCTCAGAGGCATCCATGCATGCTGCCCCTGTCGTTTCCTGTCCATGTTCCTGTGTTTCCATCCTTTCTGCTGAGGTTCCCAGGTGTTTGGCCAAGCTCCCTGTGCAGAGCCTTGGTCCCCTTGAAAAATGCTCGGTCTCCCTTTGACTTCAATGGGGTTCGTTATTCGAGACGAGCACTCGAGCATCGGGAAAAGTGTCGTCTCGAATAACGATACCCGAGCATTTAGTGTTCGCTATCTCTAGTTAATAATCTTACATTTGTTCTCCACATGGGCTCCTTCCTTCTAATCAACTTTTAAAATCATGCCAATGATCCAGAAGTGTCCTTAGGGGTGTTCCAGATACACTGTAAAAGAACAATTTCCCCCTCCCACTCTGTGCTGAAGCATCCTCTGTTTCAGTGAAATTACAGCAGGCAGAGGGAGGCGAAAAAGTATAACAACCTGTGAATCTGCAGCACGAGGGCGCTAGGTAAGATCCCCAGGACCCTCAGGGATCATTAGCATAAATTTAAAAGTTGATTTGAGAAGGGAGCAGGCCACGGATTACAATATAACAATAGTACTATGGTCAATAACCTGGATCTGTAAGTAAGTTTTTTCATGCTTGATTTTGATTGAAGTTGCTTTTACCTACACATATAGTAGCTTTAGCTGAGCAGTGTGGAGGAAACGTTCACACACGTCACAGTCGTTTGCGGCGACATCTGCCATGAGGCACAATGAAACCTCGCCTCAGGCGGCAGAATGCGGGTCCTGTAAAGGGACTAAAGTAGGCGATTCGGGCGTCCATATAACGCCCGAATCTCCCACCAGTAAATAAATCGAGCCTGTCTCTTTAAGACACAGCGCGATTTATTGCGGAGCAACGCAGCGGCCTTTGTCAGCTGCATCGCTCCGTTCTACATACACAGGCGTCATGACTACACCGCCTATGTCACTGTCGGAGCGCGCGGTCACAGGAGAGCCGCTGAAGACCGGAGCCTCGCCCGATGGAGCACCTGCCTGCCAGGTGAGTATGATTTTATTATTTTTCATGTACTTTAATAATTATATGTGGCTAATAAGTGTGAAGGGAGGTGCCGTGCTATACTGGGGGTGGGTCCTGTCTGTATATATGGGACTAAAAACATTTTATATGGGGGGGGGGACGCCCTATATGGGCCATAATATTATACTGGGGGGGGGGTGATGGAATGCTATATATATATATTTGGGGCTATAATTATTTTATACTCAGGGGGTTCTTAATATTTATGGGGCCATAAGTATTTTAATACTGGGGGGGTATTCAGTTATATTACATGGGGCCGAATCATTTAATACTGGGGGGCTGTCTATATTATATCACTATATCACTAAGCTGGGGATGTATATGGGATCAGTATCACTACTACTGGGGGGATGTATATGGGATACAGTATATATAAACTGGGGGTCTGTATATGGGACACAGTATTTACTAAGCTGGGGGCTGTTATGGGATACAGTTATATTACTAAGTGGGGATGTATATGGGATACAGTATATACTAAGCTGGGGGGGTGCTGTATATTGGACAGTACAGTATATTACCTAGCTGCAGGGGCTTTATATGGGATACAGAATTACTATTAGCTGGAGGGCAGTATATTGGGATACAGTTATATACCTAGCTCCAGGGGCTGTATATGGGATACAGTATATACTAAGCTGGAGGGCAGTATGGATACAGTATATTACTAGCTGGGGACTGTATATGGGATACAGTAATACTACGCTGGGGGCGTATATGGGATACAGTATATTACTAAGCTAGGGGCTGTATATGGGCCAGTAATATACTAGACTGGGGGCTGTATAGGGATACAGTATATTACTAAGCTGGGGGTCTGTATATGGGATACAATATATTACCTAGCTCCAGGGCGTTCATATGGGATACAGTATATACTAAGGCCTGGGGGGGATGTATATGGATACATATATTACTAGGCTGGGGACTGTATATGGTATACAGTTATTTATGTGGGGGGCTGTATAGGGATACAGTATATTACTAAGCTGGGGGCAGTATATGGGACAGTATATTACTAGGCTGGGGGGGGCTGTATTGGGATACGGTATATGTACTAAGCTGGAGGGGGCTGTATATGGGATACAGCATATTACTAAGCTGGGAGGGGGCTGTATATGGGATACAGTATATAACTAAGCTGGGGGGCTGTTTATGGGATACAGTATATACTACGTGGGGGCTGTATATGGCGTACGTATATAAGCTGCAGGGCTGTATATGGGATACAGTATATTCTAAGCTGGGGTTGGTTATGGGATACAGCATATTACTAAGTGGGAGGGGGCTGTATATGGGATACAGTATTACTAAGCTGGGGACTGTATATGGGATACAGTATATTATAGGCTGGGGCTGTATATGGGATAACGATATTATACTAAGCTGGGGGCTGTATATGTGTACAGTATATTACTAAGCGCGGGGCTGTATATGGATACAGTATATACTAAGCTGGGGGGTGTATATGGGATACAGTATATTACTAATCTGGTGACGGCTGTATATATGGGTATACAGTATCATTATCCTAAGCTGGGGGCTGTATATGGGATACAGTATATTACTAAGCGGAGAGCTGTATATGGGATACAGTATATTACTAAGCTGGGGGGCTGTATATGGATACAGTATATCACTAAGCTGGGGGGCCTGTATATGGATACAGTATATTACTAACTGGGGGCTGTATATGGGGTACAGTATATTACTAAGCTGGGAGCTGTATATGGGATACAGTATATACTAGTGGGGGCTGTATATGGCGTACAGTATAATGTCTGCTGGGGAGCTGTATATGGGATACAGTATATTACTAAGTGGAGAGCTGTTTATGGGAACGTATATACTAAGCTGGGGGGCTGTATATGTGGTACAGTATATTACTAACTGGGGGGCTGTATCGGGTACAGTATATTACTAGCTGGGAGGGGACAGTATATGTGGGGCAAGATTTATTTAGCTGTGGGGGATCTGTATATGGAACTGTAATATAATGTGGGGGTGGGGGGGGGGGTGATTAACGAGGCCTTTAAATATATGAGGCAGGCTATATAAAAAATGTATTATATATATATATATATATTCATTAGGGGGTGCTATATATTTGATCAAGGTTGCACTGTATGTAAATCATGTAACATAACGGGTGGGATATTAGTTATAGGATACATAGATTACTTTGCATCATGTAAACTAATGTTGGGGGGGGGGGGTCGTATTAATAAATTGGGGGTGTTGTATATTGATTGGTGCTTACATGCTATAATTCCAGTAAAATATATATATATATATATATATATATATATGTATGTATGTATATATATATATATATGTGATTGTATGTATATATAAAATGAAGTGTTTGTGTGGATGTGCGGTCAGTTGTGTTGTGAGGGGTATATATTATTTAAGAGCACAGTGTTGTTATCCAGGAGACTTTATACTGTAAGTGACTGTGGTATTTTTAGGGACGCCTGGTGGAGATGTGCTGCATGGAGCTGAATATCTCTGGCCGTGAATTCAGTGATACGTCATGGATTGGAGAATCCGGAATAAAGTCCTCCTGATGGAAGAGATTGTCATCTATAAGGTACTAGATGTCACTAATGACACTCAGAACCTGTAGTCAGTCACACAGTGTCAGTGAGCTGTCTGTAGGGTTGTTAATTGTTAGTAAAGTTTAAGGATTTACTTAACATGGAGCTGGGGGGAGGGGGGCAGCATTTTAATATTCGCCTCAGGCAACAAATATGCTAGAATCGGCCCTAGCCGTGTGTTATTCTGTGTCATTTGCCCTCTACATCTTGCAACCTACTGTAAATGTATTGCTGATTGTACAGTCCTGAGGACATGGCCATCCATAATGCCTGACAAGACTTAAGCATCCCATCATATCTAATTATAGCAATATTGGGATAGGCAAATCTGTAGATATAAACCAGTGCGCAAAATGCTTTCCATCATCTGTCAATAAAGATATCAGCCTGTATGTATAAAGCACTAAACAAAATACTTACCCTCAGCGGGTAATGTAGACATCAGCAGAGTATCATGGCAGGTGTTTGCTATAGCTGACTAACGTAAGAAGCTATGAACATCATATACTGTGCCACACGGGAAACATGAGTTGTACAGCTTCAAATGTGATTAGCAAACAGCATTAAGGTTAACAACAAAGATCAACATCAACTAAATGCCTAACAAAGTTTCTCCTTTACTTGTATTATAGAAAAGGAACAAGGTTAGACATTAAAAAGTTCCCCTTGGGTGGTTACCTGTAACCCTTCAAAGTTCAAATTATTTAATCTGGGCCCTAGGTTGGCCCATGGGAGCCATGGGAGGCCGGAGCAGCACTGGGAAGCTGTGGATGCTGGAGCGACTCTTGGGACACTGAAGACTGGAGCGGCTCTTGGTATACCGAAGCAGCTCTGGGAATCTGTGGAAGGCCGGAGACTCTGGAGCGGCCTCTGGCAAGGCTGAAGACTCTGGAGCGGCCTCTGGGAAGGCCGGAGACTCTGGAGCGCCTCTGGGAAGGCCGGAGACTCTGGAGCGGCCTCCTGGAAGGCCAGAGACTCTGGAGCGGCCTCTGGGAAGGCCGGAGACTCTGGAGCGGCCTCTGGGAAGGCCGAAGACTCTGGAGCGGCCTCTGGGAAGACCAGAGATTCTGGAGCGGCCTCTGGGAAGACATGAGACTCTGGAGCGGCCTCTGGGAAACAACGGGGTCCAGCAGGGCAGGCAAGGAAGCTGGGCTTGAGGTTGTTCGAACCTGGACCGGATTTTTGCCAGAAACGTGGTATAGGTAGCCATGTCCGGATCACCACTATCCCATAGAGGAGTATCCCAGGCCAGGGCCTCTCCAGAGAGCACAGAGCAGAGAAGACAAACGCCAGCTTAGAGCGTTCGGTGGTGAACTGGGAGGACATCAGTTCAATATGGTGTGAGCACTGGGAAACAAAGCTCCTGCACAAATTGGGGTTGCCAACAAATTTGTTAGGCATAAAAAAATCGGGTCCAGACTCTACAGTCATGGCCATAAGTTTAGAGAATTATACAAATGTTAATCTTTACAAAGTCTACTGCATCAGGTTTTATAATGACAATTTGCATATACTCCAGAATGTTATAAAGAGTGAACAGCAATTAATTGCAAAGTCATGGCGCGCAGATTTACTTCCCGGTCCGTTCGCGATCCGCGGCGCTCTCTCGCGTGGATTCGGGTCCGGCCGGAATTCACTAAGGTAGTTTCCTCCGCCGTCCACCAGGTGGCGCTGCTGCGCTGAAGTTCCCCGGAGGCCGCTGGAATACCCTGAAATTCACCGGCCTATACAACAATTTTTTTTTAAATGCGGCGGTTTTTACGAATCCGTCGGGTTTTCGTTCGGCCACGCCCCCCGATTTCCGTCGCGTGCATGCCAGCGCCGATGCGCCACAATCCGATCACGTGCGCCAAAATCCCGGGGCAATTCAGGTACAATCGGCGCAAATTGGAAATATTTGGGTAACACGTCGGGAAAACGCGAATCGGGCTCTTAGTAAATGACCCCCAATATTTGCCTAGAAAATTAACTTTTTCCCCAAAAACACATTTCAACTTCATTGCAGGCCTGCCTTAAAGGGAGCAGCTAACATTGTTTCAGTGATTGCTCCATTAACAGCAATTAATTGCAAAGTCAATATTTGCCTAGAAAATGAACTTTTCCCCCAAAACACATTTTAACTTCATTGCAGGCCTGCCTTAACAGGAGCAGCTAACATTGTTTCAGTGTTTGCTCCATTAACACATGTGTGGGTGTTGATGAGGACAGGGCTGGAGATCAATCTGTCATGATTAAGTAAGAATCACACCACTGGACACTTTAAAAGGAGGCTGGTGCTTGGCATCATAGTTTCTCTTCTGTTAACCATGGTTATCTCTAAAGAAACACGTGCAGTTAACATTGCACTGCACAAAAGTGGCCTAACAAGGAAGAGTATCGCAGCTAGTAAGATTGCACAACAATCTATCGCATCATCAAGGAATTCAAGGAGAGAACTTCCATTGTTTCCAAAAAGGCTCCAGGGCGCCCAAGATGGACCAGCAAGCACCAGGACCGTCTCTTGAAAGTGTTTCAGCTTCGGGATCGGGCTACCAGCAGTGCAGAGCTTGCTCAGGAATGGCAGCAGGCAGGTGTGAGGCATCTGCACGCACTGTGAGGCGGAGAGTCTTGGAACAAGGTCTGGTGTCAAGGAGGGCAGCAAAGAAGCCACTTCTCTCCAGAAAAAACATCAGAGACAGACTGATATTCTGCAGAAGGTACAGGGAGTGGACTGCTGAGGACTGGGGTAAAGTTGTTTTCTCTGATGAATCCCCTTTCCGATTGTTTGGAAGATCTGGAAAACAGCTTGTTCAGAGAAGACAAGGTGAGAGATACCACCAGTCTTGTCTCATGCCAACTGTAAAGCATCCTGCAACCATTCATGTGTGGGGTTGCTTCTCAGCCAAGGGAATCGTCTCTCTCACAGTCTTGTCTAAAAACACATCCATGAATAAAGAATGGTACCAGAATGTCCTCCAAGAGCAACTTCTCCCAACCGTCCGAGAGCAGTTTGGTGACCAACAATGCCTTTTCCAGCATGATGGAGCACCTTGACATAAAGCAGAGGTGATAACTAAATGGCTCAGGAAACAAAACATAGAGAGTTTAGGTCCATGGCCTGGAAACACCCCAAATCTTAATCCCATTGAGAACTTGCGGTCAATCATGAAGAGACGGGTGGACAAACAAAAACCAACAAATTGTGACAAAATGCAAGCATTGATTGTGCAAGAATGGACTACTATCAGTCAGGATTTGGTTGAGAAGGTGATTGAGAGCTGCCAGGGAGAATTGCAGAGGTCCTGAAAAAGAAGGCTCAACACTGCAAATATTGACTTGCTGCATTAACTCATTCTAACTGTCAATAAAAGCTTTTGTTACTCATAATATGATTGCACTTGTATTTCTGTATGTGATAAAAACATCTGACAAACACACATAAAAACCAGAGGGCAACAGATCATGTGAAAATATAATATTTGTGTCATTCTCAAAACTTATGGCCATGACCGTACTGTCGGAAAACATGGCGGAGTGACAGGAGCAACAGGAGGAGAAGTCACGGGAGCCTGATGCTGGGAGGCAATCATCTGTCGAAGGGTGGCAGTGAGTTTGTCTTGTAGTTCTTTTTGGACAGCAATCTCTTGAGACTGCTGGGCGATAGTGCTGGGAAGATCAGCCAGTAGCTGGAGTGGGTCCTTGGCACACTCTAGAACTTTAGCAGGATACTGACCTTTGCGGAGTCCATGGCCGGATCTTACTGTCACACACGGGGGTGTGGGAGAGACTCTTGGAGTCTGTGGACTCCGTGGACCTCCGCGGGGGATGATGGTACTAGCCACAAACCAGGGCTGGAGTCTAAGTGGCTCCTGGTCTTCGCCAGAGCCTGCCGCAAAGCGGGATGGTCTTGCTGCCGTAGGGTGCCACCAGGTCGTTCCACGGGTGCGACTAGGCCCGTGGTGGCAGCCAAGGTAGGGAAGCAGGAAACCGGACACAGGGAAGGCAGGACCTCGGAAACGCAGGACCTAGGGAAGGCAGGACCTCAGGATGGAAGGAACTCAGGATGGCCAACGGGATACAGGACCGCCACAGGAACACAGAACCACCACAGGAACACAGGACCGCCACTGGAACACAGGACCGCCACTGGAACACAGGACCGCCACAGGAATACAGAACCACCACAGGAACAGGACCGCCACAGGAATACAGGACCGCCACATGAACACGGGAACGCCACAGGAACACGGGCACACCACACGAATACGGGAATGCCACAAGAACACGGAAACACCACAGGAACATGGGAATACAGGAACTCGGAGGAACACTGGATAATAGACACACAGAGGAAACCTGGGAATGCTGGAACACTAGGAAACACAGGAGAGCTTTCACTTCAGGGAAATGAGGATCGCGGCCTACTCGGGACCGAGTCAGGAGCCCGGAGTGGTGAGTACAGGCCGTGGGGCATAGGCGCCACATCGCGGAGCACGGGTGTACCCGCGATCTGCAACATGGATTGCAGGGGCACCCGTGACAGGACCCCGCAGTTACCGAAATTATATACACCAGGACTGATTGGGACAGGTTGGAATTATCTGTGAAATGCTGTATTATTGTTAATAACAGTGAATTAGAGAATGTGTTATTTTGTTATCCTGGGTACATATAAGAAACTTGTCTTCATGGGAATACTGCTCTAAACAAAATCAACCATTTCAAATTCACAAATTTACTCTACACCTATCGGTGTCTTCTCAGTGATCCTGGCACGTATCTTTCTATAGATTGACACAGCGAGTACCTGTAAAAAAAAAAGACTTTTAAAAAGTAATTTGTCTTGAGACCTTTATGTACATCACACAGGCGCTCCAGGCTGATAATTATGCATGCCTTATGTACGATACTCACCACCTCTCCCCTGCTTGATCCTGGTGAGATGTACACAGAGCACCTGGCGCTCTCAGGCTCATAATTACTACAAAATAATGTCTTTATTATTGCACATCTACGATTGTCACAATGACGTGGTGTTATCACTTTAGTCTTAGTCCATGTCATCTAACATACATATCACTACAGTGATCACAAGGTTACTTTCTCATAGGGATAGTGTCATATATCTTCTTATTGCACACTTGCCCTGCATGGAGATCTCTTCTGTGTGACATCCCCAGGATCCAGCAGGGGCAAGGGGCGAGTATCCCGCTGGAAGCGTGCCTAACTATTATCCTGTAGCACCCCTGTGATGTACACCAGAGCCCACCGTAAAGCGGGTTGGACTTACTGCTGCGTGATACCACATGGTTGTTACACAGGTTGAGCAGAATTGTAGTTGGGACAGGCAGGAGGTCAGGACGGGCAGCACGGAATCAGGGACGTAGCAATAGGTCAAGGCGGAACAGGATCAAAGTCAGTAGTGGAACCAGGGTCACAACAGGGAATCACAATAACAGCATGGGAACAAAGCTTTCTCTAAGGCACGAAGATCCAGCAGGGTGTGCAGCGAGAGGCTGGGTAATAAAGGATTCTGGGAAGGGCCAGCACCAATCAACGGTGCGCTGGGCCTTTAAATCTTCAGGAGTAGGGACATTTAAGTGGCGCGGGCTTCTAGCTGGCGCGCGGAAAGGGGCACAGGTGAGCCCCCATCCCCAGATAAGGGTCGCAGGACCACCCGTGACAATACCTGCTAGGATAGCTGAGAAGACGCTGACAGCAACGTATATTTAGTGTACATTTGTGAATTTAAAATAGTTGATTTCCTTTGAAGGTGTTTTGCCATTAAAGAAAATTCTCAAATTTCAATCCCCTAGTGATGTTAACACAATAAAGATCATTTTTAACCCTTTACTTCACATTTTTACTTAATTTTATTGCTGTTTTAGCAACTGTTTTAGCTTCTGAGCATTGTACTAGTATCTGACCCATAGAAAGAGAGATGAGACAGATTAGAGATGATGAGATCTATAAGATGCCTATTGCACACAATGACAGTCAGCTTTCCTAAACCTCTGCTATTCCATCTAAATAAATAACTTATCTGTCTGTAGCTATACACTCACGCTTCTGCCGGCAGGATCTCAGTGTCTGTGTATCAGTTTGAGCTCCGTCCCGCACTGAAAGGGGAGGGGATAGAGGCAGAAAGCAGAGAGAGAGACAGACATCTCAGTCCCACGGCCGACGTACAGAAAACTAAGATGTCAGCCAGAAGTTACAGGGTCGTGTCTAGGGGAAACTGAAATTGTGTACAGCAGGACTGATAGAGACAGGTTGGAATTATATCTGTGAAATGCTGCATTTTTGTTAATTACAGTGAATTCGAGAATGTGTTATTTTGTTATCCTGAGAACATATAAGAAACTTGTCTTTGTGGGAATACCCCTTTAAGCATGTACGAAGATGGGCTGAGTCCCAGGCAGTAGCAGTAGTTTAGTGCTAGCATCGATTAAGGGTATTAACCATTTATGTGTTTCTGGCACCATATTGGCTGGCACCATTACCCAGCTAAACGTTTCCCAGGCCTGTTATAGAACATGCAGTGGCAGGGTTTAAGGCAGATGCAATAAATTTACAATATAATGCAATACAGTATTATATTTTTTAATAACCTACTATATTAAACTTCTCCAATTATGTTTAGTTTTTGGAGCTTTGGATTGAAAGTCTTGGTTATTATTATGGGTTTAGTGATTGATATAAGAATTTTTTCAGGTTATTACAGTCACTTGCCTCTGTTTCTTCTTTGTTTCCATAGAAACATCACCACATCCTTCTTCCTATTCTATCCTCAGAATAAATTGTCATCATTTCCCTTAATCACTCTGCACCTCCAATCCATTCAGTCCTCACAGTATCCAATGCCTCCCATGTTGTGTTTTTCCTGCCTACAGAGATACACCCTTCTGTACTTCCAATAAGCATGAGGTCATTATAACCTCTTGATCTACACCACTTGAAGCATTGAACTGAGGAACTCTATCTGATAGATCTTACAACATTTTCCTCTCTGTTCAGGGATAATGGCTCTCATTGTGGTTTGCAGTAACCAAGATTTTAATATGGTTATGCAATGTTAAATTCAACTACTATTTTTCTATTTTATGTATGATATATTAGGAAACTTTCTTACTAGTCTTGATTTAGCAGTTGATGTTAATATAGCTCAATCGAAGACTTACAGTATTTGTCTTCATGGTTAGAACAAAGGAGCATAGTAATAATTCTTTGATAATAATAATTCTTCATTTATATAGCGCAAACAGAGTATGCAGAGCTGCAAGGAGCGAACATACAAACTCGTTGACTCTGGGACTTGAACCCAGGTCCCCAGCGCTGCAAGGCTGTAATGCTAACCACTAAGCATAGTAGACATTAATTGCAAGATCAGAGTAAATATAATTTATCTAAAGTTTCTACAAAGTTCAGTCATTAGGCAGACTCTCTGCGGTAGTTCTATCATTGCCTTCGGAGCTCTGTTGTCTATAAGATTTACTAAAGTGGCTTTGACCCTTTAATAAATCTCTGAAATGACTCTTGTGTACATGTGTATTGAGAGCAGGAAAATATGTATGAGGATTTCATGGGCTAAGTCTCAGTCTAAAATTTAGTGGGTAGTTTGAGTGGCCATGGGCCCCCTAGAAGGCTTAGGCCCCAAGATACTTCCCAAACCACCTACATTATAATCCACAACCAAATTAAATCACAGGCTGAGCAAGTAAATCACAGCAGCACATAAAGTACACCAGGAGGGAAGAAGAGTAACTATGCATTTTTTTTCCATTATTTAAAAAAAAACGCCAACTGTAATGTGGGGCTTTTCATAATGCCTATTTGGAATAAAAAAGGGTTTAAACCAATGGTTCTTTTGTCTTTGTTACCTTCTGAAAAGAGGACACAGCAAGAAAATGGAAAAGCTGGAGCCAAAATGACAAGGGTAAGCAATGAGCAGGCATCTGGGTATGGGGAGTCTCTGCATGCCCCTGGCATTTTCTGAAAAAATATATATAACCCTGCTATGAGACTGGTCCTATTCGATGTGCAGGCAGCACAGGGTTATGGGGGTTTCATGACTGCAGCTCATAACATACATAATTCCCAACACCTATTCCTAAATGGCAAAATAATATATTGCTCTTTTTTATGTTTTTATTTTTCCTGCATCAGATGTTCTGTAATATGAGTTATGTATAGATAACATGACTGTGTCCATTATTACTCTACTTTGACATCACTGGGTACAATATCACTGTACATTATACATTGATATTAATCTTTGCATTACGTCTCATCTGCTTCATTTGAAAAGTGCACATTATGTAGGACTTGCTTTAAAGTAGGGTTGCACGATGTATGGAAATCACGGTACTTATAAAATACTTTCAAAGGCAGAATGGTTCAGTACCAGGTTTCTGTTACTTGCAGTACTGAATGACTTACACAGACTCCTTGTATCTGCAGACATCGTGCAGGGAATCCTTTTGAGAGATGTGTTGGGAGAGCTGCAGAGCAGGGACCGTGTCATCAGGTTCATATAACCATCTGTCCAAATATGGTCTCTACACCTCCCAGGGCTTCCCCGGACACAAGGTCTCTATTTAATTCAATTAAATAATTTTTTTACCCAGCCTGGGATTTGAACCCAACTCCTCCCCACTCCACCTGCCATAGAGAGACAGAGCCTCTATCCACTAGGCTTAGTGGTTGAATTTTATGTAACGAAGAGCTTCACTGTTACACTGTGACAGGCTCCATGGAGAGGGATCTTCCCAGATATTATGATGATTATTATTATTATTGAGATTATTAATATTGAGATTATTATTATTGAGATGGACATGATGATTATTTATTATTATGGAGATTATAATATTTTAAGCATGTAATACAGTTAAATTAAATGACAAAAAGACAAAAAATAAGGGGTCATTCAGATGGGCATGTCCGCTGTTCATCTGCAAAAAATGTGGATGTGATGTCTGTGTTCAGACAATATTGTATGCATTTTTCTCATGTCCGCACGACATCAGTTTTTTTCACATATGCAAAAAAAGCTGATGGGTTTCTAATCTACTTCTTGCCCTGCCCAGTTAGTTGCCTTGCAACATTTGAAGAAAAAAACACTCTGCATACAGTATCATGCATGTGCCGTCCATTTTTTTTGCGGATCTATTGACTTCTATGGATTGAAAGATGAATTAGATACAGAAGTTGGTACCGAAATAACAGGATTGCATCAATCTCTGTGTAAGTGTAGAAACCTAGTGTGGTCCTGTGTTTGGTAACCTAATGTAGTCACGCACCTAGTGTGTTTTAATCCGAGATAACTAAATTAACAAAAGGAGTACCCCTTGCATTGCAGGGGAAGATGGACAAACACTGAATGGCTAATGATAAAATTAAGTCTTTATTAGTGATGAATACAAACATATACAAATAGACAAGTGGCAGCAGGCTGACACTGACATATAAATAAAAATTTCTGCATTTGTGCCATACCACTCGGTTGTTGTTTGTAAGCCATACATACAATTTTTATTTATATGTCAGTGTCAGCCTGCTGCCACTTGTCTGTTTGTATTCATCACTAATAAAGACTTAATTTTATCATTAGCCATCCAGTGTTTGTCCATCTTCCCCTGCAATGCAAGGGGTACTCCTTTTGTTGACTTCTATGGATGTACGGTCTGCAGGCTGCAATTTTTTTCTCACTGTCTGCATATCCGTGAAAAAATGGACATGTCAACAGACCAATAGGAAACAGTGGGTCCGTTTCCCATCCGCAAAAATACAATTAATACACAAAGCATTGGAAATGTGGACATCTTAAATTTGATTAAGGGCAAAAACAGGAAGAGGTTAGTTTCCACCCACATCACTGCTGCTGAGAATTATTTTTACAAGTAGCTTAGAACACTAAAATGCTCTGGAAAGAAAGGGCAAGCAGCACAATATGTGTATCTTTTAATTTGTTTTTAATGTGAGAATCACATAGGACATTTTAGTAAAAATGATAATTAACCCCTTAACCTTGAAGTCCTGATGCGGTACGGGGAGTATGAAGAGGGCTCACGAGCTAAGGCATTTTCATTCTCACTGGATGTTTGCCTCATAATGCAGCAAATACACATCGCTAACACTTGCGATCAGTGCTGGCACCAACCACGGGTGTTAACCATTTAAAGGTTAAATTAAAAGAATGACAAAAATACTAAAAGTTCAAATTATCTCCTATCCCTAGAACTGATATAAAAATAAATAAAAAAGTTAAATCATAAACATGTTAGGCATTGTCGCCTCCAAAAATGCTCCATCTGTCAAAATATAAAACCCGTTATTCCCGTTGGTAACCCTCAAATGTCAGAATCGCCACTTTTTAGCCATTTTGCATCATATAAAATTTCAAATAAAAAATGATCAAAAGGTCTTACAGTCCACAAAATTGTAGCAATTGTACATCAAAGTATGAAAAAGTTATTAGCAGATTTTTTTCCAGCTTTCCAGTTCACGGCATAAAATATTAAATACCGTCTCTAGGAAGGACAATGTGTTGCATAGAAAACAAGCTCTTTATACAGCTCACTAGTACACAGAAACATTTAAAAGTTATTGATTTTGGAGCGTGGGAGAAAAAAAAACGTAAAAGGTCAGTGGCTAAAGGGGTTAAATCAGAGTTATACTTTAATGGGGAGCATGCCAAGACTAAAAATAACATGAAAAACCTGCGGCACCAAAAATAATGGAATAATATGTAGTACTGCTTTACTATAACCTGCTCCAAAAGAACCTGGCACCTGCTATAGCTGAAATGTATGCCAGGTTGGATCGGGTGTAGGTTTTAATTCTGATGCCCGTGTGCTGCGCTGGAATTACTGAATTATTCTTTGGTCTCTAATATAAATCTGTAGCACTCATCATGGTGTCAACCTGCTCTATATTGTGCTGCATTGTATCCAATTTGTTTTGTTTCGTTACTAGTTTTAAACTGTAACAAACATGAAACTGTGCGCTCAAACACTTGAAAGGATTATGGCTAAAAATTCTGATTAGCAGAAACTTTTAGAAGCTCTCACAGAAGCGTCAGCCGGTTACATCATAGAATTGGCCAGCCTGCTATTTATCTTACTAGAAACCTACATATAGGACTGTTTTATAGCATTATGTAATCACATCAGGCACTTTTATGAGAAGTTTACACATCCAGCTTATCACTGGAAACATTAAAGATATATATTTTTTTTCTTTTTTATTTATCCTGGAATGACTTTAGTCAATTCCTGTTTATGGACATTCATTGTTTTTGCTTGTTTTGGATGATTACTTTCAATTTTTTCTATTGTTCTCATCTTTTTCTTATCTGCAAAAAGTAAGGTCAGCCTCCTCTTTGCTATATGCTAATCTCAGGACTGGTAACCTGACAACAACAGAGCCCCACAGCTTCAGCAATTAAAGGGGTATTCCCATTTCAGCAAGTAATTGATATTGTTTGATTAATGAAAAGTTATACATATTTCCAATGTACTTTCTTTATCAATTTCTCAGGGTTTTCTAGATCTCTGCTTGCTGTCCTTCTATAGAAAGCTGAATTGTTTATTTCCAGTGGACGGAAATGGTCACACAGGCGCACAGGTCAGATTTCCATCCACTGGAAATAAACAATTCAGCTTTCTATAGAAGGACAGCAAGCAGAGATCTAGAAAACCCTGAGAAATTGATAAAGAAATATGTATAACTTTTCATTATTCAAACAATAACATCAATTTGCTGAAGTGGGAACACCCATTTAACATTGATTTCACTCTAGATTAATAAACAATCCATAAATCTATCTCCCACCCAAGGATGCTATTTTCCAATATGGAAATAAGTAATAGCCTAACGTTTAGGTTTTCCATAGAGTCCTATCAACTAACTGATGCCCTTCTTTTAGCTAAAGATTGTTTCCGTTAGATCCCCATAATGTAATCTAATGTGTAATATTCATTGGCATCAGAGAAGGCTCGTCCTGCTTGGCCAGCCTCATCCAATCTACTCCTCCCCATGTCCCATGCCTCTTCTCAGCAAGTCATGTGACCAGGATGACATCATCACAGGTCCTTTAGCCTTCTAACATTAGCAAACTGTGAGCCATGCATATATCTGATCACATGAAATCATAGCAGCGTCCATGGACTTCTACTTCTCCCAAGCCTCCATAGAATTCTACTTCTCCCCATCCTCCATGGAGGCTGCTGTGATTTCATGTGATCACATACATAGATGAGGTAGATGTTGCAGATGTAACAGGACCTTAGATGATGTCATCCTGGTCACATGTCTTAAAGTGCCCAATGATGTAACAGAGCTCTCGATACAGCAGAATATCATAGCCTGTCACATCAGGAGAGTTGCACTTAAGTTTACAAACTGATTTTTGTTACATTGTAACCATCGAGAGGTAAGGGTCATGTTTTTTAATCATTATTTTTAATGAAGTCTTTATTTTGGGTGGGTTAATTTGCATGAAAGGTTCTCTTTAAAGAACAAACTAACAGATAGTAATCTGGTTGGAAATAAGAGTCTTAAAGAGGACCTGTGACCCGGGGAAAACACCCCCAACAAATTAGTTCCCCCTCATCCTATCCCCAGCCTCTTGTTATTTATTGAATTTTTATTCAGATTTGTGTTTTTATACTTAGTTTAAAATGATCCAACCTCTTATCAAATAAGAGGTCGGATCGTCGTATAGGTCCCCGGGCAATCGGCCGTATTAATGAGGGGGCCGGCCGACACACCCCCCCCCTGTCAGTGCGCTGCACCACATAGAGCCAGCAGCGATTGCGCAATACATGCGCTGCTGCCGGCAAGTCTTACAGGTCCCTAACTGACAGGGGCATGGAGGGGGGGGTGTCGGCCGGCCCCCTCATGAATACGGCCGACTGCCCGAGGACCTGTACGACGATCCGACCTCTTATTTGATAAGAGGTTGGATCATTTTAAACTAAGTATAAAAACACAAATCTAAATAAAAATTCAATAAATATAAAGGGGCTGGGGATAGGATGAGGGGAAGCTAATTTGTTGGGGTTGTTTTCCCCAGGTGACAGGTCCTCTTTAAGTAGAGAAAAACAAACTCGTTCCATCCATTTGCTGCATTAGCTATGACCACTGTCAAGCAGTAGGAAACTTAGTGCTGAGAAGCTGACAAAATAACAGCTCCTCAGTTATTTTAAGGAAGAGCAGATGATTAAAAAGCACTCAGTGAGCGAAATGGAGAAGTAGAAGAGCCATGGACTGAAATGTTCACACGGCTGATTAGATAAACATTAGAAGTCGGGGGGAAGATTCTACATCAGTTGGTGGATGTCAATGAACTGTATCAAAAATGGGCAACGCTAAAATGTGCAAGGGGCAATGATGGGAATGATTATAACTTTGTGTACACTCACCTACAACACCCCCAAACGAGGAGGAGACAAAATCCGTAAGCTCCGTAATAGGGAGATATTCTGGATACTAAAATTGGATACACGAGCACCTGCAGGACTAAATAACAGATCGGACACAATGTATTTATATTAGGATACTACTATGCCAATAGTGTCTATATATCTTCCATTAATTTTGTGTCCATTCCTACTATGGGTCCAACCACCAATCCATTTACAAACCACACGCAAGCGCATCACAAGCTTACCCACGCCCAACATCCACTTTAAAAATCCTTCATACACAGTACACGCCAGACCATGACTAAGGACGGAATATACAGCGTCCGAAACGCGTAGGTCCATCTGTGTATTTTTACTTTTGATATGTAAGCTTACATTCACTTTTTTCTATTTTTGTACATTTCTCTAAATCTTTTAACAACGTTCAATAAAGAAAATTGATTTTTTAACTCTTCATGAATGAGTGCTGGATCTCTTCACCTGTGATTACTTCCTGATTGTAACATCAGCTCATCCCACTGAAGCCAGAAGAGGAGAGGATGTTTGTGCTTCCAAAATATGCAGGACAGCTTCTTTGTCAGGCCCGGCGTCAGCACCCGGCTGACCCGGGCAAGTGCCGGGGCCCCAGAGCTTCCAAGGGGCCCACCACGACCATGTTCGGGTTCGCCTATTTAAAAGGCAGCCTCCGCTGATTGCAGGCCGCATAGGAGGTGGGCGGAGAAGGACCTTGGCAGCCCCGCCTTGCCCTACCCACCTCACATGTGGCCGCTCCGCCCTGCCCGCCTGCCCTACCCAGCCCAGCCCACCTGCTTCACCTGCGGCCCGGCCCGCGCGCCTTCCATCTCACCCGGCCGAGCACTTCACGTCCGGCCGGGCCTGCGCGCCTCATGTACGGCCCAGGCCGCATGCATCATAGGCCTGTCCGCCCTCTCCTACGCGGTCCCCTTCCACGTCCCGACCGAGTGACATCCAGCTGAGGTAAGTATAATTGCTACATCTGTAAATACATGTGTATATATGTTGTATATGTGTGTGTATGTTGTGTGTATACTGGATGTATGTGTATATATGTTGTATATGTGTGTGTATGCTGCATATACTGGATGTATGTGTATATATGCTGTATATCTGTGTGTATGTGTTGTGTATATACTGGATGTATGTGTATATATGCTGTATATCTGTGTGTATGTGTTGTGTATATACTGGATGTGTGTGTACATATGCTGTATAGCTGTGCGTATGCTGTATATTCTGGATGTATGTGTATATATGCTGTATATCTGTGTGTATTTGTTGTATAAACTGGATGCGTATGTATATATGTTGTATAGCTGTGCGTATGTATTGCATATACTGGATGTGTGTGTATATATTCTGTCTATCTGTGCGTATGTGTTTTGGTATTTTAAGTTTTTGTTTTTTAATGTCGCTACATAAGTTCACTGTTATGGGGCCCACTGAGGCTCTATCGCCCAAGGGCCCACTGAAACCTGGAGCCGGCCCTGTTCTTTGTAATTGCCGGCCTGTAGCATATCATGAGTCACATGCTTGTGACATCACTACAGGCCGTACATACCATCTCAACAAGCCTTCTTTGCTCTCTAGCTGTACTATATGGTTTCCCATGGCAACAACAAATGGAGATTAGCCTGGGGGACAAGGTAAAACCTCTGCTAGATGCTAAACAGCTACAGATAGCTAATCATAGTTATAGGGAATTGCTTATTTTTGCTTAATTGCAGAGTTAGGCAAAAGTTTTTATACTTTACAGTTGTACTTTAAATTCAGCCTCCACATAGGCATAAACAAAAACAAAACCTACTCGTCTGAGTACTGTCTAAGGCTACATTCACATGTATGGGGGACGTATATACGGCCGACCTATATACGGCCGATATACGTCCCACATACACTTCTATGGGCTCACGGCACCATATGGGAGCAGTACGGTGCCACACACGTGCGCCACCGTATCGCTCCAGAGCCCGTAGAAAGATAGGACATGTCCTATCTTTCTATGTGATACGGCGCCCCGGGGCTGTATATGCCTATGGAGAGTGGCACTGGTGAGCTGCGCTCATCCTCTGCTCCTCTCCGCAGCACAAATGTGGCCTAACCCAATTACAAATCCCTGTCTATACGGACACCTGGCAGGCTGCTGGTTATACATTTATTTTGTTTAGGACAGTTTAGGGTGTGTGTTACTGAAAATAAAGATAAGGCATTTCGTTTCTGCTTTGTGTGAAGGTGAATTGATTTCACATCAGTTTTGGCAGGGCACTTGACTGATGGCGATGATGGCATTCATTTATTTATTCTCACCAAATACAAGGTACATGACTGAGCGTATATGTTAGGCCTTTAATTAGATTATATATGTTTTCCTTTCTGCCTCACATTTTAAACTACTTCACACATGAGTTTTTATATGTGTTATTATTGTGTACTGGAAATTACAAAAAATATTAGGTGAGCTAGTAAAAATTAGGAATTTTCTGGGATACAAATATTATTGACCTATCCATAATATTGATGGGGTTAATTAGCTTAGAAAAAAATGGCTAAATGGAGACATCATTACAATGTACAGATAGAGGGATCTTTCAAAAGATCTTTTTATACCTAGGCCAGTGACCAGAACCAGGGGGGCATTCTCCATCGCCATAGACAGGGAATCTTTACTGTTAGAGTAGTAAGACAGTGGATACAGCCTGAGGTTGTTATGGCAGATACTTTGCACATGTATGTTCAAGAGAGGCCTGGATGACTTGCTGGAGAGTAAAAATATCACACGTTATGGGAACAAAACATTTAGTTGATCGATCTGTGTCTCCTCCCAACCTTATTTATTATGATCCCTATTAGATGGAGTAAATTTGACAGCTCCACCAATAAGCTATTTAGAAATGGCAAATTAATTAGCACGTGATGTGCCTGTTTTGAAGTTAAGTGGTTGCACTATAGCAGACCCATACTTTAAAGGGGTATTCCCACGAAGACAAAATTCTTAAATATACTCAGGATAACAAAATAACACATTCTCTAATTCAGTATTTCACAGATATAATTCCAATCTGTCTCTGTCAGTCCTTGTGTTTACAATTTTGGTTGTCCCTGGATACGACCTTAAATCTTCTGACTATGGTCAGATTCTGACTAAATAGCTTCTCTGATCTGCACACTATAGTGCTCTCTGCCTCCAGCCCCTTCTCCAACCCCTTGAATTACAGCTCAGGCACAGGCACTTTCTGCCAGCAAGCAGCAGTGTGCAGAGACTTACTCTACAGACCAGATAAAGTCGTTATAGCATAGACAACTGTGTGTTTTCTTGATTAGGGGAATTAGCAGAGCTGAGAGTGTCAATGTGTTTTATATCCATCTAATGGATCATCATCATCTCTCATCTCTGTGTCCTTGTCAGGACTATGGGTTAGTGAACCCCCTGGTCCGCCAGAGTTCACCTTCTTCTTCCCAGTGCATGTGAGTTTGTCCGAATCAGTTGGGTTGTCTGACATGCCCCCCATTTGTGTCACATGCAAGCTGGCCGAAGCGCCACAATCTGATCGCGAGCGCCAAAAACCTGGGGCAATTCAAGGCAAAACGGTAAAAAGTCAGGAAACCCGACGAAGATGTGCTGTTCGAACCCTTAGTAAATGTGCCCCATAATCTCACAGCACAGAAGGATCATGAATTGTCTGGTTAAAGAGTTCTCACCCACACTCTAAATTCTTACACTGACCTGTCTAGGGAGTGATAGGACCAAAAGACCCTGACTAAAAGTAAGGGGTTAAAAAGGATCTTTATTGTCTAAACATCACTAGGATTCAAATTTGAGAACTTTCCTTCATGGGAAAACCCTTTCAAGTTCAGGTGTATCACATGCAAGATATTGCCGTATTGGCAGCTATTCATGTGCAAAACAACTTTGTACAAAAACAGACAACTAAGACAAAGATAATGGGGGTCATTTACTAAGGGCCCGAATCGCGTTTTCCTGACGTGTTACCCGAATATTTCCGATTTGCGCCGATTGTACCTGAATTGCCCCGGGATTGTGTCGCACGCGATCGGATTGTGTCGCATCGGCGCCGGCATGCACGCGACGGAAATCGGGGGGCGTGGCCGAATGAAAACCCGACGTATTCGGAAAAACTGCTGCATTTAAAAACTGAAAAAGTGTCGCTTGGGGAGCGCTTACCTTCACCTGGTCCGAGGTGGTGCATTCCGGCGCGTTGAGATGATTTTCAGCGCAGCAGCGCCACCTGGTGGACGGCGGAGGAACTGCCTTCATGAATCCCGGCCGGACCCGAATCCAGAGCAGAGAACGCGCCGCTGGATCGCGAATGGGCCGGGTAAGTAAATGTGCCCCAATGTGCAACCAATAGAGTCAGTATTATTGTCTATAACAACTGGAGTTTGTTCTTTTTTAACTGAATCCATTGCAACTACTAAATTTCCAAGAAGAATGCTTTAGGCTGGAGGAGACCACCTGCTGGATGACCTTTGAGAAGATGTATAAACAGTGTCATGGAGCTATGTATAAGATATCACTCACGTCTTCCTCTCGACTGTAGCAACATGATGACCCAGAGTTTCTTATCCTGCATAGTTCCCGTTTCTAAGCATTTGTTTGCACTAAACTTTCTTTCACTTGTAGTCCTGTAGTCCACAAGTCATACCGTGAATGACATTTAACTAGGAATATGAGAACTTCTATTTTCAACAATACTAGATTCACATTCTCTAGGCTTCCCTAAAGTCATTGGTTCTTATGAAGAATATATGAAATAAACATTTTCATTAGAGTGAATGCAGTATACTCTATAACCAATTCTAATAGATGTTTTTCCCTTTTCCTTAGTATTTGTCCACTGTGCTGGTGATCTCCAATGTTCTGCACACAGTGGACTTTAATTAACAATAATGGCCATACGGCTGTAGTCAGGATCAGGATCGCGGGGGTGCCCGCAACGGAGGCACGGGTGCACCCCCGATCCGTGGTATGGATCGCGGGGGTGCCCGTGACAATATGTTGTATATGTGTGTGTATGTTGTGTGTATACTGGATGTATGTGTATATATGTTGTATATGTGTGTGTATGCTGCATATACTGGATGTATGTGTATATATGCTGTATATCTGTGTGTATGTGTTGTGTATATACTGGATGTATGTGTATATATGCTGTATATCTGTGTGTATGTGTTGTGTATATACTGGATGTGTGTGTACATATGCTGTATAGCTGTGCGTATGCTGTATATTCTGGATGTATGTGTATATATGCTGTATATCTGTGTGTATTTGTTGTATAAACTGGATGCGTATGTATATATGTTGTATAGCTGTGCGTATGTATTGTATATACTGGATGTGTGTGTATATATTCTGTCTATCTGTGCGTATGTGTTTTGGTATTTTAAGTTTTTGTTTTTTAATGTCGCTACATAAGTTCACTGTTAAGGGGCCCACTGAGGCTCTATCGCCCAGGGGCCCACTGAAACCTGGAGCCGGCCCTGGTCAGGATGGCACTGCCAGCCCGTCTACAAGGCCAGCAGTAATCGGCAGCGCCATGACTATACAAGAACATGGAGAGAGGTAAGTATAAGCTCTTTTTTGTTTTAACACCCCCCCCCCAAGTTATCTATATAAAAAAGTATATACCTGGACAACCCCTTGAAAGATTATTTTGTACTATTGTACAAGCATTGCTATGCCCTGTATATGCCTAATTCATAATAAATATCTGTTGTGAGCAGGACCCTCATTCCTATTGTCCAATCTGACCATGTTGTTGTTTTGTTACATCTTATTGGGACTTATTTACTAAGGGTCTGCGGACACACTTTTGCAGTTTTTTTCCGTAGTTTTTCAGGATTTGCGCCGCTGGGAAAGGTATTTAACTGGGGATTGTGTCACAGCTGGGCTGGCTTTCATGCGGCAAAAATCGGGGGACGGGCCATTGGAAGATCCGACTGATTCGGACTGAGCGTGGGATTTAAGATTCAACAAGATATGCACTTACATGCACCAGGAAGAACAAGGTGAACTCCGGCGGACCTGAGCGGGGAAGAGACACATGCAGGATATCGGGCGCACAACCTAAGTGAATCGCGGCACAGTGCATTCTGTTCGGACAATGCTCTTTCGGGGATCGCATCAGGACAGGTAAGTAATGTGCCCCATTGTGTCTGTCCCCCATGATTTGTAAAGTGCTAAGGCATATGATGGCGCTATATAAAGATTTATTATTATTAAATACACAAAGACACCTGGGTCTTGTATTGCGCATGATATAAGACCACTACTGTGTTCATGAGCAGTACAGAACGAAGAAATAAGTGAACAGTATACTGTATATACTCACGTATAAGCCAACATTTTCAGCACAACTTTTGTGCTGAAAAGACCCCACTTGGCTCATACTTGAGTATAAAAATAAAAATTAGTACTCCCCTGGCGCTCCCCCCTGGCATCCTCTTTTACTTGTGGCTCATCTTCTCCCTGCATCTTCTAGCTTCCTGGCACTGCGGGCAGAGGCACGTGTATACTCTCTACACATATGACGCAGCGTGTCGCTGCCTGATCGCTGCCTGTATAGTGCTTGCATAGTGCATGTCATAGTGCTTGCCCGCGGGCATAAAGCATAATTGTACCTCTGCCCACACTGCTAGGAAGATGCAGGGAGAAGATGAGCCACAAGGGTAACAGGGCTTTGCTGGACATTTTATTATGAAGAGGGGGCTGTGCTGTACATTTAATCCTTAAGTGGGGCTCTGCTGGACATTTTATTATGAAGAGGGGGGCTATGCTGTACATTTAATCCTTAAGTGGGTCTCTGCTGGACATTTTGTTATAAAGGGGGGCTCTGCTGGGCATTTTATTATGAAGAGGGGCTCTGGTGTACATTTAATGCTTAAGTGGGGCTCTGTTAGACATTTTATTATGAAGGGAGGCTTTGCTGGCCATTTTATTATGAAGGGGGCTCAGCTTTACATTTAATGCTCAAGTGGGGCTCTGCTGGACATTTTATTATGAAGGGGGGCTCTGCTGTACATTTAATGCTTAAATGTGGCTCTGCTAGACATTTTATTATGAAGGGAGGCTTTGCTGGACATTTTATTATAAAGGGGTCACTCATGGACATTTTATCATCAAAGGGGGGCTCTGCTATGCATTTCATTATTAAGGGGGCCCTTTTAGTAGTTGCTGCAATTCCCACCCTAGGCTTATACTCAAGTCAATAAACCATTTTGCCATTTTTTGTGGCATAATAAGGTGCCTCGGCGTATACTTGGATCGGCTTATACTCAAGTATATATGGTATCTGGAATTTTTTAGAAAAAGCTCTAAACAATGCTGTTTTTTTATTAACGTTATACTGAGCATTATTTTACAGTATAGTATTATATGATTATAGGTTAGGTTTCTGCAGTTGATGATGGGATACATAATGATTGGTAAGTTCTTGGTTTAGTAACTTTCTTGAGGCACATTAAATACCATTCTATAAGGAGTCTGATCTCATAACAAACATCTTTTTTGTTAAATCTACAAAACAACATTTAGATAATTGAGGGGCTTATTTGTGTGATGAGTAAGTGGTGTATAGTATGTTTTCATTCCCCTGCCTCATATTCTAGGATTGTGGAGTTTGTCAGGATCATGCCAGGTGTGAGACTAATGACACATATGATCTCACTATGTAGGTGCTGAAAGGTGCAAATCACTATAAAAACACAAGTAGTGTGTAAAATCGCAATAAAGCCTTTTCAGGTTGTTCCTCATGACATTGGCATGTTACCTCCTGCAGCGTGTTGTACTGTTAAGTACTCATTAACCTATTCAACCATTAGGATTGCTCCCTTTTATATTTACTATTCATAGTGAATAAGTAACCTTCCTGCTTTGGGAATGACAAAATGACATGTTATGTTTACAGAAAGGATACTTCAATTTTGTTTCTCAGCCCTCCCATCAAAAATGAAATATAGCTTCATCATGTAAGTATGGGACAAAATAAATGGGTATATACTTACATGGACCATTGACGTACTGTGGGTTCTCAATATCATTCACTATTTTATTAAAAGAGTTAGCAGAGCTAGTATGCTGAAATTACTATATGTATATCAAACTCAGGTATTATTTTATGAAGGCTTCGAAAAATGTTGTCCACAAGATACAACAACTACATCAGACATTTTCACATGATTTAAAAGGAAATCTGCCATCAAAATCCATCATGATAAAACGGGGACACTTACTCATAGATCCAGACACCGGGGCTGTTGTTAATCTTCTTATATTTGTTATCCATGGCCTCCTTCCTTCTAAAATTCCAACGATAAATCAAGCACAACACAGGAAGACTTGGGTGCGCAAACTTTCCAAGAAGAGTGCAAATAGCCCTGCAAAACCACCAATGCCCCAAAAAGGAGAAGAGAAGAAAACAAAAATGCAATAAATCACCTCCATAGTTTTTCTGTTATATAGACTAGTAGTCAGACCACATATGCAATATTGGGGTAGATGTATCTGTAAGTCTTGCAATTTGCACCTGTTTTTATTTTTTTTAGCACTTCTTCTCATTGATGTATCTAAGGGCTGATTTCTTTTATACAACAACCTATACAGCTTCCTACACCTAGTGGGGACTGGAGTGTATTTACACATTTGCTTGCAACTTTTTAGGCACAAATCTGTGCTATATCATGTGCCAACATCTTCCAAGAGGCACAGTTCAAAGATGAATTAGGTGCAAAGCAGGAAAACCAGTGAGTCACAAAAGAGAAGGCGTGAAAGTCACAAAAAATGTGAAATTAAAATTCTCTCAAATAGGACTCAAAGCCCAGGCATATAGCGCTGCATATGCTATCATTTAACCGTAGCCACTGTATTTAATATTAGGGTAGATCACTGTTATTATAATTGCAATAATTAATTTTGTGGACAAAACAATTGCTTTAAAAAAATTGAATTCATTTTAAGTGCTAAAATTCTCCTAATTGGTTAGGATTTTTACCTTGTTTAATTTACTGTATTGGCCCGTAGGCTCCCAATTAGGAGCATTTTTACACTTAAAATTACAGACAGTCCCCGGGTTACGGACAAGATAGGGTCCATAGGTTTGTTCTTAAGTTGAAATTGTATGTAAGTTGGAACTGTATATTTTATAATTGTAGCTCCAAACCTAGTAGATCAAACACCCTGTGCGCCGGTGTGTGTGTGGGGGGCAAATTGCCAGTCTTAATACATCCCCCCAATTTCACCATTATATAACATCTAACAGATAATGTATTTTTTGTTTACATATGTGTCAGATATTTAAAGAATCTTGCACAAAACAAATTTCTGTGAAAAACAGTAGAATGGCACTCACCACGACTTCTCCTTTAGTCCAGTTTATTGAAACATACTCACAAAAACACGGTGAAGGGTAACATCTTCAAATAGGGAGGGAAGACGCCAAAACTCACACCTGTGTGCGTGAGTGCCATTCTACTGTTTTTCACATTGTTACCTGCTGCTATTCTTATGGAATTAGAGCACCACCGACTCCTGCAAGGCTTTGCACACAACCAATACAACTCTGACACTGCAAAACAACCCTAAATTTATGTGTTCAGTAGTGCCCTCAGTATATACTTCTAATTGTACTCCAACAAAACAAATTTCTGTCTAAAATTTGTAGGTATAAGGAGCCACTTCAGTTTTTGAAGGGCAGGAAGGGGTTAAGCATTTTGTGCCCAAAAGTCACTTTTGAAAATAAATCAACTTCAGCAAAGATTTAAATGCGCTGTGCGAACTTTTCTGTTATTATGTGAATTGTTGGTGTCAGTCTCGATGACATAAAATAACTCATATACCATATATAAATACTGTATAACTTTATTTGTACATTTGTCATGGTATTTGCACTTTTTTCTGACTTGTCATTTGTCACATGCAGCTGCTTTGAAACATCAATTTTCTGTTTTTTCAAGTGATGTAGCAAAACATGATTTCATAGAGTAGTCAGCGCAGAACTATGCATGAATAGACAGGTTGTGGATGGTGCACACAGGGGCACAATGATATCACAATGTACACACAAGTGTAATGCTATTCTAAGGTTTCAGGTATGAAATTAGAATTCACGTCTATGACAATTTACTAATGAGTGAAAGAACACTTCAATTTCATGGTCATGGCTCAGTCACATTCAAAAGAATATATTGTATTTCTCAATACACCACTTGCCTTAGCTATTCATCAGTGTCTCCTCGATGCAATAAACCATGCAAAATGTACTGGGCTGCACCTGTAGGGGGGTTAGCATTAACAAGAATGCCACAGCCCTTACAGTCAGCTTGTTAAAACCTTATGAAGTTGTTAAAAAAATATGAAATCTTGTGGAAGAGAAGCAGAGAGGAGAATCACATGTAAGAGCCTGAATCTTATTGTGCCTAAACTACACCTATATTGCGCCTAATGTAAAGTGATTAATCACATTGGTTGCAGCTATTGATAATTCTTGGTCAACTATGCGGCAGAATTAAGATGCAATAACTACACTTAAGCGCAGAACAGTGATAAATCCGGCCTTTATATATAGATAGTTAGATAGAAGATAAACAGTATAAAAGAGATAGAAGATTGGTAGATGGATAGATAGCTAGATATGAGAGAGATCTGATAGATAATAGATAGGTAGATAGAAGATATAAAGATAAATAGATAGACAATAAGCTTCATAAATAAATGGTTTGACAGATATATAGATAGGAAATAGACAAATTATAGGAGATGGATAACTAGAAGGATCGTTGATAGATATATAAACAGGAGATCTTTGATAAGCATCTTCACGCGGACATTCAACCAAGGGGTTAAAAGAGCAATACATCCTCTGCCCACAAAAGTCCACATGCAGAGGACCCCTTTAGGACAGGGGGCCCTTGGCAAATGCCCAGTTTTCCACCCAGCCCTGATATATACTTCATGGAAGGTCACTCAATCTAGATAACAGAGAAAGAGAAGGAGAAAAAGTAAACATAAAAATAGCAGATTCATACCAGCAATATTTCCCCTTGAACTATTTGTATTATTCCAATAACGGATGTGTTAGACACAAATAAAGCAATAAATCTGTGAGGTGGCATCAAATGGTACATGTAACATGCTGAGTGAGGCGAGAGGCACAGGAATCTTTTTTTTTATGTTGGCAACTGTACTTTTGGCAAAGACTCCTCAAAGCCTATTTGTGTCCAGCGATTAATCCCCTTCTCAGATTTCCAACATGACTGCACTGTTCTGACAATTGACTCAGTGCAAGTGGGGTCACATCAGGGGAAATATTACATAGAAGTCAATGACTCTATATTTGCAAGGCAGTACTTTATTACCTGGGCTGAGGAATGAAGCAATTGATAACTTCGTTAGGGCAAAAAAAGACGAGCTCATTATGAAAACTTTTATACATTTTCAAAATATAAAGAAATTATTAATAAATGGTTTTGTTTTGTGCTTACTTCCATTAGCAATGTTATTCCTTAAGGTCAGGAGAGAATTAAAAAACACATTTTTTTTCCTTTTATAGCCATTGTTTTATTTTGACCTCAGTTATCCCTATTATTATGACCATGAGGTTTCCCAGATGTCCTTGCTTCCATTCAATGTGAATAAAACCACTGGAAGCAGTCAAATAACCACAGATTTCTATCTTTCCAAAGAGAATGACCCTGTAGTGGGGGGACTTTGGTGTAACCTGCATGCCAAGAAATAAAATTTGATTTCTTGCGGTGTTTGCAACAGTCATGGCCGTAGTGGTTTATTGACAAGTAAAATTATTTTGGAAAGAGGTATGCTGAAGGCTGGTGAAATAAAAAAAAAAAATTAACGCTCCCCCACTGCTCTGGTAGTATCATTCATGGTCCCCAACACACTCCACATCATGGGGCAGATTTATCAAACTGTCCAAAAGTAAGCCCATGGCAACCAATTACAGCTCAGCTTTCATTTTAACAGTGCTCATTAATATTTTAAAGGGGAGCTGTAATTGGGTACATTTTTGCTTTTAGACAGTAGGTAAAACAAGTAGTACGGCACTCACTTGAATGCGGTTGAAATTGTAGAGAAAGCTTTATTCATCCAAAGGCAGGAACAATACAGGCAGATTACAATGACAGAATAGGATGCCATACACATCTGACACGTTTCAGACCGTCAGGTCCTTAATCATAAATGTCATAGCTGAAATGGAGACCGTTATAAATCGAACTCCCCGGAAGCTGAGAAATGCCACCCCAGGTGCTCGGCAGTCAGCCATTCCACTCACATGGTATACAAAAATACAATACCAATATATATTTGGTGTCCATGCAATTCTACTGATTCTACCCAGAGACATAACTTTCTGGATGATATTTATAACACATTAACGGGAGACAAAGCACGTAACATGGATTTGCAAACATTTTTTTGGTAATTAGAGAAATCCCTTACTAAAGAAACCTGCATTTGGTGTCCCCACCGTGGATCGTACCACGGTGTGCTAATCGGGGTATCCAATCCTTCCTGCTGCAGTCCCGGGTTCTGGCCAATTCCCCCGAGGCAATCGGCTTCTCTCCCCGCCGGGTTCCGCCTCCTGGCAGGACCCAGCTGTATGTATCTGAGCATGCGCGGCATGCTCAGTTACTTACACTGTACACTGCAATACAAGTGTATTGCAGAGTAAAGGCTTGAACAAGTGATTGGATGAACACTTGTTCAAGCAAAGAAGTAGAAAATGTAGAAAAGTTAAAAAAAAAAAATTAAGTCATTTAGTCATTTTATAATTATAATTAAATAAATAATTGAAATAAAAATCCCATAATATCCCCAGTTACACATAAAATGCAAATAAAGTATATAAAACACAAAAACAAATTAATCTGTACAATAAATCTAAATCAATATTGAACCCGCTCGGTGAACTTCCCGTTGTCACGGGTGCTCCCGCGATCCCTGTCTCGGATCACGGGTGCACCCATGCCTCCCCAGGGTCCGGTGGCCGGCTTCTCTCACCTTCCCCGGCTCCCGTGGCGTCCTCTGCTGCTCCCGGGGCTCGGCGCGCGCGTCCCCGTCCCCTAGGGCGCGCGCACGCCAGCTCGCTAAGATTTAAAGGGTCAGCGCGCCATTAATTGTCACTGGCCATTTAGCTAATTCTATATAAGCCTACCTCTTCCTGCAAGCCCTTGCCGGATCTTTGTGCCTCACAGCCTGAGAGAAAGCTATTCTGCTACTTGCCTGCGATTCCTGCATTCCTGTGTCTCCTGTGTACCTGACCTCCTCCGTGTTCCAGTGTTACCTGACCTCCTCCATGTTCCTGTGTTACCGGAGCTCCTACGTGTTCCCGTGTACCAGTGTTCCTCCGTGCTGCTGTGTTCCCGTACCCTGCTGCGTGGACCTCCTGTTGCTGACTCTGGACCGGACTCTGACATTGCACCTCTGCCGAATGCCCTGACCTTGTGCCTGGACTTTGACCACGAGATTGTCTGCTGTTTCTGTACTTCTACCTTGGCCGCCACTGCAGAAAAGTCACGCCTGAGGAACGACCAGGTGGTACCACGCCGCAGCTTGTCTAACCCGCCTTGCGGCGGGCTCTGATGAAATCCGGTCCCAGGTAGTGGCTTGTGTCATCGTCTGCAGTGGTCCAGAGGATCCACACCTGCAAGCCTGACACCCGTAATATACAATTTTTCATCAAACACCATCACAAAAAATGTTCTAAGAAGTGATCAAAAAAGTTACTTTCCCTAATATGATACAACTGAAAAGAACAACTCAACGCAAAAAATAAGCCTTCAACCACATCTGACAACAGAAAAATACAGAAGTTATGGCCCTGAAAATTTGTCAATAATAAAAACAATGTGATTTTCTCCAATATTAGTTTTGCTCACTAAAATTACGGTATCACCGTAATCATAGTGATCCAGAGAATAAAAATAAAATATTGTTTTTATGTTATGGTAAATTGATGATTTTGTTTGTGTCCCCCTTGAAATAGTTGATGAAATCTCACGAATAAGCTTAAGACCCCCAAAAATAATTACCTATACATTGTATCTCATCCCATACATAATAAGCCTCATATGTTCACATTACCAAAAAAATTAAAATTTATAGCTTGTACAATGTGACAATACAAATCTTCTGTGAATAGCGCTGCTTTCATTCTAACCCGTGCGCCCATACATCAGTTTACCACCACATATGGGGTATCGCTACATCATCATTTAATTTATTATGAATTTGTCAGTTTTGGCCTAAATTAATGTATTTTCCAAAAAAATTCCAAAGTTTCTAAATCGCAGGTCCATATTGTTTTAACCCATGTGAAACACTTAAAGGGTTAATAGACTTACTAGAAGTTGTTTTACATACATTGAGGGGTGAAGTTTCTATAGTTGGGTAATTTATGGGGTTTTACTATTATTTAGACTTTTTAAAGGCAATTGGAAGCTGAGTTGTCCCTCAAAATGTGAGTTTTGGCAATTTTCATGAAAATGAGAAAAATCGCACCTAAAAGTTCTGCACCTCATAACATCCTAGAAAAATGAGAGGACGCATAAAATATCATCCCAACATAAAGCAGACATTCCGTAAATGTTCATTTTTGGGTAGTTTTACTTCCTGTCTGGAAAGCAGAACATTTCAAACTTGGAAAATGAAGAATTTTAAGAACTTTTGCCAAATTTTCACTTTTTTCAGACCGAAACGCAAAACTTATCACTTAACTTTTACAACTAACATGAAGTACAAAGCGTCACGAGAAAACATTCTCAAAATCACCCGGATATGTTAAGGTGTTCCGAAGTTATAACCAATTATTGTGAGACATGTCAGATTTGAAAAATCAAGTGTGGTTATTCAGCTGAAAACTAGTGTCGGTGATAAGGGGTTAACTAACCTTGATTTTCCTTCTATTCAGGATGTTATTGTAATTGATCACTTGTCTGAACTAACTTATTCTAGTCAGGAAGAACTTAACTCTTTGGTTACCCATGCTGAACATTTCTCTATTACCAGTCCATACTTTTATCCTGTTAATTCAAAACCACCCGTGTTAGACAGGTTTCAGGAGGTTATACAAACCGAGTTAATAGATCTATAAATGCATACGAATTTCACCTTTATGTCTAATTTATCGACCAACGAAAAACTTGCTATATCATCTCCAAGGTCTAGTTCAGTTAAGGGAGGGGCTGTTATGCTCTTGGATTGTGGTCTGTATGATAAAATGACTAGAACTCTTCTTATTGATACTACTAATTATATTCCTTTAAGCTCCAATCCAACAGCACAATTTAGCTCACATCTTTTTACGATCTTACAAGATGGCATTTCCTTGGGCATTTTGTCCCTTAAAGGACACCTGTCATCAGGTCTGTGTCACTTGTCCTGTCACCTCTACCTGTTGGAGCAGATCACAAGGATCCATCCCAGCCTTTATCTAGTTATTTCATACATTAATCATTGTAAAATCATCTATTCTTCCATACGGTAAAAGACATACTGCATATGCAGGAGCACAGATGGATGACAAAAGAGGAAGTGATACAGAAGTATGACCTGACGGGGGATCAGACAATGCAGTTTGCACAGGTGATGAATTTCTGCCTGAACAGGGTCCGAGACATGACGCTAGAAGGAACAGAAAATGACTTTGATCGGATTCTGAAATTCCCCATGCAAACGGGAGGCATATCCATACTATACCGATAAATCCGAAAGCGGCTAGGAGCTAAAGAACTTGCTTTCACCAGTTGGGGTAGACAGCTTCGGGTGGAAGGCATAGGGGAAAGAATCCTAAAGGGATGGCAGGCGGTTAGGAATAATGTTATTAGTGAAAGGTGGAGGGACACCCAGTTCCGCATAATGCATAGGGCAATTTATGCCTTCAATTTAGCCCCCTCTCCAGCATTCCCCGAAAGAAAGGTGGAATGCCCCAAATGCCGGGAGCCGGGTACTGACTTGTACCATGGTCTATGGGACTGCCCTCACTCCAGAGAGTTCTGGACGGAGGTGCAGAGATTGGGCACCTCACTGTGGGGCAGGGAGATCCGCAAAGACCCGATCACATACCTGTTTCACTATGACATAGGACAGGAGGATGAGTCCCAACCCACGTCAGGAGTGTTGCCAAAACTATTTCATGTAGTCAGCTTGGTTGCAAAGAGATGCCTCCTGCAGCACTGGCTGGAGCCAAAGGTCCCCCCGGTATCCATGGTTCGGGATCAAATGACTCAACTCTTCTATTTGGAAAGGTTAGAAGCAGAAAAGGCCAAATCCAAGTTGACAGGAAAGCTTTTCAAGAGATGGAAGGGATTCCTGGCACATCTTGTCTCCCCAGGTGAACGAGATAGTATTTTTCAGCCATTCACACTCACTCAATGGTACTTGATGGAACAATTAAGGGGCACACTCAGGAACTGGGGGATTCCTGCATAGGAGATTGAAGAGCTCAGCTGCTACTGAAGGGGAAAATGAAGGCTTCCGAAGGTTGAGGTCTGGGTGACCCCTATACGGGGGTGAACCTCTCATGTGTATGGAGAAGTTAGACAACTGGATAGATAAGTTTAAGTAACGGGTTCAAGGGATTAATGTAAAGATGTTTAAGGTAATGTAAATGGTATTTTCAAAACTTCATAATGCAATGTGAAGTATATATTGGTTGCTCATTTGACCTGCGAGTCATACACAGATACTATGGCACTGCCGAGTTTTATCTAATGCATGGCCTGCGAGCCATATATGTTTGTACTGGAAAAATTAAAAATAAATTCATAATTTTTTTTTTTTAATCTCTATTCTTCGTTATGTAATGAGGCTGGTCACATGTTGTCAGGGCAGTGATGTCACCCCTGTTACCCCCCCCTCTCCTCGCCCTGTCATGTTGTGTAATTGTATAGTACGCATGGCTGTGTGTGCTGCATCTGCTGACATGCTGCATCCTCCTATATACAGTGTGAGAGACACAGACATCAGCTACACATGAATCTGACATTTCTGTTGTAACATGGCTGCCTGGAGCTGCTGTATCTCACCTAAAAACCCAAAATGCAACCACACGGCTGCAGGGGGCGTGGCCACAGCACCAGGAAGCAATCATTATACAGCCTCACATCATTATACAGACTGTCAGTCAAGCACTGGGGGTGTGGCTGTGCTCCACTCATGAATAGAGTGACAGCTGAATATGCTAATGCTTCTAGAATTTTCACAGGTCATTTGCATACAGCTTAGGACCTCATTGCTTAGGTTTACAGGCATGTAGAGGGACAATGAAGGAGAGAGGCCAATGCTCTCTAATGGCAGTTTATGAAAATATATTTAGTTTAGGGGGGTTTATTTTGCATGACGGGTTCTCTTTAAAGAGAGAAATACCTTATGGTTTCTAATCCTGTTGTCCTATATTTCATACAGTACCCAAGGTACATAAAAACAAGTTCCCTCCACCCATGCGCCCGATAGAGCTCACACTGGCTCTTATAATTCGAACACCTTGGAGCCTGTTGGATACTTACTCCAGCCATGGTTACTCTGTGTTTCAATATCTTAGAGATGGGCAAAACATGCCTTTTATATTACAACAAATTGTGTGATGCCCAAATTTTTCCTGGCTTACTTGTGATATTGAACCCTATATACGCATAACCCATCACTTGTACCTAATAGCTTTATCTTACCATATGGATAAAACTCTAATTATTCCTCTCAGCTGAAATTGTTATATACAGCAGGTCACAACATTTTTCTTCTTACCTCTAATTATTTTAGTATGATGGTAGTTTCTTTTTCAAAATCAGGCGCAGTGATGGGGGCTAAATTTTCCCCATCACTTGCCAACCTTTTTTTAGCCTGGTGGGAGTAGGTTTACCTTTTTTCTGACACTTACTCGTTTATGAAAAGGTGGCTCGATACGGCCGCTGTCATCGATGATGTCATCATCATCTGGAATTCCGATGAGGCGTCGTATGGAACTTTGTCTTATCTCAATAGTAAACCTTTAAACTTTATTTTCACCCATTATTGGTATCCTACCAATGTCACATTTCTAGATCTAGACAAGTTCAGACGTAGTGTCACAATGAATACATACTATCCACGTATAGTAAAGATAAAGCTAGGAAATCCATTTTACTTGGCTCCTCTTATGCCATCCTGCACATACACCAAAGGTATCCCAGTGGGTGAAATGAAATGCTGAAAGCAGGATGAAATTGCTTTTAACAGAATTAGCCTTTAACAGTGAGGTTTGCCACATTGTGATGACTTTCTTCCCAGGGTTTACCTGAAAAGGAAACTTGAATAGCCATTACTCTCAGTTTCGTGAAACCAGAATTGAACTTTTGTCAAATAATAATAATTTCATTTATTACGCAGCGCTGCCACACAGCATAGTCAAATTAGTCAACATCATCAGTACACCTCCATGCATCAACAAAATAATAAAATATATATTTTAGTAAAGCCTCCTTTTGTAACCACCTACACTCCGGTATCGGTTATGCTAGTTTACTTACCCGACGTCTTTACCTCGTTATTTCACGGCTGTGCTGCCCTACTCCTGGCGGGGATGTAATTTTTTCCTACAAAAGACCGCCCCACCGCCTGGAGCAGTCGTGTGCACTGCTGCCTAGTTCGTGCCACCCTCCACAATGCGCAACACATTCAGCCAAATGGTACGGCCTAAAGCATTTTTAAGACTGGGGCAAATAGCAAAGTTGACATTCAACCCATAAACGGTGTCAGATGGCAATCATAATTCCTTAGGATATAAACTCCTTGGTAGTTACTAGTCACAATGGAGATCTCAAGAATCTGGGAGGGATGAAAACTGGCAACAAAGGTGAGGGGATGACGGTGGGAAGGGGCGCCGGATAGCATAGGTGCATCAAAAGTTGAAAGCCGCAACTCACTAGGGCTCCGTTAAAAATCTGTCCTAATGGACGCTAAACATTTGCATTACCAAGAGGTGGGACCTCATTGTGACTTTCAATACTATGGTAAGAGAGGGTTAAGCCAAATACCAGGGGAGGCGATCTCAGAAGAAAGCTACTTAATCGAGAAGAGGTTTATGGGAGACTTACTAAAGACTGGCATTGTCTCCCAAGAATGCTGGAAGGTCAGTGAATGAAATATGATTGATTAGAGGAACTAGTGATGGTATAGCCATTTATGGTTATTGTATTGGTAGGGGCGGCTTTGGGGTATTGGGGAATACCAGGTGAGTGGAATGGGCTGACTGGCCTAGACACCCTGAGGGTGTGCATGGGCCTCAAGCGTCCAGGGGAGCCGGGGCCAGTCAGCATTGACACAGTCACCACCTGCTCACCAAGACCAACCCGGTGAAGCGTGCTCACACAAGGATTGCTGCAGCCTGCTATTGAGTGCAATGGCTGCATGTGTGTGTGAATGACACACATTGGTATGTGGCAGTGTCTGGCTATAAAGCCATCTGCTGGAAGGGTCTGTGGCTTACCTGCTGGACATGCTTCTCCCTCCTAATACCACGATGTGTGAGACATAGACATCAGGAACAAACATGTAGTGACATTTCGTCTGCACATGGCTGCCCTGAAGACTGTTTGATTCTTCTCCTTTATACACACACAAGGCTGCAGGGGCAGCCCAGCACCGAGGAAGGCACATGGACGGAGCCATTACACCCATTATACCTCACACCATATAACAGGCAGTGCAGCCATGTGTATAGAGAGATCTTTTCAATACACAGAGCTGCAGGCAGGACAGCACCAGGAACCGACAATGGAGGAGCCATTCACCCATTGTACCTGACCATCATTTCCTTGACAGGCTGCAGCCATGTGTATAGGAGTTCTCTAAACACACAGGCTAAGCAGGGGGCGCTCTGCTCTTCAGCACAGTAAACACATGGAGGTAACATTACACCATTATAGACAGGCTGCATCAGAGAACATGGGGGTGTGGTGTGGCCTCCACTTAATCATAACTCAGCTGGACGCTTGAATATGAAATGACTCATTGAACTCCACAGTCATATGCATACAACGTTAGGACCCACCATTGTCTTAAGTTACAGGAGCATGTAAGGGACAATGAGAGTGATAGGACAATGCTTTCTAATGGCAGTGTGCTAATTTGCTGTATGGTTTTTCCTGCCTTTTGACTGAATAAGCTTTCTTGACAATTTTTTTAACCCTGATTCAAGTGAGTTGCTGTACTACTGTTTACCTACGTGCTTAAATATCAAGAAGACAAGACCTTCTTTTTGGACGAGTGGCTACTGGTTGTGAGGGAACCTTAGTTTTTCGTTGTTGCTGGTTACTTTTAGAGAGCTGATAAATCGGCTCTTGGGTGTGTGGCCTGGGGAATCTCTCAGCCAATCAGTCTTCGTAGAGGCGACGCCTTCGACCACTGATTGGCTCTGTTGCCTTGCCCCTTATGTCTTTCCTGTGGGGCTTGTGTGTAGACACCACACGAAGAACGGAGTGCAGCAGGACTTGAGTGGGATCCTAAGCATCCGGGCAGTTATACGTTTATGAGGTTACCAACTTAAGACTTTCCAGCATTTTTTCTTCACATGGGAAAACTCCTTAAATCATTGGTTTACAATAGCATTTCTAGATTGTTACTGTAGTTTAACATAACACACCCCATCTCTCTGTGCAACCTTGTGCACAAGATCAAGTTCTGGCCCATAATAACACGGTAAAGACAGCAATTATCAGAGCAGTTAGTAAGCTCTAGTCACTCTTAACTACAAGATTAGGGTGGTTGACGCTCATGCACTTATCCATTTCAATTTTATTAAAGTATAAATATGAACTTTGTTTTCCTACCATATATGTTATCGCTGACCACCTCTGCACTCATTGTATGCGAGAGCATTTGAGAGAAGATCATTGATCTTGATATGTCCATAACCATGTTGTAGTGGGGGTAGCCTGTACTTACTATATCAACTAGCGGGTGTGATAGGTAATAGCAATGAAGCATGCAAAATGTTATAGATCATAACAGCGCCTTTACCATCAATACACACAATTATGTCTACACTGTATTTAGTTGTCTGTAATAAAAGTTGACCTACAGTGCAATAAGATAGGCTTATTGGACACAAGTGGTTAATAGATGCTGACTATTCTTTGTATTTTTGTAAGACAAAGATCTAAGAAAGTGGAGAATCTTTCTTCTTAAATTTAACACAAAATAAAGATACCTGATATGGAAGCTCCTACTGTTCAAACGCACTACAACTATGTTGTATAGAATTTGCTCAGTGGCTATTGTTACATTTCTAAGTAAATGTTTACATCCAAATATTTGGCTTTCAAAGTACACTCACCGAGCACACTTTATTAGGTCAACACCTGTACCAACTGCTCGTTAACTACTTATCTAATCAGCCAATCACATGGCGGCAATTCAGTCATTTAGGCATGTAGACATGGTCAGACAATCTCCTGCAGTTCAAAACGAGCATCAGATTGGAAGAAAGGTGTGATTTGAGTGTCTTTGAACGTGGTATGGTTGTTGGTTGCCAGAAGGTGCGTCTGAGTATTTCAGAAACTGCTGATCTACTGGGATTTTCACGCACAACCATCTCTAGGGTTTACAGAGAAGGCCCGAAAAAGAAAAAACATCAGTGAGCGGCTTCTGTGGGCGGAAATGCCTTGTTGAGCCAGGTCAGAGAAGAATGGGCAGACTGGTTCGAGCTGATAGAAAGGAACAGTGACTCAAATCGCCACCCTTACAACCAAGGTAGGCAGAAGAGCATCTCTGAATGCACAGTACTCGAACTTTGAGGCATATGGGCTACAGCAGCAGAAGACACAACAGGTTGCCACTCCTTTCAGCTAAGAACAGGAAAACTGAGGCTACAATTTGCACAGCTCGAAATTGGCAGGAGGAAGATTGGAAAAACGTTGCCGGTCGAGAGTCTCGATTTCTGCTGCGACATTCGGATGATAGGGTCAGAATTTGGCGTCAACAACATGAAAGCATGGATCCATCCTGCTTTGTATTTTCTTGGCACTCTTTGGGCCCCTTGGTACCAATTGAGCATCATTACAACGCCACAGCCTACCTGAGTATTGTTGCTGACCATGTCCATCCCTTTATGATCACAATGTACCCAACATCTGATGGCTACTTTCAGCAGGACAATGCGCCATGTCATAAAGCTGGAATAATCTCAGACTGGTTTCTTGAACATGACAATGAGTTCACTGTACTCAAATGGCCTCCCACAGTCACCAGATCTCAATCCAATAGAGCATCTGTGGGATGTGGTGGAACGGGAGATTGCATCATGGATGTGCAGCGACAATCTGCGGCAACTGTGGTTGCCATCATGTCAATAGGACAAATCTCTGAGAAGAATGCTTCCAGCACCTTGTTGAATCTATGCCACGAAGAATTGAGGCAGTTCTGAAAGCAAAAGGGGTCCAATCCGTTACTAGCATGGTGTACCTACTAAAGTGGCCAGTGAGTGTATATGTTAGTTGAATTGCTGATTTGTAGCTCTGACGGAAGCTTCTCTTACAGTAGGCTTGGTAGGACGGGAAGAAAGGTGGACTAGAGAGGGGACGTCCTGTCCAGCCATATTTACTATAACATGTGCCAAAAAACTGGCCCACTGGAGTTATAGCTGAATTCTGAGCTGGGTTCACAGCTATGGGTTCTAGGTTCATTAATCGGAACCTCATAGTCATAGCCAATATAAGAACATAGATTTTGTAGATGATGTGGTTCTTTTAAAGCATGAGACATTTGTCATTTTTTTAGGAAATCATTTTTTTCTTATATCCACTAATATCCCTTCTTATTCCCCTTGTTCCAGCCATTTACAATTGCTGAATCTGGTTCGCTGCACTAAGTGGCATATCAGCATTGCTCCTTTTCCCCTACTTAGGATTTATAATGTCTTATATGGATACTATGGGGCAAATTTACTTACCCGGTCCAGCCGCGATCCCCGATTCGGACGGTCTGACAAGAATGAAGTCCGTCGCGATTCGTGAAGATCGTGCGCCCGAGTTCCTGCACCGTCGCTTCCCCACCGAGGTCCGCCGTAGTTCACCTTCTTCTTCCCGGTGCTTGTAAGTGGGTGTCTTGCAACACAATTCTAAATGTTAAATCTGATCACGTGCGACGCAATCCCCGGCGCGATGCGGCGCAGAACAGAAATCGTCGTGAAACCCCACAAAAATGCGTTTCGCGGACCCTTAGTAAATGAGCCCCTATATGTGTCAATGAATTCTAAAATATTTTCAAGGATAGAGAAAAAATCAAAAAATTATACATTTTCGGCAAGTCATCATTATGGATTCTGGTGAATTGCAGATTTTTATTAAAAAACATATTTCCATTAAAATAAAATGTTTGTTTTTGTTATATGCCGTCTTGGGTCCCAGCGTTTGGTTACCAGAAATTATGTGATCTGTGACTAAAATACATGGTTTATGGAAAATCCCATTACTTTGTAATAAGTCTGACCTCAATACCCACATTATTTGGAGTATCTTCTCTAAGAAGTCAATTTCTTCTGTCCCTCTAATCTTTAAGATTATAGATAGCAAACAACTAAAATTGCTCATGTTATTCTAGGAGTATGATCAAAGGGCTGATGGATGGGGATGTGTAATAGAGAAAAATTATGGGTGTATTTTAAAGAAAATGGTTTTAATGAAATTAGATTTGCAATGTTCCCAGTGATGAATGTTTTTTTTATATGACAATTTAGGAAGGAACATTTAAAGATGAATCACCAGCATACAGGCAGGAGCTATTGGAACCTTAGGATGAGACAAGACAAGATATTATTCTTTAATAAACAATGAATTAACCCGTTGTATCCATTTTCATTACATATAGCATAAACTTTATTCTAAAATATATGGAAAGGAACACTAGCAAACAGATCTCAATCTCAATTAGATACTGGTTTTCTTTACCTATAAGTGGTGTTGCCTGGGTCATCTCTTCATGACGCCATTTCTTCCAGAGGTGCCAGTGATGTTACGAAGTTTTTGGCAACATGGTTGGTTAATTATAGGCAAAACCTAATACATTTGTAAACAAAATTTTAAAAAATCTGGAATTAGATACTGGAAACCGACCGCCCTTATTTGTTGGCAGTGTTTGAAGCAGCAGATAAACTTATTTCAGGTGAATGGAGTTGGCTCACAATTCCAGGCACAGCCTATGAACACATAGTTGAATTATTAAAGTAACTCAAAGTGCATTATAAAATGTCAGAAGAAATCAAGGATGCTGAACCTATCTTCTGTTGTAAACATCGTCCTTGTGATCATGGTCCGTTTTGTGTGCTGTAATCATGGACCAAGCTGCATCTCAATCCGGCTCTTTATTTGTTGTGACTAAATTTCAGAAAACATGAAATATTTTTTCTATATACCTTTTAGGATAAATTAAGTCATGTTAATTATCTCTATTGTGACTATAAGTAAAGCTGGCCCCTTTAATGCCCAGTGATATATTACATATTTAAAGAAAACCTACCACATGAAATTGTCCTTCTAAGCTTCAAATAGCGAGCATCAGCTCAGGGTGAGCTGGTGCTGGAGCATATTTTCGTTATTCTCATAAACCGATGTATTGCGGTTTAAACACTTTTGTAATCTTTATATGTGAAGCAGCTTCAGCGCACGGTAGTACACGAGTGACGTCACCGGCTCTCCGGCACTTCCTATTTAGGCGCACGAACGGTCGCACGCATGGTGCACTGAGCGCGAACCACCCGGCACCGAAGCTGCTTCACCTATAAAGATTACAAAAGTGTTTAAACCGCAATACATTGGTTTATGAGAATAACAAAAATATGCTCCGGCTCGGTATTTGAAGCTTAGGAGTACGATTTCCAGTGGTAGGTTTCCTTTAAATATTGAGATATTTTGCAAAGATGGGCCACAATGCTTCAGACCATTTCACTTACCTGAATTTTGACACCCCATTGCTCCCTCTGCTTTCCCATGCAAGGCCTTAGCTGCAGTTGTGTAGACAATTTCTATATATTGGCACTTAGTCATTGTTTTATATCCTTTCCTGACTGCCAATTGGGCAGAGTACGTAAATATTTGGAGAAATGTAGATCTTCTTGGGATTGGCCAAATATATAGCAATTTCAGTGTTTATGCCAATATCACCCTGTGTTATAAGGTGAAATAATGTGTAATGTGGTCATATAACTATCAAACAGAAAGCCTCACCTCTGTGTCACTATTCCATACATATATTTACTTATAGTACTTGCCAGTGGTGTAAGCTGAAGCTGATGAGCCCCAGCGCACAGTTTGTGCCAGACCCCTGACTGTAATGTATGGTTTATGGTACTAATCTTCTCATATGAAAAAGTGACACCTTAAGGGCCCCCTGAGCCCCTTGGCCCGGTAGCGACTGCACCCTCTGCACCCCCGCAAGTTACGCCCCTGCTGCTTGCCTTGCCTTCTACTGCAGTTTCTTCTGGTTCCTCACTGACTATATGTTGCTGGATTTAGCAGCCTTCAATCTACACAGCTTTTTATGTCCTCTGATAAGTGTTATTGTTCCAGTCCTTAGCTGCTCAAATATTGAAATTGGCACATAATGTTATCTGTGTACCGTACATTCATACACTACATTAAAATATATACAATGCAAATAATTCAGCATAGAACTAGTAGGAGGACAAACAGTTTTTCTGAGCACACAATAGATTACAATAATACAGGCAAGAATAACAGCAGATAATACATCTCTTATTGCTCACAATAATAGATACAATGGTGTTGCAGTTATGATATCTTTTAATGGAATCACTTGTAAAGCTTTCTTTACAAGTGATGCTTTCTTTCCCATCTAATGATAGCATATGGCTACTTTCAGGCTGTTCCTTACATGGCAGTCTGGGTCTGCTTTTCAATTTCTTCTGCCCCAAATTCTTGGAATCATCAGGGTTTCCATATGTTTACTAATTATAATATAAAGGTATAATCCATTTTGCCATCATTGTTTTCTCTCATTTGTCCCAAATTGTACAATTTTAACAAATACAAAATTATGCTCACATGCAGCTTAGGAGGTGTTGATTTTCTCTTTTTGCTTTTAGTTACATGTGTGAACTGCAGTTTGTGTTGCTGGATGTGTTGAGTCTAATTGCATCACACCCAGTTCTTCTGCCCCATATACTGCCATATTGTAGTATGTGGTTGCAGTATATGGTTGCATCAATCAGACAAGTTAAAGTCCCCTAGGGAGTCTGAAAAATAGTAAAAATAAAAAATGAATAAACCTAAAAATACAAATCACCCCACCCCTCTCACTAGTACTGATAAATAAACAGTAAAAATCATAAACTTGTTAGGTATCGACGCATCCCAAAGTGTCCGATCTATCAAATTATAAAAACAATGGGGCACATTTACTTACCCAGTCCTGTTGCGAGCCCCGAGTTTAATAAATAATGAAAAGTTCTAGTTTCCCTAGAACTGATATAAAATATATTTAAAAACATATAGAAAGATGGCAGCGCCCATGCACCCTTGGTGAAGATTGTCGCTCCACGTGACGTCATCGGGGCGCGGCGATCGGTTGCCATGACAGCTTTGGGTCTTCAGAAGACCCGAGGCTGTCTCGTTTAAACTTATTCATTACAATGTGCGATTTGCACATTGTAATGAATGAGGAGGAAAATCCCCATATACTGCCATACTGTAGTAATTTGTTACACAGACAACAAGCTTTCACACAGATCTTTACATGGAAAAATTAAAAAGTTATAGATTCGTGAAGGTGGGGAGTGAAAAATGGAAATGCAAAAACAAAAAAAGGCCTGGTCGTGAAGGGGTTAAAAGATAATAAAGCTTATATAAATTTGGTATCACCGTGATCATACCGAACCAGAGAATAAAGCAGAGGTATTGCAGCACACACAGTTGTAAAAACTGAGCCCACAAAAAAGTGAAGCAAATGCATTATAAATAACGGCACTGAGAAGTAAAATAAGCCCTCACACAGATCTGTACAAGGAACAGACAATGACCAAATAAATCACCAACTGTATGGTAACAAGCATCATCTAAGAAATCAACTTTGAATTGATCATTAGCATAATTATAAAAGTAGATTTTAGAAGGATTGGGGCCTGGATCTACAAATTAGTGTCCTTGGTTTATCATGATGGATTTTGATGGTAGATTTCCTTTAAAGGGGTTTTACCATGGGTTTTAATTTGCTGATTAGTGGGGGTCTCATCACTGAGACCCCCACAGATCACGAAAACGAGGACCTCTCGGACCCTTCGTTGCTCTGTCAGACTAATGGAGCAGACGGCCGCGCATGACCGTTCTGCTCCATTAATCTCTATGGAGTTGACGGAGATCACCCAGCGCAGCGCTGAGACCCCCACTGCTCAGCAAGTTAGGCCTTATCCCGTGGATAGGGCCTAATTTGCGTTCGTGGGAAAAGCCCTTTAAACAAACGGGGGCTGGCAGGATATAAACTAAAGGGGCTGGCTGGCAGGCTACATAATTAAGGGGGCTGGCTATATACTAAGGGGGCTGGCAGGCTATATACTACAGGGGGCTAGCTATATACTACAGGGGGCTGGCTGGCTATATACTACAGAGAGCTGGCTGGCTAGATACTACAGAGGGATGCTATATACTACAGGGGGCTAGCTATATACTACTGGAGGGTGGCTATATACTATAGGGGGCTGTCTGGCTATATACTACAGGGGGCTGGCTGGATATATACTACAGGGGGATAGCTATATGCTACAGGGGGCTGGCTATATACTACAGCGGGCTGGCCATATACTACAGGGGACTAGCTTTATATTACAGGGGGCTAGCTGTATGCTACAGGGGCAGGCTATGTACTACAGGGGGCTGGCTATATACTACAGGGGTCTGGCTGGCTATTTACTACAGGGGGCTGGCTATATACTACAGGGGGATAGCTATATACTACAGGGGGCTGGCTATATACTACAGGGGGCTAGCTATATGCTACAGGGGTCTGGCTATGTACTACAGTGGGCTGGCTATGTACTACAGGGTGCTAGCTATATACTACAGGGGGCTGGCTATTTACTACAGGGGGCCGGCTGTATATTACTGGGGGCTGGCTAAAAACTACTGGGGCCTTACTGGCTATATACAGGGGGGCATGGCCTGCTGACTATATACAAGGGTCTGGCCGGCTATATACTGGGGAGGCTCTGACCAATGCATTTCCCACTCTCAGCTTATCGAGTTAATAGGTTTTCACAGTTAGTGGTGGTAAAATTCGGAGCCTTGGCTTATACTCGGGTCGGCTTATACTCAAGTATATACATGATTTGTTCAACAATAATTCCACTAACTTTAGTCCATATTGATGGATATGCATACAAATTGTTTCCATCCAGACTATAGGAGATTCTCTGTAACAATTAGTAGTAAATTTTCCCAAACCGTCTGTCTTCTGTGTTAGCCTGGGAAATTATTTTCAATCAATTGTATGAAATCTTTTGTAAAATACGCCTTGCACCACCCATATCTTCAAAAATCCAGTAACTTTTGACACTTTCAGGTCTCACCCTGAGATATCACACCTATCAGAGTTTAGTTTTGTGACTGCTAATGTTCTGGCAGGAAATGATAAAGCGGAGAAGTAACTAGAAAGGTGACATCACCCTAGAGGCTCTTATAAGCATAAACTAAAAATCTTTTGTAGTTTACATTAAGACACATGATTTCAGAGTCTTGTGTTTAGGGAAAACACCCAAAAAACCTTCCAACTCCAGATCTAAAGAAGGCCCAAGAGTGTCCATTTGACTTTCATCATGGTGTTTTTTGTAGAAATGACTTTTTTTTCCAATAATTTTGGAAAATGTAGAAACATTCTGAAGGAGCTTGCGTTAACACACCTTCATTATGATTCTTTTTACTCTGATTGCTATGATTATTATTGCTATTATTACTATTAGTATGTCTACAAAGTTGGACCAATTGCCATTTTGGTAAAGTAGGGGCCAGATTATTCGGAGCATTTCAATAGTCTATTATAATTCCAAATTGCATAAAAATAGAAAATATAAAATTTGGGTTATAGAAAAGCTAACAATAGGCCTGACAATACGTTGGCAGAGAGTCTGGAAATTGAAATGAACAGGGAATTTATGAGGATGAACTGCATATCGGAAAATATGTTTATTGCTGAACTTACAATAGGCTGGGGATTTTTAGTCTAAGTTTAGTGAATAAAGGCAAATGTCTTTGTATCCCATTCTGTCAGCTGGAGCTTCACCCAGATTTGGAAAGAGGTACACTTGGAGAGACCATGACTTATGGACCTTCTTATGTTGTCAGTAGAACTTAACAATAACTCTCAGTTTAAAGAAACTAATAGGATCAATTATTAATTAAAAATTATTATCTAAATATACACGGACACTTGGCAGTGAACTAGATCTTGGCATGTCCTAAGATTAGGTCAGAAACTTCTCTTTCTTACTCCCTGGATTTAAGTAATAGAATGTAAGAATAAGATCCTTTGGAAACTGTAGTAATATCCCCTAAGTCATTTTTCACTTGGCTTAGTAGATTTGGATTAGAGTTCTTTAGTCAGGCTGCAGGCACATCTTGTGCATCTTGTCTTCTGCACATTAGAAACAGAATATATTTCTAAGCCCTGGGCCAAAATGTTCAGACATAATACATTTATTGACTGTCCTGCAAAAGTAATTATCTTTATTTATGTCACGGAAGAAGAAGCCAGATAGTTGATGACTGAAACCAAATCCTGTAATTTCCTACCATATAATGAATATGGAGAAACTCAGCAGTATTCTCCATTATCAAAATCTGCACTGTGATCCAAATCTAGAGTGCTGAGTTATCATATTTTGGAGATTATATATTATATTTTATAATATCTATATATTACAAAATATAATATATAAATATAAGTATATATTGGGGATTATATATTATATTTTATAATATTTATATAGGGATAGGGCCTAATTTGCGTTCATGGGAAAAGCCCTTTAAACAAACGGGGGCTGGCAGGCTATATACTACAGGGGGCTGGCAGGCTATACATTACAGGGGGCTGGCTATATACTACAGGGGGCTGGCTATATACTACAGAGGGCTGGCTGGCTATATTCTACAAAGGGCTGGCTGACTATACACTACAGAGGGCTGGCTATATACTACAGGGGGCTAGCTATATACTACAGGGGGCGGCTATATACTATAGGGGGATGGCTGGCTATAACTACCAGGTGCTGGCTGGCTATATAACAGGGGGCTGGTGGCTAATATTTACAGGGGTGCTGATATATGCTATAGGGGTAGTATATGCTACAGGCGGCTGGCTATATACTACGGGTGCTGGCTATATACTACAGGGGGCTGGCTGGCATATGTCATGGAAGAAGAAGCCAGATAGTGATGTGAAACCAAATCCTGTAATTTCCTACATATAATGAATAGGAGAAACTCAGCAGTATTCCCCATTATCAAAATTGCACAGCAATCCAAATCTAGAGTGCTGAGTATCATATTTTTGGGATTATATTTATTTTATATTGGGGATTAAGTAACTGCATAGTAGATAATAGGATCTGAAAAGTTTTCTTAAAAGGCAGGTTATTTATTTTTCATAAAAGCGTCACCTTCTTTATGACTTGTGCAAGCCAAGAGGGAAGGCCACGGCAGAAGGAAGACATCATTTAAGAAGTTTCTCTACCTACTAAGAGTCTTGCCAAAAGTGTTTTATATGATTCTACTCTGTTCAGTATTTTGGTTACAATTCTGTGGCCTATTCTACATGTGGTGGGGGATGTATAATGCCATTTAAAAGTCCCATCTCCACCTTTTAAAGGTTTTTTCACCATACACAGCATTTTGCACATGGAAGGCGGAAATGGGATGGGCATAGTAGCAAATCTGCTGAAACCAGATTGGGAATAAACAGATGAGAACTGGCAGAGATGGCTCTGTGATCTTCCATGAGACCAGAGCTTTTTAGTAGATATTGTCTAAATATTACAGCCATTGTTTTGAAACATGAGGCCCATTGGTTGAAATGAAATTCCCTACATCGATAGTACAGATGATAAAATTGTATATACTGTATTGAAATAATATGTTCCTTTGTCCTTCTATTCCCTTCCTTTTTCCCTATTAGCCATTTGTGTAAATCAGCTTTCTGTCCTGTTCTCCACTGACAGCTCACAGAATAAAGGAACCATGATAAAGTTTCTAATGATTAACTCTTAATAGATCGTCATCTATCTACTCAGAGAACTGAATCATCAAGTGACTAATAATACACTAATATAGATTTATTATATAGTATCAAAACACTTTACAAAGATAGAAGATGGAGGTGAATTAGATGATACCGGGTTAATGAAATAGTCATTAGTTAAAAACATTTAATCAAGTATAAAATGCACTTTTTGGCACAAGGTGCTGTTTTGGCACCTGATTTTAGTGGTCGTGCAGTGTGATTTGATATTTGTTGCCCATAAAAACAAATGAGTGTCACAAATGACAAACCATATTTATGAAGTGGTTTAGAAGTTGGTAGAGTTGTTGCTTTTGGTGGCTTATTATGTACAAGAAATTGCACCAAAATTGTGAGGAGACTAAAATTGCAGGAGAAAGTGTCGGGATTCAAAAGCTGCAAACAAAAAAAAGTGAGCACCAGAAACAAAAACCGACACATAAATCTGGTGCACATGACGCAGAGAGAAAAAGAAAGATCTGGCACCAGAAAAGTCACGTACGAGACATAGTAAATGCCCCCGATTATACTACCTAATGGCTGGTTGTTTGTCCGACAATAATTCTAAAAATTAGCTTTTGCTGAGTAGTATGGTGTTAGAAAATAATTCCACTGACCCAGAAATAGAGCAACTGCATTTTGATAAACTAATATGTCAGCCAATAAAAAAAACATAAATAATAAAACAAGGAAAACATAATCTAAATTGCTATATATTACTACAATTAAATGACAATCAGTATCGTTATCTTCCAATGATTGTCTCAGTTACTTCTTGAATGCAATCAAAACAAAGAATAATTGAATAATAGAGTGTATTTATTGGACAGTACAGCGGGGCTCTGAATAGACGAGGAAATGCTAAACTTTTGATGAAAAATATAATTACCATGAAATCAGGATACTGAGTGTTAACAGAATAGGCACCAAGGAGAAGGTTTTGCATTCAGGACAAGATTTAGCACAAGAAAGCTGACTAGTCCATTTGTGTGTTTGAATGCAAACCCTCGATATCATCCTTCATGTTAATATCTCTCAGCTGCATTTCAATGAACATGAAACCAGGGGATAGAACTTATAACAAAGCTCTGGAGACCTGCCGGTGGTATCACTTCCCTGCCCAGAACACAAGATAAGTTTATTATTGTACAATAGTGTATGGTTTCTTTTATAATGAAGAAATAAAAGACCAACGTTAAGGAAAGCTTTGTTCCTACAGTGTATAACTTTTACTTGCCAACAGAAAGTGTGTGTGCATTTCCAAACATAAACAGCGTTAGCTAGAAGCACATCCGCAGATAGCTGTGAGGTGGACTGATTAGATTATTAGATTTATAAAGTTACCCAATATTCTGGAACACTGCAGATTTGTATGGATTTTATACTTGAGTTTGGAAAACTGATAGCTATGATATGTATGATATCTGGCTCTAGGGGTAAAAGTGGTGTAGGGTATGGAAGTTGTGAGCTGGAGCATTATGGGTCAAGATTCATAGGAACTATGACTAGTCATCAATAGACCCTAAGGCATGGGTTGAGTTAGCTGCGGAATATCCACAGTGGACATTCTTCTGCACATGCAAAAAAAAACCAAATGTCTGGTTTTTAAAAGTTATATTCTCAGCTGGTTTTGAAATATCACATTGCATAACTTAAAATCTGCAATAAAAATCGCTATGTGCAATAGAGTTACACCTGGTTCTCCCCAGGCCTAAAATGAGCCTAAAAGGGAACCTGTGACCTTAAACCTACACAAAAAACCCCAAACAGTACCTTATACAAGATTGTCATTGTGTTTCAATGGTTCTAGTGTGGCTCCTATACAGTGCTGTTCACTCTCTTCTTTCAGGGATCATGAGAGCTCTTGGATTATGTCAAGCTCCCCCAACCCTTTTTATGGCCTCTGCCACATAAACCTGCCCCACTACAAACCCCCTCTGCACTGACCGTATGCACCATTTGAGGACATGTCTAGATCCTATGTGCATGTTGATGACAAGCACTGGATAGGGCTAAAATCACTTACACTCGCACTGTGCACCATACTGGTGAACCCTGGTGCACGGGGGGGAGGCTGCCGGGAACAAGCAGAACGCTGCTGAACTGAGAGGCGCACAGCGCATGACGGAAATGTCAAACAGGATTGTATTGAAGTGGAGCTTTTGGAAGTGCTTAGGGTGGGGGTGCAGAGGGGTGGGTTTCCCAGCAGAGAGCGCGAGAGAAGAGGCGGGGGAGTTCACTGGACTATGAGCTTTCCCGCCATGAAATACAATCAGTTTTGTATAAGGTACTGTTTGGGGTTTTTTGGTACAGTTGAGGTGACAAATTCCCTTAAGTGCTTTAATCAAAACAAGTTCAAAAGTTCATAAATAGTCCAATGCTTTCAAATCTGTAAATTGTTATTGTACCATCAGTTCCAGATCAGACTACGCTCATCTCATATCTATTATTTTCTACCGTATGCTATCTGTGATTTCCAAGTACAGAATACTGAATCATTACGTGGCTTTCGCATGTTCTTTTTTTCATTGGAGCAGGACTATTTTTCTCACATTGCAGACCACAGATTTAAAAGAAGTCAAGGGGCTCATTTACTAAGAGTGTCGGACGCATTTTTTGTGTCTTCCTGATGATTTCCGTTTTGCGCTGAATTGCCCCGGGATTTTGGGCGCAAACGATTGGATTTTGGCGCATCAGAAATCAGGGTGTGGCCCTCCGGCAACCGACAGATTCAGACAAACTGCAGAATTTAAAAAAAGGATTGTGTGTCAAGATCAAGCACTCAATGCACCAGAAGAAGAAGATGAAATCCGGGGACCTCAGCGCATAAGCGAAGGTATGCAGGAACTCGGGCTCACGAGCTTAGTGAATCGCGCGGCAGAGACACGATCCTTGTCGGACAACGCACGGGCCGATAACCGACGATAGGAACGGCGGAATAAATGTGGAAAAGGGGGATGAAAGCAGGACGCCCAGAACCCAGCAAACCCAGGCAAGTGCCGGGGGACACCCGGGGGGGCCAACAAGGGATGGTACTGGAGGGACCACTGGGCCACCGGATCAATGTACAACAGTGTCGCTTATGAGACACTGGGCCAATTGATCACCACCGGGACGGATCACTTTTCTTGCCTCATACTGCGCGGTGGGAGTAGCATAGAGGTGAATCTAAAACCAAATGTCCAGAGTCAACGAGGCAGCGATCCGCAGGGTATGAGACGGCTTTGAAGCCGGCGCACCATGATGACGTCTCGGATCACTTTGTTTTTTGTACTCGGCTTAACGAGCAGGTGCGATGTTACGAGGAGGCCAGGCGAATGAAAGCTGCAGGCGCTGCGCAGGCGGAACAGAAAGGTGATTCTTTCTTGTTTTTTCTGTGAGGGAGTCGGTGTCCGTTTGTTGGGTTTGTGTCAGGTGTATACCAGGGTGGAGAGGGAGGGGGGTTGGGGGAGGGTTTGGTGGGGGGTGGTAGTGTGTGCAGGGGGGGGGGGTGGTCATTGCGCCACAGGGGGAGGGAGGAGGGGGCGGTGTGTAACAGGGAGGGAGGGGGTTATTGAGTAAGAAGGGGTAGTAATTAAAAATTATTATCTAAATATACACGGACATTGGCAGTGAACTAGATCTTGGCATTGTCCTAAGATTAGGTCAGAAACTTCTCTTTCTTAATCCCGGATTAAGTAATGAATGTAAGAATAAGATCCTTTGGAAAACTGTAGTAATATCCCCTAACATTTTCACTTGGCTTAGTAGATTTGGATTAGAGTTCTTTAGTCAGGCTGCAGGCACAATCTTGTGCATCTTGTCTTGCCACATTAGAAACAGAATATTTTCTCAGGCCTGGCCAAAATGTTCAGACATAATACATTTATTGACTGTGTCTGCAAAAGTAATTATCTTCTTTATGTCAGGAAGAAGAAGCCAGATAGTTGAGAAACTGAAACCAAATCCTGTAATTTCCTACCATATAATGAATATGGAGAAACTCAGCAGTATTCTCCATTATCAAAATCTGCACTGTGATCCAAATCTAGAGTGTTGAGTCATCATATTTTGGAGATTATATATTATATTTTATAATATCTATATATTACAAAATATAATATATAAATATAAGTATATATTGGGGATTATATATTATATTTTATAATATTTATATAGGGATAGGGCCTAATTTGCGTTCATGGGAAAAGCCCTTTAAACAAACGGGGGCTGGCAGGCTATATACTACAGGGGGCTGGCAGGCTATACATTACAGGGGGCTGGCTATATACTACAGGGGGCTGGCTATATACTACAGAGGGCTGGCTGGCTATATTCTACAAAGGGCTGGCTGACTATACACTACAGAGGGCTGGCTATATACTACAGGGGACTAGCTATATACTACAGGGGGCTGGCTATATACTATAGGGGGATGGCTGGCTATATACTACCGGTTGCTGGCTGGCTATATACAACAGGGGGCTGGCTGGCTATATATTACAGGGGGCTGACTATATGCTATAGGGAGTAGCTATATGCTACAGGCGGCTGGCTATATACTACAGGGTGCTGGCTATATACTACAGGGGGCTGGCTGGCTATATGTCATGGAAGAAGAAGCCAGATAGTTGATGACTGAAACCAAATCCTGTAATTTCCTACCATATAATGAATATGGAGAAACTCAGCAGTATTCCCCATTATCAAAATCTGCACAGCAATCCAAATCTAGAGTGCTGAGTTATCATATTTTTGGGATTATATATTATATTTTATATTGGGGATTAAGTAGCTGCATAGTAGATAATGTAGGATCTGAAAAGTTTTCTTAAAAGGCAGGTTTATTTTATTTTTTCATAAAAGCGTCACCCTTCTTTATGACTTTGTGCAAGCCAAGAGGGAAGGCCACAGGCAGAAGTTGAAGACATCATTTAAGAAGTTTCTCTACTTACTAAGAGTCTTGGCCAAAAGTGTTTTATTATGATTCTACTCTGTTCAGTATTTTTGGTACAATTCTGTGGCCTATTCTACACAGTGATGGGGGGATGTATAATGCCATTTACAAAGTCCCATCTCCACCTTTTTAAAGGTTTTTCCACCATACACAGCATTTTGCACATGGAAGGCGAAAATGGGATGGGCATAGTAGCTAAAATCTCTGCTAAACCAGATTGGGAATAAACAGATGAGAACTGGCAGAGATGGCTCCTGGATCTTCCATGAGACCAGAGCTTTTTAGTAGATATTAGTCTAAATATTACAGCCATTGTTTTGAACCATGAGGCCCATTGGTTGAAATGAAATTCCCTACATCGATAGTACAGATGATAAAATTGTATATACTGTATTGAAATAATATGTTCCTTTGTCCTTCTATTCCCTTCCTTTCTTCCCTATTTAGCCAATTTGTGTAAATCAGCTTTCTGTCCTGTTCTCCACTGACAGCTCACAGATAAAGGAACCATGATAAAGTTTCTAATGACTTAACTCTTAATAGATCGTCACTCTAATCTACTCAGAGAACTGAATCATCAAGTGACTAATAATACACTAATATAGATTTATTTATATAGTATTCAAAACACTTTACAAAGCTAGAAGATGGAGGTGAAATTAGATGATACCGGGTAATGAAATAGTCATTAGTTAAAATACATTTAATCAAGTATAAAATGCACTTTTTGGCACAAGGTGCTGTTTTTGGCACCTGATTTTAGTGGTCTGTTGCAGTGTGATTTGATATTTTGTTGCCCCATAAAAACAAATGAGTGTCACAAATGACAAACCATATTTATGAAGTGGTTTAGAAGTTGGTAGAGTTGCTTTTTGTTGGTCTTATTATGTACAAGAAATTGCACCAAAATTGTGAGGAGACTAAAATTGCAGGAGAAGTGTCGGGATTCAAAAGCTGCAAACAAAAAAAGTGAGCACCAGAAACAAAAACCGACACATAAATCTGGTGCACATGACGCAGAGAGAAAAAGAAAGAATTCTGGCACCAGAAAAGTCACGTACGAGACATAGTAAATGCCCCCGATTATACTTACCTAATGGCTGGTTGTTTGTCCGACAATAATTCTAAAAATTAGCTTTTGCTGAGTAGTATGGTGTTAGAAATAACTTCCACTGACCTCAGAAAATAGAGCAACTGCATTTTGATAAACTAATCTGTCAGCCAATAAAAAAAACATAAAATAATAAAAACAAGGAAACATAATCTAAATTGCTATATTTACTACAATTAAATGACAATCAGTATCGTTATCTTCCAATGATTTGTCTCAGTTACTTCTTGGAAATGCAATCAAAACAAAGAATAATTGAATAATAGAGTGTATTTATTTGGACAGTACAGCGGGGCTCTGAATAGACAGAGGAAATGCTAAACTTTGCTGAATAATATAATTACCATGAAATCAGGATACTGAGTGTATAACAGAATAGGCACCAAGGAGAAGGTTTTGCATTCAGGACAAGATTTAGCACAAGAAAAGCTGACTAGTCCATTGTGTTTGAATGCAAACCCTCGATATCATCCTTCATGTTTAATATCATTCTCAGCTGCATTTCAATGAACATGAAACCAGGGGATAGAACTTTATAACAAAGCTCTGGAGACCTGCCGTGGTATCACTTCCCTGCCCAGAACACAAGATCATTTTATTATTGTACATAGTGTATGGTTTCCTTTTATAATGAAGAAATAAAAGACCAACGTTATAAGGAAAGCTTTGTTCCTACAGTGTATAACTTTTACTTGCCAACAGAAAGCTGTGTGTGCATTTCCAAACATAACAGCGTTAGCTAGAAGCACATCCGCAGATAGCTGTATGAGGTGGACTGATTAAGATTATTAGTATTTATAAAGTTACCCAATATTCTGGAACACTGCAGATTTGTATGGATTATTATACTTGAGATTTGGAAACTGATATGCTATGATATGATATGATATCTGGCTCTAGGGGTAAAAGTGGTGTAAGGGTATGGAAGTTGTGAAGCTGGAGCATTATGGGTCAAGATTCATCGGACTACTGACTAGTCATCAATAGACCCTAAGGCATGGGTTGAGTTAGCTGCGGAATATCCACAGTGGACATTCTTCTGCACATGCAAAAAAAAACCAAATGTCTGGTTTTTAAAAGTTATATTCTCAGCTGGTTTTGAAATATCACATTGCATAACTTAAAATCTGCAATAAAAATGGCTATGTGCAATAGAGTTTACACCTGGTTCTCCCCAGGCCTAAAATGAGCTTAAAAGGAACCTGTGACCTTAAACCTACACAATAAACCCCAAACAGTACCTTATACAAGATTGTCATTGTGTTTCAATGGTTCTAGTGTGGCTCCTATACAGTGCTGTTCACTCTCTTTTCTTTCAGGGATCATGAGAGCTCTTGGATTATGTCAAGCTCCCCCAACCCTTTTTATGGCCACTCTGCCACATAAACCTGCCCCACTAAAACCCCCTCTGCACTGACCGTAGCACCATTTGAGTACATGTCCTAGATCCTATGTGCATGTTGATGACAAGCACTGGATAGGCTAACAATCACTTACACTCGCACTGTGCACAATACTGGTGAACCCCTGGTGCACTGGGGGAGGCTGCCGGGAACAAGCAGACCGCTGCTGAACTGAGAGGCGCACAGCGCATGCACGGAAATGTCAAACAGGATTGTATTGAAGTGGAGCTTTTGGAAGTGCTTATGGGGGTGCAGAGGGGTGGGTTTCCCCAGCAGAGCAGCCGAGAAGAGGCGGGGGAGCTTCACTGGATCTATGAGCTTTCCCGCCATTGAAATACAATTACAGTTTTGTATAAGGTACTGTTTGGGGTTTTTTGTGTACAGTTGAGGTGACAAATTCCCTTTAAGTGCTTTAATTACAAAACAAGTTCAAAAAGTTCATAAATAGTCCAATGCTTTCAAATCTGCTGAAATTGTTTATATGTACCATCAGTTCCAGTATCAGACTACGCTCATTCTCATATCTATTATTTTCTACAGTATGCTATCTGTGATTTCCAAGTACAGAATACTGAATCATTACTGTGGCTATTCGCATGTTCTTTTTTTTCACTTGGAGCATGGACTATTTTTCTCACATTTGCAGACCACAGATTTCAATAGAAGTCAATGGGGCTCATTTACTAAGAGTCCGTCGGACGCATTTTTGTCGTCTTTCCTGATGATTTCCGTTTTGCGCTGAATTGCCCCGGGATTTTGGGCGCAAACGATTGGATTTTGGCGCATCAGAAATCAGGGTGTGGCCGTCCGGCAACCCGACAGATTCAGACAAACTGCAGAATTTAAAAAAGGATTTGTGTCGTAAGATCAAGCACTCACATGCACCAGGAAGAAGAAGATGAACTCCGGCGGACCTCAGCGCATAAGCGACGGATGCAGGAACTCGGGCTCACGAGCTTAGTGAATCGCGGCAGACCCGAATCCTTGTCGGACAACGCACTGCGGGATCGCGAACGGACTGGGTAAGTAAATGTGCCCCAATGGGTCTGCATATAATAACCGAAGGCACACAAATCATTTCTGTCTGTTGATGGGTTTTTTTTTCTCAGATGATGGTGTTTTGCCATCTATTTTTAAAATCATAGTTTACAGATCAATGGATACAGATGTGTAAAAAAAACATGCAGATACAATACTAACACAAAACAATAACTAACACAAAATGGACTAAAAACGGGTGTATTTTTGTAGACATACAAAATAAGAAGGCCCTAATGAGAAAGGTTGTCCAAAGTAGAGAACTCCTTTAAAAATGTCATTTGATGCTCATAATCTGACTACATGTTGTCAACTTCAAACAATCTTTTAACTTTCGGTAACATATAGTCTAGCATGACCTTGTTCAGGTGTTATCCAACCTCACAGCATCCATCCTTGTGTATATCAGTGCGTGATTACTAAGTACTGGAGTGTACTTGAGTTTGTCATTCTTGTGACTGAAGCACCACTTATGCGTTTCTGATGTATTTGGATTATTTACCAGGTTCAGAGAAGAGCTCTTGTAATTGCTTGTGTACTCATTTGTCATACTGTCCAGTGTAAAAAGCACTTACGTACATGTATCATTCTGCTATTGTTAACTATAGAGCAAAACTTTTACTGTATGACAAGCATTGAAATTTTGATTTACGGATCTTATTGATGGTAATAAGAAAAACACTTTTACAATCTGATGATTTATCTGAAACATGTGAGAACACACTGTTGCACAAAGCACAAGCCTTAAGTTCATTTCACCATTAAAGAAAACCTTTAAAGAGTAAATCATTTTGGAATTTTACTTTAATGCCACACAAGTTGGTGCAGAATGCGCAGAACTAATGTAATTTGGAAAAAAAACTCTTTTCAGTTCTCCAGCTCCCATTCACTTCATTTCTTTAAAGGTAATTGAATTGCTATAGTTTGCAGAAAACAGGCTGCCTATAGCATAATCAAACACTGATCGGTGTGACAGAGTCTAATGTTCACCATTTCCCTATGCACAAAGAACCCAAATTGTTACCATAGGTGCGGGTTCCAGAGGTGGCATGTATCTTATCCTGTGCATGGACTTTTGCAAACTGAAGGCTCCCTGCAGCTACCTCCTCCTTCTTCTTGCTGCCTTCATATCTAACAGCTAAACCTTACAACTTTTAAGCAGAAAGGGGGCACACTTCTATGGGATATATTTAATATGGCCTTCTGTGCCTCTTGCACCTGAATTTATAAAGTGCCGGCGCCATAATATTGGTGTTTTCCGACACTCTCGACTTTTTCTATTTTTGGCCACAACACTTTGGCACTGTATGTGAATCCACCAGTTTTCTTGCGCTTCTATTTTTCCGACAGATTATTTGGCACGTTTTGTGGTGCAAAAATAGCTCAGCTAAAACTCCTGGGCTAGGGAGTTCTAAACCTTTTAGTCCATGCGCCAATTCATTAATCCCTTGTGCCACAAACTTATATCCCGCTGAAAAATATAGAATGGTTCTATGATCCTGCGCCAAAAATAATAAATGCCCCTCTATCTTCTGAACTGTGAAAACACATTCCTGGTGTTTTCTTTAAAATATAGAAAACGGATTATGTACATGAAAATCGCATTCCTGGCTGTATATTTAACAATGGATGTCTCCAGTTCTGTACCACAATATAGGTATACGTATTATAATATTACAGATTCTCCTTTTTATAATGACGCCAGAATTATGTTTAAGAGTCAGAGTTCAAAAGGTCTCTCAGTTTGCCCATGCTGTGGAAAAGGGGTCAGAGGATGCCCATATTTGAAAATGGTGCCGGTCTAAAGAGCTGGCACCTGCACCTAATCAAGTATTTCTGACTCTGGTTATGTTATACGTACAGGCAATGGGAATACCCATCTAAGGGCTTTTACAGAATTTACAGCTAAACTGAATTTTCAATCTTAAAGAATGAGCTACTTCTGCACTTCAGTTTGTAATGTCCTTTAATAACAATAGTACATTTGGCAAGTATCCAATAATAAACTATTAAATAAAGAAAAAACAATAAGAATATCTTTATAATTAGAATGTATTTACAGTTGTGCCCTTTGGGACCCTGAGATTAAGTGTTACATATTTGCTTTATAAAAGGATTTAGATCTACCTGGCCCATTAGTTTCCAAAGTACTTATTTTAAGTTACCGTGAAATGAACCCAGCGTGCTTTTTCCACTCCGTCTGGCACGTGACATTCTAACTGTGTGTAACTAGATGCGCACGAAGTGCATGGAAAGAGCTCTATTCTGGGAAGAGAGCCACCAACAGCTGATAGTCTCAGATAGGATATTTTATGTCTCACCAGTGAGCACCATTCTTCTCAACACACAGCAATAGAAAGCTTTGTAAGCACACATTCCCCAATAGCAGTTAAGTTTCCCCTGCAGATTGATACATAAGTAATGAGTAGGCTTGTAATCTACACCCAGCTGGCTTAAGCCCCAATTAATATGCCGTATCTTGGAGCTGTAATATTATAATTATTTTAATTAACACAAATGTAATAAACTCGTACCTAGGCTATCCTGTCCCATGGGAATTATTTATAGGGCTATGCATGTCTTCGAGGTCATACATGCTAATATGTCCCTCCCACTGACTGCACTAGGTGGCTGTTAGGTTCTACTAAAAATATAAGACATATCATAGAAAATGTGTGGATCAGTTCTCTGTGTGAACTAGGTCTGAGGATACCAAAGGGTCAGAACCCTTGGGAACTCGGAATGCACACAGAGAAATTTAAGAACCTCTGACTAGAATGAAAGCTCTCTAGGACAAGACCAAACACAGATAAGATAGGTCCCAACTATAACATATATTAAATACAGAACCTGATGGTTAATTTTTATTCCAGTGAAAGAACCTAGATTGAATAAAATATATTTGAAGCTCACCACATTCCATCCACTCTTTAGTTGTGAGATCAGGTGTGTATTCCTTCCACTTTAAGAATACTCTGTCAAAAGGTCTAGGCCCCATTGAGTGTAACAAATTATTGGCCTGCAAAAGAGGATCTAGAAGGTTTATGGAAGGTAGAAGTGAGTATAAAGAATACACTAACTGAGGTATTCCTGATAGTAGGTTCATTTCTCTCTTCTAAGCCCTGCATTGACTTTACCTAATATTTCCCCCCTAACTAAATAAAACTTTTATTTTGGTTTATATAAATGAACTTCAGAGGCTATTGGGGACGTGGAGGAGGTGCCATGCAGTCACACCTCCTGGTGCTTCAACGCAGCACTCTTCGGCTCTTCAGCCCATGCCCACCCACGCCTGATAACTTCCGACTTACTGCCAGAGCCCAAGGGAAGAGCCCCTAGTTATCGTTCATGCGTGAGCACGGGCTGAAGGGCAGTAGGGCACTGTGAGGACGCGCCAGAAGGTGAGACTTCATATGCTACAGGGGCGTGGAGTAGCCTTAGCTCTCAGTGGTCAGCCAGGCTACTCCACACCCCAGTAGCCCCTGGAGTTCATTTACATAAACAAAAGCTAAAGTTTTTATTTCGTTAATGGAGAAAAAGAGTAGAAAAAGACTAGTAGAGAGAAAGGAATCTATCATCAGGTATACCACCGTTAGTGCATTCCTGAAGGTTTCCTTCAAGGGAGATATGGGGACTGTTTTAAAGTGTGCAATGCTTTGAAGAGGCATGGAACACAGGGACCCAAAAAAGAACCAAAGTAGCACTGGAGACAATGTGGCCAATTGACAAATAGTCAAGTAAACAAACTGAATGTCTCAATAAAGTCCAAAAGGGAAGCCAGCAGACAAGATCCATTGGGGTCATTTACTAAGGGCCCGATTAACGTTTTCCTGACGTGTTACCCGAATATTTCCGATTTGCGCCAATTATACCTGAATTGCCCCAGGATTTTGGCGCACGCGATCGGATTGTGGCGCATCGGCGCTGGCATGCACGTGACAGAAATCGGGGGGCGTGGCCGAATGAAAACCCGACGGATTCGGAAAAACCGCCGCATTTAAGACTTTTTTGTGTCGCGAAAATTACACTTACCTTCACCAGGTATAGGCCGGTGAATTTCAGGGCATTCCAGTGCGCCTCCGGGGAACTTCAGCGCAGCAGCGCCACCTGATGGACGGCGGAGGAACTACCTTAGTGAATCCCGGCCGGACCCGAATCCAGCGCAGAGAACGCTGGATCGCGAACGGACCGGGTAAGTAAATCTGCCCCATTATCTTTTATTTCGGATGCAAAAACACTTTTTTTAATTTAAGAAGCCCCTGACAACACCACTAATACTGGCATATGGTGAATGCCACATGCCTTATGCTAAGGCAATTAATAATGGAGAGAGCTGGCAGCCTTGTAGGGTCCCCTTCACCAGAGACACATTCAGCTTTTTCTGCATTCTAGATTGATATTCCCCCTGGCACATGTCATGCTGGATATACTGATATACAGTACTTAGAGGCTTCAGCTTGGATGAATTCTATGCCAGTAAATTTGCACTGTCACTGGCACATACTCCGCCCTGTCATACCCACTTGGCATAAGAGTGATATAATGGGGAAGAATGTCGCAATTCCTGTCTGTGCCCTACACAAAACTGGCATACAAGGCATAAATAATGCCCCCCATTGTACAATAAGGTTTACTCTAATTCTTTCACTAAAACAACCCTGAAAAGATGCAGTCTCAGGTACACCTATTCTAGACTTAAGGGGAACCTACCACCACGATGCTATGAAGGTAGAACGGGTGGTAGGTGGATGAATGGGATGTGAGGATAGCCATTTTGTGGGCTAATCCTCACGTCCCAGCTATCTTTTAGAAAACTTTAATCCACTGACATTTAAATTTTGTTAAGCGGCTACTGGGGCATGGAGTATGAGACATGAGGCTACAAGTCACGGCTACTTCACGGCCCAGTAGCCTCTTTTCTCCTCCTACCATTTAATCTTCGGCGCACAGCTCCTCGTAGCTGCGCTCCCTCTTCCGTGTACCCGGCACCAAAAAGGGCTCTATTCTCATGTCCCATTCATCCACCTACCACCCGTTCTACCTTTGTAGGTAGAATCGTGGTGGTAGGTTCCCTTTAACAGGTACCAAGAGAAAGAACAAAACCAGGCCTATTGGCGGCAATATTGTGCAACAACTTCTAAAACTAATTTCAGCTCCTTTCCTTTGCATAAAGCAAGTCAGGTTTGAATGAATAAAAGACAGCATAAGCCAGTGTAACCTCATGCCAAGAACCCTGACAATGATTTTAATATCAGAGTTAAAGGGGTTCTGCATCTCTATGGTTAAAAGGTTAAAGAAGTTTTAAAAAAAAATCAATTACCAAATCAGAAAAAAACACTCCACTCCACAGTAGAATAGAAAGCAGTTTCTCCAGTATGAAAATGTGATGCACATTGTGAAAAATTTCTCCTGAAGGGAACTATCATAGTGTCACCACATACCTTTACCACATCCAAATGTGATGTCACTTTTGATAAATTGGGCCAGTGTGTGCTATATTTTCTACAACATGACATCTTAAACCACATTAAAATAACATTAGGTTGAACAATTACAGGTGCTTTTTTTCTTTCTAATTAGAACCAGATACATAGGAGTAATTTAATAACCTAGAGCTTCATATGCCAGGCTTAAAAAAAGATTGTTTAAATAAAAGAAAAACTGGTGTAAAGTGGTTAACCAAAATGGGCCATATTCTTTATTCTAATCTTTTTCTAATTTTTTCATTTTATTACTATATTTAATTTGTTTCTTCCATTTTATCTATATTATCATGGGGACGTCATGTTCCATTTAACAGCATTCATATTTATGCATGAATGCAACCACATGGACCAGAATATTTCCTTGAATTATTCAGCTCCCTAAGGAAATTAGTCTATTGAGTCTGTAAAGACTTAAGTCATTAGACACTTGTATCAGGTTATCACTTTATCTCTCAGCTCTCAGTGGTTACAGGACAGAAAGATGATTTAGGGTGGTTTCACATTGGTGTGTGTGCTCTGCTTCCATTGCACATCTGCTGCATTTTGTCTCCGTTTTCTCTATGCATCCACAAAAAAAACTGAAGGTATAACAGTGCTTTGAAAACATAACACCTGGACCCTATGACTATTATGTGATTCACATCAGTGAAATATAAGCCAATATGAAATCACCCATTGTAACCAATGGCTTTATACTTATCCAATACCTGCTTCAGAGGGTGTAATGCTCTGGGTGACACATCTGGTGGCACTGCCCCCTGGTTGCCCCTCTCTGGAACAACGTTAAGACCCTTATCCGCTCTGCATTAGGCAATGAAACCCCGGTAACCCCAGCTGTACTCCTTCTAGGGGATAAAACAGCAACGGTCAAAAATAAAGCGCATCGATTGACTCAGTTTATAGTGTTGGAAACTAGAATCCATATAGCAGGAGAATGGAAATCACCGAATCTCTCATTTAAAAACAGAGTATCCCTATTGAAGGAGGTAACCTCATGCCAAGAACCCTGACAATGATTTTAAATCAGAGTTAAAGGGGTTCTGCATCTCTATGGTTAAAAGTTAAAGAATTTTATAGAAGTTTAAAAAAAAAAATCAATTACCAAATCAGAAAAAAACAATCCACTCCACAGTAGAATAGAAAGCAGTTTCTCCAGTATGAAAATGTGATGCACATTGTGAAAAATTCTCCTGAAGGGAACTATCATAGTGTCACCACATCCTTTACCCACATCCAAATGTGATGTTACTTTTGATAAATTGGGCCAGTGTGTGCTATATTTTCTACAACAGACATCTTAAACCACATTAAAATAACATTAGGTTGAAACAATTACAGGTGCTTTTTTCTTTCTAATTAGAACCAGATACATAGGAGTAATTTAATAACTAGAGCTCAAATGCAGGCTTAAAAAAAGATGTGTTAAAAAAAGAAAACTGGTGTAAAGTGGTTAACCAAATGGGCCATATATCTAATTTTTCTATTTTCATTATACTATATTTAATTGTTTCTTCCATTTATCATATTATCATGGGGACTCATGTTCCATTTAACAGATTCATATTTAGCATGAATGCAACACATGGACAGAATATTTCCTTGAATTATTCAGCTCCTAGGAAATTAGTCTATTGAGTCTGTAAAGACTTAAGTCATTAGACACTGTATCAGGTTATACCTTTTCTCTCAGCTCTAGTGGTTACAGGAAGAAAGATGATTTAGGGTGGTTTCACATTGTGTTGTGTGCTCCGCCCATTGCCATTGCTGCATTTTGTCTCGTTTTTCTCTTGCATCCACAAAAAACTGAAGGTATAAAACTGTGTTGAAATGTAAAAAAGTGACCTATGTTGACTAGTGTATTTGTGTTAAAGTTGAATATATAAGCCAATATGAATTATTGGTCCAATCCCATTTTGGATAATCATGTGGTAATTTCTTTAGTGTTATCATGATCAATGTGATTCCACTCTCGAGTATGTGTGTAATGCGTGGGTGACACCATAGCTAGGTGGCACTTGCCCCTGGTTGCCCCTCTCTGTAACCAAACGTAAAAGAGCCTATTAATCGCTCATGACAATTGTAGGCCAATATAAACCCCGTGGTGGAACCCAGCTGTACTCACTTCTAGGGGATACAACACACCAAGGTCAAAAATAAAGCGCATCGGATTTGAACTACTTTTATATGTGTTGGAAACTGAATCCATATAGGCAGAGAAATGGAAATCCACCGAATCTCTCATTTAAAAACAGAGTATCCCTATTGAAGGATAGAGGCGACCAGGACGGACACACTTCCTGTATTTGAAGGTATTTGGAACCCATGGATCACTGCGCAGGGTTCACCTACCCTTGAGAGGGCTCTGACTTTGTCCCCTTAAGGACATTAATAGATTACACATGGCTCATCGATACATATGCTTGTTACCACTCTCGCCTTTAGCGACCACCAATACTGATCTTGTACTAACTCCATTCTCAGGTTAATCCAACCCTGCCCAACCCTTTGCCCTCCCCCTCCCTTTTCCCCCATTCATTTGTTCAGTTTGTTTAATACAGAAGCTGGTTATGTATCACTCTGAAACCACTTCTATGAGATCCCCCTGCGAGGGGCATATGTTATGCCATGACCTATTGTAAGGTATACTTCTAATTCAATTAAACCTTGTTGAAACATGAAATTAATGGCTTTATGAGGCATTCGTGGAAATCACTGAACCACGGATGTGAAAAGCAACGCCAATGTGAAAGAGTCCTTACACAAATTACTTAAATAAGGAAGAAAGGCAGAGGAAAAAGAAGGACACAGGGAGATATTTCTTTAATAAAGTACACTATAAAGTTTACTATTATCACTTGCACTATTCATTTATGCAATTTTGTCAACAGTTTAGGTATAGTTTAAGTTAAATTTTGATAAAATTTATTTCTGATTGAAAAGTGACAGCAAAGAGGGTTAATATTAATAAATCGGCACACACTGCACTTGTAAAGACATTAAAGTGCTAGAACTTTTAGAATCTCTCAATGCACTTATTCCATAAAGTTGTCACTAGTTTATAGAGACATGAAATGATGCATACCTTTGTAAAGCTTGTTGACAAGTTTTCTACTCCAGAATGTGTGGGCACCTTGCAGATGAATAGCATTGTTAATTAAGAGCCCTTGAGGGCTGCTATTTATCCCAATCTCCACCGGCAGATTAAAAAGCTAATTCTGAGCACTTGGGTGGTATGTCGGCAACTAATTAGCAAAGCATCCAATGTGTTTAATTACATAGTGGAATGCTACTCATACAACAAAAGAGAATCCAGCCAAAAACTGAAAGTAACTTTTATCAGGTCCAGTTTGTCTTTTATTTATCTTGATTGATGCATTGACATTTTAGCTAAATGAGTTCCTGGTATTGTGTTTGTTTTGTTGCCTGGGGAATAAATCTTTTTATCGCTTGGATTCTCCGGAAAAGAGTTTGGAGTTCCCTACAAAGGATCTCAGGTATGACAGATGTGCAACTAAAATTCACTAGAGGCATGTCCTCGCAAATTACTGTATTCTAATAAAGCAATGTAATACGTGAAGGTTATGTTCTCAGAATGCGGGCAAACCTTGTCACTTGAAATGAAAGTAATTTGTAATGTGATGATGTTAGTGATTCAATGCCATCATTTGAATGTACTCTGGTTACAAAATGGTTATAGGAAAAGATATACATAAAGAAATCATCAAAAGAATGTTCCATGATAAGTAAGATGATAAAAAAGTGATTTTATGTTTTCATTTATTAAAGGGGTTTTCCGGGAATATGAACGTCTGACACATAAACCCATGATGATATAAATAAATGAATGCAACAATACTCAATGTCATTAGTCACAAAACGGAGCTTAAATAATTAGATTTTACGATTTACAAAATTTATGGCCTCTCTTAAGTATGTGGAGTTATCACCAAGATGGCCGCCACTGGAAAATACAAGTCCCATGATCCTTTAGTTCTCACTAACTCCTCCTCCCTCTTATGCTCTGCTCCCAGTGATGATGTAACAGGTTTTCTTGCTCTGTTACCATAGTAATGATGTGTAACTGCCATTATCACAACACTGGCCATACTGGATGCACTGCAACCAACCGACTACAGCCTAACATAGTGGTGGTCACATGACCCTGCCCAGGCAGGTGCAGGACATGTGATGTGGACATGTGACCAGCAGCCATCTTCTGTCCTGCAACGGACCGCGCGGAGGAAATTAACGGACTGATTAAAAGGCCAGTAGCATTTTAATTCTTCATCACTGTGTATGTCATCAGCATTTTCTGCTAAGAGGAGCAAAATTTTAAATAACAACTAATTACACATTAGCTTATATTTTGATTGCCCACTTGTATATGAATTATGCTGATTCCTGGAATACCCCTTTAAGTTACTAAGAGTTAAGATCTTGTGCAGGGAGATTGTAAAAGGGGACATAAAGATACATTTCTAGGGGGCTTTTATCAGTTGGGACTTTTTACTTCTGCATTTGTCTTGTGCTGATAATTCTATATGGTTGACAGGTTTATATTTTCTGTTTGCATACTTTTGTGTGGCTTGTTTAATGCCACTCTAGTAACAGGTGATTTTGCACAATAAAGTTGCACTATTTAATATTTTCCAAAGATTGCAATAATAAAAGTATCATAAATGGAATCTTTCATTTGGTGTTATCCCATTAAACTACTCACCCCCTCAGCTACTGTATGAATTTTCTCTCTTTTATGTGAAATCTTTATCATAAATTAACTCTTTCATTAGCTTTTATCCCATTAAACTACTAGCGCCCTCAGCTACTGTATTGAATTTCTCTCTTTTATGTGAAATCTCACCCTATTTACCTATAATAAATCTTCTCCAAAGTAAAGAAGAGTCATATTTTGATTGAGATGAGTCAATTTTAGAGACTATATGGGAGTGTCAGTTCAGGTGATCTGTATTCGGTTTTATAGAACCTGCAACCAATTTTTGGTAAGATAAGGATCTCATCAGATCACATCAGGATTGTGGTTCTGTGAACTGCAGAACTGGTGATACAAGCAGTGCAAATACATAATTGGAAAAGGAATCTGCAGATAGAGATCTAGTTCCTGTCTATTTCTATAACTGCACATATTTCCAGTTCTATAGACCAAAGATTGCGCTGCATTAGAACTGGAATAAGATCGCCAAGGATAAAAAAATGGCCTACAAATTTAACTCTGCTCCTTATCAGCCAATGATACAGCAGGGGGTCATCATCATGAGACTCTTGACAGCCATGTTCTTTTCTTCCAGAGAAGAGGCACATGTAATAAAAGTGTGTACATTTTGTAGGGGAGCTCCACTTCTTGAACTTCCATCAAATGAATATGGACAGTTGTTTTTCTAGCAGGACAATCCATAAAGAGATTTATAAACCAAGTTGTTACTTTTTTATCCTGGTATAACAGTAGGAGAGCAGTTATGGGCTTAGTAGTCCTTTGTGCTTGTATCACTTGTAGGTACATAACCCTTGGAATCGGGGTGATCCCTGAGCCAGTGAGCCAGTGTTATTGTATTACCAGTATATAGTGGGAAAAAAAGATTGGGCATGCTGAATTTCAATACACATTATTTCTTAAATCTTAAGACGCTTGCAAGAAGTTATGCAAACTCTGAGATCTGAAATGCTTAAATCCTTGTTATCCGTGTCCCGAAGTTCCAGCATTAGAATCAACAGGCCAGCACCGCCCAAGGAATCCGTGTCGGGGTTACGTCAGCAGTCGTGTCCCATCAGCCCATCGTGGCACAGAGGGCAGCCGTCCAGTTGACCACGCGCAACGGCGCACACCAGGGCTCCACAAACTAGTTAACACTGACACCACATAAGCCCCGCACTCTCATGCATATGATGATCCCAAACGCTTTTCTCTCATAGGCAAAATTGCCCGTGAAGCCTCTCCGCTCTGTGCTGTGTGGACGGGTGGGTTGCTTGGGGTGAGAACCCCGATGAACGGTCTGGAATTTATCAGAATTTGCAGTGTGCCCAGCCCCAAGTTAATCGGGATCGTGGATAGTTTAGAGCTCAGCGCTGTGGTGGTCGGGGGCAACAGCACAGGAGCACGGTTTGCACCTGCGACCGCGTACGTCGGTAGCAGGACAACCCGTGTGACAAGATTGTATGACTTCAAGTGAGACCGTAATATCTACAAGGATCTTGCCAGAGGCTCTTCTTGTTAACTACCATAATAGTATTCAATGGGATACGTTATAAGGATGTTTATTTATTTTGTATGCCGTTGCGCAAACATAAGTACGATGAAATCAAGGATAAGCCAATCACAGGCACGTAGTAAACCTAGGAGGGCTACTACTCTTAGGCTGAATTGTCATTTGTCTGTGATCAGTCTGTGCATGAGAAGGCCGGTCCAAGGTACCACAATCTTTTATGCTTGTCTCTTCATCCATTGATAATTTGCGATTACACCCGATAATGAATGAGGAGGAAATCCCCATAGTTAGTATGGGCAGTATACTGGTAGATCAATCGGACACCTAGGGTTAAAGTACCCCCTAGGGAGTCTGAAAAATAGGAAAATTAAAAAAGTTTAAAAAAAAAAATTAATACATAAAAACCTACAAATTCAAATCAACCCGCTTTTTCTAGACACTAGTATAAAATATAAATAAACAGTAAAATCACAACATACCCGCAGCTGAAAATCACAGTTTCACTAAATCAAATATAATAAGTTTTTTTCACGTGTTAACCCCATAAAGCGAAAAACGCCCAAGTCGAAAATGCCACTTTATTGCCATTTTGAAAATTAAAAAATCATAAAAGTGATCAAACAAGTGGTACATCCTAAAGGGTAGACATTGAACAACTAAATCAAAAGTCCGACAAAAAGTATACTACACAGCTCGTACACCCGAAGTATTACAAACAAGTTATTAGCGCCAGTATTAAAACATTAAAACCATACAAATTTAGTATCCCCGTGATGCATGACCCACTGAATACGAGTAGACATGTGTTTGAAGCGCCCAGTGAAAGCAGTAATTCCAAGTTCCAAAAAAAGCAAGCTGCAATGCATTTCTCAGACCAATTATCCACATTTGAATTTTTTCCTGCTTCCCAATCCATGGCATGGAATATTCAATGCCATCATATGAAGTGCAATTTTTACGCATGAAAAACAAGCCATCACAGAGCTATACGTGTAAAAAAGTTATTATAGATTTTGATTGTGGGGAGTGAAAAATAAAAACAATAAACAAAAAGTGAGGGCCAGGTCCTCCTTAAAAGGTAATAATAATGATAGAATTCCTTGGCCGTGGGTTGTGTCTTTCTTCTTGATGCACATTTTTAATTATCTGATTTGGAGCAGAGATCATACACAGGTGGCACACAGGTGAGGACATTCTTTTCTGACCTCTGTTTTGGATTGCACACCAATTTTTTACACCATCTACTTTTCTAGTGGCGCTTAGTTGTTTTAAACAGTTAAGCGAGGGGAGAAAAAGATGGTACTATAGGTATTAAATGAAATAGGGTTGCATAGTTTTTCCAGTTTTTTACATAAAATATTTCTCCTCTCATAGTGTACTTACATTAGTACTAACCAATGCATCGTTTTAATTTTTTTATTTTAAAAAAACAGTTTGTATTGTTTTAAAACAAGTAAAAAAAAAAACCGGCCTTTACATGCCCGGTGGTGCAATTTATAACTATACATTCACAAACTGGACAGAAGGTGTTTACATCCCATGCATTCCCGACAACAAATTTCTGCTTATACATTCCTGTTCATATGACATCATCCGTTTCGTAGTGTGTAGTTATTATAGTTTACCTCTTGACTGACATGTTAAATACCTCGAGGGATAGTCTGTCAATTATAAATCCAATTACAGCAGAGAAGGAACAACATAACTAACCTAAAACACAAAATGTATTCTGAAAAGACATATAAAAACGGACGGATTACGTATCGGTCTACATCATACATATAATTAAAATTAGAATTAGGCCTAAAGGTTAATGATTACCTTGAGCCATCGTTTATTCATTTGACTGCTTCAAACTAAAGCGTTTCCTTGTGAATATATATTACATTTTGAGGTCTTAAGCCAAATGTAATCTGTAATAATTTGGCTAATCAATATGAAATCATGACCTCATAGCACATTCCATTACAAAAAAAGAATTTGTTTGGAACAGATGTGTTGCTGGAAATGGTTACTCAATATTATCAAGACAACTGTTGTATTCATTACCCCTTATTGATGATGGTGATGTTTATATTGAAACAGGGTTTATCCCACACATGTTATCTATGGGTACATAGAGCTTGGATCCAATTTACTCCATGGGAGTTAGCAGCAAGTTAAATTTAACAAAAGTGCAAAATGTCACATTCTGAAATGTAAAATGAGTGAGAATAACGCTGTGTGAAGGTCCAATGATCACACCAACAAAAGGAAACCTTCCATACGTATCTACCTATGCATCAACGTAGTGTAGGATGACCCTTCTTCTAATCTTTAATCAGGTAAGACAAATTTTTCTTAAAGAGGCTACTGGGCGTGAGTAGCCGAGCTGTAGTTTACACGGTGCAGCTACTCCACGGCCCCAGTAGCTCTTTGATCCCCTACCAGATATCTCAGCTCATGTGCGCACCCTTCGTCCGCGAAAGCCGAGTTTGCCCGCTTTGGGAGCTGGGATCACGCAGCGCAGAACTTCGGCTTTGCGGATGAGTGCGCTCAGCTCCTTGTAGCTGAGCACTGAAGATGTCTGGGTAGGAGGATCAAAGAGGCTACTGGGACAAGTAGCCTCAGCTCCGGCTATTCGCATGCCTCAGTACCTTTAAAAAATTTGCATACTTCCCTGATTAAAGATTAAGAAAAGCTCGCGAGAGAGTAACAGGAGTCCTGAAAAAGGGCTATCCTTACATTTGTTAGATTCAGCTACCACCAGAACTTCCTTAATAGGTAGATCCGTAGTGGTAGGTTTCCTTTAAAGATTTATGTGGTCCAAACTCAGCTCAGACATTTTCAGTGATTTATTAGTTCTTAGTTTTATCCCTTCATTGTCCCTCACTGCCTGTGGAAACTAAGCAATGGAGGTCCTAATTCTGTAGCAAATGAACTGTGAAATGTCCAATGAGTCCATTAGCATATTCAAGGGCTGTCTGGCTTTTCATGAGTGGGAGTGTACAGCCACACCCCATGTCTTGACTGACAGACTGCTCCTGCAATGGCTGCTCATGCTTGCTGTGGACCACGCCTCCTGCAGCCTGTTGTACATGTGTATGTTAAGAGAACGATCAAGTCAGCAATATACTAGCTCCAATGCACTGTTACCAGACATGTCTACTTGTGTAGATGACGTCCGTGTGTCTCTGTGTACACTAGGAGGGGATGGCCATGTCAGCAGATGAGCAGACAAACTAACTATGCTTTCTATACCTCAAACACACAGAGGAGGGAGGGGGAGGCGGTGGAACAGGGTGACATCACCATGCTACTGATATGTGAACCCAGCATCATTGAATAATAGAAAATATTTTTAAAAATGGATTATTGTAGAATTGACTAGAAAGGCTGGAGGTGGGATCCATGTGAGACGCTCTAGGTAGGTAGTTGACAGGACTAGTGACAGACGACCGAGTGACAAGGTGCACTTTAAAAGCTTTAATCAGGGGCTCGTTTATTTCTATAGGAACTTGATGTACCCATTTGACAAAACTGGGCATGCAGGTATACAGCTGTAGTATACAAAATTATACCAGATTCCCGTGTTAAGTTAACACGATGATAGGCCACATGGGTTAGCGAGGATAATTTAAAAGAGGGACCTGTATTGGACCACCCTAGGAACAAGCAGCGAAAACGTGTGTGGTCACATGTAACACATATGCCAATTAGTCAAGAAAGATTCATTGATAGCTGCAACTCGTTCCAGTAATTTAGACAACTTAAAGCCAACGCGGCCAGTACGGTATAAAAGTTGTTTCTCTGTTAAATCCTAAAGCATTCATTCCAGAACATTTGACCTGCTGCTCAATCTACATCGTTGAGTTCAAACGGGACAATGTACTATATATATGTCTGTACGCCTGCCTCCAAATATTTATGAACTGAAACTTTTGCCCACTGTTACATTCATTGAATTTTTTTCTGTTCTTTGTATTTGTCCTGCATCACTGCATGAATCAAAGAAATAATACATATTTTTGCATATCAATTTTACCTTTTAAATCTTATTTGATCTTGATCAGAGTCTGATAATTATGCCCAACCAATCTATAATATTCTACAGTTGGAATTTAGATAAATTTGCACAGGACATCATGCAGATTATTATAAATTGGTTTGGTACATTGTAAACTATCAGTTCAACCCCGTCATCCCAGACGCAAAGTTACTCCATGTTTAATATTCCTTGAAACGTTACTTTGACATTGAACAACACACTCCCTCCACAAAGAGCTTCCCATAGAGAAATGGTTATATCGCTATCTCTGCCTTTCTTACAATGGTAGCACAGGCTCAATCTGCAGATTTTTTTTTAGATATTTTTTTTCCATGAAAAAACGAAACATACATAAGGTCTTATTGTGTAGTGTACTGGCATGGTATCGTATACTATTCCACAACAGATCTAGTAAAACCCCTCAAAGTGAGCTTTTGGTAAACAAAATGGACTTTTGTTCTTCTGCGCTAACATAAATCCGGAAAAAGAATCCTAATTACCAGACCACATTATATCCCTATGTGAGGACTGCCTACCATGCACAGGGAATATCTTCACTTACTGACTAATGCATACTTACCGAAACCACCACCAAGTCTATATCTTAATAGTCTGGAACCAAATATAAAAGTTCCTCAATCGCAGAAATATTTTTAGTTAGTTGCATCTAGCGTCCAATCTCCACAATGTACAAAATCTGTCTAGATGTTAGTTACTTTAAAGGAAACCTACACCTTGATTTGATGATTATGAAAGCAAATACCTTGAGAATGCTGTAGCTACACTGATGCGGATCATATCTTGGTAATCATCCTGAGCTGAACAGTTTTGCTGAATAAACAATATACCATTCAGGACTTGGGAACAGCTGGGCAAGACTGGCTACCAATTACACAGGAGCTTGGAACTTGCCAAATGGCTGCTATGTACAAGATTGACTAAGATGACTAGCATAGCAATAATCACACTGAGCTGAATCCTCAAACACAGCAGCGGTGTGTGCAGACCGAATTGATTATATCGTACTGGCTAGGACGAGACACCTGCAGGAGAGAAATGCAATCAAGAGAAACTCTCACTGCTATGGAAGCGCAAAGCAAGCACCCAGAGCAGCATAAGAAGACCAAGCTTCATATCATAAATGTTATATATGGTTGTACACAGCAAACCACTCCCACAGGGAACTTGACCAATATTGATCCTTACATCAGTGTAGCTACAGCTTCTCAAGGTATTTTGCTTCATACCTGCCACACAAATAGTAAAATTTCCTTTAAACTGTTTATCCCAGTGACGTTTTGTGGAGCAGTGTGGTGTAGATGTTCAGGCCCTGCCATTTGCTAAGCAGCTGTGAGAGGGGAGTACTTTGAAGCAAGGCGATTGCGCTGCAGTATAGAACTGGAATAAGATCGCAATGGATAAACAAATAGGCGCATGGCCGGTTACTAGGATAGACAACCAACATCTACAAAATACGTAAATGGGAAACTCACAACCTTTGTGGGCCTAGAGAAAGCTTCAGTAAAATCGGTAGATTGAGTCTTTTTCACAGCATGATGTCCAGACAAGCACTAGCAGATTCAAATCAATATAGGTTTTAACTTGTACTGTAGATATTTTGAATAATGTGAATATTATTGGTCCCACACATTTTAACTCTGCTCCTTATCATCCATGATACAGCAGGGGTCGCATATCATGATACTCTGACTTCTATAGACCAAAGAAACTGATGTGACCTCAAATATAATAATACTAATAATAATAATAATAATAATAATATATTTTCTTTAATATGATAATAAATACGTGTTACAAGGTACTGCATAATCAAACATAGGGGCATCTTTGGAATAACACTGGAAGGACATTTCATATCCCACCTAAAGGGTGGTGTAATGTGGTAAAATTTGGTGACAGGTTCCCTTTAAAATAAGCCATTTCACATTTCCTCAAAAAAAGAGAAAACTGACAACTTAGAGAAGCACAAGTCGACTGGTCTATCTTAAAGTCAGATGATGATCTCTCTTTTAAAAGTCACAAATTAATGTGTAAATATAACGTAGCATGCTCTGTGATTTGCAGCTTTTTAAAATCATAAAACTGGCACTAATTCCATAATAAATACCCTTGTGTATTTGCTGATATTGCTGTAATACAGAAGTAACAGAATCCTTGACAGGCTGCAATTCACACAACCACTGGGTGGCTACACATACAAAACAGACATCTTGGGGCAGAGCCATGATACAAAAAAGGTCATCAGACGCTGAACATAAGCGGCCTAGAGGAAATATAAGGAAGAACATATTAGTACATACATTTCGTTAGGTGGCACACAGCTTAGTTCTGTGAGATCAGATTGCGTAGCATGTTTATTATAATGTAGAGAAGGGAACAAGCAGGTACTTATATTCACTAGAATGAACAATAGGAGTGTAATCCCACATTGCCAATTCTCATAAGATTCTTATCTGACCCTAGACTGTAATGTTTATATCCAGCTTTATTTTCACTTCATCATTATTTTGCATATACATTTACAAGTTGACATAAACAAGGATGTGAGTCATTAAAGATATTGATCGTCTTAGTTAATGTTTAAATGTTTTGTTAATTTCCTTTTCCTTTCCCAGCAGTAATTCCCCACCTGAGTTTAATAACACAAATGAATGACAAAGTCTTTGTCACCAGGGATTAACCTAAATGAAGTACAGGAAAAGGACAATAAGGATCATTCAGAAAGTAAAGTTTAGGTCCTTCTAAGTAAGCCCTCATGCACACAAACATATATTCATGTGTTCTAGCCAGAGTTTTTGCAGCTAGCTCACATCATCATGTATTTGTTTGGGCTCATACACACAGCTGTGGTTTCCTCAGCCCATTGCATGAGCCTAGTGCCCCTACTATATAATCACACATAGGGGCATCTTTGGAATGACACACTCAATTCATCCTCTAATTTCATACCATACCTCATGTGCAAAACATGGTGACAGGTTCCTTTTAAAATAAGCCATCACCCATTTACTAAAAAAAAAAAAAGATAAAACTGAACTACTATAGAAATCTATGGAAACAAGGCAACTGTGTCATCTGTCTGCCTATTTGTGGATCACTTGCTAGGTACCACAATTATGCGATACTCCAAAGAGTTGGGATAAGCTACTGACAAAATTATTTGCCTGCCTTCTGCAAAAATGAAAAAAAAATAGGAAAATAAAAAAAGGAAAAACTGTAATAATTCAGAGTCACTGGGAGTGTTGCCTCTCGCCCAAAACCACCTTCCCTCTTCATTTAAGTATAGTCCTTCTATGTGATGTTTCTCAAAGCAGAATCAAATCATGTAGGGGGCAAACACTTGGATCTGGCACAAGGGCAGCATACTTCAGCCACACGTCTCCTGTAAGTGAACTGGTTGGCTTGCATCTTAAGTTGCACCTGAGGCAGCTCCCACGCACACAATCTGCCGCGGTACTTGAATTAGAAGGGACTGTGCTCTGAGGCAATTGGAAACGCCCAGTGTGTTCCAAATTCTTAATGAAAAAGATTGTTTAGGTAAAAATTAAAAAGTTTTAGAAATCAGCATTAAAATTTGAACCAGGGACACATTTGGTGGTACTATGGTACTATTATGTATGGGAGCTTCCAAATCTTCTTGTTCTAAAGGAGAGCCAGTTAGAGGCCCAGAGCTAAGTGTGCATGTTTATGGAGGTGTTATGGATATAACTTTATTTTTTAGTGAAGTTATTCAAGAAGGAGTAAACTTTGTGTAACGCTCCATGACAATGACATAAGCCACCTGGGACCGGAATCTAAGTAGCACCCGGTTTTCACCAGAGCAGGCCGCAAAGCTGGTTGGACTTGCTGCGTGTGGTTCCACCAGGTCGTTCCACAGGTGTGACTTTGTCAGCAGTGGCAGCCAAGGCGAGGTACACAGACATTAGGCAGAATCGTAGTCGGGGATAGGCAGAAGTTCAAGACGGGCAGCACGGGATCGATGTCGGGGACGTAGCAATAGGTCAAGGCAGGCAGCAGAGGAGCGTAGTCAGAAACGGAACCAGGGTCACAACAGGAAATCACAATAACAGCACAAGGCATGAGACAAAGCTTTCTCTAAGGCACAATGCATGAAGATCCGTCAGGAAACACAGGAAAGGGCTGGGAATTTATCAGAATTTGCAGGGGGCCAGCCCCAATTATCGGGATCGTGGAGAGATTAGAGCTCAGGCGGTGGTCCGGGGGCACAGACAGGAGCACGGTTGCACCTGCGACCCGGGTCGTCGGTAGCAGGAGCACCCGTGACAATTTGTAATGACTTCAGTGAGACCGAATATCTACAAGGATCTTGCAGAGGCTCTTCTTGTAACTTACCATGTATAGTAAATGGGTATACCTTATAAGGCATGTTATTTATTGTTTATGCCTAGTTGCGCATAAACAGAAGTACGATTAAATCAAGATAAGCCAATCACAGGCAAACGTAGTACCTAGGAGGGCTACTCACTCTTAGGCTGAATTCTCATTTGTCTGTGATCAGTCTGTGACATGAGAAGTGCCGTTCCAAGGACCAATCTTTATGCTTGTCTCTTTCAATCCATTGATTACAATGTGCGATTTACACACTGTAATGAATGAGGAGGGAAATCCCCATATTAGTATGGCAGTATATGGTAGGATCAATCGGACAACCTAGGGTTAAAGTACCCTAGGGAGTCTGAAAAATAGTAAAAATTAAAAAAAGTTAAAAAAAAAAATTATAATAAAAAAACCTAAAAATTCAAATCAACCCGCTTTTCCTAGAACTGATATAAATATAAATAAACAGTAAAAATCACAAACATATCGCCGCATCTGAAAATGCCTGTTCTATCAAAATATAATAACGTTTTTTCACTGTGTTTAACCCCATAACGGAAAAAAGCGCCCAAAGTCGAAAATGCCACTTTATTGCCATTTTGAAAAATATAAAAAATCAAAAAGTGATCAAAAGAGCTCGGTACATCCTAATAAGGGTACGCATTGAAAACTTCATCAAAAGTCCCAAAAAGGATAACCTACCACAGCTCGTACACCAAGTTAAAAACAGTTATTAGCCCCAGTATGAATACACATATAAAACCTATACACAAATTGTAGTATCCCCGTGATAGCAGACCCACGAATGAGTAGACATTGTTTGAAGCGCACAGTCAGTGAAATCCAGTAAAATTCCAGTCCAAAAGAAAACGCTTTGCAAATGTATTTCTTCACCAATTACCAGCCATTTGAATTTTTTCCCGATTCCAGTACATGCATGGAATATTCAATCCATCAATGAAGTGCAATTTTTAGCAGAAAAACAAGCCGTCACAGAGCCTATTATCGTGAAACAAAAAAAAGTTATAGATTTTTGATTGTGGGGAGTGAAAAATAAAAATTAATAAACAAAAAAGGGCCAGGTCCTTAAAGGGTTAATAATAAATTAGAGAATCCTAGAGACTGTGGGTGTGTCTTTCTTCTTGTGCACATATTATAATTATCTGATTTGGAGCAGAGATCAATACACAGGTGGCACACAGGTGACGACATTCTTTTCTGACCTCTGTTTTGGATTGAACACTAATTTTTACACCATCTACTTTTCTAGTGGCCTTAGTTTTTTAAACAGTGTACAGGAGAGGGAAGAAAAAGTGGTACTATAGGTATTATAATGAAATAGGTGCATAGTTCCAGTTTTTTTACATAAATTATTTTCCTCTCATGTGTAACTGACATTGTACTAACCAATGCATCCGGTTTTAATTTTTTTTTTTAAAAACAGTTTGTATTGTTTTAAAACAAGTAAAAAAAAAAATGACAGACTTTACATGCCCGGTGGGCAATATTATAACTATACATTAACAAATGGACAGGAAGCGTGTTTAATCCCATGCATTTCCTGACAACACATTTCTTGCTTATACATTCCTGTTCATATGTACATATTCTCGGTGGTGTAGTTATTATATTTACATTTGACTGACATGTAAATACTCGAGTATCTGTCAATTATAAATCAATTACAGAGAGAAGGAACAAATAAAACCTAAAAACACAAAAATGTATTCTGAAAAGAACATATAAAACAAGGACGGATTACGTATCGGTCCTACATTCATACATATAAATTAAGAAATTAGAATAGGCCTAAAGGTAATGATTACCTTGTAGCCATACGGTTGTAATTCATTGACGCCTCAAACTAAAGTTGTTCCGTGGATGACTATTATTTTTGAGTCTTAATCAAATAATTGTAAATAATTTGTATCACTTATGAAATCAGTGACATCTAGCATCATTCCATTACAAAAAAGAATTTGTTTGGAACAGATGTGTGTTGTGAAATGGTTACTCAATATATTATCAAGAGAAACTTGTTGGATATTCATACATTATCGATGTGAGTATTAATTTAAAGGTTACCACCACATGTTATGATGGGTACAGGAAAGTGGCTCCATCCTCCATAAAATTGTAGTTAGCCATGGGAGTAGCGCAAGTAAAATGTCAAAAGTGCAAAAAATGTTGCACATTCTGAAAATGTTAAAATGAGTGAGAATAACGTGTGTGAAAGGATCCCAATGATAACCCCTAGACAAAAGGAAACCTCCCTACTCCGGATCTAACTATGCATCGAACTAGGTAGGATGCTTCTAATTTATAGGTAAGAATCTAAAGAGCACTGCTGTCGTACCGAGGAGTAACGGTGCAGCTACTGCCAGCCCGTAGCCATCTTAGTGTCTCCCTACAGAATCTCGATGAGCTACAGATGTGCGACTGTCAGTGAAGCACGAAGTTTGCACGCTTTGGAGCGTGGGTAAGCCTGAGCGTAGATTCCGGATTTGCGGAGAGGCGCTCAGCTCCTCTTCAGTGAGCACTGAAGATTCTGGTAGGAGGGACAAGAGGCTACTGGCAGGAGCAGTTGAGGTAGCCTCAGCTCCATGCTACTTCCACTGCCTCGTAGCTCTTTAGAAAATTTGCATCATCCCTGAATAAGATTAGAAAAAGCTCGAGAGCGTAAAGGCAGTCTAAAAACGGCTATCCTTACATATGTTAGATTGCCAGCTACACCAGAATCCCTTCATAGGTAGATCCGTTAGTTGGTAGGTTAGGTTGCTCTTTAAAGATTTATGTGGTTCCAAAACTCAGATCAGGAATTTTCAGTGATTTTATTAGTCTTAGTTTTATCCCTTCATTGTCCCTCACTGCCTGTGGTAAACTAAACAATGGAGGTCCTAATATCTGTAGCAAATGAACTGTTGAAATGGTCCAAGAGTCATTAGCATATCAAGGGGTCTGGCTTTATTCATAGTGGGAGTTTACAGCCACACACCCATGCTTGACTGACAGATGCTCCATGCAATGGCTGCTCATGCTTGCTGGGCCACGCCTCCTGCAGCCAGTGTTGTACATGTGTATGTGAAGGAGACAACAGATCAGGAGTGCAAGCAATGTTATAGCAGAAACATGTCAGGTACTTGGGTAGAGGAAGTCTGTGTCTCGTGGTATACGGAGATGAGCATGGCAGGGCAGTGCAGACGACAGACTACGAACGTTGTTCTACTACGAAACAGAGGATGGGAGGGGAGCGTGGTAACAGGGTGACATCACTGCCTACTAGATCATGTGGACCACCCATTGGAATAGAAGAAAAGATGATGTTAAAAGGATCTATATGTATGAATTGAACAGTAAAGGCTGGGGTTGGGATCCATGTGAGAGCTGCTAGGTAGAGTAGTGACAGGACTAGTGACACAAGACCGTATGACAGGTGCCCGTTTAAAAGCTTATCAGGAGCTCGGTTATTTTATTAGGGAACTTGATGACCCATTTGACAAACTGGGCAGCAGGGTATGAAGTTGTATAACAAAATACCAGAATCCCTGGTTAAGTATAACACGACTGACTTAACAGCATGGGAAGGAGGATAATGTATAAAGAGGACTGTGATGGACAGCCTAGACAAGAAGAAAGTGTGTGGCATGAAACATGCCAATTAGTCACTAGAAAATTCATTATGCTGCAACTTGTTTCCATAATTTAGAAAACTTAGAACAAGGCGGCCATGTACGTATAAAAGTGTTTCTCTGTTACAATCCTAAAGCATTCATCGAATATTGACCTGCTTCCATATCTACAATCGTTGAGTTTAACGGGACAATGTACTATTTATTCTGTACGCCTGCTCCAAATATTTATTGAACTGAAACTTTTGCCCACTGTACATTATTGAATTTTTTTTCTGTATTTTGTATATTGTCTGCATCACTGAATGAATCAAAGAAAAAAATATTTTATGATATCACATTAAATCTTTCTATGTATAGAGTATATTATGGCCCACCAATCTAATATCTACAGGTGAATAGATAAATTGCACAGACATCTGCAGATATATAAAGGTTGGTAATTATACATTCACCCCGTCACACCAGACGACTAATTACCATGTTAATATGTCCTTGAATTACATTTGACAGTGAACAACCACCCTTCCACGAGGCTTCCCATAAGAAATGGTTTATCGCTATCCTCTGCCCTTCTTATCACGTGTACACAGTGCTTCAATGCAGATTTTAGATGATTTCCATAAAGACATAATAAGGTCTTAATATTACTGGCTGGTATCTCTAGTACAACAGTCTTAGAAAACCCCCAATGAGGCTATTGGAAACAAAATGGTTTATCGCTATCTTCTGAGCTAATATCCAGGAAAAGATCTCTAATTAACGACCAACATGTATCACCTATGTGAGGACTGTCCTACCATGCACAGTGCATATCTTAAATTACTGACTATGCATACTTACTCGAACCACCAATCTATATCTTAATATTCTGGAACAATATAAAAAGTTCCTCAATCGGCAGAAGAATTTTTAAGTTAGTTCTTCTAGAGTCCAAATCTCACACAATGTAACAACTCTGTCCTAGGATGTTAGTTCACTTAAAGGAAACCTACCATTTGATTTGATGCATTATGAAGAAAAACCTTGAGAATGTGTAGCTACACTGATGCAGGATCATATCTTGTAATCCCTGAGCTGACAGTTTGCTGAATAAACAATTATACCATTCAGGACTTGGGAAAGCTGGGGGAAGACTGGCTACACATTACACAGGAGCTTGGAATTGCAAATGGCTGCTATGTAAAGAATGACTAAGCATGACTAGTCAAGCACTAATCAGCCTGAGCTGAATGACTCAAACACAGCAGCTGGGGGATGGTGCAGCAATTGATTATTCTGTCTGGCAGGAAGAGAACTGCAGGAGATGATAATGCAATCAGAGAGAAACTCTCCTGCTATGAGAAGCGGCAAAGCAAGCACCAGAGCAGATAAAGAAGACACAGAGCTTCATTATCATAATGTTATATGTTTACACAAAACCACTCAGCACAGGGATTGACCAAGATATGATCCTACATCAGTGTAGCTACAGCTTCTCAAGGTATGTTTGCTTCATACTGCATCAAATCAAATAGTAAATTTCCTTTAAATGTTCCATTGACTGTTTTGTGGAGCAGTTGTGAGTGATGTTCAGGCCCTGCCATGTTGCTAATGCAGCTGTGAGAGGGGAGTACATTTGAGCGAGGCAGATTGCGCTGCATTAGAACTGGAATAAGATCGCCAAGGATAAAAAATAGGCGCCATGGCCGTGTTACTAGGATAGTGACAACCACGCACTACAAAATACGTCAAAGTGAACAGTACACAATGCCTTTGTGGGCCAGTAGAGAAAGCTTCAGTAAATCGTAGATTGAGTCTTTTTCACAGCATGATTGTCCAGCAAGAGAACAGATTCCAAATAAAATAGTTTTAACTTGTACTGTAGATATTTAAATAATGTGAATATTATTGGCCTACACATTTAACTCTGCTCCTTATCAGCCAATGATACAGCAGGGGTCATCATCATGAGACTCTTGACAGCCATGTTCTTTTCTTCCAGAGAAAAGGCACGTGTAATAAAAGTGTGTACATTTTGTAGGGGAGCTCCACTTCTTCAACTTCCATCAAATGAATATGGACAGGTGTTTTTCTAGCAGGACAATCCATAAAGAGATTTATAAACCAACTTGTTACTTTTTTATCCTGGTATAACAGTAGGAGAGCAGTTATTGGCTTAGTAGTCCTTTGTGGTTCTATCACTTGTAGGTACATAACCCTTGGAATCGGGTGATCCCTGAGCCAGTGTTATTGTATTACCGGTATATAGTGGGAAAAAAAGATTGGGCATGCTGAATTTCAATACACATTATTTCTTAAATCTTAAGACGCTTAAGACGTTGGTCTGGCAGAGCCATATTTTGTTCTCCCTATAGGATACATATGTATGGAAGTACATTAGGAATAAGATATTCTCCTCAACAGTCATTCTTATAGGTTATAATGTATCAATATCTATGAACATAATGTAACTTACATTTTTGATCTATTCAGACACAGTATTATCTTGTCTTGATAAGTTTAGTCAGAATCTTTTCATCTAATAAATCTTAATACTTTCTATAAACATTTCCCGGCAGTAGTCTGCTATAGATGATGTAGTACACTTCTACTTCTCAGCTATTACGTCCTCTATGACAAAGCCAGTAAATTATGACTTCTCCGCACTGTGTGTTCTACTCGTCTGTGTAAACACTTAGCAGTAGAATATATTGTTTTATTGTGACTTCTAGTGATCACAGTAGTTATAGCTTTAGTCTATATTTTTCTTAATATTTATGACCACTCAAGCAATGAGTAAGCGCAGAATATCAGAGGTTCATCAGTCCGGTGTCACATACAAAAGACTTGTAAACTTTAGTAGCCAATGAAAAACAAGTCGTTCTTATTACGGAATTTGTGAAACAGCTGACACAATGGGGCTTTTTTTACTAAGGGTCGCAGATCGCACTTTTGTTGGACTTTGCACCGTTTTCAGGTATTGCACTTCTTTGACAGGTATTTAACCCCTTAACGACTTGGCCTTTTTTAGTTTTTTCACTTCCATTTTTCACTCACCACCTTCAAAATCTATAACTTTTTTATTTTTCCACATAAAGAGCTCTGTGATGGCTATTTTATGCGTCACAATTTTAGTGATGGTATTAATCTTCTGCGTCACAACTTTGTAGTGATGGTATTTAATATTCCATGCCGTGTACTGAACGGGAAAAATTCCAAATACGTGAAAATGGTGAAAAAACGCATTTGCAAAAACGTTTTCTTCTTGTACTTTATTCTTGGGGTCACTAACGATTACGTGATACCAAATTTGTACAGGTTTTATAATCTTTTCAATACATTTAAAAAAAAATTAAAACCTCTGTACAAAATTTTTGGGGGATTTTGCCATCTTCTGGGCCAATTACTTTTTCCTACTTTGGTGTACGAGCTGTGGGTGGTGTAATTTTTGCGACTTTTGATGGTGTTTTCATTGCTATAAGTTTTAGGACTGTGCAACCTTTTGATCACTTTTTATAAATTTTTTTATATTTTTCAAAATGGCCAAAAATGCCATTTTCGACTTTGGACGCTATTTTCCGTTACAGGGTTAAACGCAGTGAAAACTTGTTATTATATTTTGATATATCGGGCATTTTCAGATGCCGCAATACCTAATGTGTTTATTATTTTTACTGTTTATATATTTATATCAGTTCTAGGGAAGGGGGTGATTTGAATTTTTTTAGTTTTTTTATTATTATTTTTTTTTACTTTTTTTTTTTTTTACTTTACTATTTTCCCTGGGGTACTTTAACCCTAGGTTGTCTGATCGATCATACCATATCTAACCTGCCGTACTACAGTATGGCAGTATATGGGGATTTTATTCCCATACATTACAATGTGCTGATACGCACATTGTAATGAATGGATTAAAACGAGACAGCTTCGGGCCTTCGTGAGCCACGAAGCTGTCATGGCAACAGATCGTCGCTCCCCGTGACGTCATCGGGAGCGACGATCCGCGGCAAATGGCGGTGCCAATGCCCGCCATCTTTTTTGAAGCCGCCGTCAACATTGCCGCGGCAATCGACGTGAAAGCACCCAGATCGTGCTACCCCCTGTTTTCCCTGAAAATAGACGTGTCTTATATTATTTTGTGCTCCTAAACAGGTGCTAGGTCTTATTTTCAGGGATGTTTGTATTTCGATGAAAAATATTTCACATTTATTGTTGGACAGAAACCTTATCTAACATCCTTACAACTCTCCAAACTTATTTAATGTACAATTTAATGATCCCCTTCTGTCCTGTTAGCTGCTTGTATCACATTGGTCAGCACAACAGTCAGGGATTTTTATCCCACGATTTCTTCACGCTGTCACAATCTCTTGTGGTATCTAAATGATCTACTAATACTAATGTATGGCATGGGGGGACTGTAGGCAATGACTGCCACTAGGTCTTATTTTCAGGGGAGGTCTATATTCTAAGCTTGAACTAAATTCTACTAGGACTTATTTTCGGGGGATTTCCTATTTTAGGGGGAAAACAGGTCACCGATCGCAGATGCTACCGAAAGCCTTTGCTGCATTATGCAGCAAAGACTTACCGGCCATAGGGAGGCCTCGGCCCGGGATTGTGTTGAATGATCTGATGTGACGCGGCTGCGCTGGCTTTCATGCGGCAGTATCGCGGGGCGCGCCGTCGGATGATCCGATTGATTCGAATTGAGCACGGGATTTAACTTTCAAATTGGTGTCGCCAATCAAGCACTTCATGCCCAGGAAGAAGGTGAACTTCATCGACCTGAGCAGGGAAGCGACACATGCAGGATATCGCGCGCATAAGTAGCCGGCAGAGTGCATGATCGTTGACAATGCACTTTCGGTGATCCGCCGGACCGGTAAACACTGTCTCCAGTGTTTTGAAAGCTCTTCTGGTCACTGTGGGAGAATTGTTGATAAACCTACTACCAGGCAGTAGGTTATATATATATAAATTGTGCCATGAATGCAAATGCTCTTATAATGGGTAACACAGTCAGAAAAAAAAAAAGAATTGTTAAAATGTAGATGACATATAATTTACTGTTTAGCAAATTTAAGGCCAAATTTTTATTCAAAAGATAAAATCCAACTAAAACTAAAAAAAATAAATAACAATGCTGTATGTTACCCTAAGGCCCCTTCCACACTTGCGTTGCAGATTACGTCAGAGTTTGCAGGGTGCAACCAGGGTTTGGTCAGTAAAAACGCACTTTGCACAGAGTGCAATCAGTTTCAGTCAGAGTTTGTTCAGTGTCTCATTTTTCACGCGCTTTTCATGCAATTTCAATGCTTTTTCATGCTCGAAAATGCGCGTGAAAGTGGACTCAGATCGACTCAGGATCTTTTCTATGGCCCCTCCACACGTCGTGTTGCATTTCACGTCAAGTTTGATCAGGGTGCGATCAGGTTTGGTCAGTGAAAAACGCACATTTTGCATCAGAGTGCAATCAGTTTTCATCAGATTTGTTCATGTCTCAGTTTTTCACGCGCGTTTTTGATGCAATTTCAATGCCATTGCGCTTGCGTTGCACTTGCAAGTGTCTCGAGTGCGATGCGTTTTTGATGCATCTCCATAGACTTGTATGGTGCGTTTTTCACGCCTTGACTTGCAAAGTAGAGCATGTCGAGATTTAGACGCGCGTTAAAAAACCCGCGTGTGTGCATGAAAAATAATGCAAGTCTAAAAAAAGACACTTGGTTACAATGGGTCACAGTGCAATGCAAGTTCTGCACGTCAAAAGCACGCGCAGAAAACGCGCGTGAAAAACGCAAGTGTGAAAGGGCCTTAGAAGGATGCGTCCGGCAATGCGGTCATATAAAGGATTATTTCTGAGATATACATCCACTTTACAAAACTACTTCATTTTAGTAGGTCATTAGGTTATTGATGAGATTTATAACCTTAATGTATGAGGAAAAGAAAATCGACATTTTTGGTTTACTTCTTTTTCGTATTTTTTGGGCAATACACTGTACCATAACATGTAATATTTATTCTATAGATCACTATGATTACGGTGATACCTCATTTATATAGCTTTTTAGATATTTTTAACAACTATTTTAGCGCACAAACTTTTTTATCACTTTTGGAACATTGTTGTGAAGGGATTTTATGAAAAATTTAAATTTTTTTGGCAAATATTTCGGGTTTTGTTTATTATGCAATACTTTAATTGGTATGTGTGGAGTTGGTGTTTGTGGGACTTTATTTAATTCTTTTTATTAAAAAGTGTTTTTACTAATGTTTTTTTAAAAAACTTTTTTTTTTTTTTACTTTTACAGATTGGCTGGAACAAGCCATGCTCTGTTATTTCTATACACCAGTGTAATGCGATTTGTGACACAGTGTTATGTATCACAGTAAGCTGCTGCACATGCTCATTGTTTACACAAGCCGGTACTGCTAGAAGGCAGGACCCGGTCCCTGGAGCAGCCTGTGCAGCCTATGGGTACATGCAGACCCCGGGGCTGCATCTGAAACACCGATTCCCCAGTAAGCGCGGGGGGGAGGTCCAAATCATAATATTGCCTACATGCCACAGTCAGGCAGAATCCTCTGATCATGGGTGTCGAAGCCGGTGCCAGAAGCAGGACATATATACCACCTCACAATGTGGCAAGTCTCCCTGCCGCCCGTGACGTAGTACTACGTCCAATGTCGTAGGGTTTAAAGACATCTACCATCAGTTCTACTGATGGTAGACTTCCTTATTGACACGCTCGTTACTTTAGGTCTGAGCACCTCCTTTTTATTCTTCAAACCTTCGGGTTTCCAGAGAATTAAGGGTTATTCCCCATCTGGCATCACATTTAATTAAATTCATTTGCCAAATCTAAAAACATTTCTTCAATTGGGATGTATAAAAAAATGTTCCTGGTGAAGATAATTTCTCATAAGTAGCCATGTTTTCCCTAGAAACGAGATTTGCTTCCTCGGATACGACCACCTCCCACTTTGGCCAGCACTGGCCAGACATCGCTATTGACCCACCTGACCACACGGATTCAGCGTTCATTATTAAAGACTGCTTTGGGCCTGGAGTAACTCCTTGGACATTTAATATTCAGAAACTTTTTGTTTCCTTGTGCAATTCCTCCAGCAGAGGTGGCCATAACCAAGGACACAGTCCTTGTTTCTAAGGGACCATATCACTACATTTATGAGTCAAATTTTCTTCACACATTTTTTTTAATAACATCTAATTGAAGAAATGTTTATATATGGCAGATTAATGAATCTGGATGTGAATGCCCAGACGAGAATACCCCTTTAACTCTCTAAAAATATGCAAATGAGCCAGAGGAGCTCCAGCGCACATCACTGCAGCAAGTCTTGCGCATGCACACTAACAATTTCCTTGTGCCGCTGGCTGGAGATGGCTGCGCAAGCAAAGTGTTACTGCGCATGCGCAAGGCTTGCAGACAGCTGGGTGATGTCCCTGGCTGATTTACATTTTTTAATTTAGTTTTTAATTTCTCTGGAACACAAGGGTTCAAAAGAAAAGAGGTGCCCAGACCCCCCTAAGGTAACGAGCATGTCAGTCTGTAGTAAATCTGATGGTAGATATCCCTTAATGTCTATGTGGACAGCTGTCCTCTGACCTCCCCTCCAGTAATGCACATTAGTCCTTCCTTGTATCATGCCCATTATGTGTCTCTTCCACATACAGTACAAAGATAACAGTACATTGAATGTTATATCTAGGGGCCCCAGTACAGATTTTGCATGGGACTCAGTATATTCAGGGTTTTTGTACAAAGGCCAAACGCCCACAAAGCGAACGTCAAATGATTTTGATCAGATTTCAGGCGAGTGCTATCCAACAATCGGCTTTTGTTGTCCTAGTGTCAGGTTTTTACAGCGATGGACTTCTTCCTAGAAACACGAGCGTGAAAACTGACCACACTGCGACGTCATCCGAGTTTCATCCATGTACTTTTTCATTCATAGGGTGAGTTTCTCACATCCAGGTGGTACATGCTGTTATTTTGTGTAATGGGATGTGAAAGACATGTGACATGTACATATAATATATCATATATCCCAGCAAATTAGTGTGTATATTGTGGATACTTGTGGTCCCCGTGAGAGCAGAGCTGACATGATGAGCCCTGGTCATCTCCCTCCTCAGCCTGTGCTCATCTGTGTCACCTCTCCCCCTCCTGTGGAGATAGATAAGGGGGCTGTTTATTTTGGCACAGCATGGTAACCCAGCCAGTGCCTCCCCCTCCTCCTCTGTCCCTCCCCTGGCTGAGCATCTCCTTGTAGCAGCCTGCAGAGTAGTAGTGGAGCTGTGTGTAGTGTAGTAGTAGCAGCTAGCGCTAGTAGTGCAGGTAGTAGATAGCAGGACATGACTGTGTGAGCGGCACGGAGGGGAACACGCTATGGATCACCAGGGTGTGGAGGTGTCGGTGTGGCCGGCGGTGCGCTGCACGAGTCTCCCGGAGAAGGAGGAGGACGTGTGCCCGCTGCGCGGGGCCGTGCACGGGCTGCAGGCGGAGATGGACGAGTTCCGGCGCGGGGTGGAGAGGCAGCTGCAGGACGTGCTCAGGCTGGCGGCGCCGCTCTCCCGGACTGTCACCGACCTGCAGTGCGAGAACCGCCGACTACGGGAGCAGGTGGAGAAGCTCAGCCGCCAGGTGGAAGCACTGAGCCGGGCAGCGGGGCAGAGCGGGGAGGGCCAGGCCAGGTACTCCAGCCATGCCCTGCTCTCAGTGTCCGCCAAAGCCCAGGTCAGTGCCTGTCTCTACATCACTTAGAGGGATTCTCCATCATAATTGGGGTAGATTTTTTTTGCATAGATTCCACACATATTACTGTATTAGGGCTCATACACATCTGTCACTTTCTTCTGTACCAGATCTGTCATTTCCACATAGACACTTGATGGTCTATGTGCCAATCCATTTATTTCTACAACTTGTGGTCCATTGGGAAAAAAAAATTGGATCATGCATATTTCTATCCAGTAGAATGCAATGGAGCAGCATTTATTATTGACGTCCCCCGACTGTTTTTTGTTAGTGTTTTTCTTTGCCTTGTTGCGCCTTATTCAAGTGTCGGCACTAAAATATTGGTCTTTTTCGACACTCACCCTGGTCTACAGAGTTTTATTTCACCTTCATGAATATGGAGACAATTCATTAACCCCTTGTGCCACAATCTAACATCCCAATGTAAATTATAGCACAATTCGTGCACCAAAACAGCACAATTAATAAATGCCCGCAAAAGAAAAAAGATTACAGCCATATGTGGTCCGTTTTTTTTTTTTTTTGTTCGATAATGTTTGGGAACCAGGTGTTTTGGCAAATAATTTTTTAGAACATCCAGTATTTTTTTATGCTTGTGAAACGGATCCCATATGGACGTGCAAAAAAAAATGATGCAGTTACAATGCTGACACCAAACAGACTGAAGACAGACGCGTCTTGTTGTGGACGTGCAATTGAAACATGTATGTGAATAAGCCTTCTACATGTAGTAAGAAATGAGTGCATTCACCCAGAGGTGAGATCCACATAACCACAAGGACCACATCAGCATAGTCATTCATTACAGTCATTTAGGGACTAGATGTAGATAAAGTTGTAACATTGTAAAATAAAAGCTCTGTGACTTTGAGTTCTTTATTGTGAAGATCTCTGCTAGCTGTCAGTGGATGGAAACATTCTATTTTACATCCAGAGGCTGAAAACCTGATACATGTTACTTATATTGTGACAAACCAGAGATCGGATGTGTAGTAGTGATGTTACGTGCTTGATGTATATCACAAGGAGAATAGATGGATCCATTACAGTTGAAAGGGTTTTTATAAATATTTGACTGCAGGGGTCCTCCTGTGACTGGCAGAGCCCACATTATGAGCTGACTAATACAGCCTGGGATTTTCTCATCCCAAAAAGAGTGTCACTTAGAAATTCCTTAAAGTTTTATAGAAGTCAATGTAGCTCAGGATAAGTTTTGTCCAGCGCTGCAAAGACTTCTGGAAGTCTAAGGGGGACTTGGACCCCCTGTGGTCACACAATAATCCCCTATACTGGGCGCGTCATTAGCTAAGGACAGGGTTTCAGTTTTAAGATGTAACAAGAATGTTTATATTCAGCAAACTACAAATTTGAAAATAGGGAGAAAAAACGAAAGGAGAAATGTTATAAAGGCTGGAATTTTATCCCCCAAGTCCTAAAATAAAGTATAGTAGACAGAGCTGTGCTTGCCTTTTAATACATGTTCACATTGGAGCCTGTGTATGCGAAGAATTGTGCTAGAATGTTTTGCACTGCCTGGGATCATCCATTTTTGATCATTGTATATGTAAAATAATGTAAAAAGATCATGGATCTCATGCTGCTTTGTTACAGACAGTGTCCGGTGCGTTTTATGACTGTTCACCAGACTTATTAACTTGCATGATCCCATTCTCTTTGCATCAGCTGAAAGGACAGTGGTATGCGAAGGGGAAAATCGGCCCTGGGCTGTATGTCTGTAGAATGGGTGGCACATGGCTGCACTCAATGCATTGAGATCAGTGCGGCCATTAATTTATAGGCCGCGTGACTGGTCCGTAAAATAGTAGAGCATATTTTCGTCCTAATTTTCCTTCCGAAAAACATGAGAATCTTCTGCAGGAATTGGAGAGATGCATATACATGAGGAGTGGTAAATACACCACTGTTTTTCAGTGTCTTGTATGAGATTCTGAACGTAAAGCTTCCGCTTACATATAACTTTATGGGAATACCTTTCACCTAGAACCCTGCATTTTATGTGATGATGACAACTTGACTTGGGAATGGTCATAAAGCTGCACCATAGAAGAAAAATAATATATAGTTTTATTTAGCGATAAGCATTTAGTTTTCCATCTGACGGATATGAGGAATAAGTAAGAATTGGTTCTATGTCTGCTTTGTAGAACCTTTGTTCTTTGGCTGTTTCCTCCAGCAGTCACCACTAGTAATCCACTTCTATCCCCCGGAAGATCATTAGGTTGTTTGCACTGGGCATTTCAGCTCAGGAAACACATTTTGTAATGGCTGGATCAGATTCACGGGTAAGGAGTTTTTTTAGGATTGTGATATTGATGAGGTCTGGGGGGGGGTCCGACACTTAAGGGGGGCATTTATGAGAACTGTTCTAGTTGTCGAGGTAAATCTGCCCCTTGTATCTCACTGATATATAGACTCGGACAGCCTCACTTCTCCCTTCACACAAAAAGTGTGCAAGATTGGGCAACAAATATCGGTCCAGTGTTTGCAGCCCGTATGTTATCAACATGTGAGGCCCAGTCATGTTTGTAGGTTATGGTGGTAGAAAAAACTACCCGAGCCATGAACATGGGCAGGAATAGTAACTGGCAGTGATGGCAAACCTTTTAGACACCGAGTGCCCAAACTACAACCAAAACCTACATATTTTTTGCCAAGTGCCAATACGACAATTTAAGCAGTAACTTGTTACTCCCTGCTCTGTCACAAGTTTAAATTGTATAGGCACCTGAGGACAACAATACAGTAGAAAGGAGAAGTAGTTTGGATTATCATTGTAGCTTCCTTCAATGGCTGCTTGGGACTGCAGGAGGTGTGAGTCCTGTCTAGCGAACCCTGCTCTGGGGAGATGGCAAGGGTGGCCATATAGAGGGCTCTGAGTGACACCTCTGACACCCGTGCCTTAGGCAGTCGTCTCACACACAGGGACTCATACCATGCGTATGAGCCCATAGAAATCCACATTAAATAATCATGTATCATGTTAAAAAAAATCTTGTGCATTAGCCCTAATGGAGAATATCAGCTTTATTTCTGGGGCTGGCCAGTGCACAGAACCTGGAAGTGTACTCCGTTTATAAAAACTGTACTCAGCCTGCACTTCCCTCTATTGACCTATGTGAGGCCTTACATGCAAGCTCTGACATCTCAGTTATGATACAAGCAACCACCACTTTGTGAGACACTGAAGCAAAATCAGCATTTTATGTTCTGAATAATAATAATAATCTTTGTTTATATAGCTCAATACAAAAAAGACAAATAAGTATGCTATAAAGGGCCCAAAATACAACATATATAACTATCATTATTGGAAACAAGACAAAATACATACCGTACTTTATTTATATCATGTTCTGCAGGTCTTTACAAATCATGGGGGTCATATGAAAATAAAATAAGACGATATAGAGTAAATACATAGTCATATGAGAATAATATAATGAATGTGAATTGGATTTTTAAAAAAAAAACATCATCTTTTTTAATAGGAATTGTTAATAGGGAAATAAAACATAACCTTACATAATCTAAAACACAGAAGGCTTGGATGCATCACTTCTGCTGTGCCTCCAATGTAAAGGGGTTGTCTGGAGGTTGAAAAACATGACTGCTTTCTTCCAAAAACCCTACCAAACCTGACGTATTGCAACTCCATTCATCTCTATGCAGTGGAGGGGTAATACCAGTACAACTCATGGAAGTTTTGGAAGAAAGCAGTCATGTTTTTCAACCTCTGGATAAACCCTTTAAGAAAAATGACTAAAAACGCAGAGGTTGAGGGATGATGTGTTTAGTCATACACAGGGCTGTCACTAGGAGGTTTACGGCTTCTGACTGGCAAAATTTGTGGGTCCTCCCAATGAATAATTATCCGGCCCTATGTGCACAGTGAGTTACCTGCTCCTGAGAAGGGAGGAGGGGTTACTGGGACTTGGGGCCCCTTCACCACCTTGGGGCCCCCTGAACACAGTCACTCTAAACCCCCCCTGATGGCACCCCTGGTCATACCCAAGAAGAACACTTCTGAGCTACAGCACTTTGTCTGCTCTTCTTCAGGTGTTACAGTGTTAAGTTCCCTTGTTCAATGAGATAAAACCAGGTTATGTTTTTTTTACTCTTGAAATAATTATTAGAATAAAAAATATCTGTGCATATATTTGGTGAGGTGCAGATACTGAAATCCACTGCCCTCTATATTGTATATTGTAGATATGTTGTGGAATTTGGCTGTGGATTTCACACTTAGCATCATGGATTCGTAAAGTCTGTGGTTGTAAATTTCTGCTGCATCTTTATGTGGTTGAAGTGATTCATTGCTTGGCACGTGTAGTGATTATAGCTCAGGACTCCATCAGCCCATATCCCTGTAGAGAATGGTAAACCATAGAAATGACCCACGAAAACCAAAACAGTTACAGATCCCTTTCCTGATAATAACCTACACCACAAATGAAAAGCTGCCAGTACATGGTATGTGTTACAAGTATTGGTTTTCTAGATTTTCCTTTACATCAGTAAATTTTATATAATCTTGTTCAGCCGTTTTCAGCTTTAATTGCACCTTTTGTAAAATAAAATCTACAATATTTGTAAAATTTTGATAACGTGGACATTGGTGAACTGGACAGTTTTTCCTATTTCTTAATTCCCATGGTGTTTCGGTTAGTTGCTGTTGGTGACTTGGAGCCTTGAATAAATTGCTTACATCTAGTGCTATATCTTTGTCATATAAAGGTTAAAGATTTATAGTTACTACTATTTATTTTAGTTCTGTTAAGGAAAGAAATGTATCTTAATTTTTTATATGTATGTATAAACTTAGTTTTGCAGTGTATGTGTGCTTGCAGTCCACTTATGGTATGGCTTCAGTAACCTTGTATTTAATGAGAGTTGTACGTTACTGTGCACATGAAAATGATCTGCAGATTTGAAATCCACCGAGAATCTGAAGGAAATCATAAAATAATTGACGATGGGTTGTACATTTTCCCACAAATGTTATTGTTTGTATAATGAAAAGTTACACAATTTCCTATATAATTTATGCATTATTTCGAAACCTTTTAAGTATCAATTCTGAACCTGTACAACTTTAATAGGGATTGTCTAGTTTGGGACATAAGTGTTAGTTTTTGTACAGTGAAAAGTTATAGAATTATCCAATATACGTTCCTTTTTGTGATGGGTTCATCACTGTTTTCTAGATCTCTGCTTGCTGCCTTTCTGTAGAAAGTTTCATTGCTTACTACTGGTCCATGGTCATGTGATGTCACACAGGTGCACAACTTGTTATAACACACAGCTCTGGTTACTGTAATGAGTCTTGCACCTGTGTGGCATCACATCACATGGATCGTAACAAACTTTTAAATGTCACTGGTGGTATCGGAAGTGTTAATACAGGGCAATATGCAGCAGACCCAAACTCTATAAGAAGAAGGCCTCAGCCTCAGCACCTGTGCGCCATACATGTATGCGTTTTAAACCATTTCAATCAACTCGCCTGCCCCATCTGTCCCAGAAGACATGGCCAGGGAATGGCTTCTAAGCTCTTATATGGCTTGATGTTTTGCTGTGACATGCTATTCAGGGCAGGTCACCCTGCGGCCACTTGCGACCTCTATACAAATGGCAACTGGACAACTTTAAATACAACTTTTATCCCTCTGCTTCTGGCGCCATCGCACTCCTCATCCTGCCATTCATTGTTAACATGGCTGAAGTGATGATACGCCGTATACTCATACTTCCCAACTTTTGTAGAAGAAAAGGGGGACAGCACCTTTTGCTCCACCCTTAGTCACACTCAGTATAATATACCCCTCAGTGCCTCCATCTCCCTCTCACATTGGGTTCCCCAAGTTCCCTGTCACTTTGTGGCTCCCTCTGATATTGTGCCCCCAACTCCCCCTCATACGATATTAAAGCTCCCCTCATATTGTTCCCCTACAGTAAAATAATAAACAGCAGCTTCTCTCTCCTCACCTGCTGTGTGTAGCTATGAAGCTGGCAGGCAGATGACACCATCACATCACGCCTCCCGGCTCTGTTACATGCAACAGAAGCAGAGTCACAGTGATGGTGCAGGGAGCTATCACTCTCTGCACTATCTCTGTAATCAGCTCATATCAGAGCAGGGGCGTAACTTGAGGGGGTGCAGAGGGTGTGGTCATTACCGGGCCCAAGAGGCTTAGGGGGCCCATAAGGTCTCGCTTTCCCATATGAGAAGACTAGTACTATAAACTATACATTATAGTCAGGGGGGCCTGGCACAGACTTTGCACTGGGGCCCATCAGCTTCAAGTTATGACTTTGTGTCAGAGCTAATGTCTGGGCACATACCTCTGGTCAGGTGGGACAGCGCCCAAAAGCCAGGACTGTCCCATAGTTGGGAGGCAGCTGTATACTGCCTGTCATTACTGCAGACTACTTTTGGCCTCCATAGTATATAGAAGGAGACCTACAGGATACATGGAGACCAGTAATAGCAGCGGTGACATGGGATGTATGCAATGTCGTAAGGGGAGCCAATCAAGCGTCAGTGCTAAAATAGTGGCAAAGTATAAAGTTTTATCTATGATCATTTCACATAAATTAATCATCAGAAATTTTCTACAGTATGTTTTTTTTCCCATATAAAAGTATAAGCTAATCAGTATTTTTCTGAAACGTATAAAGTTTCAGATGATAGTGCAAGCGTCAATGTTTCTGTAATTGATATCTTCAAAGAATTCAGTATTGCAGAGCAATTTCTAGTAATCAAGTGGCTATATCTAGAACTCCCCTACTTGTGTCTTTCACTGCTGGACATTTGGTGTGGAATTCCTTCCTTCCTCCCCCTTTCATGCCATTGTTAAAAATAGCTGACCACTTTAAGTAGCCCCTTGCCTAGTCATTGTGTCAGACTGTCCCGCAGAGAGCCTACGCAGAAGCTTTATCCTCAGCATGTCCTGTGCGTTTCAGGTAATCCCATAGTCCCTGCTCAGCAAGTGCTGAGGTTTGTTGTGACTATTTTATCTTTCTAGGAAATATTTTGTTTGTTAAAGTTAGTTTTATGTTATTGCATTTCTTATATAGAGAATTACTAACTATCCTAGAAAATTGAAATCTATAAAAAAAAAATAGGTGGTCACGGCAAAATCGGAACAAACTGTAGGTTTCTATATTATTCATTGGTTGTTTATGTGGTGTTTTATTTCTTTATAGTATATTTATTGTGTAATTTTACTTTTACATTGACGCATCATGTTTTTCATAAAGCACTAACCTTCTATAAGATATAAATGCTGCCGCATTGGGGGAAAAAAAAACTAACTTTTACAAGAGAAATGTGTATTTTTACTGTCATTTTTATACAATAGTTTTACGGCGCGTCACGTAAAATCTGTGATTATACGTTAACTGGCCCAACAATTGTTTAACAGCCTATTTTTAAGATTTGTGTTACTTTACCTCTCTATAAGACCTAATATAAAGTTACGTTTATACTTTATTTCAATGTGCGTTAAAGCCTTAAACAGTCAGTCTGTTGGTCTAACTTATGGAATAGCAGGAATTTTTGATGAGAGTCATTTTTCATGTGAAATTGTTCCCATCCTAGCAAAACATCCCAGTGTGTAAATGAGTTTTCTGGGGGTCATCATCTGTACAGGTCCTGCCAGGGGGACTCTCCCAGAATATCATAGTATGTATAGGTTGTGCTGATTCACACACGGCTCCTGTTGTGATCAGTTTGTATTACTATCTTGACATTGCCATACATAACACTGTTTCACGATTTCCTGAAAGTCACCTGCTGTGCGCTATGGAGTGCAGCTGAAATAGCTGAGTGACGCTGCTGTTTTATGTTTATGGCTAACCTTTCCCATTCTTCTTTCCCTTCCCCCTTTCAGCACTGCAGGTTGCATGATTTATTATGGTAAAACAGGTGGATAAGTCGGTGGTTGTGTCACTAGGACTGTTCTCGCAATAATGATGATGAAGCCACCTGCTGTGAAATGTATACAGGTCATGAGAAGGTGCACAAAGAGATCCACAGATCATGTACTAAATTTAAATGACTTGCTATGAAAAGTATCAAAAGTAAGTTGATAGCAGCACACCCAGCAATGTGACCTATTTCCCTCTGGACGTACTGTCCTACTTCTGTTCTTACCCAATTATTCCCACATAAGAGTGTGGGGGTATACTAAATCTCTGTACGGAAAATAACTATGACAAACCTGATAAATTAATAGTATAGGAATGACCAGTAAAAAATTGAGACCCTATGAAGATGCATTATGACTTCTCTGCCAGTTCTCTGGTCTTCCGGTCGGAACTGGCTAAGTTTGTGACCATATTCACTAGCGACGAGCGCTGGAGCACCAGAATTAAATATGACTTTCAAAATGCCAGTCTTAATAAATTCCCCCTATGTGTTTCAATGGGCCCATTACCCCCTACTTAAATAATCTTCCCCCAAGCTTATGATCAGAAAATGTGTACACCTGTCTTCATATTGTGCATTGAACAGGTGTACACATTTTCAGGGCAATTATATCAGTTATCAAAATATCAAAAATGTCTTGAAAATTGGCAAAATTTGCTTCAGATTTATGCCAAATTTGAGACTTTTTGCCAACCTACTCAACTTCAGACAAGTTACTGCAGATTTACCGTATGTTGTGTATACAGATGATGTAGACACATTTGTGAAGTGAGAAGTTTCAAATGCAGTCACAAGTCCACTCTGTTCCCCCAGTGGTGCATTTGATTTTGATTTTTACTTATTAAAACTAGTTAGTGAAACATGCCATATTGGTTTTGATTTCACATTTTTTTTTCTTGCGTGAATTCTGTAGAAGCCACAGCCAGCAATACATTGGAGCCGTCAATGGGAGAGTTTGCTAAACAGTCAGGCCGTGTTCACAAAATGCATTTTGGGATACATTTTGCCCAATGCATTTGCAGTGCATTTAAAAATGCTGTGAAAATGTAACCATAATGCATTATGTGAATGCAGCCTAGGGTGTTAATAAGGAATTACATCATCCAGTTGTAGATGCAGGGTAACAAAATAACACATTCTCTAATTCACTGTTATTAACAAAAATACTGCATTTCACAGATATAATTCCAACCTGTCTCCATCAATCCTGGTGTTTTCAATTTTTGTTGTCGCTGGATACAACCATAAATCTTCTGACTATGGTCCTATATTTCTCATGAATAGCTTCTCTTGTCTGCACACTGCAGTCCCTCCCACCTGAATTACAAGACCAGCTCAGACACATGCACTTCCTGCTGGTAAGCAGTGTTCAAAGACTTCCTCTACAAGACAGATAAGGTCTGTATCCAGGGGAGGGGGAGAGAGGCATATAGCAGAGCTGACTCTGTGTGTGTCATAGGTGAGTTAGCAGAGCTGAGAATGTCATTGTGTTTTATATCAATCACATGGATCTCATCATCTCTCATCTCTGATCTGTCTCCTCTTTCTTTTTCTGTGTCAGAGACTAGTAGAATCTTAAAAAGCTAAATTAGTGTAGATAAACCTGTACCCTTATAATCTAAGCACATAGTCAACACAAACCATCTCCTAGCACAGAGGGATCATGAAGTGTCTGCTTAGAGAGTACTCACACACACTCTGGAATTTTACAATGAGTTGTAGGTGCTAAAAGAGCAATAAAACTGAGTAAAATTGTAAAGTAAGGGGGTTAAAAAGGATCTTTATTGTGTAAACATCACTAGTGGATCAAAATTTGAGATCATTCTTTAATTAGCAAACTCCTTCAAGGGAATTTTTTCTTTATTCTGTAATCATCCTGGGATGTAAAATAAGCAACTGCTGCAAATTTTATTCAGGGCTATCAGGGTCAGTCCATTTTTAGGCTTATCAAAAATGACATTATGTAGTATTTTTTTAATTAATAACATAGTTACATAGTATTATGTAACTATAAAATAAAGTGTGCCATTAAAACTAGTTTACAACATTGGTAGTTTCTGGTGATGCACAGATTTACATGGTTCTGTTTGACTTGTCCTTCGTTGCCTTTGCTGTAGCTTGTTGCGTTTGTCAAGTTTGCAAAACTTTCCAGCTTTTATTTATTGTTAGTCAAGAGGAGCAGAAGAACATGTTGTATTATATGGCTAGACATGATCCGAACAGATGGCTTCACTTCACAGCACACTCTTGCTACATACAGATGGAGATGTCTGCTGAACCAAAGCCTTAAAATTGCTGGTTTATTAGCTGACTACATGTCATTTTAATTAGCAATCTGGAATTTAGTCTCATACTTTTTACCATGGTGGATATATTCTTGCGAAATCAAGGTCAGAGATATATATATTTTTTCTTTGTTGAATTTGTAGAGGAAGGTCACATGCATAAGTACGTGTGTTCTGGATGTGTTCTAGCTGCTTTGGCTCCATGATCTCGTTCATGAGATGAATGCCTGAGCAGTCATATTCTCTTGTCATAGGCGTTTGAGTGGACCACACACACAAATGACGCACAGGCCATAAGCGGATCTGCATGAAATTTTCATCTTGATGATATAAAGAAGAATAGTTTTTTTTACTGATTGAACAGAAATCTGATGGCACCCGTAAACATTGGATGAAATTTATCAGGAGACAGTAGTTTTGTAAGTTTGACTGACCTTTAAGTGTGTATGGAGCTTCCCATCTCTCCCAATGAGGGTAGACTTTAAGAAGATGAGGAGTCAGCAATGGATAACAATTATAACTACGGTACATTGTTCAGAGCTGGAGCAGAATGTGCCACCCACTACAGTTTTCTGTTGTTCAGAATGGGATCTGATATCCGCGATGCAATTAAAACCAGCAGAATACATCCTTCGGCTGGATACACAATATAAGGCTCTTTCATGGACCATGCAGTGTACTGTTTAACGGTCATAGGGATGTATGATGCAAGGAGTCCCTTCTTCCCTGCAAAATCATGATTACAGTTTGGCACTGCTGTTTAGAGAGGAAGAACTAGCTCCTTTTATACTGCTATGATGCTAGGAGTCTTGCCTCTGGTGCTGTGGTCGGTGTGTGAAACTGTACACTCCATAGTCTGGGTTGTACCGACTGATCACAGTAGATCAGAACCGGTAGAAGATAGATTCAGCAATACGTGTCAATAAGATAGTGATAAAATGTTAACATAAATTTTATAGAAACTGCCAGATGGATTAATCCCTTAAATTTCAGTTAAAAATCACTTCATATAAGATATTAAGATACCCTTAAAAAGTTTTAAAAACAATGGTGCACTTGGCTTTTGACTAATAGCCAGATTAATTTGTCAGAGTTGATGGCTCTGGTTCAGTTTAGAAAAGTCCCAAGCCTTTATATTTTTGTTTGCAATTGGTTTGGTTAAAGGGGTTGTCCGACTTGTTTAAAAATTCTAGAGGTGGGCTGTTAAAAAAATATCGAGCCCGTACTCTCCTCCTGGTCTCCCACACCGCCATTCGTCGGAGTTTGTTTACAGGAGCCGGCACACTCAGGACAGGGGGAGGTTGGGCTCTCTCCAACCCACATCCACGGTTTTTAATAAAGTCGGACAACCCCTTTAATGTTCATAATTGAAACATTAATGGTTCTTTTATGCTTTGTTTTATGCTATTTCCAGTCATGTATTAACAAACAGTGTGAAGATTCTGTGACTATTATGTATCATTTCTCGACTTTGATGTACACGTCTCCTTTTATGGGGCACAAACCTTGTGGGCACAAGGGCTCAGATGCGATAGTTATAACAACTAAATTTACAGTTTGAGCTATGGATACATATATGGTTTATGGCATTAGCTTGTCCTCCTGTTTATGCATTACCTAGAAGTTCTTGTGTATACTTATTATTGGTTAGTAAATAATTACCTTAGTTATATTATTTCGTGTATTTTCAGGGGATGTTAGGATTAAAGTCTGTTTCACCAGCAGGTGAAAACCTGTTTTTAAGTGTTCCATCTATTTCTGGGATCCTGGGAACTTGTTGTGTTTCTAAATATAGCGCCCATTTCTATTAGTGCTTTAATTCTACTCCACTCAATGCATCCTGACCCTTAGTCTTATAAAGCCTCCTGCTAGACAAGAGACTTCTGCATAATGTATACTAGAAGAAGAGTTTGATGTCACTGATTAGAAGCTTAGTGTCTGGAAGCATTAGGAGTAAAGGAATGAGACCCATAGACTTCTAACCTACAAGATATAACCTTATTCTACCTACTTTACCAGAGGATACAACAAAAAAATAATGTTGTCATCAGATGTATGGAGGTAGCATTGCTTATGGAAAACAAAATGGGACATATTTTAATCACTTTGTGCCAGTTTTTTGGCGGCCGCGTTTTGTTGCTGCGTTATGTGTACCATATTTATTACATGGCAGCACCACTATAGACACTTTAGACACACTTTCTGCACTAGCTTCCCAACAAAAAGCAAGTCTACCAACTTCTAAACCCCTTCATGAATGTGGTTTGACCATGTATCATCCATAACATGTGATATTATTACACTGCATACATCCTGGCCCCTCCTGACCCTGTACCATGTATCGTCCATATCATCATCCTGGGGTGAAAACAGCTGGACCCTGATGCCAGGCCCAATTATAGTTAATGACTATAATACCGGTCTCTGTATTAGGAGGAGAATCCTAGGTACCCCCATGAGTTACGCTGTTGGTTCCTGCATTACAGTCTTCAAAAATCACATAAAACACAGAGTGTTAACCTCAATTACACATCTGTATGACAGCGAGGAACCGTGACCGCATAATTACCTAAAAGTACATGTTTTTTTGTGTTTTTTGTTGCAACTAACCTCAAACATTGAAACTTTTCTTTTACGACTTTACTGCAACAGGAAGAATAAAAATGTTTCCTAAAATCTTCAGAACCGAGGAGAATTGGAGGCAGAAATACTCTGCCAGCTGAAGAATCCCCCCAGATCCCCCCTATAGTGACAGGGCTCCGGGGTGGTCTCATAATCCCTCCTGGGAATTCCGGAGCCTTATATTTTATAGGAGAGGAGTCAGACAGTAGAAGCATAAACATGTCCTATATATACACAGTCTATGACAGTGATGGCGAACCTTTTAGAGACTGAGTGCCCAAACTACAACCAAAGTCCAGTTATTTACCGTGAAGTGCCAACGTGCCATTTTAAGCAGTAACTTATTGCTACCTGTTCTTCCACTTCTTTAATTGTATCGGCCGCCTGAGGCCACCAATACAGTTGAAAGAAGGAGGGCAAATTCAGACTATCATTGTAGCTTCCCTCCTGGGTATCTCTGTACAGGAAGAATGTTAGGTCCAGCAGGATGAGCTCCAAAGATAATGCAGTTCTGTCAACATCTTCTCACTTTTCAAGCAGTTCCAAACAGTCAATGAAGTAAAATATTGCTGAGCGCAGCAACTCATAAGTTGCCTAGGACTACAGGAAGATTTAATGGATTTGGTCCTGTTTGGTGAACTCTGTCCTGGACTGATGGCCTGAGTGCCCACAGAAAGGGCTCTGAGTGCCACCTCTGGCACCAGTGCCATAGGTTCGCCATCACTGATATAGAAGGTGGAGGTGCCAACAGTGCGGGACCGATACCGCACACAATCCAGACCCGGGTGTTCATGTTCTGGATTGATATGAACCACTTGGGAAATGTATAATGAGAGATGGGAAGGGGGAGATTGCTGAAGTCTAATGACATTATTATATAACCCCTCAGGCGGCGTATGTCATGTATGATGGGGTGTAAGGCAGTATATAAGGTATTGTCATGCACTAAGTAGGGGGACAGGATATTATTGTAGGGGTCCAACACCTATATCCCCCACTGATGGAGGAACCAGAAGCTTAGATACCACCCACCCTATAGTAGCCGTACCTGTGCACTGCCACTCTGTGCCTAGTCAATAGGAATAATAGGAGCTGAGCTGCAGTACCCCAACATGGCCACAGGGTGGATGGGTTTGGTTTTCGATGGCCAGAAATAGGGGAGTAGAGCAAGATCAAAGTGCCAACTTCCTCCCTTATTGATGAACAGGGGTCTAATGAGCACCAGTAGCATTATAAGGAGTTTCTTCCTCATATATGGAGGGCAACAATAAAAATACTACCCGTATATACTCAAGTATAAGTCGACCCAAGTATAAGCCGAGGCCCCTAATTTTACCACAAAAACCTGGTAAAACCTTTATTTTTTTTACTCGAGTATAAGCCGAGTTTGGGTTTTCAGCACATTTTTTGTGCTGAAAAACTAGGCTTATACTCGAGTATATATGGTACATTATAGGTTATGTGGTCTGGAAGCGATTGAAGCCGAGCAGCATCAGGTGACGCCTCTGTCCTGAGAATAGATCATCAGTATCAAGGGCACCAAGAAACTATCGAGAAAAATAATTAGGGATGTAGAATGCTATTTCACTATAGTATTTTCCATTATTATTCAGTGGATAATGTTACTATATCATTGTCGGTATACAAAAAAAAGTAAAACACACTTAGTGTGTTGCTATAAGTGCCCCATTTTGGTCAATTGTTATTGAAAGTTTGTTACCAAAATATATATTTATTTTATATATGGATTGGTAAAACTCATCTACTACTGTTCATTCCTGCATAATTTGTAATTTAGTGAAATAATTTGTTGCCATTTCTGATCTGCTGGGACTTCCTGCTAGGAGAGGGGAAAAGAGAGCTGCCTTATACATACATCTGATAAAGATCTGCACAGCCGAGCTCGTAGGCACAAGAATAATCTTTGATAAAGTGAATTAAGATTTCTGAACATTCAAAAAAAATAACACAATAAATAATAACTTAAAGTTATCAAAAATAATGGATAAGTTCTGTATTTCTTATTTCTTGAATCTCAATGGCTCCTGCGTCTGGTGGTCTTATTATACAGCTTAAATATAGATTAAAGTGTCTTTGTATCCACAGGCCGTCGCTGCATGTATCACATTATACAAGTTGTATGTTTTTCAGAGTAAAATAGTTTGGTTTATCTTTTCTGGGTCCTCCTGCTGTTCGGTTTGGCAGCCGCCTGTCAGTCTCTTATAGATACACAGATCTTTCTGTAGCCTGGAAATATCTGATATCAGGTGCGCTCCGGGTCTGAGCAGGGTCCCTCGGCGATCTATTATGTAGTCAGGGTCCATCAGAAGCTGCTTCTCACCAGATCTGAGGAGCAGGACATTTGGACAAGACACAATGGCGTCCATGTGATGACATAGGACGGTACATGGACTCACATTGACACCAAAGGCTGTTCAGAAAGTTTTCCAACTTTTTCAATTATATGAAACTTAGTATTTGTGCAGCACATCTTAGGCTGCATCCACGGATGCATTTTTGGATCTATTTTTGGAAGAGTCTGTACAATTTCCTCCAGCCTATGGCACTGTATTGGCATACTGCAGTATAGGTAATCAATAGGTTCCCATGGTAGAGCCTCAATGTTTTTGGGTTGGCTCTCTGTACAGGAAAGTGGAGTCTACCATGATTTTCTCAGTAGTGAAAATATACCACTACATACCAGTGACCACCTTGACCTAAATCCAAAGGACGCCCATAACTGATGTATAGACAAGAGTGTAGGACTTCACAATTAACTAACACTGTCAGAAAACCAGTGCTTTACCTTGTCAAAGAACAACACTCGCCCAACATTGACTCCACCACCATTGTTGCATAGCACCAGCCCAAGACGTTGCATCCTGCACCGCTGAAGATTTGTCTCCCTTCGAGCAGATGCAGGTTGACCGTTTGGTTTCTCAAATTCTGTCCACAAGTTCAGGCCCAAACTTAGTACAAAATGTTGCTTTACTTCAGCTTCCCCCGGTTTTGGGGTTATAAATCTGTCCAACAAAAGGGACAAAGTTTGTTGATTCATCAAAGTGCAACTCCCCTGCGAGTAAGGATAAGACCTTTGTGTCTTATTCTTCTACACATTATTTAGGCTTCAGGAATGGGATAGTTCCCAACTATTGGCGAGACCTGACTTATACTGGAACGAAAAGCGTGATGTGAAGGACCTGATGAGCTTCCTCCATCCACCCAAGTCAACTTTATCTTCCTCAAGTGCCAAACTATGTCAGAACTAGCATCGGTACTAGTAACCGTCCATTCTAGAATGAAAATTAGAAACTCTACCACCTTTTATTGTTCCATTTGTCCACTGCCATCAATGGATTTGTCCAATTACAGCATCACACAAGATGTTATCCCTGATCTGTGTCATGGAGAAGGGGAAATCTACTAACGATTCCCATAATGTAGTCAATGTTCTCCTCTGCAAAAAGCGAATTATAATAAGACAATAACCAAACGCATAACCTAGTAAGAAGCCTCGGAAACCTCCCAGTGATACATCGCAGTGTAACGTTCTGTCAACCAATTCACATCGATTTGTTTTCTCAGTTTATTAAATGGAAAAGGAAAATGATCATAAAAATCCTGAAAACAAATTGAGAAAAGTAAATCCATTATTTAATTCACAGTAAAACATTAAATTACTCAGAATTATCCAGAATCGTTTCCTGTCAGTTTATGCGATTCATGATCTAGACCGGCCGCGAGACCGGCTGAAGAGTCTCGTTCCTTCACTATAACAGGAAATACTTGTTTATGTGCGGTGGTTGTGCAAACCCAAACACATGCGCTTCCCAAATGACACAAGGCTGGAGGAATGCACTGAAGGGGCCGCAGAGACCATCACTCCTGCTCATTGCATTATTTACATGAGGACTCGGAGGAGCTTGAAGTAGAAGTTACCAGCTGTGGTTTCTTTAATTCCTTAAAGGGTTTAGTCTCCATAAGCTGGTTAGTAGATTCTCCCACATAAGAGATGACAATGTGTCCATTTGTAATCCTTTGGAGTACATGAACATATCAGGGTTTCTAAGCCTAGAGTTGTATGGGGCACAACCTGTTCTATAAACTTTATGAATAATTCACTAATTTATGTTAAGTTCTTCAATGATGAGATCAAATCCTAAAGAAACTCAAAAACACGGGGAGGATGGACTGGTCTTCTATGGACATAGGTTGCATCTGTAGAGTTAGGGGTTTGAACTTACAAAGTGGAGGACCAACCTTAACAGCAATCACCCAGAAAACGAGTAATTCAAAATATCAGAGTAATCACATGGTAGAGGATCAAAGTGCAGAGAATTACTGAACAGATCCAGGCAAATGTTCATGTTCTTCATCTTTTCTCCTAGAGGAAACTGTCCTACAATAGTAGTGAGGAAGAAGATACAGTGAGGACTGTTAAGTTGTGCCAAAACCTTAGTAGGCATTTCTTCTCATTCCACATTAGGTGGAAGAACCCTAAAAATCTGGAGTAAAAATCTCCTCCTGGTGGACCCTCGGGAGCCACATTTGGAGCCAGTGGAACAAGATTTTATAAAACTAAGAAACAGTTAAAAAGAAGTTATTCCAAGAATCCTGGACTTACAAGGCCTGTCTCCATTCTCCATGTATCGTCTCACCTTTACATTGTATGTAATATTCCACCATCCTATACAACAAAGCCTCAAATGTGTCCCAGGGATGGACCCTGCAGGACTCCACTCAACCTCTCAGCAAATGATTTACTCAATGGCTCAGATAAAGTCTTACATTCAACCGCACTAATGTGTTCTCCTACAAGAGCACAGAACATTCTCCGTGATCCAAGGCCCGGGGACAAGTGTGCGGATGCATGTGAGAACCGCAGCTACTGAAATGTAAGATTTGTACACGAGATGTACACGTCTGAGTAACTCTCCAGTCAGTGGCCGCCTGCCAATATCCCGTAGTAGAAGCAGATTTATTGTGATGGAAAAAATAACTCAAAAGAAAGAAGATGAGAGAAAAGAATTGTCTCCTGGATACTGCACCTCCGAGATGAAAGGACAACTTACATGGAGTTGTTCAATCGCAAAGACTGGAAATCCAATGTACAACATTTTTAGAGTCAGAAGAGAACTAAACCAGTATAAGGGAATAAGGACTTGTCCCATTTCTACTCTACCCACTGAGCAAATGCCGGGTGACTTGGCAGAGGGTTCCCATTGTAACGTTCTGTGTTCATGTCGCTGTGTTACATAAAAACCTTGTAATCAAAAGGTCTAAAATTGGTCAAAACATTTTAGTAGGTGTCAGAGCCGCACTTTACCACACAACGCTTCCTGCCAGGACAAGGCTCCACCACACAACGCTTCCCTGTATGTAGGACCGGTAGCTCAGCGGCACATGTAATACCTCCCCTTGGTGTAACTAGGTCTTCATATCAGTATCACCTTACATACTGGCATAGATTGAGGGTTCTGTTTGTAGACATGGGCCGGCCCAGCTGTCCATAGATGACCCTTAATATGTTGTGTGAATCATGAGCTGACTGCTCCGGTGACAGCGCCAAGTGAATATCACCGCTCGAGAGAAAACACGGACACACCCAGCACTTTTTCTCATAAAACCGCAGAGTGTGTTGTAATAGAGAGTAATGTATTCACACATCTCTCCAGAAATATCTGACGGCCAGGACTTTGCCTACTCAGGATTTCAGATGTTTATGTTCCTTCCTTCTCTGAATTCCATAAACTCCATGAGCGCAAACTTTTTACTCAATTACTGAGTAAGGATATAAATTCTGTGAAGAAGCAGGGCGTTCCCATTCACCCCAACTGAGTTTTACAGTACACGTCATGTGACTGCCACTATTCACATGGTGGAGCACTGCATGCTGGCTCTGTCCTTAACATGGTATGGCCCATGGGTTGGCAGCAGGGCTGCTATTGGCTACACAGTGTCCCCATCTTTGGGCACTTCCGGTGGAGGTCACCATGAGGTTCCACAGTAATGACCTGGAATTCTTGCCCCAGGGATCTAGTGGGATTAGATTTCCCAACTCAAGGTAATCCATATGTTTAGAGCCTCTGTACACCTAGTATCCCTTTAATTGCATCCAAAACCCATAGTAAGGCTGCATGTGACCGCAAGTGGTGAAAATTGGGCACTAAAGTGCTTTATTATTATTTTTTTTCTGTATGACTGTTTTTAAGGAGTTAATGCAACTAAATGTATCTTCCTGAGGCACAGCAGGTGTTTTGATTGACTGGAACCCCAGAATGTTCTAGAACAGGGATACTATAAAAGGACCCCTCCAAAGGAAGCAGTTATCGGCAACCTGCTTTTTCTGCTGTTTCAAGCCTCCCAATAAAGGAACCGTGAATTGTCTAAGATCTCTGTACTCTGTGTATGCCGGGGACTAGTCACATACACCAGGAGTGCCCAAGGAGGCAACCTTGCCACCAGCGTGGCCTCCTCCTCTCCTAGCTTCTCCTTTGCTAGGTATCTCCTGCACTCTCATGGACAGTGAATGGAACTGATGGTGATACCTTACCACTGAGGTCAGCCATCTCTGTTACTCCTACGTTATTGATTGGAGCGTCAGGATACATGCTCCACTTGCCACTCCATCAACTAGTGAGACCCCCATTCATGTGATTGGTGGCGGCACTGTTCTTGTGGGAGTCGGAAACTGATAACATGCTTGGAACAATCCTTGCAAAGGCTTAAATCTACAATATCCATAGGGGGCAATACATGGGGTTGACCCCATACATTATGGAGGTCCAACAAGAGTTAAGAGTTGTTTCTTTCTAAAGTATATGAAAAATATTGGGACCCCTCTCTAAGGTTAGGTGAGGTGATCTCATGGTGACCATCTCAGGCACTTCCAATATGAGGCTGAGGCATCATGGGATTGACAGCTGACAGTACCTTTATGAACATTGCAATCAGATAAAGGAAGGGGTGCTGGGGTAGACACATAAATTTGTAGGGGAGCTTCTTTCATGTACTAGCCTTTGGGCTTAGCAGTGGGCATACAACAAGGGACAACCCCTTTAATGAAAGTATATTAATCATTAAGTCATTAAGAGCATCAAAGGTGTAACGAGGACACGCAATCACCTACAATAGCTGAAATTCGAGCTGCTAACCTTGGGACAAATATTTCGGAAAGTTAGGTGGTGGAGATGGAATTTCGCACATTCTCATAAATTAAATAATAATTGCCGGGGAAATGTGTGTGGATTTCTTTGTGAGAATTATTGTCTTGCTGAATTGCAGACAGATTATTGTGAGACATTCACTGGCAGAGATAATGGAGTTTGACATTGAGAGATGAGTCACTTGGTTTATGAGAGCAGATATTAATGTAAAACATCTTCGGCACAGATTGTAGCTCCGCAGTGAGAATGTTCATCCAGAGCAGATCAAAGCAGCGACAATAGGGACAGTGACCCCCAGTACCCCCATCACTCCATCCGCCAGCCCCCGTCAGGACCCTGCTACAGCAGACAATGGAACACAACAGTTTCTTTCAATCCATCACCGTGTAGCAGATTTCCTGACACTCAGGTCCAATTTTTTTATGTCTTTAATTGAGCACATAATGGAGTAAAATCTACAGTGCAAGGAGAAAAAGTATGTGCACCCCCAAAAAGACCCCCACCAAATATGCCCCCCATAATCCTCTCCCCAGCCCCTTTCTATATATGCCAATTTAAAAAAAAATTTATGTTGGGAAAGTTGGTTGTAACAGATCCGACCTCTTACCAAATAAGAGGCTGTATCCTCGTATCCCCTGCGCTGGAAGTTGGCTTTATTCATGAGGGGGCCGGATTATGGGGGGCATATTTGGTGGGGGACAAATTTTCACTGGGGACACTCTGGCATGCAATGGCTGTCCAGTGACTGGATCAAGTTCTGGTTCAGGGGTAGGAACTGCTCATCATCTCTGCAGCAGTGGTCTTCAGGGTTGGGTACATTACTTTTGAGCTGTATCGGCTCTTATGCATCAGCAGCACAAATCAGTGGCATAAATACAACTAAGACAGAGAACACAGGGCTAAGCCTACAATTATAGATTTTTTAGAAAGTTCCAGGGGGCCAACCAATGGAACAGCCTGCATTTCCACTAGGTTTATTGAATACTGGCGCACGTTTCTGATTATCTGGGGGTCCCTGCACTGCTCGGGAAGTGTGCACCATAGCAGTTAAGGTGTGTATTATGAGGTTCTGCAGCAGCTGAGGTGTGTATATTAATATTTGCAGCAGGTGAGGTGTGCGTGTTAATGTTTTACAGCAGCTAAGGTGTGCATTTTGATGTTCTGCAGCAGCTGAGATGTGCTTTATGATGTTCTGCAGCACCTGAGGTCTATAGTATGAGGATCTGCAGCAGCTGAGGAGGGAATTATGAGTTTCTTGATAAGTTGTGATTTGATTGAGCTATAGAAATAAAGATTCATTTATTATGTATTCAGTATCAGTCGTTAGTTCTGTTACATTGTGTTCGTCCATAATTGTGACCTAGATGACGATCCGTCCACAGTAATCAATGCAGAAATCCAGGTCACTCCGAAGGGTTCACTTACTTTTTTTTTTTTTTTTTTACACTTCATATGTTTTCCCAGGATTGATTCCCAGTAACTTTCCAACATTCTGTCTCCCGCTTTTGTTCTCTGTTAGTAAATAGCGTGATGAGATAGTAGGACGCGATGCAACGTATTTATCAAAGTCATATGCCGTATCTCTCTGTCAAAACAACAGAGCACGGGGATGGCAGCGAAAACCGTACGTAGTCATCCACCATATGGCGGGTTTATAGCGCACTCTGTATCATACATCATACACCGGAATGATGACACCAAGGGACAATGTCAATGCGTGACCCACCTCCCAATGCCTGACCCTAAACTGTGCCCCATTGTCCTCCTGCCACTCTCACAGCTCCGGATGCCCCTCCCCTATTTCTATAACCTGTATGAAGCTTTTAATGAACTTTGACTAATCAATTATTTGCCAGTGTAATTGTGAAACCTCATGTCTGGCATTAACGTTACGTGTTATTTTTCCGCTTATTTACGCTTGAGCAACAGCCCGAGCCTAGAAATAGGAAAGTGGTGACCGCGGAGATGTCCTGGGACACGGAGTCATTGAAGGACACGTCTAATAACAGAATATTCGTCACTAATATACACAGCGTAGAAAGGCTGATATCGGAATCTTACAAGCCGCCATATTGGATCAAGGGTCAGTTTATCCAATGGGAAGGAGGTCATGCAGCCGATCAGAGAAGATGAGAATTATCTCAAGGATTGATTGCTGCAATCAGATCTGTGGATCAAAACATATTGGGGCTCATTTACTGACCGTTTCAGTCGCGATCCCGTGGCACGTTCTCTGGCGAGGATTCACTAAGGTTCTTGCGCCCGATATCCACCAGGTGTCACTGCTGCGCCGAGGTCCGCCGGAGTTCACCTTCTTCTTCCCGGTGCATGTGAGTGCTGATCTTGCAACACAAATCGCTTTTTAAATTCCACGGTTTTTCCGAATCCGTCAGGTTGTCCGATGGCCACACACCCCGATTTCTGACACGTGAAAGCCGGTGCAGCTGCGCCAAAATCCGATTGCGTGCACCAAAATCCTGGGGCAATTTGGCGCAAAACGGAAATATTAGGCAAACCCAACGAAAGTGCGTAGTAAATGAGCCCCATTAACACTGAGATTCTCCGTAGATTCTAATGCGGTTCATAACGACTGAATCCAGCGCCTTCAGATCTGTGTTCTGCTGGGTTCAATTGACAACACGTCCCATAGCTGTGCATCACAAGGAACGTTACCAGTTATTGTTTCTGTGTTAATCACATCCGAACTACATAGAGATATTACAGATCTGATAGTAGCAAACTGCAAATCCACTTTTCACAGTCCTGCTGCTACTAAGGTGAGCACCCGCCCACAGTGCACTTGGAGAAGCTACAATCCTGGAATGTCAATCCATACTTTATAGTCCTGCTGCCACTAACAACATACACAAATCAATGATAACACATCTCTCCAGGGACAATACATAACACTCGCTGCAGAGAGCATAAGGTAATTCCCCAAAACAGAGGAGCATTGAACTTTGGACATTTGTGGACATTTGAATATTTCCTCTATACAAACTCAGCATTTCTTTATTTTACATCAATGTTTAACATGCATTAATCTATAGTGTTTCGTCATATACATTGGGGCAGATTTACTTAGCTGGTCCTGACGCGATCCCGCGGTGCGTTGTCCGACGAGGATTTGGGTCCGGCGCGATTCATGTAGCTTGTGCGCCCGAGTTCCTGCATCTGTCGCTTCTGCGCCGAGGTCCGCCGGAGTTCACCTTCTTCTTCCCGGCGTTTGTAAGTGCGTGTCTTGCGACGCATTTCTAATTGTTGAATCCCGCGCGTTGTCCGACGGTCCGCCCCCAAATTTCTGTTGTGTGCAAGCCAGCGTCGATGCGCCAAAATCTGATCACATGCGCCAAAATCCCGGGGCAATTCAGCGCAAAACGGAAATCGTAGGGAAACCTGACAAAATGTGTCAGACGGACCCTTAGTAAATGAGCCCCATTCTGTTTATTATTACTGTATCTAAATTAACCTGTAGAAAGGGTTAATGAACATTGAGAGACATTTCTGACTGTATCTCTATCTCTCAGGGAAGCAAGTAGTAATTTTCCAGCTATAGTAGATGGTTTTGCAGAAGGAAAACAGACTTGTTTACCAGATAAGCAGACAGCCTGACCTATAGAATGACAGGTGCTGTCTGGAAAGTTGTTTACCACTTTAGAAACTTGTCATAGGATATTATGGGGACTCAATGTAAGTCTATGGGAGAACACTTTGTCATTGTGTTTGTGCTCCCATGGTAGAAGGTGTATAAGGAGAACAGTCCCAGTGTCTCACAGTTGGGGAACATAGCAACAGAAGAAGAAGCTGAGACAGGGATACTCTGCCATTGGCCCTGGGCTCCTGCCTGTGAGCATGGTAGCAGCTTTCCCAGGCCTTTCCTCCGCATTAACCCTTCTTCAGCCAAGGAGGAGATTGGAGATGTCAGCCCTGTGATTTGTATTGTGTTGCTTTGTGCCTGATTTTCTTTGGTAAAGAAGGAAACTGTTCAATACAGACCCTGACACTCCGGACTTATTTCTCATTGGGGTGCACTGCATTCCTTCTGTAGGACCCTGCAGAGTTTTTCAGCGACCCCTAACCGCTGCATCGGCAGTGTGAGGACACATCTCTCCAGGGACAATACCTAACACTGGTTTCAGTGAGCACAGCAGTGTGAGGACATGCCCCCAGTGCACTTTGAGAAGCTACAATTATTGTGTATAAATCCATATTTCACAGTCCTGCTGCTGCTAACAATTTCCACAAAGGTATGACTACACATCTCTCCAGGGACAATACCTAACACTAGTTGCAGAGAGCACAGTAGTGTGAGTACAGCCCGCCAGTTTGAGAAGCTACAATTATTGTATATAAATCCATATATCACAGTCCCGCTGCTACTAACAACATACACAAAGGTCTGATTACACATCTCTCCAGGGACAATACTTAACACTGGCAGCAGTCCTTCATGATCTGGATGGACTCTCTTAAATAAACATTCTGGGGCACATTTACTTACCCGGTCCTCTGCGTTCCCTGATCCGGAGTGTACGACAAGAATGCACATCTGCCGCGATTCAATTACATTGTGCGCCCGATATCCTGCATGTGTTGCTTCCCCACTCAGGTCCCCGGAGTTCACCTTCTTCTTCCTGGTGCATGTAAGTGCCTGATCTTTCGACACAATTTTAAAGTTAAATCCCGCGCTCAGTCCAAAATCCAATCCCGTGCGACACAATCCCCTGCTAAATACCTGTCCCAGTGGCGCGATCTCTGAAAACATCGGAAATACGGCCACTGGACCCTTAGTAAATAAGCCCCTCTGTGTCATTGGATTTTTTAAATACACTGGATGACTATCCCGAATCTTCTTATCCTGGTGCCATTGATTCTTTAGGTAATTTCCCAGCAGTCTCTGTCCCCTCCGTGTAATGGTTATGGGTTTTGCGCATTACATGCGACACATCTGCGGCTGCGCAGTGCATGAGGTGCAGCATCTCATGTGCATTATATCTTTTGTGCATCTTCATCACATTTTGCAATGTTCTGGAATTCCGCTATAAATGTATCACATCTGTTTGTTCTTGTACAGTCTGGACAGTAGATGTGACGCATCAGCAGAAAATGCTGCAGGAATGATGTGAAGGTAAGTACAGGGCAACGCTAGTATGTAGCCAAGTGTAAGATCTCAGCCCTGCCCATATAATAATGACATGGGAGGAGCAGATAAACATTAGCCGTGATTATGACATATTGTACAATAATAATAATAATAATCTTGTTGCATCACAGTCTCTAATTGTTCCTGTGCAATTAAATAAACATCAAGCACCTCGTATATTCACACAAGTTGAATCCAGATTCTCAACTATTGGGAAATCCTCAGGTCCCGCAACAGCCGCCACAGCACCCATGGGAGACACCATGACAGCGTCCTGGGAAGGATGGGACGTGTGATGACCATCCCATATCTACCTCATATCCATGGTCAGTGACAGACTGGGTTTCCTTAGGCCCACCAGAAAAAATCAATTTAGAGGCCCACTCTTCATTATCCCACAAGAAATATACTCTTGCAGTCTCCAAATTGTGGGGTTTTCTGATGGACCTCTGGGATTGAGTATTGGGTTGAGCCAGGGCCCACCGGAGGATCCTCTGGTACTCTGGTGGGCCAGTCCGACACTGTCCATGGTAACCTTGGCTGATGATAGGGTTGGACAATCAGGATTTCTAAATCCCTTGTTTTTAAGGAATTCATTTTCATCCCATGATGCATCACTTCACATCACTTCAGAGGGAATCTGTGGGTACACACCATTGTAGGGGGCAGGTATGCTCCTCCAACCCTTACATGGAATCTACCAATAAAAATCATGATATACCAGGGGTACTTACTCAAAAATCCAGGCACTGTGTGGGAATCTTCTTATGTTTGTTATCCATGGCCTCCTTCCTTCTAAAATCAACTTTTATAATTATGCTTATGAAGCCTGAAGGGCTACTGGCATGTTACCAAAGACTGCAGATTCACAGGCTGCTACACTGTGCAGGAGCACTTCTCCCCTGGGAGAGAGTACATCAGGAAGAAGGAAGGGGGGAGTACTGAGGGAACATAGGGGGAGACATTGTAACCGCCTGTGAAGCTACAGCTCAGAAGGGCTCTGATAACTGTCCCAGAAGCACTTCAGGCTTTAGCATAATTAGCATAATTTTAAAAGTTGCTTTTAGAAGGAAGGAGGCCATAAGTAGATTACCACAGTCACGGTGCCTGGATTTATGATAGTCATGAAATGATATGGTAGTCACTGACCATTAGAAGGGAGGTTCAGATGTTGGTGACCCCTGGATTTTTAATGGATTTTCTATGTATTTGTTTTCCCTGATTCCCAAGCGTCTGATAAGCTATGATGGAATCAAAGGTTCTATTGTCTTTCCTAATCGTTAGACATGACGAAGAAAACTGCCAGAAATTCCACCAAAAAATGCTCCTGGCATGGTGGAAGGCGATAGAATGTTTGGAAGGCGATGCCGGAGCCCCAATAAGAACGTTACTGTGTTGCGGAGGCAGATGGAATATCTCAAGGCCTTTCTTTCGCAATAATTAAGTACACGTGTAGAAGCAGGGAATCTGAGGACACTGCAAAACATGAGTAATACAGGAAGCCGGGCGAGCCATGGAGCCAGGAACACAGGGAGGGGAGGGGACCGCCGCACTTTCCTCCGTGCCATCACTTTTATCTAAGAATACTTGTGATACTGTAAGAAATCTCATTAGGAGAACTTTTTGGTTGGCATTCGTTAAGGTTTGGGCTATGTGACAGATCCTGCGGGTCGGGCCGCTGCGGCTCCTCTGTGTACGAGGCATCACAAGGCACGGCCTCGGTTACACAACACGGCAGGCAATAAATACACACACACGGCATTGCCAAACGCTGGCATTTATCAGATTACCTGCCCCGCGCCAGCCAACTTGTTAAATGTTTCATCAACACAATTATAATAGACGGAATACACTGACTTCTTGATTTCAACACGAGGGACACCCAGAACAGACTGTAATAGTCGCAGCCACGTTGCTTCACAGGGGATGTGTTTTTATTTCGGTTTGGGCTGGATAACGACGAAAGGAAATGTGAACCTAAAGAGGGATGAAATGTGCACCTGCGGGATTACCGACAGGAGGCAAACGCAAACCAGGGGTGGACTGGCCATGTAACCCACCGGGGGAAATACCAGTGAGCCAACTGGTCTGGGGTTGGTGGGGCCGATCTAAAAATAATCATTTATGTGCTCACCTTTCCAATGTTCCCCAGTAGCTTGCTACTTGATCCAGTCCCGCTGGCAGTGCAGGTCCGGGCGTGTTGACGGCCCGTTAAGTGTCTGTGCGTGTTAACTGGGGGGCAGGCTGGCTATATACTGGGGCAGGCTGGCTATACACAGGGGGGCAGGCCGGCTATATACTGGGGCAGACTTGCTATATATAGGAGACTGGCCGGCTACATACTGGGGGGACTGGCTGTCTATATACTGGAGCAGGCTGGCTATATACAGGGGACTGGCTGGCTATATACTAGGGGAATGGATGGTTATATACTGGGACAGGCTGGCTACATACTGGGGGGACTGGCTGGCTATATACTGTGGCAGGCTGGCTATATACAGGGAGCAGGCTGGCTATATACTGGGGGACTGGCTGGCTATATACTGTGGCAGGCTGGCTATATAAAGGAAGCAGGCTGGCTATATACTGGGGGACTGGCTGGCTATATACTTGGGGGACTGGCTGGCTATATACTGGGGGGCTGGCTATATACTAAACACTGAACCTGGACTTTTGGCTGAAGTCTTGGCTCAGATCTGCATGCTCTTCCTGTAGTTCCATGAGACCAATGAGAAGAGGACCACCCCTCCATTCTCACGATTGATGGGGTCTCCACCAATGAGATTGTCCTTTGGATAGTGGATAACAATCCCCTTTAATCTCTATAAAGACCCTGGGCTTGCTCCATTGTGCATTTCTAAAGCCATGATCCTGGGAGACCATTGTATGTAATAAGCCTAAGCAGAGTGTACTCTACTTTTTTCTTAATAAAATAAATGTTAAAGGAATATCCTAATGAAAATTCAGGTGCCAGACTTCTGCTCCATTCACCTTCTAAGAATAATTACATAGAAACATAACCATTTCACTTATGTTTTTAATATGTGCAGGGGATGTGCTTTGACATATTTTTCTAATATAGTTTATTAGAGAGAGGAGAGCCATAAAGTAAGTATTACAGGATGTCACAGGGAAACTTCAGATTTACTATAAAATGTCAATGTAAATATGACGTTTGCCTGTGACACAGAGGGACCTCTGATCACTCACTCTCTGTCTCTCCTCTTTCGGGCAGATCGCTAGTGTGTGAAGGGAAGATGTCGGCTATCAGAGCAAATAGTCTAAATGAAGAATAAATAGTTTACTAAGTGCAGGGAAAGATTTAGCTGTAAATATACATGTAGGAGGCAGCAGGGAGAGTGCAGACATTATACATAGACTGTACCTGTGAGCCGTCTTCATTCTGTATAGCACATGTATAGCACAGGATGAAGACAGCTTTTCCATAGCAACGGAATATTACAAGGATTGCAAGGATTTTTAATGAAATCTCACAAAATCCTCTAATAAACTATAACTATAAACTACACATTTAAAAAAAAGGGAATATGGGCCAATGTTGGACCCTTAGTTCTTGTGGTCACTGCAGAATCTGGCGATCGGACTTTCATCGATCACAAACTTGTCCCTTTTCCTTTCATTTAGACAACCCCTTTAAACATATGGGGGGGTCATTTACTAAGGGCCCGATTCGCGTTTTCCCGACGTGTTACCCGAATATTTCCGATATGCGCCGATTTTCCATGAATTGCCTGGGGTTTTTGGCGCTCGCGATCGAATTGTGGGGCATCGGCGCTGGCATGCACGCGACGGTAATCGGGGGGCGTGGCCGAACGAAAACCTGACGGATTCGGAAAAACCGCAGCATTTAAAAAAAAAAAAAAAAGTGTCCCGGAACTTGCACTTACCTTCACCAGGTATAGGTCGGTGAACTTGAGTGCATTTCAGCGGGCCTCGGGGAACTTCAGCGCAGCAGCGCCATCTGGTGGACGTCGGAGGAACTACCTTAGTGAATCCCGGCCGGAACCGAATCCACCGCAGAGAACGCGTCGCTGGATTGCAAAGGGATCGGGTAAGTAAATCTGCCCCATTAAGAGTCATTGTGCTCCCTCAGATACAAAGTTATTTTACTTAGAAGTGGAGTCTTTATGGCTGCAAATATAGAATAAATCTCATGATATGAAGTCAAAGCCTACAAAACTGTATCTCAGCAGTGCGACACTGACCAACACAGCTCTGCTACATCCGCACATAGTAACACAACGCCGGGCTGAAGGTGAAGAGGCAGAACATTTTTCATGCTCCTATTTATCAAAGTGACACAAAACATGATACATGACTTTATGACTTGTCGTTATTCCGTGTTCCCATAGGAAAACCTAATCTTTCCTTCCGCTTTCTAGAGAACGCGCTCTACAAATCTTGACCTTTCTCCCTCACCAAGGACGGAGCGGTTCTTCCGTAGTCCTGGCATCTGAGAAATCCTCTCTCTTCTCACGACCCCGGGTAAAAAACACAACAACTACAGAGTAAAAAATAAAAAGTGTCAATGACACCGCGGTAATTATGGTCATATATGGAGGCGGGCGGGAGCGTGCAGGGTGGGCCTTGTAAACTCTCAAGGGGCGGTATATATAGAACAGCGTTTTCACAATTATCGAGATGATAAATACGGAATATCTGCTGTGTGCCGGGGACTAAATATAGATATGATAACATCAACCACAATACGAATGCTTAAAGGGACACTATGTTAGATAATTCACCTAAAAAAAGCTAATTTACTGCTGGAACCTATGAGAAACCCCCTTAAACAACTATTTGCTTTCCCTGCAGCACCCCCACAGGAGAAATAAGGTACTACATGGTGGCCATGAAAGACAATTGACTTTGGTCCTCCAAGTAATAGAAGTTTCTTTGAGTAATCTATCTACCCTGCATAATTGATCAAAATCCTAGATGTGTTTGTATGTTCTCTGTTCTTTGAACTTATTTTTTCCAGGATCTTAGGTTGCATACTGCACCCAAAAACTTTGTGATGTTTGCTTTAATAAAAAAAAAGAAAAAATATATAATTTTTTAGATAAGTCCCCCAAAAATAAGCTGTCCAGCTTCTGAAATCAACAATAAGTATTCACTTTCCCTATAGCACCCCCACAGGAGAAATAAGGTATTACATGGTGACCATGAAAGACAATTGACTTTGGTCCTCCAAGCAATAGAAGGTCCAAAGTCCTAAATTTGTTTGTATGTTCTCTGTTCTTTGGATATATATTCTTTCCGGGATCTCGGGATCAAACCTGTACCCCCCAAAATATATATTATCTTTTAGAAGGGTCCCCCAAAATAAGTTGTCCAGTTGCTGAAACACCAAACACCAAGGACAACCCAGGAACAAGTGTTCACTTTTCCTGTAGCACCTCCACAGGAGAAATAAGGTATTACATGGTGTCCATTAGACACCATAGTAGAATCACTACACTCTTTGCAGTAATTTTTCTGCTCTGGATGATTGATTGAGTCTGCAATGACTGCAATTGTGGTCTTTACTTAATGCTACTCCTCAGTAAATTAGCTGTGGTCGACTGGAGAGGACCTGGCCATCTCTCCCATGCCACCTTTAATCTCTTTAAGTTTCTTTAAGGCTGGGTCTCACCTTTAAGAACCATCTGCCCCCTTAAGAATTGTGCTCCTCTATCCTGTGGGTATCACAGGCTGTTATCTAATGGCTTGAAAGGGTACTTTTTAGTGTCCATTAATGTGATGTATTATAGGGTTAACTTTTTATTATGTTTTAATATATCTTGTGAGATGCTGGCCTTTCCTGATTGGCTGGTCCCCAGGAAAGTTGTAGAGACAGAGGTGATAAATGTAGACCCCTTCCATGGTAATAAGTTGGGAGTCTTCAGCTTCTGTTTTCCATTACTTTACTTTTACCCGAGACTGCGACTGGGCCCAGCGATAGAGCTGGGCCCATGGTCTGCCTGCCGACAGTCTGCAAGTCTGATCAGAGGGGAGGAGAATCAATTATATGTGTGCACACACTGTATGACATCATCAGAGGCACTGTGACACCACACATGCTAACAGCCAGTAGTCATTCAGTGACACAGACAATAGTGGCATCTAGTACCTTGCAGGTGACATCTGCTCCATCAGGAAGAGGACTTCCACTTCTCCCTCCCAGGACGGTTCAATTTGTTGCCAGATGTCTTCAGCTACCGGCTCCACATCTCCACACTGCGCCCATAAAATACCCCAGTCACTGACTGTGTAATGTCAACCGAATAACAGAGCTCCTAAATCATATAAACCTCACGACACAATGGACCACTCTTCCCCCCCCCCACACAGTGTGGCCCTTGTTTTTTTTATTACAATATATACTATATTCCCTCCAAATTAATTAAAGTATGTATAGCACCCCATTTATTATATATATTGGACCCCACTAGTTCCCCTTAGAAATTATATATATATTAGGAACAGGGCAGCACAAGAAAAGGCAAAAAATGACTTGGGTTCAGAGCCCAGAACATAGACAAGGAAAGCGTCATCCATGTACCTTTATTACCTTATGTAAACTGTGGACAGTAATGACCTGAAACTTGAGATGCTGCAGTTTTTATATATCATATACAGCATTCTCTTAGCTCCTCTCCCCCAATTATATTTTATACAGCTCCCATAGTTTAATTAAAATACGACCCCTATATACGGATTTTCCAACTGTAAAGGTTTTTTTTTCACAAATCAAGAGCTCTTGGGATGTAAAACAACTTTGCCTATTATCTTTATTACCTATATGCAGTAGTTTCTTTGCTTTCCCCCTCAGATTACCTCAGAGATGTAATGGCTGCCTCCTCTCCATGTGCCCTGGAGTCCGTAGCATAAAAAAACTCTATAGGCTCCTGGAAGGGGAGGGGCTGCTGCTCCCTGCTTACAGAGGAGGAGGTCATGTGACAGAGTTCTGTCTGTGTATGTGGCAGAGCTGGATTTGTTCAGGACTGAGAATAGAGATGTCTCTTGTATAGACTAGTGAGGTACAAGATCTCCCCTGTTCCCTATCAGTCCCTCCATTCCAGTCTGTGATTCTAAAGAACTTTTTCTGTCTCTCTCTGCACCTCATGCTGCTCCCTTACCCCACCTTGTCATCAGAAATATCAGCCCTGTGCAGATAAGCTATTAACCCTAAGTGCTAACACAGCACAGGCATTGACTTCATGTACTAATAATTTCTACCACGTATTACATGTTCCCAGCTCCTCCATGTCATGGAAGCTGCCAGGCTGTCACCATATAAATCCTGTATGTGTGCTGTGCAGTGTTCAGTGGATTCACTTGTGGGAATCTAAATGGATTTAATGCTAAATTACTTTGAGAGAGAACAGAAAGCATCTTGGGATCTGTGGGCAAGCTAACTGGCCTCAGCTTGAGGGCATAGACAGACAGATATTAGTCTCCGCCCACTTCACCTCTGGTGAGAAAGATTTTTGTTGAACACTTTCAGAACAGAAAATGCCATAACTTTGGAAAGAAAAAGACGAGCAGCACAACGTGGGCATCGTTCTGTTTGTTTTTAAAGGGGGAACCACATATAATAATTTGGTAAAATCATTATAACTTTACAGTTACACTTCAAATTGCATACAGTACCCCATATAAACCTCCCTCCAATTTAAATACAACCTCCTCCAATATTTCTATTATATATAGCCCCCTTCCATTTTGATGTAATGCCTCATCCTGAAGTTATATTATATACAGCCCAGCTTGATTATATAATATGTAGTCCCCCATAAATGAGATATGAATGCAGAATACAGAACCATAAAGTTTATTTCATTCTTCTGGCTGCTTTTGGAGGCAGAAGTCTCACTAACAGACAAGTTCCTAAGCTTTTGTGCTTTCTAATGCTTTCTTCTTCGAGGTCCCCTCTACTGTATTCCAGGACCTTACTGCTCGCTGATCACATCAGAGAATGCCCCGTTCTACTGAAGATTCTGCTTGTTAAATTATGTCTGCAATTAAGCTTTATTGCAAATCCTCGTTCCTTTTCAACCCCAAATTTTTAAATCGAATTGTCAGACACCAAAAATGAATTTGGTAAATATACCTCTTCCGAACTTGCATTCAAATTCAACCTAAGAACAAACCCAGAGGCGAGCATTTTATTTATTTGCAAGAAATTGTGTTTTTGTTTTTTTTTTTCTTGCTGCTATACCACCTCCGTAGAATGGTATGGCTGACGGGGAAGTGGGCCGAACGCAAAACTACACAAGACTGGCTTGGCATAGTTTTGCGTGGCGACCAGACTGATACATTAATGTATCCACGCTGACAGGGGGCGTGGTATTTATCATACACCGGCACTCAAAATTCCCCTGCCTGGGGTCTGCCTGTAATGTAAATTTACAGAATTTACAATAAATACCCACACCCGAAGCTATACTTTTTTTTTCATACCGACTTTCATTCCTAATTTTCAGATATTTTGGAGACATGTCAGTGTTTTACATTTTATTGTTAGCTCCAAGTAAGCAAAATCTAAAGTGGTTCTTATATAAGTCCTAAGCCAGCATAAATTTCCATTCACATCGGATGCTTTTATATTGCAGTCACATTTTCCATCCTATTATGTTAGGTAGAGTGGTGACAAGGGAATCTATATATTGTAGCATATTATTCTATGCAGTCAGGACAAAATTATGGTATATTATTCCTGCTCTTTTATAGCTGTTTAATACATACGACAATATTTTTCCATACTGCATGCCATAGTGCATCATTTTATATCTACTGGAAAGGAGTTGGTCAAGAGAAAAATCCCAAAGGTGTTAATAATTGCATCACAAGCCATTAAGCGGTGTAAATTTTCTATGCAGAATTTGGATTGGATTTTTTACAATACCATCTGCAGTGGGTAAGCCGCTGGTGATCACAAGGTGCAAATTCTCATTTGTGGGAAAACTAATTAAGTCATCTCCTATAAAGCCTGAATTATCAACAGAAATATTCTCTATGAATGGAAAGAGTTAAAAGGGGTTGTCCGTAGGTAGAAAAACTTAGCTGCTTTTGTCCAAAAACAGCACCACACCTGGCCATAGGTAGTACAGGCAGTCCCCTACTTAAGAACACCTGACTTACAGATGACCGCTAGTTACAAACGGACCGGTGGATGTTGCTAATTTACTGTACTTCAGCCCTAGGCTATAATAAACAGCAATACCTGTTATCACATGTTTCTGTAATGAAGCTTTATTGTTAATCCTGGTTCTTATGAGAATCCAACATTTCTAAAATCCAGTTGTCGCAGAGACCCAAAAAAATTTGGCTGGGGTTACAATTATAAAATATACAGTTCCAACTTACATACAAATTCAACTTAAGAACAAACCTACAGAACCTATCCTGTACCTAACCCAGGACTGCCTGTATATGATATTGAAACAAAGCTCCTTCATCTCTATATGGATGAGCTGCAAAAATGGCACAAACCATGGTCAGGTGTGGAGCTATTTTTTTTAATCTCAAGACAACCTATTTTAATCATCAGCCTCCTAATCTGTCTGAAGTGGACAGTCCTCAGAACTCTTTCATATACACTGTTCACTACTGGAGAAAGAAGCAGAAAAACACAAAGAAGCTGCTTTATTTAATGACCTATATTACAGGGTTAACTATTATCACCTGTTCTATTCATTTCTGAAATAAAGAAATGTTTACTTACCCTATTAATTCATACGTATACTGGGATACAGAATGAAATGTGTACACAGGGGCAACGCTGAAGGCCACAAAGTGTTTGAGGTCTAAATTTGATATAGGTTTCAGTTGTCTGTATGATGAATCAGCTGGAAGACTTTCTATATGTGAATCAATGTGTGAACTAGAGCAACCACATATTCTTATTTGGATTAAGTTTTGTGCTTTCCTTCTGCAGTGATGCACAAATTTTTTCACCTTTTTCGTATCAATTACAGGCGCTGTTATATATTTTATTCGTGTGACTGTACATGTAGTCTAGCCATGGCCTTCAACACAAGTAAAATATTTATGTATTTATTACACTGTAAAAAGCAACAAAGTAACTATTTCCATTCCAAGGACAAAAATAGATGTAAGCAGATGTTTCTTATTTATTGTGTTTCAGCTGTCTTAGTCTTCCTGTTCACTAAGGAGCTTCTTCGTCTGAAGTTACGGGACTCTAAACATGTCACTTTGTGTATGTATTGTGTGCTAGGGTTACGTAGCGCCAGCTATAAACACCTTCCAGGGTGTAGTTGTTATGTGCCCAGTGCTTACCCATGGTGGTCGTGAGAGGTTATTTTAGTTTGTGTTTATGTACAGCTGACAACTGTAGAACTGCATGTTATATAAGCTGCAAGGATGTGTACATGTAACTCCTTGTCCTTGTCACCCTTTAGTAAAAGGAAAATGTCTGTGTTTTGAAATTTTCTGTAAGTTTTCTTATAATATTTAAACCCGCTGACGTTATCCTCCTTTTATCACGTTTTCATGTTCCTTCATTAAAATAAACTATCACTACAGTCATGGTCATTCCTGTATAATTGACCAAACTTTCAAGAAGCCAAGTAATGTGAATTAGTTAAGAAGTTCTCCAGTCCTTTGTGTGTTTTTTTTTTTAATGCAAACGAATGCAGGTTTTCATAAGTCTTGCACTGAGGAGAGGCTTCCGTCTGCACACTCTGCCATAAATCCACGACTGCTGGAGGACTGCAGTGATATTTTGTGGAACTTTCTTCCTACTGCATCTGTGGTACTCAGCCACAGTGATCTTGGGGTTCTTTCTTTACCTCTCTAACCAAGGCTCTTCTCCCACTATTGTTTATTTTGTCTGGATAGCCAGGTCAAAGAAGAGTTGTGGTTATCCCAATCGTCTTCTATTTAAGGATTATGGAGGCCACTGTGCTCTTAGGAACCTTGAGGAAGTCTTTTGTAACCTTGGCCAAAACTGTGCATTGCCACAATTCTGTCTCCGAGCTCCGTGGGCAGTTCTCTCTGACATGCACTGTGAGCTGTGAGGTCTTATATAGGCAGGTTTGTGCCTAATCAAGTGCAATCAGTTTAATTAAGCACAGCTGGGTTTCAGTGAAGGATTAGAACCATCTCAAGGAGGATCATAAAGAAATGGACAGCATGTGAGTTAAATATGAGTGTCACAGCAAAGGATTTGAATACTTATGACCACATGATATTTCTAGTTTCATTAATTTGCAAAAATATCTACATTTCTGTTTTTCTCCGCAAGATGGGGTGCAGAGTGTACACTTGTGAGCTAAAAAATAACTTTTTTTGATCTTGCCATTCGGCTGCAATGAAACAGAGTGAAACATTTTAAGGGGTCTAAATACTTTCAGTACCCATTGCATTATACAGGACCATACCCAGGTCACAATAATGTCCTGGGAGATTCAGCATTACACAGAAAGAACCAGAAATGCTGGATACAAATGATTTATAAGAAGTCAGCATAGTCAGCATTTGCAGCCTAAAGGAGAGAGCGAAGGGAGTTAAAAACAAGAAAATTGTAAAAGGTGAGAATATGAAAGGGTTTTGGTGAATGTGGAGCATTTGGAGTGAGTCTGTCTGGCTCAGGAACATTTGTTTAGTTCTGTCACTTTGTGTTTACACGAGGCTTCACATACTAAGAACTCTCCTAGAAAGTGCAGCGTTTCTATTCTGTCTTGTCTGCCAAATGCAGTTGGCAATGTGAAGAAAGTACAAGCGTAAGTTGCAGAGGATTTCAATTGTTTATTTTTGGAAAGTGCCTACAAACATGAAGGATTTGTATAGGCAGCTATTGATAGATTGCTGGAGTTCTGGTGACAATACAGTTGTAGGTTCTTATCATTTTACTTTTGTAAATGGGATATTCAGTGTTCATTATGTGCAGCAGGAAATCTTCCAATAAAAATACGCTGCAGATTTTCTTTTTTTTAAATCGCCCTTTTAACTAGTATTTTTTTAATAACACATGTCAAATCTGAGAATAATGCATAGAAGTTTTTAAAGGAAATCTACCATTATATATACTGATGGTAGACTCCTATAACTTACCTATCCGTTGTGTTCTCTTCTTCCTGAAAACATTTTTATTAAACCCTAGAACAGTGTCATAATGGAAGAAAAAGTTTAATAAAAATGTTTTCAGAGCACAGCAGTCTTTTTGAGAGCACCCATTTTTGGTGATTTAGTGATTTTGGTATTACCAGATATTAAACCTCTCTGTAGTTCAATACATCATCTTTAGTTCTCAACACCATAAGTCTAGTAAACATAATGAACAGTTAAAATAAGAAATAAGCTCAAATGTGGTCCACACAGATTAGATGTGTAGCAGTAAATCCAACAATGTTGAGTGGTGACCAGTAGATCGCCTAACATTTATGGGTGTCTTCCGGACTCCTTCCCAGATTTCTGATTTCAGGGCTCTAAGCTGATGCCAGAGGAGTTCATCCAAAGCTTTCTATCCCCAGGAGATGGGTACTGCTCAGCCAAGCATACAAGTCTTTGGGGGAGTCTGCAGAGATCGCTTTAGGCCAAGTTCAGATGATGCCAAATATAGATTACAGTTCAATTATTTTGGGTCTTATTAAGTCATTTTGGTTAATATTGTTAAATATACACAGATTTCTTTTAGTAGATTTCAACCCTTTGCTATTCTAATTTATGTGGTGGGTTTTCTACAACAATTCTGCCGTGGTTAGATGTGACCCATTATTACTTACAGTAAGCATTAGCTCAAGGCAGGATCAGCATTTGTGTAACTCTTCTTTAAGGTAAGAAAGAGTAGTTCTAATAAAAGGTTAACTTTGGGTGCTTTTGCCAAATATTCAGGAACTTTTTTTTTTTTCTTAATCACTTGTGATATACAAAGTCTGGTTCTAGGAAAATGGGTTTAAATGTAAACTCCATCCTGCAATAAGTCTGCGGGTCCAGACAGCTGTTGGCTGGGGTGTCCTGATTGGTTCCCGGTGACATCACTTCACCACAGCTGGCCCCATGCATGTCCCCGGGGGCCGCGCTCACAGCTGGAACTGCTTCCAGCATGGGAGGTGATATCTGCTTTGGATCTGCTAGTGTGATTAATGGCTTATGCCTTCTTAATAGACAGTGGGAGCATTTAATCCCCCCTTGTTTAGTCCTGGGTGATTAAAACTGACCTTTATTGTGCATAAGGGTGCACAGCCAGAACTGTATAACCGTAAAATGTGTGCTTTTTACAACCAAAATGCATTTTGCAATCCAGAGGTGGCGTTGATCTATTTTATAAAATAACCAATTTTTTTACACTTTTTGATCCATTACTATTATAATCTGAAGACCAGTTTTGCTGTTTATTGACTTACAATTAAGTGCTGCTCTGGGTGAGAGAGTGTGGCTTCCTGTGACGTGTTGATGTGGCCTCCTCCTGTGAAGATGCCATTGATTTTATTGCACTGATCATGATACCAACCTGTAGTGTAGTTTAGAGCTGCATTTACAGTTCAACTGGTTGTATTTGATTGTCAGTGATCCTACTTAAAAAAATGGCTGATTTTTGTTATTGGAAGTCTTGGTCAGCTATTCATATCTGCATGGTTGATACAAGGAAATATGGTTGGATATGGGTCAATAGTGGAACAGTAAATTTATTTAATTAGACAACCATTCTACACCAGGGTAGCTGGCACATGTTGAAATGCTATAATGTTAATTTTATCTATGTGTTGTTATTCGTTGATTACACAATTAACACACTGACATATTAATTACAATGGGCTCGTACACACGGCAGTCATTATCAGCTAGTAAAAATGTTGCACTGAGGCTACATTCATATCACATTTTTTTGGATACGTTTAGTTTATATGCGAGAAAATCTCCCGGCGTACTTGCTGAGCGTATGCAAAGACTACAATGGCAGGTGGAGGTATGCTTTTTTATCACGTCGGCTGAATATACATCGCTTACCACAGAAAACACTGGATGCACAAACACAGCAAGCTATGTCTTTCCATCCTGTTTCAGAGCAGCATATACAATACTGGAGGATGGATGCAACTGTATTGTACCCATCCCCGGCCTCAGCTGAGTGTATGGTAGTGTAACCATCACACTGTGGAAACACCCTGAACATCATATGAAGCCAATCACTTTCAGGGGAAGGGATAACCTGTATGCCCATACGTCCTATGCCTCTATTGTAAGTATGTGCTGGGAATCTGCCTAACACTTCCTTACAATACACTGCAAAAACTTTATATGAATGTAGCCTAATTTTCATAAATAAATGTCAATGATGTCAAGTATCACCAAATTGTATATGATACGTATGCATCAGAAAAGACCTGTTTTTCTGACCTGAGCAACTTTTATCAGCTCAAGATGTTTGTGATTATTATACTTGGCGTTGGGCCTCATTTTAGCAAGGCATCTATTGTCTGTAGCTGTTCTGTTCCTCAATGGCCTCAAAATTGAGTACAGTTAGTTGAGTTGTCAGAGGTTATTGGAATGAGCTCCTGCACATTGAGATGATTTAACAAATCATTCCTATAACAGATTCTTGTTTATAGAAGGAAATCTTTCTGATTTAGAAGAACTTGGGTGAAGTAATGGTCACAGCTGGATTAGAGGATCTATGAGGAGCCTCCGCCGAAGATTTCTTAAAAAATACTATACAGGCAGTCCCTGGGTTACGTACAAGATTAAGTTCAATTTGTATGTAAGTCGAAACTGTATATTTTATAATTGTAGTTCCAGACAAAATGTTTTTTCTTCCAGTGACAATTGGAGTTTCAACAGTTTTTTGCTGTAATGGGAGCAAAGATTATCAATAAAGCTTCATTACAGACACCTTACAGCTGATCATTGCAGTCTGGGACTATAGTAAAGCATTCAGAGAGCTTCACCAGAGGTCAGAGGGGTCTGTCTTTAACTAGGGGTCATCTGTAAGTCGGGTGTTCTTAAGTAGGGGACCGCCTGTATTCAGTGGGATCCATTGGGGGCCATTTTGATCCAATTATAGCACAAGGACAGATGCCATGAAAATTACTCTATGTCAGCTTCTCCGATATATACAGGACATATGCCAGAGTGATTTCATGGCATCCATTACATTAGTGGTTTTATTACAACTTACTAAACCTAAGTTTACTTTGCACTTGGATTTTGTTTTTAACACTTTTCCAAGTATTCCAGCTTGTTACTTTCAGCTCATGGACAAAGTGCCAACTTCTCTTGACATAGAAGGAAGGACTACATACAGCTTTCCAAACCTTTTTTAATGAACCATGTTTTAACCTCTGCAAAAAAAATGGAAGTAGACTGCATCGGTATATCTAGCTTGCAGTAACAAGGTCAAATACCACTGCTATGTAGTACCCAATGTCTTCTGCAGTTTCATGTGTAGTCTGCCCCTTCCATAACCTTCAGTAGTTACCAGAAGGATAATGTTTTCACCACATTTATTTTACGGCTCATGAACCACAGTAATTTGAGTGCATTCCAATTTCTGGTGATGTACAGCAGTTATGACTTCTAAAATACTTAAATAATGAGTATAGAGGTTGGGGACTTGCTGGTAAGTGATGGGTTAATCCTGTTATTATGGGAAAGGTTACATTTGCTTTGCAGCCCAAATCCTTTTCAATAACCTAGTGTTTTCAGAGGACCTTCTGTGTTGTGTTTCGGCCTCTCTGAATTTGCACCTGTCATTGCCTGAGGCTTTGTATCAGAGCGGCTTGTAAAATGGCATTGAAGGAGGAATCTTATTAAAATGCACAGGATGCCCACTCCAGAAGAGACAGAACAGCGGCCTCATTTGTGTACACTTTCCAGGGGCAAGCATGCCATTTAATCATTTTTGTCTAGCCTACGTTCCTTCATCTGGCTCTAATCACTCACCATCATACAAAGTAAGACGGAAAAGTGGTGACTTTTCTCATGAGGTCTTTCATTTTCTGTATTATGAACCTGTTTTGGATGTTTTTAAAGGGCATTTCCATCAGAACAGTTTGAAACACATAAACCTTCAATTCTGGAGCTATTTAACCCTTTCTTTTTCTATTAACTGGGAATAGGACCAACAGAACTGTGCTGGGTAAGCATTAATAGTTGACAGATAGGTACATAAAATTTTGGTTACCCCTGCAGAAATAGAAGTTGCTGGGTGTTGATCCAGTGAGAACAACTCTCCAAACCTACAGTATAGTTAAATAAAACCTGTGTCCAGGTTTTACCGTACTAAACTACTAGCCCCCTGTCAGGTAGTGTATTAAATGTCCTTTCCGGAATTCTCTCTTTAACATGAAATCTTATCCTTTTTACCTTTAAAAAAAAAAAAACCTTCCCCATAGTCAGGGAAATATATCTCTTCATTAGATGAGTCAAGTTTAGTGGTGGCCTGGGGATTGTCCCTTCAATGCCCCTATCTTTGCTTTCCCAGTACCTAGAAACATGCTTTTTGTGTCATATTAAATATAAGGAACTCCTATTTCAGATCAGGCTCATGGCTTTGTCAACTACATAACCAGAAATGCAGGCAGCTAAAGACATAATAGAAATACAAGCTGCCAATAAAGATCCAGTTCTTGCCTATTTCTTAACTGTGTATATGTCCAGTTATATAGCTCACAGAACCATAATCCTGGTGGGATCTGAAAGATCCTTAACGTGTCTTTAAAATGACACCAGTAGCATGTTCTGTAGTTTGGCAGTTTGCTACACTGTCTCACGCCCCCCCCCTTCCCCCATGCTCCCTCGGGACTTCCCCTCCCTCTGCCTTCTTTAATCTCACACAGTAGGACGGGGATGTTCTCCTTGCACACCATAATAGCCTGTGAAGCTACAGCACAGCATCAAGGGGCTCTGATAACACCCTCAGAGCTCTTCTGGCTTATTAGCAAATTTTAAAAGTTGATTTTTAGAAGGACAGAGGCCATGGATAACTAATTTAAGAAGATCACTACTGGATCTATGAGAAAGTGTCCCTGGTTTATCATACTTTATTTTGATGGTTGATTTCCTTTTAATGGCCCATTTTAAATACTGTATATACTCGTGTATAAGCCAAGTTTTTCAGCACAAAAAAATGTGCTGAAAAACCTCAGTGCTGGGTGGGCTGACTCTACACTACAGGGGCAGCTGGCTTCTACCACAGGGGGCACGCTGGCTCTATCACAGGGGGCAGACTGGCCTCCTAACTACAGGGGGCAGGCTGCTCCCCTATCACTACAGGGGCAGCTGCTCTATACTACAGGGGGCAGCTGCTTATACAGGGGCTCGGCTCTAAACCTACAGGGGGGCAGGCTGGCTCTATCACTACAGGGGGCAGGCTGGCTTATACTACAGGGGGCAGCTGGCTGTATACTACAGGGGCGCGGCTGTATACTACAGGGGGGCAGGCTGGCTTATACTACAGGGGGCAGGCTGGCTCTACTACTACAGGGGGCAGGCTGGCTCTAACTGACGGGGCAGTCTGCTCTATACTACAGAGGGGCAGGCTGGCTCATACTAACAGGGGGCAGGCTGGCTCTATAATACAGGGCAGCTGGCTCTATACCGGACAGCGGCTCATCAGGGGGCAGGCTGCCTGTATACTACAGGGGCAGGCTGGCTGTATACTACAGGGGGCAGGCTGGCCTATACGGGCAACTGGCCTCTACACTACAGGGGCACGCTGGCTCTATACTACAGGGGGCAGGCTGGCTCTATAACGGGTGACAGGGGGCAGGCTGGCTCTATACTACAGGCAGGCTGGCTCTATACTACAGGGGCAGGCTGGCTCATACTACAGGGGGCAGGCTGGCTCTATACTACACGGGGGCATGCTGGGCTCTATACTACAGGGGGCAAGGCTGGCGATCTATACTACAGGGGCATGCTGGCTCTACTACAGTACGGGGGCAGGCTGCTCTATACTACAGGGGGCAGGCTGGCTCTATACGTAGCAGGGGGCAGGCTGGCTCTATATACAAAGGGGCAGGCTGGCTCTATACTACAGTACAGGGGCAGCTGGCTGATACTACAGGGGCATGTGGCTCTTACTACAGGGGCAGGCTGGCTCTATACTACGGGTGCAGGCTGGCTTATACTACAGTGGGGCGCTGGCTCTACTACAGGGGCAGCGTGGCTCTATACTAACAGGGGGCAGGCTGGCTCTAGTAACTACAGGGCGGCTGGCTCTATACTACAGGGGGCAGGCTGGCTCTATACTACAGGGGGCAGGCGGCTCTATACTACAGGGCAGGCTGGCTCTATACTACAGGGTGCAGCGGCTCTATACTACAGGGGGCAGGCTGGCTCTATACTACAGGGGGCAGGCTGGCTCTATACTACAGGGGGCAGGCTGGCTCTATACTACAGGGGGCAGGCTGGCTCTATACTACAGGGGGCAGGCTGGCTCTATACTACAGGCAGCGGCTCTATACTACAGGGGGCAGCGGCTCTATCCTACAGGGGCAGGCTGGCTCTATAATCTACCAGGGGGCAGGCTGGCTCTATCTACAGGGGGCAGGCTGGCTCTATACCACAGGGGCAGGCTGGCTCTATCTACAGGGGGCAGGCTGGCTCTATACTACAGGGGGCAGGCTGGCTCTATACTACAGGGGGCAGGCTGGCTCTATACTACGGGGCAGGCTGGCTCTATACTACGGGGCAGCTGGCTCTATACTACAGGGGCAGCAGCTGGCTCTATACTACAGGGGGCAGGTGGCTCTATACTAACAGGGGGCAGCTGGGCTCTAATACTACCGGGGGCAGGCTGGCTCTATACTACCAGCAGCTGGCTCATACTACAGGGGCAGGCTGGCTCTATATACAGGGGGCAGGCTGGCTCTATACTACAGGGGGCAGCTGGCCTCTATCCTACAAGGGGGCAGGCTGGCTCTATACTAAGGGGGCGCTGGCTCTATAAGGGGGGCATGGCTCTATACTACAGGGGGCAGGCTGGCCTCTATACTAGAGGGGGCAGGCTGGCTCTATACTAGAGGGGCAGGCTGGCTCTATACTAGCTCTATACTACAGGGGCAGCTTGGCTCTTATACAAGGGCAGGTGGCTCTATACTCAGGGGGCAGCTGGCTATACACAGGGGGCAGGCTGGCTCTATACTACAGGGGTCGGCTGGCTCTATACCAGGGGGCAGCTGCTCTCACCTACAGGGGGCTGGCTGGGTATATGGGTATGTACTACTGGGGGCTTGCTGGCTATATACTGGGGTGGGGGCTGTGACCAATGCATTTCCCACCCTTGGCTTATACCCGAGTCAGTAGGTTTTCCCAGTTTTTGGTGGTAAAATAAGGGGACTCGGCATATGCTCAGGGCGGCTTATACTCGAGTATATACGTTAATTAAGCTATACAGATTTCTGCTCAAGCCATTTCTTGTTGATATATGGCAAAAAATTTTTAGGAAGGGTCTCTAACAACCCCTTCGCATAAAATTGGTGCTTGATCCCTCCCCAAAAAGTAGATGGGTCTGTAAACAGTAGAAGGCACTGTTCTCAGTGTGATGTCCTCAACGTTTCAGGTCGCACAGCTATGCTCAGGTTCAGCTCTGATTCTATCTGTGTTATCTCTGATTTCATAAATTAATGATTAACTTTCCATTTCCACACTAACCATTCCAGAAATAATAATAAATAAAGGTCTGGTAGGTTTCTTATCTTATCAGAAATGCAGACTACAGATATTCATACATTCCATTAGAAAAATGAATTGGTAATGAGTCTCCTGGGCCTGGATTCTAAATAGAAATGAGGTCAGGCACATTTTTATTGTTTACCTATTTTTATCTGTCCTTTACTGTTACAAGCAGGAATTTAAAGAAGTTCTATCATGTATAGTTATTTTCCCCACAATATTTAATAATAAATTCTTTTTTTTTTTTTTTTTAAACCCTTCCCCATAAACTCTTGCAGAAGAGTGTTAGTGCTTTTATACAGTATTTCCATATAATATATTCATATATATGTATCACTAACCAATCATACCATATGCACCAAAGATTACCCGTATATACTCGAGCATAAGCCGACCCAAGTATAAGCCGAGGCCCCTAATTTTACCACAAAAACCTGGTAAAATTTATATATTTTTTACTCGAGTATAAGCCGAGTTTGGGTTTTCAGCACATTTTTTTGTGCTAAAAAACTAGGCTTATACTCGAGTATATAAGGTATATACCGTATAGATGAAGATGCCCTGAGCATTATGGGCGCAGCTTAACAGGATTTTATTTTTAACAACTTCTGTGGTGAGTTGTCTGACATAATCTACACACAGTTTTTTAAGATTTCTTTTTAAATTAAATTCCCAGTTTTAATACTTTTCAAATAAACAGCATCTTGTTGCCCCTCAAAACTATACAAAGAGAGTATTGAACCGCATGCATTCCTGCCATGATTTGTAACATTTGTTTAGCAATTTCCACTGTTAGGCTACATTCACACTGCCTTATGGGGGCGGCACCAAACCGTTCCGTAGCCCGGAGAAGGATAGGACATGTCTTATCTTTCCCCAGAATACAGCGCCATATATCACTATGGAGAGGGGCAGGGGTGAGCAGCGCTCTCCTCCTCTCCCCGGCACCGACGTTTGCCCACCATAATAGGGTATGGTGGGCACACGTTATTGTGAATATAGCCTTAGGCCTGATGCACACAAACATAATGGGCCATCTATGGGGACTGTGATCTGTTCACCAATTGTGCGGCCGGATCACCATCCCCAAAGTCTATGGCACCCGTTCATGGTGCAGTGAGCACACGCTGTCTCACCGCACCATGACTGTGGACAGAAAAACATAGGACATGTCCTATATTTTGTCGTATTACTGCACCGTCCACTAGGCTTTATATGGAGAGGGGACGGGTGATGAGCATTCGTTCATGTGCATGAGGCCTTATGTGGTTTTTTAAATGTACTTTTGGATAAATGTTCCCATTATTATGTGTGTAGATTTTCTTGAAATTACTGAGACGTGTTGCTCTGACTACTATTTCACTACGTGTATTTTTTTCTCTGTCTATATAGCTCGGAACACAAATAACCTTTAGGGCGATGGCACACGTGGTGTTTTGAACACGTTTTTGGCCCGTTTTTAAGCAGTCTGTCAAAAAGCGTTTTTGACAGGTTTGACCAATTATCTTAATTCAAAATGGTCAAAAACGCATGCATTTTTTGACAGACTGCTTAAAAAACGGCCCAAAAACGCATTAAAAACGCCACGTGTGTCATCACCCTTAGTTGAGTTGATGATCCAGGGGATGCGGCATGATTGATTATGTTATGTACCTGGAAAGGACTTGAATTTGGTTTTGAAAACTCATATGCAACTGGGCCAAATGCCACTTGTGAATGTGGCCTCAGGCTGCGTTCCCATACCAATTTTTTTGGGAAGTCCAAGAATTTGTTGTCCTCCACACAGATCTGTGAAAAAGATCTGCATGCGTCTATTGAAATTAATATGACGATTAGCCATCAGTTAAAAACATGGACAGAACGTAGGCGAAAACAACATTCATGTGTATGGAGCCTAAGTTAGCCTGTGGTGGAGCATTAATCCAAAGATTATTTACACTCAACAGTATAAGGAGCTTTCCGTGATAGTGATAATATACTGTGGCTCACATTTCTAGTATGATCGCAGCACTTGTGACTGTTATGACATGAACGCCAAAGCTGGAGCCGGCCCGTGAATTACTGAGTCCTGTATCTAAATAGTATAGTTTAGGAAGATGGTCCAGTTAATCATTGGTGAGAGATCACATACAAGCGGCCATGTGGTTTATTGCCTTTTAAACATTTGCGTCTGCTCATAGATGGATCCATAATGTGAGCGCAGCACATGTCACTGCTGTGTATTTGTACAATAGGAGCGGTGATCTGTTTGCCATAGTAAAACATTGATCTTTGCAGCTGTTGTTCATTAATGCAATGTGAGTCTAACGAAAACCTCCATGATGTATTTATCAATGTGGCCGTAGTCTCGCAGCATATTACACACATGACTTTACACAAGTAAATGTTTACTGGGGCTTATATCAACATACCCAGCTTGTGGGTTGATGCATGGGTAGTACCAAGGGCATAGAGAAAGGTCAACCAGTTTTTCTGTATCACAATAGCTTTGCTGGATACCATGAAAGGACATATAGACCTCATAGGTGAAGGCTCACAATCACTTGGTCAAGTTTGCTTTGGACGGTTTCACCGCTAGTCATTCTGCAGTGCAAATATCAACATTCCCGTTGTGTGATCACGAGTTCAGTAAATTGCTAAAAGCTTTTTTAGGGTCATTTTCTTGATTTCTGCAAACGTGAAGGGGTAACAGTTTGTCACATTGAAAAATGCAGCATGTTATAGAGTAGTTGGTACTGAGCTGGCCATGGTATAATATGTTCAGAAAATTGTAGTATGATTTTTTTTTTTTAAACTTATTTATTTAAAAGAGAAGAATCCAGGATCAAGCATCATAACTTGAACAAACAAAGGGGTCAATTCAATACATTCAATAGCATGTATTTACAATGCAAGATCAGACTTAAAGGAAACCTACCATTCGATTTGATGCATTATGAACCATACATACCTTGAGAATGCTGTAGCTACACTGATGCAGGATCATATGGTTAATCCCTGATAATTTGCTGAAAACATAATTATAACATTCAGGACCTTGGGAAAGCTGGGTAAGGCTGGCTGCCTACATAAACACATTCCACTGAGCTTAGTCAAGACATGACTAATCAACCTAAGCTGGATCACTCGTACATAGCAGCTGGGGGATGGTGCATCAATTGATTATTCTGCCTTCAGGCACAACTTAGGGATTACATCATCCTGTGAGCAGTGAATAATTTATGAGATAGGAGAAGCGCTGAACCAGCCATAGAAGCTACAGAGCTTCGTTATCATAATGTTATATCTGTTTTGCCAGCGAAACCACTCAGCACAGGGATTAAGATACGATCATGCATCAGTGTAGCTACTGCATTCTCAATGTATGTTTGGTTTATAATGCAACAAATCAAATGGTAGATTTCCTTTAAAAAAATAAAAACCATAAATTTATACAAAACTAATGAGTTGTTATGCCTATGTGATACGAGTCACTATGGCGGTGTAGTCTCAAGGCAACAAAGATAATTACCATGTACCCACATTTCATCCAAAAGTTCTGCATCAAAAAGGAAGTGTAAAAAGCATACAATAAGCATGTAATACAGAACTACTCTAGTGGAGGGTCCCCAAGCATGATGAGTGATGATTTTTTTTCTTTTTTATTTAAAGCGAACCTGTACCAGGTATGTTATTTTTAGCTGGTGACAGCTTCTAATAGCCTATGCTGAGCTTATTTAAAAAAAATTGTCAGCATTCTGAATCATTACAGTACCTTTTTTTCACATTACCTATCATAGTATCATAGTATATAAGGCTGGAAAAAGACGCAAGTCCATCAAGTCCAACCTTTAATAATTAAATAAATGTTTTATCTCCATAACCCGTGATATTTTTGCTCTCCAGAAAGGCATCCAGGCCTCTCTTGAACATGTACATAGAGTCCGCCATAACAACCTCCTGCGGCAGAGAGTTCCATAGTCTCACTGCTCTTACAGTAAAGAACCTTTGTCTATGGTGATGGTAAAATCGCCTCTCCTCTAGGCGCAGAGGATGCCCCCTTGTCCTGGTCACAGGCCGAGGTATAAAAAGATCTTTGGAGAGATCCTTGTACTGTCCGTTCAGGTATTTGTACATTGTAATGAGGTCTCCCCTCAGTCGTCTTTTTTCTAAACTGAATAATCCCAAATTTTGTAGTCTGTCATTGTATTCTAATCCCCCCATTCCCCTAATAATCCTGGTTGCTCTCCTCTGCACCCGTTCCAGCTCTACTATATCCTTTTTATACACTGGTGCCCAAAACTGTACACAATATTCCATGTGTGGTCTGACCAGCGATTTGTATAAGGGCAAAACTATGTCTTTATCATGAGAATCTATTCCTCTCTTGATACATCCCATTATTTTATTTGCTTTAGCAGCAGCCGCCTGGCTCTGGTCACTAAAATTAAGTTTACCATCCACCAATACCCCCAAGTCCTTTTCAGCTTCAGTTTTACTAAGTAATTGACCGTTTAGAACATAATTATACTTTTTGTTTCCATGGCCCAAGTGCATAACTTTACATTTATCTACATTAAACCTCATCAACCATTTCTCTGCCCATCCCTCAAGCTTCCACAAATCCCTCTGTAATGCTAAACTATCAACCTCAGTATTTATTACTTTACACAGCTTAGTATCATCTGCAAATATTGAAACTTGACTGTGTAAACCCACTACAAGGTCATTAATAAAAATATTAAAAAGAAGTGGCCCCAATACTGACCCCTGTGGCACTCCACTGGTAACATCAACCCAATCTGAGAATGTGCCATTAATGACCACCCTCTGTTTTCTATCACTAAGCCAATTACTTACCCAAATACACAGATTTTCTCCTATTCCCAGCAGTCTCATTTTATATACCAACCTTTTATGTGGCACGGTGTCAAATGCCTTTGAAAAGTCCAGATATACAACATCCACAGCGTCCCCCAGATCCAGTCTTGAACTTACCTCCTCGTAGAAACCAATCAGATTAGTCTGACAGGACCGATCTCTCATAAACCCATGCTGACGCTGGGTTATAAGGTTGTGCACAGTGAGATACTCCAGGATAGCATCTCTAATAAACCCCTCAAATATTTTCCCCACCACAGCAGTTAGACTCACGGTTCTGTAGTTTCCAGGATCGCTATTTGATCCTTTTTTGTATATTGGTACCACATTTGCTATGCGCCATTCCTGTGGAACATAACCAGTCCTCAGTGAATCTTCAAATATTAAAAATAACGGTTTGTCTATCACCGTACATAATTCATGCAGAACCCGGGGAAGTATGCCATCTGGCCCAGGTGATTTATCTATCTTAGTGGTTGCGAGGCGGCGCCGTACCTCTTCCTGGGTTAAACTGTTGACATTATAAAAAGAATTAACATTATTCCTCATTGTGTCTTCCACCAGGGGATTTTCCTGGGTAAAGACAGTTGAGAAGGCGACATTCAGTAGATTGGCCCTTTCCTCATCTCCTTCCACCATGACCCCCATGTTATTTCTAAGGGGACCCACACTCTCTGTTTTTAGTTTCTTATCATTTATATACTTGAAAAATAATTTGGGATTATTTTTGCTCTCCCTGGCAATATTTCTCTCAGTCTCTATTTTTGCGGCCTTTATCTGCTTTTTACAGGATTTATTTTTCTCTCTATAATCCTGTAATGCCTCATCGCTACCTTCACCTAGCTCCATTGTATGGTGAATCTTGGAGGAGGGGCAGCTGCAGTATTCTGTGATCGTGTATCTCAGACTTCTCAAGCATTCTTTCTATACATCAGTGATTTTCAACCTTTTTTGAGCCGCGGCACACTTTTTATACTTAGAAAATCCTGGGGCACACCACCAACCGAAATAGCACAAAATGACACTAAAACAGTCATATTATACATATAGTTAATAATATAGATTCTAAATTTATTTTACTCAATTAGTGAGTGAGTGTGAAACCTGGGCCTGTTTCGATAAACACAAAAGGGATATCCTGGCAGAAAATGGTGGAAAGACACACACAAAGCTCTTCCTCAACAGTTCTCAGTTTCTCCCTGTTTTTAGTACAGGCGGTCCCCTACTTAAGGACACCCGACTTACGGACAACTTTATTGATAATTCTTGGTCCTATTACAGCAAAAAATGTTTAAACTCCAATTGTCACTGGGCCCAAAAACTTTTTTGTCTGGATCTACAATTATAAAGTATACAGTTTCGACTTACATACAAATTCAACTTAAGAACAAACCTCCAGACCCTATCTTGTATGTAACCCGGGGACTGCCTGTATATAATGCTGATTATTATGTGGCTCATATACTGCAAAATAAAGGGGTACTATGAGAAGTACTATGGCCATGAGGCCAGAGTACAAGTGCCAGCTCATATACTCAGCATGTGAGCTGGTACTTGTAGTACTCCAGCCTCATGACTATAGTATTTCTCATTTTACATCGCTGCGCATTGCCAGGAAACAAAACGCAGGGGGCACCATAATTTGGGGAACTTTCCCCGCGGCACACCCGACCATGTGTCGCGGCACACTAGTGTGCCACGGCACACTGGTTGAAAATCACTGCTTACGTCATCCCCCTCCCTCCCCTGCCGGCTCTATGCACTTGAAAGGAAGTGGTATGGAGGAGAGGAGACTAAGACACAGGCACACAGGCTGCTGCACCCCCCCCCCCTTCCTCCTCCTCCTTGTGACTCAACACACACTACTGCCATGTAATGTGAACTAATAGTAAACTACTGAAATAATTCAGAATGCTGACAAAGGCGTTTTTAAAATCCGCATAGCATAGGCTATTTGAACCTGTCAGCTAAAAATGACATTACTGGTGACAGGTTTGTTTTAAGCCCATGCTTTTCAAGGGATGATGAGACCATTACATTATTTTCTTGCTAGACTATTGAGACCAGAATAAGCAGAGATATACTTGAAAAGTTATAATGAAAACCTTCATGCACAATCCTGCTTTGTAACACACTGCCTACAGATATGACACTATGTAGAATCTGCTCAGCTCCTCCTGCTCTATATCATGCTGTCTGCAGCAAGGACACTATGTATAATCTTCTCAGCCCCTCATGCTCTAAAACATGCTGTCTGCAGATAGGACAAAATGTAGAATATGCTCATTGTCTCCTGCTCTATAACATGCTGTCTGCTGATAGGACACAATGTAGAATATGCTCATCGCCTCCTGCTCTATAACATGCGGTCTTGAGATAGGACACTATGTATAATCTTTTTAGCCCCTCCTGCTCTATAACATGCTGCCTGTAGATTGAACACTATGTAGAATCTGCTCATCGCAGCCTGCTCTATAACATGCAGCCTGCAGACAGGAAACTATGTAGAATCTGCTCAGCCCCTCCTGCTCTATAACCTGCTGCCTGCAAATAGGACACTATGTAGAATTTGCTCATCGCATCCTGCTCTATAACCTGCTGCCTGCAGATAGTACACTATGTAGAATTTGCTCATAACATCCTGCTCTATATCCTGCTGCCTGCAGACAGAACACTATGATAAATCTGTTCAGCTTTGCCTGCTTTTGGAGCCCAATTTTTAGGGCAGCAGGTTTGCTTTAACATAGACTCCTAAGTGATGACAAGGAAGCTGGTGTCTTGGTGCAGATACTAGACAGTCTTCCAAACAGAAGTGTAAGTGGGAGGATGGGCCTCTGTGGTATGTGTTGTCCTGATAACACCCACAATGTTACATTTATTTGCTGGATACAGGACACATTGCGATAGTCTGAAACCTAATCAGAGAAGTATTTTCATATTCAGTTTCAAAGGTTAAGGACCTGCTCACTGAAATACGTGGCCTCCATCCATTGCATGCTCTTCACTCCCTCCAAATGAGTCATTATTGAGAAAAGATTCAATGAAGTAAGATTAATGAAACTGAGGCATATTTCATATATATATCATTTTAATTAAAAATTTCTTGATCGATTGTTGAAAGAAAGCAGAATGTAATATTCTGGAAACCATTAATGTTATGAGAACACAAGGAATTTGAGAACCTGAACAGATAGGAAGTTTAAGTGCAAGTTCTAAAATGGGCCGACCACTATGAATAGTATGACTTGAACTTTATGTACCTGAGGCTCAGGTCATTTCTATGGGTTGGTTGAAAAATTGTTTATTCCTAGTTTAAATAAGTTAATTGCCAATTAGGTGTGGTCCAAGATCAACACTCATTGACTATGTCCTTGACCCTTATTGTCATGGTATGTCATGGGGAATAATTCCCGAAGCAGAGAGAAGAGGCAACAGTTTCTCTTTGCATTGCAATTCTGCTATTGATGCATCACATTTCCACTTTATAACCAATATCATTTCATAATCAATGGAAATTCTGACCTCTAAGAATTAGAACCCTTTGGCTGGGTCAGTTGAATAATTCCACATTGGCTGGACATTCAACAGATTCCACAAAATTCAAAAACCACTATAAAATATTATATGTCTTGGCGTTCATCCATAACTCCTGTGCAACTGGTCTGACTTATAATGTTTGTACTGCAAAACCACTCTTCGCTGCAGGTTTTTTATATATTTTTTTTGATGGGACTTGTTTAGATCTTACCCACTAGGCAGTCTCTGTAAATCACTTCATGTTAGCCACCCATGAACCCACCCTGATTAAGCTGTAGCATTTTGATCCATGTGGACCCAGCTTAAGGGAACCATCATGCATATGCGAGCATTCACAGAACCATGGCCCATGTGCCATTGGTATGTGATATCCGCTTGTGGGCCGATAACGGAAGAAAAGACTGTCGATCCTATTGCAAGCAGAGACAGGAATAGGACCGGATCAAAACGTTGTTCTTTAATCCATCAAAGTACAAATTGTACAGTACATGATTGGTTGACACTTTTCCAGCCATTTAGGCCCCAAACCCGTTAGCCAACCATGTATTTTACAATGGTTACGGATCTTATTGCATGAAAATTTGAACTTTTTATGATAATAAAATTAATCTTACTTTAGCGCCATCAAATCCTGCAGAGCTTTACAAATCATAGGGGACATATACAAATATAATATTACATTGCAGAGTACAAACAGTCATATGGAACAATGGGAGTGAGGGCCCTGATCACAAGAGCTTATAGTCTTGTGTCAGCCCTCATTCTCAAAGAGGCATAAAAGCTTTTATAACGGTCCAGACATTTTTTTTAATTGGGGAACAATATGAAATAATTTAATGAATAAAAATTCTGCTGCTTGTACCAGCCATCAGCCGCCATCTTATGTACAAAGTCCAAGGTCATTGTGACTGCAGAGAAGCCTGGAGCTTGGTATATACATTCAGCCCCCTTGTTACATAAGAGATAGGTTCTGTAGGTTTGTCCTTAAGTTGAATTTGTATGCAATTCGGAACAGCATAATCTACAATTGTAGCTCCAGTCACATTTTTTTTGGCCTCTGACAGTTGGATTTTAAAAATGTTGGGTTGTCATAAAAATCAGGATTAACAATAAAGCTTAATTGCAGACACCTTTGATAACTCTCATATCTTTTTATTGTATCCTAAGGCTAAAGAACAGTAAATTACCAATATCCAGAGGTCTGTTTGTAACTAGGGTTCGTCTGTAAGTCGGATGTTCTTAAGTAGGGGACCGCCTTGTATCTGGTGTTTGCCGGATGACAGCCGGGAGGAGGACAAAGGATGGATGAGTAAAGGAAATCTACTATTTGTATTTATGCATTATGAACCAAAAATACCTTGAGAATGTTGTAGCTACACTGATGCAGAAACATATCTTGTTTAATCCCTGATCTTATAAAATTATGATGAGGCTGCCTCAGGCGCTTCTCCTCACCTTATTTATGCACTGCTTCAGCCTTGTCCTGCCCAGCATAAGCGGAGAATACGTCATGACTGTGTTGTCCCTGACAGGCAGAAGTAATTAATTGCTGCACCATCCCCTAGCTGCTGTGTATGAGTCATCCAGCTCAGGTTGATTAGTCCTGTCTGGACAGTTATGGAAGCTCTGTGTGTAATGTATTTATGTAGGCACCCAGCTTTCCCAAGGTCCTGAATTTTATAATTGTTTTTTTAGCAAAAACTCGGATCACGGTTATACAAGATATGCTTCTGCATCAGTGTAGCTACAGCATTCTCAAGGTATGTTTGGTTCACAATGCATAAAAACAAATGGTAGATTTTCTTTGAGAGAATTGACATTTCATGCAGTTAGCGAGTGTGATAGGCTGGCCTAAAAAAGCTGTGTTTCAAGAGCACTTTTGAAATTTTGCAGGTTGGGTATTAGTCTGATTGTCTGGGGAAGGTCATTCCAGAGAATTAGTGCAGCTTGGGAGAAGTCCTGGAGATGTGCATGTTTTAAATGAAACTTCTCTTCTTTGGCCTTTTGGACTCTTCTGCAGATCCATTTTGAAGCACATTGGCAGCTAGAACGATCTGTGACAAGGTCTATAATACCGAGGAAGGGTGAGCTGTAGCTGTAGCAGTATTGTTTTTAACATATTAATCCAAAATTTGTGGTTTGGGAAATTGGCTCACAGCCATGTGAATGAACCCTTAGAAATGCATTGGGATATATACTAGTTGTTGAGTACAACGGCTATCACATGTCCAGAAACAATGTGCAAGAACCCTTAAGTCAGCTGCACGTAAACTGATGGTAAAATTGTATATGTCTGTTCTGATTTCAATCCTAGTGCTAGCCAGCCATCCGTTTTTGAAGTCCTAGTGTCATCCTAATTGTGTCAGGTTTTCTCATTCGAAAAAACAACTGTACAAGGATGGCACAACTTGGATCAGAGTAAGCAGGCACAATAGACTATCAATCAGAGTCAGAGTTCAGTCCAATGTAGACTTGGACAGAAAATCATAGGAGAAAATAGTTTGTGGGTAAGAAGCAGAAGACAGGTGTAATGGTACTTAAATATTTTTAAAATACTACACGGTGATAAATGCCATCCGTATAGCTATACCTATTGCATAGCATTCTTTATAAATGATGAATCAGAAATATGCTATTTGTTTTTTGTTTTTACGGTTTATCTCATGTTCACAGAGACCACCTAAGGGTAATGGATATCAGATCATTCTGTGCAGAATAATCATATTTACAGCCCTATCCATGTCCTGGTGCAGAGTGGGAGGTTGATGATGTGAAGTGAAGCAGCTGGAAGCTTCATTCCTGGATGACGTCATCCTACCACCTTAGAAGATAGAAGTTTTAGAGACACACTGTAATGGGAAAAGACAAGGAAATGGGACAAAGACAGTAGGCCCTAACACTTAGCCCACTACACAGAATTCCCTACTTAATTATGTTGAAAACCCTAATGATAAGGGGCAATTGATTAACAATCCCTTCCTATGCCAAAGTACAAAACATGTAGACGAAGACAAGCTAGTATAAACAGATAAGAAAAGTTGCCAGAGCCAGGTCACAACAAAGAAGGCAAACTCAGTTCAAAATCACAAAACAGTGGAATAGTCTGAACCCAACCCAAAAGTCAGGTTACCAGGAGACAGCGATCAGAATCTAAAGAGCAGTATGAAACCAACTAAGAACTTCTAAAGCTAACACCCTAGCAAAGGTGGGCAGGACTCTTATGTTATATCAGAGCTCTGACCTCAATAAGGATAGAGACAGAACTCAGAAATCCTCGGTACCTCATTGCATTCTCATAGGCAGCAAGCACAGTTATTTGTGTGAAACTGTGTTTGCAGCAAACACTATTTGTATATTTGTTTCTTTATGCGAAAGCTTCATTTTTATAAGCCATGTAACTTGTATGAAGTAGATTTTATTGAACACCATCCCAGCATATAAAAGATGACAGGAATTATGAATGCCATTTTTTTACAAATCAAAATATTTGATTTGCCTTATCATTGTTCTCATTGTCCAAGCCAGAAAATTGCATGGAGTCAAAAGGTTGTTACAAGACTGTTATCATCATCTCCTCTCTGCTAGTTCTTCTTTTTTCCAAACTCCCTCCAACCATTCCCCTCCTTAATGTAGCTATTAGCTGACCCTGTGTTTAAAGCAAATCTCTGTCAACCCACGTCTGCAGGTGGAAGGGGAAGGGAAGAAGATCTTGCAGAGCAGAGAGGAGTAGATGATGATGACACCAACGCTCCCATGATTTGGTGCAGTTAGCTGTCAGGGAGCCCGGTAACTTTAATTAAAGGGGTATTCCCATGAAGACAAGATTCATAAATATACTAAGCAAAACAAAATAACACATTCTCTAATTCACTAACAAAAATACAGCATTTCGCATTTCATATTATTCAAACTTTAGTCAATTAGGTTTCCGTAGCATTTTTATTATAATTAGGTAAAAATGTGTGATCCTGATGACAGTTTACCTTTAGTACTTTTACAATTTACCTAGATGTCATAAGGTCACATAATCATGTACAGGCAGTCCCCGAGTTACATACAAGATAGAGTTCATAGGTTTGTTGTTAAGTTGAATTTGTATGTAAGTCGTAACTGTATATTTTATAATCATAGATCCAGACCAAAAATTTTTTGCCCCAGAGTTTCAAAATTTTTGGCTGTAATAGGACCAATGATTGTCAATAAAGCTTCATTACAGACACTTTACAGATTATTTTTCTGCCTAGGACTATAGTAAAGCATCCAGAGGGCTTAACATAGGTCACAGTGGGCAGAGGGGTCCGTCTTTAACTAGGGGTTGTCTGTAAGTCGGGTGTCCTTAAGTAGGGGACCGCCTGTATAGGGATCTTTGTAATGACAGAACAGGTAGGTTTGCATATATACAGAGCTTCCTCTGCTCTAGGTTGTCCTTATGGTGTCACCCACTGTGTCTCTCTTCTCATAGTCTGTCAGAGACAGGGAGAGGGGAGGGAGAGGGAACCATAACTTTTCTTCTGCTGCTCCTCCTATTCAGCAGATATCAGAGATTTAAATTAAGCAGCAGATTGGGTGTGCACAAAGTACAAAAGTAAGTAGCAGGAATACTGTATCACTTGACGAACATTCAGGGATTATCCACAAGGCAGTAAGAGTGGCCAACCACTTTAGAGTCATCTCTTTGGTAGTAGTTTTTCAGATTGCTTTGTGGAGACCATTGCTCGCGAAGGTAATGTAGGTATGTCTTTCCTATGAACCAGGACTCTTTTTACATTTTATGGCAAAACATTTAGATAACAGGATAACAAACTGGACACTGTCATAATAGTATGTGCAGAAATTGGACAGAATGTTCCTGGCTCAGTGTCTTGATGGAGATAAATTGTACAAGAATCTTGCTTATCGTTGAGATGCAAGATCTGTTTTCTCAGTGCCTTGTACTCGGCGAGACATTTTGAATGTAGTAATTATGTTAAAGTAGATTAGAATTGTACAATTCTGTTGTCTGGGAAATTTACAAATTTACAACTCATTTAGCAAAAAAAAACAAGCCCTTGCACAGATCAATTGCCAGAAAATCAACAATTTGGGTCTTGGAAGGGTACAGACACAAACAAATTATTTATGCCGCATAGTGAATACTGCAATGTTTAACTCTAAAAGCCATTGATATTATTGTTATCATTTCTCTGTATGAAATAGTTAAAGGGAACATGTCATGATAAATTGGCCTAATAAACTACTACCTGTATGTCATCAGGCAGCTGAGCAGCATTTAGATCATGTTTCTTTCATGGTCCAGTGTGGTGGCACCATCCAGAAAATCAACTATGAAGTGAGATGTAAATTGGTTTTATGAAGTCAAGGAGGCAGAAAGTTTAACACTGAAGTCAAGCTTTCCCTGCCTTAAAACGCCCTCTACACTGTAATTGTCCTGCGTCTAGGGACATCATTGATTTGATCTCCTTAAGCCCAGCACATGATGTCAATCACATGGAAGGATGCTGGGAGAGCTTGACTTCAGAGTTAACTCTCTGCCTCCCTGACTTTATACTTCCAATTTACTTCTCACTTGAAAGTAGATTTTTTTTTTTAGATGATATCACTGACCTGGGCCATGAAAGAAAAAAATGATCTAGAAGCTGTTCAACTGCTTGACAACGTACTAGTAGTGGTTTGTTAGGCTAATTTCTGATGACCGGTTCCCTTTAAGAAAATGGTTGCTTTAAAATCTGCAAAAAAAAGATGACACAAAGATGCAATAAGGGGAAAAACATTGGGTTAAAATCCCGAATTCTACATTTTTTTTTTTACTATAATGTACAGTCAACAATGCCTTCTAATGTTTTTGTCAAAACAACATGAAAGGAATCACAAACTGAAATGTTGCAAGTAGATAGTTACAACATTTGCTGCTACACTTTTATTGTAGACATGTACCTTCCATAGTGGTGTACAGGTTGCTTTTCCTTCTGATCCCTCCATATACACTACACACATGACCAGGCTTGCTTCTCGAAAATAGGAACAAGGTTGTGTCAGACACCCCAATTAATTTTAGCCGAAACAAAAGAAATATGCAGTATAATACTTTTGGTCCTTATTTCCTTATATCTGCCATCATGGGAATAGTCTGCATCCCGCAAACATGTAATGGGCCCATCCTGCCAATTTGGTGGGTCAAGCCAAGTTTGATCTTATGTGTATGGGCAAATATAAAGCCAGTTTTAGGGAACTACGGTAATCATTCAGGAATTACAATGATACTTTGTTTCTTCATTGGTGTATTGGTATATTTTTATGATATGATATTCTTATATCATAAGATTTACAAGGTCGGTCATACAGTGTTATTTTAAGCAGGACTCTTATATGATCTGACCATAACAATATGGAAGTCACCTGAAGATAAACCAATGTGTAATATTAAGTTTCCTTTGACACAGAAACAATAAAGCAACCACTTTGCCGACGACCGTGTAATAAAATATAAGGGCTATTTTTGTATGTACAAAAGTCAAAATATATATTTATATATTTCTTTTGCCTAAGGGTTTTTCTGATGTATTTTTATACAAGTATTTGGTAACTCCTGTTCCAGGTTTGCTAGAGAAAGTAACAAACCCACAAAAGGCTGATGGAGAAACTGATATTTACAAGGTGGACAGGGGAGAGTTGCCCTTTTTTTACTGAGCCTTGCAGGTTATTTGATGATATACATAAATATACATACATGTATAACTGCAATTGCACCCTACCCTGAAGAGTTGGCACAGTAAAATTTCTTAGTCTTGGAATGCAGATGTTGGTGGTATGGTGATCATTGAAAGAGCACAATATCTTCCCCTACACGTGTTCATTTGGATAACATTAAGGCGGGTTCACATCACGTTTTATGTATATCTTAAGTGTATATGTCGGGAAAGCTCCGGACAGATACATTGTATACATTAACATATAGTGGCAGATGTGGCAGTGGTATATGTCGTATCCAGGGAAAAAGGCAGGATTGAAAGACGTCGCAAGCTACATTTTTTTCATCCTGCACCCTCCTGTGTATGTGCTCAAGTATGACCCTATGGAGAGCGGATGCAGCATATTGAACCCAGTGTTATTGGCATAAATATGTATGTGCTTTTATTTTACATAGAGTGTATATTTGATATATATACATACATATATATACATGAAGCCTTTTCAAGGGCATTGCTGTAAACACCCACATTCCTTGGAGTATGTTACACATTGCATTTCTATGATAGCCTCATCTTTCATTAACCAGTGCACTTGAGTCCAGCATGATGGTGCCAGTAGGTGCTTGTTACCAGCCCATTGTATACAATCCTACATCACTTTCTTTACAGGAAACAGATGTAGTCAAAGGATCCCACCTCCTACTTGAGATGTATTCACATTACTTGATGTTGCTTAGTTTCAAAACATTGATCTTTTTATGTATACAGTTTGTTTCTGTAATGTAAGCGTTTGTGTTGTAAAACTTACGACAATGGTAACTTGTGAGGGGAAGCTGTACGGCAAATAATACAGAAATAACTAAGTCACTGTTTGTCTTATGCAGGATAGCCGTTAGCTAAGGGATCTAGATGCAAAGACAGATATTTATACAAGCGAAACACTGTAGATTCCAGATGGAGATGCAGTTCCCAAATCCGCGTCTTTTAGCATCCAGTATAAGGGTGCATTTTTTCCCCGATTTGGAACGCTGAAAAATGGCGCCAACTTCCTCGTGGTTGCGTGGGAAAAAACGTTTTATTTGTTATAAACCAATCTTTAAAAATCAAATAACGCGTTTCGCGCTCGTACCAAGCGCTTCATCAGATTCAATCAGGATCATGTGTAGAATTGGTGTGTAAAATGGTTGTCGATTAAAAACTATGTTCCCAAAACATCATCACACGTGTCTTTAGATTGTGTGACCATTGACTTAAAGGTGGGAAAGCCACAAATAAAATTTACCAGGGTAAGTACAATACCATATTAGTCACCCATGTAGTACTTACCCACGTATAGTATTTTTTATTTGTGGCCAAGCAGTTTAAATATGGCAATGCCACAATATGACCCACATCTTGTAGACAGGGATAGCACATTTTAGATGAAAGCAGTCTTGCTTTTCTAATACTTCACAATCTCTGTATCAACTATTGATATTATACTGTATGCCAGGAAAAATACAATCTGAAATGGCTACATGCTGTTGAATAAAGAGAACACCCTTGGGTGATGTCCTATTTGCCCCTCCCCACTCCTTCACAACCCTGCACTAGGCAGTATAGTCTTCTTGCCCTATCACTATTTGTTTCCTATAGTTTACACAATGACGAATGGAATAGCTAAGATGCTTTATGCAGTATGGTGTTGGATGCTATATACTAGATACTATATATAAAATAACTATTGACTTATTTCTTTGGGATAATATATAGTATCGGCAGTATCACTCTGATATGTTATATTAGCTGATATTGATGCAATAGTAATCTTTCTCTGACTGAGCATAGCATTAATGTAATCCCTGCACTCTTAAGCATAACCCCAGTAAAATCTCTTAAAGCCCTGGCTAGCCATCCAGTGTGAAAGTGTATTAGGGCCTAAGCCTCCTGTAATCCTGCTATTATTCGAGTTGACATAATCTGTACCCTGTGCCTTAAATGTGATCGCTAATCGGCTATGAGCTGGCATATTCATGTTATATTTGGTTCATTTCCTTGGCAGAGCGTCGTGCCAGAGGCACATAACGATGTTGATGCTGCGAAACCGACCGGACATTCAGTTGTGGAAAATGGGCATCAGTCTTACACTGGTAAGTATGGAGGAAAATAGTACAGTATCACTTACTTTTAAAGGTAGCTCTTTTGGATAAACACTACAGGTTTTCCTTGATGCCTTTGTATTTAGTTGGTGTGATGCCTATATAGAGTATTGGTAGACAGAATGTGTCTTCTTATGTAGAATTATATAATATTTATTCAAAGTAAACCCTGTATATGTTCTAAAGCGAAACCTTGCTATTTGTTTTACTGATGTTGTCTGATTTACAAATCACTTTGCCAATTGAAGTCTTCTTGCCTAATTCTTTTCCCATACATGTTCAACAGAGAAGGCCAAGGCCCCATTGGATTCTGTCGCTGAGGCTCCCACAGCTCCATCACACGAGCACTTACCAGCCATGTCAGTCCGAATGCCTCACTTGCCGGTCACTGCAGTCAAAAAAGTTTGTGGAGAAAACCACTCCACCACCTCCAATGGTAGCAACCGTCTACAGGCCTCCGAACCAAAGAGTCCAGTGGAGATGCCATCAAAACAAAGCAATACCCAAGGTGAGAACGGAAAAGGAAATTCCGGGTTAAGTCTCTCATCACATCATACGTTCACCTAAAGACTTGCCAGCGTTTCACGTTTTTATTGAGTTCCATTGTTTTATGACATTTTAAAAATACTCCTCAAAATATTCATGAGAACATAGATCCATATCCCATTACCAAAAGAATGATGAGTTCAGCAATCAAAGATAAAGTTCATCTTTGCTGACGATTCAACTAGTCTAAGAATAATGCTCCAAAAGTGTGTATAAAACATAACTTTTACTTTATCTGTTTAAAAATAAATGATCAAGCGTGTAAATGCTAAAAAAACAGCTGGACCGCTGTCCCAGCTGTAGACCAGTCTTGTGCCTGTGGAGACACCACACAAAAGGATGATGGACAAACACAATACACCAGCTAACAGCAAGTATTAAAACTTGACAAGATTTGGGGGTCTTAACTTAACTTATCAATGCGGTTAGTGCTTAGGTGTTGATCCAATTAGATCTTTTTGGTCCAAATCCGGTCCTTGTGATATGTCAACACCTGGGCTTGGAATCAATAGGCTTCAAGGTTCACAAATAGGCAACAGGGGGGAAGGATACATGTAGGTTGGGGCAAATCAAGACCCAATTGCAAGTGTGTGCCTATGTTGCGGTGTGCATGTAAATGTTTAGTAGCTAGAAGTAGTAGAAGGGAGGAAATAGAGTTGAGAGATTTGTAGTCCAATGTGCAGTATAATTAGCTTTATAATGGTTCACATCCTTCATTCTTTAGTATGTCAGGTTGGATGCTGCGGCTCCCTGACATTGTGGGCCCCATAGCAGCTTCTACCACTGTCTTTTAGTTATTTTACTTTTGCCTGCTGGCACCAGCCTTTTGTTTTTTCTTTGGAGCTGGTTAAACATTGTTAAGTAAATCCTACATAATTGCTTAAGTTATCCATCAAAGTGTCAGATCACGCTTCTGTAAGTGATAATTTGGTGAAAATAATAGGTTATTAAGGGTTAATTGGAACTGTTCTTAACAAAAAGTGATAGGTATAGTAGATTATTGATGTAATATACTGTATAGTGCAGTTCATGCTGTGCCATGCACATTTTTCCCTCTAAATCTTAATAAAGGGCTTGGACTACATTTTACATATAATGCCTTTTCTCCAGGATCTAGACACAAATCATCAAAGGAGAATGAGGATCCCATGTCCACCCACATGAATGGAGGTCAAGTATGCACACAGGTGCTGTATTCATTTCTGTAGGACTTCCTGAGATAGGTGAGGCTTTTGCTTATCTTAGGCAGCCCAACAGAGATAAAGGTTGCGGCAGCACGCATACTAGACTGCACTTCATTTATATGGGGGGGGGGGGAGTTGGGCATTAGTTGTCGTGATTGCTAAAAGATCCCAGTGGTTGGAACCCCACCAGTTCTGCACTTACATATAGCCGATTAATCTTATAGCTGGTACCCTGAGGCAGGTTATTTTATACTGAAGAACTAATACAAATTTTAATATAGAAAAGCTGCTGCCCTTGAGCATTAAAGGGGTTTCCACTTTCAGCAAATAATTTATATTGTTTGTGTAATGAAGAGTTATGGAGTTTTACAATATACTTTCTGTATCAATTCCTCATGGTTTTCTAGATCTCTGCTTGCCGTCCTAGGAAGCTGTGGATTGTAATCTGTCCATGGTTCTGTGATGTTACACAGATGCACGGCTCGTTAGAACACACAGCAGATTCCCATTTCAGCAAATAAATGCTATTCTTTGTATAATGAAAAGTTAGACATTTTTCCAAAATACTTTATGTATCAATTCCTAACAGATTTCTAGATCTCTGCTTGCTGTCATTCTATACAAAGCTTCTAGGTTTACTACTAGTGGACAGAATTCTCACCATGGTCACACAGGTGCACAGCTTGTTAAAACGCACAGCTCTGATTATTCTCTGATTATAACGAGTAGTGCACCTGTGTGACCATGGTCATATTTCTGACCACTGGAAGTAAACATAGAAGCTTTCAATAGAATGACAGAAAGATGGTATGTGCGCATGTGAAGGGCTGCCATCAGGGGGGGTTGCATTATCATTCTGTGGGGGTCAGGGGGCCCACAATATTTGCCAGTCAGGGGCACCAAACTTAGTGGCAGCCCTGCGTATGTACATATGTGCTGATACGTGCATATATTCTCACCTGAGTTGCAGGTCAGTGCAGGTATTTGGGGAAATGCAGAACTTTTTGAAAAGTTGCTGTCAGGATTGACTTGTTGAACCAGCTTTTGGTTATGAGCTCTATAAAAATCAGTTTATTTTGCATTTTCTTTTTAAAATATTCAGGAATTAGCCCACAACAATAGATAGATAGATAGATAGATAGATAGATAGATAGATAGATAGATAGATAGAGATATATATAGATATAGATATAGATATCTTTTTAGTGAAGTATTTGCTCACCATGTATCTGACATATGGTTTATTATGCTAAAATGTCAGACTTGTCAAGTGCAGCATTGGCTCTCTGAATAAAGTATGTGAAAAAACATTTTTGCCTGACATTTTCCTATGTGTATATGACAGGCTAGTACAATCTGCTTTAAAACCCAATCTGGCTAACAAATAGAACTTTTCAGCTGCTGACCGACTGGTGAACCAAAGGGTAAACATAGTGGAAGCAAGCAGAGTATACTGGCACATGTACAAGTAAGAGATAGGGTGAAATATTTTTTTTATATAAGACCCTGGAATATCACGATACTTCATGTTATGGCATTGAGTTATGAACAGTTATGAGTCCTTCCACCTGCATAGAATTTGAATAGTCACCAGTATTATCAGTAACTTACGTTGTACGATTGGCTTCCTGTTAACAAGAATTAATATAAATATAAAGCAATGCTAATAGATGATTATGGAAAATATAACTTTACGGGGCAAAAGTATAAAGTGTCTAAAAGATAGACACTCCAAAGTTCAACGATGGTCTCAAACTGCAATAGGTCTATTAAAGCGTCTGATGCTGAATGTTAACTCTAAGTTTAACTTTGTAACTTGTATATTGATAGCTTATATAAGTGTTGGTGAACCTATGGCACGGGTGCCAGAGGTGGCACTAGGAGCGCTCTCTGTGGGCACCCAGGCCTTCTCCCCATCACAGAGTTAACTAGACAGAACTCAAGACTTCCACTGGCAGTCCCAGGCTGCACAGGACGTGCCACACGCGGCACCATTTTAAAGTAACACATCCTTGGCTACCTGGGACTACAGAAGGAGTGTGGTAAGAGCTGGGAAAAATGACTGAAAGCTGAGACAGAGCAAGGAGCAATAAGTTACTGCTTAAATTGCCATGTTGGCACTTTGCAATATATACGTTGGTTTTAGTAATTGGTTGGATACTCTGTCGTTAAAAGGTTCGTCATTACTGGCTTATATTGTCACCAACTTTTACTAAAATAAGCTAACACCCCCTCAGGTAGATTATAAAATCATTTTTTTTAGCAGACCCTCTTTGTTATCAGTGGCCAACCCTTTTAATATAAAAGTCCACGGGAGGAGTCGGTCACGGGACCCACAGAATGACTCTGGACTTCCTGTAAGCTCCCGTGTTCTGCTGACTTGCAGTGGATGGAAGGGGCCATGCAGTCATTACTGTCTGCATGCCCCATCCATCAAAACCACTCCTGTATCAGTGGTCGGAGGGGTGCCAAGGACATCTGCATGCCCTTCCAACCACTAATATCCCCCTTCATCTGCTGGAAACCAGCAGGACACAGGATGTGATAGGAAGTCCTGCTTCTGGCAGGTCACATGTCCAACTCTACTTTTTAAGTGCCATGGATAAACCCTCCCCCCTCAATGATGCCATCAGCATAGGCTGACCAACACCCTGACAAGTTAATATTTTCATGGAGCGCAGCCTCATTTTTTGAATTATGATATATACAGCTAAATCCTGTCATAAACCATAACCCTGTGAGATCCCAGAATGCATTGATATTTGTTTGAAAAGGGATATAACATTTTATTAAAAAAAAAAAAAAAAAGCCCTTCCTCCCTCCCCAGGCTGCGCTGGTACAGTCTTGCACCTTCCCAATAAAACAGGTGTTGTTTAGATGACGACATTGTGAATACTTACTGATGGCCTGGATCCTGTTCAGATGAAATCTAGGAATCTAAACACTTTATTCCATCTTTTCTCTCTGCTTTGTGTATCTGCTAGGTGCTGTCAGGACGTGGAATGCCAGCGTTGTCAGGACAATGGGTGTAACGACAAACTCTGGTGAGAATCTCCTTGTGTTACTACTCAAACTCTGTGCCGTAAGGCAGAGGATTATCTGATGACATGTGAAATATAGCCATTACATAGAAACTATTAGGAACACAGTTGATACCTTATTTTAATGTGCTGCAGGCACCAGTTATAACACATAATCCCAGCAAGGTGGAATTTATCTACATGTGCTTGTCATTTAGTAACCTTCTCCTCTTTCAGTATAAACCTGGTGTAAGTTATGATGTAATAGTGTGTTTTGTGTCTGTGGTAATTCATGCCTGAAAAGAACATTGACAGCATGTGCAAGTGAATAAATATAGAGAGAGAATTTTTTTTATAACATTTAAGGGCCCCTTTTTTTCTGAAATATATATTTAAGGAAAAAATATAATGATGCTCCACTGATATATTGACAAGTTCTCTTTAAATTCCATAAAAACTGCCACCCTCCAATATATAACTTTAAGGATTGCTGCCCTTACAGACAAGAGCTTGTGTATTTTAGTTTAACCTGAAGCTTTACTTCACTTCTGAGCTACTCAGAAATCAGAAATTTCCATAAAACCCGATTTCAATTGTATTTGTCTTAATTTAATGCAACATTCAATTACCGGTAATAGATTTATGATATTTTTCTGTTTTCCAGAAAAAAGCACATCTACTACAAAATCTGCACAAAGTTACAGTGTTTCAAGCTCTTCAGTCATCTCTGAAAGGTAGGGATTGTTGCTCCTGAGATTAATGTATCAAAAACAAAACAATTTTATTTAGGTATAGTCTCTAAAGGGGTTTTCCCATGAAAGAAAGTTCAAAAATTTGTATCCCCTAGTGATGTTTACACAATAAACATAATTTTTAACTCCTTATTTTTCAGTGTTAGTTTTATTGCTGTTTTTGGTCCTATCACTCCCTAGACAGGTCAGTGTAAGAATCCAGAATGTGGACAAGCACTAGCTGAGAAGAAACTTTATGATTCCTCTGTGCTTTGAGGTGCTGTGTGCTGACAATGTGCTTAGATTGTCATAGTATAGGGTTTATGTACACTTCTGAACATTCTACTAGTATCTGACACATAAAAAATAGAGATGAGACAGATCAAACATGAGAGATGATGAGATCAATGAGATGGATATATAACAAAATGACACTCTCAGCTCTGCTCCCTTACCCAAGCAATAAAACACACTGTCAGCTCTGTTATAAAGACCTGTAGAGTAAGTCTCTGCACTCTGCTGCTTGCTGGCAGGAAGTGCCGTGTCTAAGCTGGTCTTGCAGTGGGGGAAGGGCAGGAGGCAGAGAGCACTGCATCGTGCAGACAAGAGGAGCTATTCATGAGAGGAATCCGACCATAGTCAGAAGATTTACAGTCATATCCAGGTACAAACAAAATTGTATACACCAGTGACAGGTTGAAAGTATATTTGTAAAAATATCCCTTCAAGAAAAGAATCCTGAAGGGCATAAAATATCAAGTTCAAACTTAATATTAAAAAAGAGAAAAGAAAAAACATTGTCCAGGAATTGTGCAGCAGTTTTGTGGTTTGCAGTTGTTGCAGGGGAAAACTTGAATGTTTCACCCAGAAGCATTGGTAAATGGCTGTGCAGAAAGATCCTGTAAAGGAACAATACCCATGAAGAAGCATAGGGGTGAATGTTGCTTTTCAAAGTTTTCATGAATCACACCATTTTTAATCACAAATCGGTGGTGTCAGCAGGTGAAACTGGTAGAGTAATAGTATTGGCAATTCTATTATTCTACCAGTTTCACCTGTTATAGCCTACAAAAGGAGGCAACAAGAAAACTAAAATCCTGGCAGGTGCAGGGCGCTCCTTCCCTTCTGCGCCCTGCTAAGCGCCCATAAAACAAGTAACGTCCACATGGGGGGGTCTCTGTCCACAGGAGAAATTGTAGAACAAATTTTATGGTGGGTTTTCTATTTTTATCTTCTGGAAATGTGTAAATTTTAGGGCTAAATGAACGTATAAGGGAACAATATGACCATTCTAAATTTCACCTCCATTTTGATTCAATTACTATGAAGATCTCAAGAGGTTAACAATCTTCCTAAAAGCTGTTTCTGATAGGTTGAGGGGTGCAGATTAGAAAATGGGTTGGTTATATAGGGGGTGTTGATGCTAAATATGTAAAATTTCATTCAAACAGTATTTATCCCCAAAATGGTCAATTCTGAAAATACGGAAAATCGATATTCTATTTGCAAGCCGCGTGACGTCAAAATAAATTATCCAGACATTTCAAAAATGATGAAAAAGTAAAGTAGACAAATGGGAAATGTTATTCGGCAAGTTATCCGATTGATCTTTGGAGGACCTTCTGCTGGCCCCATGATTCTCTGTGTACAGAGGCACACTGGAAAGAAGCTAAAATGATGCAAATTTTCCACCTTTCTACTGTGTTGCTGTCCTCCGGAGGTCAATATGATTGAAAGTTGAATTACAGGGAGCAATAAGTTACTGCTTTAAGTTTTGGTTGGCACCTCGCGATAAATAAGGGGGGTTTTGGACACTCGTCCGCTAAAAGGTTAGCCATCACTGCCCATGAAGAAGCATAGGGGTGAATGTTGCTTTTCAAAGTTTTCATGAATCATGCCATTTTTGGTCCCAAATCAGTGGTGTCAGCAGGTGAAACTGGTAGAATAATATAATTGCCAATACTATTACACCAGGTTAAATATGAAAATGAACTTGTGTATATTCAAGAGACATGAAATGCAGTAAAAGGGGTTTTGCACATTCACCAAATTTTTGATAATATTTGTGTCATGAAAAGTTATACAATTTTCCAAAATACATTCTGTATATTTTCCTCACGGTTTTCTTTTTCTCTGTTATTCCAAAGGAAGCTTCGTTGTTTACGTCTAGTGGACAGACATCAGTCAGTGGTCACACAGGTGCACGGCTCATTATGACACACCGCTCTGATTACTATGTGATACTAACAAGCGGTGCACCTGTGTGACATCACATGACCATCCATGGATTTCTATTAAACCATGAGGAATTGATATTGAAGGTAATTTGGAAAATTGTATAACTGCTATCCATTACACAAACAATATCAATTATTTGCACAACCTCTTTAATGTTCCATATAAATAAATAGTTGATGTCATCTTCTTATTTATAATTCTATCCGTACACTTAAAACAGCATTAACGACCCTTTCACCGTCAGTTTTTGTTCAGTATTTTGCAATAGTATTTGTAAGCCAAAATCAGAAAGGAGTCCAAAACATGTAACTGATAAAGATCATTGCATTTTCTCCTTTTTTTCTGTGAAGGTTTCACTTCGGAATGTGGTTTACAAATCCTGATATGAAATACTGTCAGTTGTAAAGTGGCCTTACATGAACGTTCAGCCGTGTAGTGCATGAGAGGAGAAAGCAAAAATCAAAAACAAAAAAAGCTTTATACAAACCTGTATAATATAATCAGAAACCATAGTGCTACTGTTTGCTTGGGATGTTCTACATGTATAAGTAGTTTATGGGTTGCTTATATTATCAATTCTATCTGCTGAGCAGCGGATTTGTACCTAATCCCGTCCTTTAGACAAAAATCGGTAAAACCTGTAAAATAAAAAAACTGCGTAAATCCCTGAACCAGTTATCACAAGTGTTGGCACATTCTCTGCACCCAGTCAGTCTGGATTCCTGTCACAAAAGAAAAAAAATCTTTCATCTCTCTTCAACTGTAAAGATGGCAGTTTCAAAATCATAAAGCAAAAATTTCATAAAACCTTTAAAAAATGGTGAAAACAAAAGAGAGATCCCACCCCAAAACTTGTTATTCTGGATGTTCAAGTATTCGCATGGTTCTCTGTCTCTCCTGATATGTAATGCAGCCGCTGACAATGAGTGATTGATGACTTGGCCGGTAGATTAGGACATGTCTTATTTAGGAGAAATGGTCCCTTTACAAGAGCTTCTTGGAATTGTTTGAACATGTAATAAATTTTACACTTTGCTGAAGACTGTAATTTAAAGAAAAAACAGAAGTTACATACATATATATAGTATGTGCTGAAATGACCTAGTGTTTATATCTATTTTGAGGGGTGGCGTCTCAGGTTTTTGGTGATGTAAAATAGAGATCCTGGTGCTTGGTCTCTTACTGATGCACTTACTGTAATTTTTGTAAAATGTGTTGTAGTCAATGGCATACGACCTCTGTTTAGTCATCGGTATGCAATGGGGCATATTTATCATACTCCAGCGCTCTGAGCCACTAAGTCGCAGAGGGATACATCAAGAGGCCTGTATCTGTGCATGGCCTGGCGTAGAAATAAGCACAGCCGGCGACAGTAACACCCCGAGCCAGCCCAGTCCCAGCCGGCCGAGCGGAGGGCACCCCCTTCGCGCACCACTAGCTTGAAGGTGGCGGAGAGGGCCAAAAAGTTGCAAGGGCTATCAATACGCTAGCATTTGCGATTATTTCAGGGCCTCTGCTCCACTGAAGTGGTGCAGATGTCCTGATAAATATGCCCAATGAGTTTTTTTGTTTCTTGGGAGGTCCATGTTAATCCTCTCGAGGACGACGACATAATGGCAGATTTATGTTAGTTGGGTGTAATTGTTTTTGTTTGTTCTGGTTTGCGCCTTGTTTAACTTAGTATTCGCAGCCTGTAATCTATTTCCAGATGTTGCACCAAAAAGTAGCAAAAAATGTATTTTTTTTTTAGGTTGCGCCTACAAAGTCACAAATTTACTACAGACCTTGCCAAGATTTAGCTAAATAGCAAACCCCTATAATAACTGGCGCATTATTTGTGACCAATATTTGACCAATGTTATTTTTGTTTTTTAAGTAGTATAAGGGATAATTTTATACTCAAAAGGCCCACATTTATTAAAATGTTTGCACCAGTTTTCTGTCTGACTTTGGACTGAAAAGAATGTACAAACTGCTCGTACATGTATTTATAAAGTGTCTGCGTCAGTGTCCGTTTGCACACTGTGCCTGCCTCCTCCCAAAATTCTGCACCTAAAGGGGTGTTGCTGTCTACCTTGTGTGCTATCTGATGAATCATCATTTTTAATGGAATACAGAAAAGTCACAGTTTGTTGCTATTATCTCAAAATGCTTGATCATATGTTGCAGCCTCCGAAACTGTAAGCGAGTGGAACCTTTTGCTTTGTATTATATGGGAGTTGTGTTGCAGAGTCGCACCGTGACTCGACAGAATTGTGACACACGCTCTATGTTAACGGTGCACCAAAAAAAACTTGGTGCCCACTTCCCGAGCAGAGCAGGGTACGCCAAATTCATGAAGACTGTGCACTAGTATTTAATAATATGGCGCACTCTGCATATTGGAGAGGCAAACTCCAAGGGGGCGGGGCACATAACTAAGGAGTATTCAAAACTCTTGTTGGGGAGGGATGGAATACAAGTTACTATAAGTTATGATACCAAGTTGCCTCCTCCCCTTTGTAGAATAATCTTTGCAGTGGTTCCTGAGCATCCCTTTATAAAACCTATGATGTGTTCTCTCCAGTCTATAGGTTCTTAGGTGCCACATAGTTGCTGGAAAATATATATATTTCTGTATATCATTAGGCGATATATTCTCTTAACTTGGGGTTTACTGCTTAAAACCATGGAGTCATCTATGACATCTGCAATCTGCCCATGAGTAATGTTATTGCAGGCTGGAATGTTTCTTTACTAACTCGGCTACAATTCCTTGTAAAGTTGCAGTGTGTTTTATGGTACGTGCGCCTGCATTTCCTTGCATGTCATTGTTACAGTACCTTTAAGTCAAGCGGCAAGAGGCGTCGTGTCGTTTTCCATTAGATGGTTTATACTTTGTTTAATTTACCTCTCAGGCATATGAAAAAAGGAAAGAAAAGCTGTCAGTCTGTCACATGTACCTGCACACAATTGTAATTATTACACCACCATTGACAAAGCTAAACACACTGTCAGTGAATGTAAAACACTTGTCAAGAACTAAAATAAACCTTGTAAATCCCATGTTAACCAAATGCAAGGTATTCGGAGAAGAAATTGTTAATTAGAATAGTAGTAAAGGCTTCTGTAGTTTGGATATCTTGTCCCCCCGCCCAAAGAATGTGCTTGTTATATTAGTAGGAACACTAATACGCAACATTCATGGACCTGGTGTCTATTTAATAATTAGGACAGGTTGTTCTTAATGTTCTTGGCTCTGGCCTATAGATCTTCTGTATCAGGGTTTTTATGATGCTTTTTACTAGGGATTCCAGGTGACATCCTTTGACAAGTGATGAACTTCACCACAAGGAGTCACAAGAAGTTATCATATAAGATCTGCAGGCAGCATGTTGTAGAGCAGGAGGAGATGAGCAGAATAATATATAATTTTTTGTGGATTTAGTATTTTCCCATCTAGACTATTAATGACATTATCCCTGGCTCTGCGTTTATGCAGCTATTTGGGAACACACCTGAGTGCCAAGTCCTTTCCTACTCAACTGTATGAGAGCACCAAGCGTATAGTGTTGGCCGCTTTCGGTGTTTCTACAAAGTTAGGCTACATTCACACGGCCGTATGGGGGACGTATATATAGCCGGCGATGGGCGCGAGGCGCTGCACCGTACCGTTAGCAGTTACTAGTTACGAATCTTTTTCTGTGTATCTTGTTCAGCTATTCTTTTAATCAATTCTTTGTTTCCATCCTTTAACAGGCTACAAAAATGTGTTGTGCTATTTTGGCAGCTCAGACAATAGTGTGATTACATTCTTTGGAAAAAGTTATGTATTTGTATGAATTCTTATGATTCTCTGGCTAATACAATGACCTTTTTCAGTAGTGAGTGATGTAAAGTTCACAAAAAGAATAAAGACCACTGTTGTGACCGTAGGTGGTACGTCTGCTTTCCATGATATTATAGGATTTATTGTTCATATTACAGACTGCAACCCATTATTTGTAATGTGATGTTCTTGTAGCCCATTAGTCAATGTTGTCTTTGTTTTTTTTCTTTGCAGCACAGACCGATATTTCGATGTTACTCCCAAATCTCACTCTCCGCCTCCAGCTCTGAGTCGTCAACCGGAGAAGAAACGTGAGCTAATGAGGTCACAGACATTGCCAAGATCCTCGGGAACTCAAGTCCGCAAAGCTTTCTTTGAGAAGTTTGAACAAGACAGTGGCAAGTAAGAGAACCATTTGCATTCACACTGTTCTGTAACACATAAACACTAAGTTGTTATGGACTGGGGTTATGATCGCTGGTAATGTAACAACTATTACAGTTTCGGTCCTTCAGTATGGCCAGCAAACAGAGAATCCTTGCATCATATTTCTGTATGATGCAAGGACTCCCACCCACTGCGCTTTTAGTCCAAGTGACCAGCTTGCGGTTCCGTTTCTGTGGGTCGAACACGTTTATGTTCAGCCGGCTTTGGTCTGTTGAAATGTGCCATAATTCTGCATCATATTCACGGGTGTAACAAAACGCATAACAACACAATTGAGGATAAGAGGAACTAGAGCCTGGCGTGCCTTCAAATAAAAGATAGAAACGTAAAAAGGATTAAAGGAAATCTAGCATCAAAATCAAGCAGGATTCACCAGGAACACTTACTCTTATATCCAGGCACCATGACTTTGATAATATGTGTTATCCATGGCCTCCTTCCTTCAAAAATTAACTTTTGAAATTATTCTGATGTGCCAGAAAGACTCTGGAGGCGTTGCCAGAGCCCCTAGGTGCTGTAGCTACACAGGCTGTCACATGTTTCCCCTCCCACTGTGTGAGCTTACAGCAGGCAGAGAGGGGAAGTGCCAACAGAGCATGGTGAGGGGGAGACAGTGTAGCAGCCTGTGAAGCTACACCATGGAGGGCTCTGGATAGCACATAGCACTTTTTAGCATATTCTTAAACTTGATTTTAGAAGGAATGAGGCCACGGATAACAAATTTAAGAAGATTACCACAGTCACATTGCTTGGATCTAGGAGAAGTGCCCCTGGTTTATCATGCTGGATTTTAATGGCAAAGATAAAAAACGATGTTACTGTATGCAAACAAATGGATAATGGAAATAGAAATGTAAAAATAAAATCTAGCGCTTATGGCATTTACCTATATTGTGTCTTATCTGTGTGTAAATTACACAATAAATTTACAATTTACAATAAAGAATGATACATTACTCATGCCTATATGGAAGTGCACACAGAATATAAGGAGATTTACCTTTTGGCAATACAATTCAAGCTCAGTTAGGTTCTACATTTTTTAGAGACAGGTACAGGATGATTATCTCTTGGGTAAATATGCACTGGATATTAATCTTGTGAGTACATGCTTAGAGAATTTCAGCTGACTGCATATTATTTAGCATTTCATACACCAGCGGTTATTACGTTCTTAAAAAATATTTCTGTGTGACTGATTTATTGCATCCATAGTTTACTGTTTTCCTGTCTTCTGTACTAACCTAAAATAAGACATGGGAACCCATTAGGATGTTTATGCTGCATTAATGGATTAATGCATTATTAATGGTTATACATATTGCCGGATTGATGGCCGAACAGTCAATCCGGCAAATTGATGCAGCTAGCCATGGCTATGATTGGCCAGGAAAACGGCAATGTTCACTGTGATATCCACCTAGGAAGGTGCAGAGGGCACAATGAAAATTTTAAAATGCATCAGATTGATTGATTAAATTCCAAAGTTTCCTACCCGTTTCAAATAACCATACTCTTCATCAAAGCTACATACTGTTAGTAAATGAGGTGCCGCATATAAAGTTATTTTTTACAGTATAGTGACATGGAATGCAATGCAGTGACCTCCGCTCCTTGGCCACGGCACAATCACTGAAATTTAATGAATACTCTGAAATAATCTTTATTTATTATTTTTTATAAAGTTTACAGTTTATTTTATTTTAACAATTTTTGACATCTACTACCACCATATCATTGAATTGACATAATCAAGAAATTAACCAAGTCATTTCTGAAATGTGGGTTTAATTGAAGTTATCACTCTATATACTGTATATTAACCCCCCCCCCCCCTTGCAGTGCTGCCTGCACTGTCTGATCTTCTCCACATGACGTAAACCATCTGTACCTTCAACCCCATGGGTGGCCTTTTCCTATTCATTATTATAAACCATCCATGTTTGGATATATGTTTATATTAAATGATAAGCTGCTATATTATGCATGGAGACATTTACAGCAAGTTAAACGTAAACTTGGGAGTGTTCAATCCTATGGAAAGTGCAAGTTGTGTGGTTGGATGTAATAACCTTATGAGCTATGGGGCCATTGAGAGATGTTTGTTTTCATTTCATTAATCCTAAAAGTACATTTTACAATTGTTTACACCACCAAATAGTGATGCGCCATATACAGGGATGAACCTAAACTCTCTGCTGCCTTAGGCAAGCAATATAGAATTGCACCCCCTCTGCTTCTTCCAGAAGTAATATGAGGTTGTTTTTTTAGTAAATGAGTGCTCCATGCAGTTTCACACACCTGTGCTGACAGAACGTGTGACGAGGCACCCCCGATGCTGCCCCCCATCTTCCTGCAGGTAGTGCTGCCTCTCCATGCACCCGGCATGTGACGTAATACTACGTCACATGTCGGGAAGGGGTTAAAGGGGTTGTCCACTTTCAGCAAATATTTGATATGGTTTGTGCAAGGAAAAGTTATCCAATTTTCAAATATACTGTCTATCAATTCTCACGTTTTTCTAGATTTCTGCTTGCTGTCCTGCTAAAAAAGCTTCTTTGTTTACTTCCAGTGGAAAGAAATCTGTCCATGTGATGTGATGGACATGCAGGTGCAGGAGCCATTATTATCACAGAGGGTAATAAAAGCTGGGTGATAATAACGGCTCCTACTCCTGCACCTCCATCACATCACATGTTTCCTTACACAAACCATATCAAATATTTGCTGAAAGTGGACAACCCCTTTAACTAAATAACCAAAAATGAAACCTTAGGGTGATGTCACACGTGCCGCTTTGTCTGCGTTTGCAAACGCAGGCAAAGCCGCACCCACCGGGGTGGGCCGCAGCCTAATCGCATCGGCGTTTCTATGGAAATGCCTGCGATCGGGAACGAACCACCGGTGTTTTGCGTTAATTTTGCAAACGCAGACAAAGCGGCACGTGTGGCATCACCCTTACACAGTTCCAAGAATATACAAGAATGTTGTATCTGTTTTGTCTTATTGACCCAAATATGTCATTTGGACTGCACAGTAATAGCCATGAAAACAAAGCACATAAGAAAGTGCTTCGTACTATATAAAATTCAAGGTCTTAATCAGACCAATATCCTTATCCAGTGGCTGGTGAGCTGGCAGCCTTTTACGGGGACTAGTTTTCTCTTTATGGTCATGCAGACTATGAAGGGAAGGGATAAAATAGACTAATAGTTGTATTAAATCCAGAGTTATATCTAATATATTATCACCTGCAGAATGGTGCCTGTTGCTGACAGGTTCCCTTAGAAGTTGTATTTACTATTTTCATTTTAACTGGTGATGGGACGGTTTTATATTTAATTATTTTCCCTGTAAAAACCTTTTTATTGTTTGTTTGATTTATTTCTTTATAGAATATTTTTCCTTTTAATTTCCTGTGTGAGAAGCCTATTGCTCCTGTGCTGTGTAAGCAGGGTCTTTGAATATTAATCTCCCCTTTATGCTATTTTTAGAGGCAAGGGGGAATCCAAGGTGAAGCTGAAAAGGTCTCAGAGTTTTGGAGTCGCCAGCGCCAGCAGCATTAAGCAGATCCTCCTGGAATGGTGCCGCTCTAAAACGATTGGCTACAAGGTAAAATTTGGACTCCCCCGCAAAACCTTTGTCTGTGCCAGATACTTGTCTGTACAGCTGTGGAAAAGGAAGTAAACGTGAGATGAAAAGCATGACTTCTGATATAAAAGAGACATCAGTCTCCAGCATCTTCCCTACATTCGTATGTGTAGCACAGAAAAATTACAGTGATGATATTTAAAGCCTTAGAGCCATGGGCAGCAGGCAATGTCTATAATATTTCATGTACAGTGATATGCAGCAGTCATAATACTGCCATACAGTATCCACATAAAAAGCCATATTCACGATTCTGTCTTTGAGTGCCCATATAATACTTCCATAAAAATTCCCAAATAATACTTAATGTGTAGACATTGGGAGGATTTCTAAAAAACAGGTGCATCAATCGCCATCTCACAAAGTTCCAACTGCCCAGCAAGTTGCGGGGAATATCCATCGCCTATTCGTATATCCAGTGAACAACCTTGAGGTTGAATTGTGCTATAACCTGCATCAGGAAGTGGCGCCTGTGAGTAGCTTGAAATAGTCCATGCACCTCCCTGCCAACTTACCCTGGGGGTGGCGTAAGGAATGGAAGTGGCAATATGACTTTTTTTGGATTGTGGGCTAGTACAAGCCTTGACAAATCCCCACCACGGAAAGTAATATGCACAGGGTCCGAGCAAATAAATGCTTAAACTTCTGTGTTTTGTATCACTTGAAACTCCCATTTCATGAAAAGGACTGCCATTTATGAACCTTGACTTAGTTTAAAGGAAATCTACCATCAAAAATCAAGTATAATAAACCAGGGACACTGACTCCTAGATCCAGAAATTGTAACTGTGGTAATCTTCCTGTATTTATTATCCATGGCTTAAAATTATGCTAATGAACCAGAAGGGTGAGGGTTACTAGAGGTCCTCTGTGCTACTGTATCTTCACAGTTCACTGTCTCCCCCTCCACACTGCTCCCTGAGCCCTTCTCCCTCTCCCCGTCTCATGTAGTTTCACACAGCAGAGGAAGTTAACATCTCACATAGCTCACAGTGTAACAGCCTGTGAAGCTACAGAATGGAGAGGCTCTGGTAGAACCCCCAAAAAACACTCAGGCTCATTAATATACTTTTAAAATTAGATTTTAGAAGGAAGGAGACCATGAATAACAAATATAACCACAGTCACAGTGCCTGGATGTATGAGTAAGTGTCCCTGGTTTATCATGATGGATTTTTTTTCTTTTAAACTGTTTATTGAAGAAAAAGATCCACAAGTACATTGTGAACAGAGCACAGAGAGATACGCAAAAATTGTACATCCAGGAATGAGAGAATGTTATAAACACATTTCCGCATTTGCCATGTGTATGTGAGTCCTACCATCTTAGGGCAATACATTTTCTGACCATTAAAAGTGACTTGCACAAATATTCTATATTAGTGAGACCAGACGTCCTCAGGTAGCAACCCAAGAAGACATAATTGTTTAAGTTATCATGTCCGATTTTAATGCTAGATTTGCTTTAACAAGTTGGTGGTGGTCCTAGATTCCAGCACTGTGAGTCCTGGTCATTTACAGTATAACAAATCAGTTGTAAATGTAATTTCATGAGAAACTTATGTTTTACTGTTTCCTGTCCGTACCGGGTTCGGATCGGAACACATGGCAGGTACTTAATGCACACCCTTATGTGTATGTTGCATATAGCAGCTCAAGAGACTATGATGTCCACACACTTGTTCAAAATTTGATCATCTGACCTTTGTCCTAGATAAGCAAAAAGTGAATGCAAACAAAAATGCATAAAGCACGTTAAGGTGTCCTCATGGCCAGGAGTCCAGATCACTCCATCTACTTTTTATCCTTGTGCATGGATGCATTAGTGTTTTTTGTGATATTGTTTAGGATAGATGGTTTTTCTTTAGAATGGCATATTTGTGAGTAATTTTTATTACAAACATGTATCAGATATAGTACATTGTATTTTTATATGAGTCATAACGTGCAGCTTTTATGATTGCTATTTCAGAATATTGACCTGCAGAACTTTTCATCCAGCTGGAATGATGGGATGGCTTTCTGTGCCCTGGTCCACTCTTTCTTCCCAGAAGCTTTCGATTACGATGCTCTGGTGCCTTCAAATCACAAACAGAACTTTGAACAAGCGTTCTCTACAGCCGAGTAAGTGTCCTTTCTATATCTTTATTACTGTGTACTGATATTAACAGTGGTGTCACTAGATGCTGATGGGCCCCAGTGTAAAGTCTGTGCCAGGCCCCCGACTATGATGTATGGTTTAAAGCACCCCCTACCTAAGGACACCCAACTTACAGATGACGCCTAGTTACAGACGGACCCCTCTGCCCACTGTGACCTCTGGTGAAGCTCTGGATGCGTTACTATTGTCCCAGACTGCAATGATCAGCTGTAAGGTGTCTGTAATGAAGCTTTATTGATAATCCTTGGTCCCATTACAGCACAAAATTTAGAAAATCCACTTGACACTGGGACAAAAAATTTTTTTCTGGAGCTACAATTAAATATGAACTTACAATAAAATATACAATTCTGACTTGCATACAAATTCAACTTAAGTACAAACCTAGGGAACTTATCTTCTATGTTACTCAAGGACTGCCTGTAATCTAGTCTATGTAATCTAGGAACATACATTCCTTTAGTAGGAGGTTGATATTAACCCTTTGATGACTGCCATACATGTCCTAATTGCACATACCCCATGCAGATAACACTTATATAGAAGTCATTAATGGCACAGTTCAAATTGCTATATATATTTTGTATTGTACCATAGAAACACAGTTCAGGGGTAATTTTAAAAAGGATTGTCTCCCCTTTAATGTTGTATTAGGATTGTGTTTCTAGGTTTCACCGTACTGGAGATATCTACTGTTAAAGTTGCAGTCAGAGATGTGCACATTTTTTTTATTTTTACATTTCTTTGTACGTAAATAAATGTGTTAAATAACTTGTCCCATCTGGATAACCACTTTATATTGTAAGGTGACTGTGATTTGCTGCAGGTCAATCATATCTTAATCATTCTTAGGCCACATTCACCATCACAATGTTGCTACAGAATCAGATTATACAGGTTTCCATTGTAGTTTGTAGTTCTATGTAGGTTTTAAACCTAGATTTTATCCTGATGTACAATACTGGGTATATGAAAGCGCCTAAGGCAAGTCTAGGCCCCTATTGCTTAATTTCTCGGTGAAGTCATTCTATATATTTCAGTTACAGTATTGTTACCTTGACCCTACCCTCAGGATAACTTCACCCAGTGAAGGATACAGAATTTCCTCATCTGTAGCAATACCAAGAATAACTTCTTTTCTGACACTCTTGTTTCCTGCTGTAAATGAACAGACATGCTTTGATGTCCTGCATGTAGTGGCGTATAGGCACTAGGCACGTATACACTATATACACTGTGTGATAGTGTGGTGGGGTAGATTTTCACCATAGGGCAGTTTAATCTATATAAAACTTTTTACTTACAGTTGTATTGTATATTCATTGTATTTTGCAGAAAGCGTTGTCAGCACTTTACAGGTAAGGAGGGTCAGGTTAAACAAATCTTGATGCAATCAGTCTGGTTGTTTTAACAAGACAAGCAATAGAAAACACATGTTAACGGCATGTACAGAAATTCCCATGAACACGGATTCTAGAACTTGGTTTCTAGCCTGATCTGCATGACCTACATTGTCATCATTTTGTCATGTCCCTGAATACCTTAGGTATCCATTTACCACACACTGTTACAGATACTTTAGGTTTACAGATTCTTTCATTTATTAAAAATAAAAGCTAGTGAAACCTGACGCATCTTCTCTTACATACTTAAGACCTGATGTCTACCGAATGTAGTAAAGCTGCACACAGAATAGTGACCAGAGGCTGCACTTTACTCTCAGCTGTACAGAAGTTCATAGTCAGAAATGTAGAAGCCTTTACTTTTGATAGGAACCTGTCACTATAAAATTGCAATGTCATTTATCGGTAGCATGTTATAGAGCAGGAGAAACTGACAACAGAGAAAAGATTAAATGCTGTTTCTAAACCTAGAGCAAGCAGAGATTTTTTAAAGTTATTTTTCTTAACATTTTCCAATTAAACAACAACAATACCATCGGAACATACTTGTATACATACAAAGAAAACCACCCATAATACTATGTACTATCTGCTCATTTGTGTCACGGCTGCACTATACCCGATGGAACACAAAATTCTCCACTGAAAGGCGCGTTCCACCAGATTAATGAAGAACGTGCACCACTATTCACCCTGTACACATCACAGGCAAACTGTAGCTAGTGCAGTTTGCACTTTTTTTTATAAATATGGACCACTATGTTCAATCTGCTCAGTTCCTCCTGCTCTATAACATGCTGACAGCATATGGGACACTATCTACAATCTGCTTGACTCCTCTAGGTCTGTAACATTCTGCACCCCAGACGCTCAGCTCCTTCTGCTTTATATGCCGTCTGCAGAAAGGACACTGTACAATCGCCTCAGCTTCTCCTGCTCCGCGACATGCTTGCAAATAGGACACCATGTACAATTTTCTCAGCTCCGACCACTCTATAATATGCTGCCTGCATATAGGATAATATGTACAAACTGCTCAGCTACTCCTGCTCTGTAACACGCTGCCTGCGGATAGGACAGTATGTAGAATCTGCTCCACCCCCTCCTGCTCTGTAACATGCTGCCGGCTGATAACACTATTTTATGGTGACAAGGGCTGTGCGCCTGTTTTTATCTTCAGTCCTTAGTCAATTTTGTTTACTGATGGAACACAGTGGGGCACTTACTTGTCCCTGGTGCGTTCCCCGATGTGCGTTGTCCAACGAGAAATAACTTTTCTGCGATTCATTAGGATTGTGAGCCCGATATCCTGCATGTGTCGCTTCCCCGCTCAGGTCACCATCTTCTTCCCAGTGTATGTAAGTGCAATGTATGCAACACAATTTGAATGTTAAATCCCGCGCTGAATCCGGATCAGTCGGATCCCTCCCCCGGATTTGTGTCGCCTTCTAAATTCCTGTCCCAGCGGCTCAAATCCTGAAAACGTTGGGAAGTCCAACCGAAATGCGAATGCGAGTCTTCATTGACTTCCATGATGGAAATAGAATGCGTAGGTTGTAGCATCAGGGGTAAAAGAAACAACTGCTGCTTTGATTATCGGAGATCCCATTAGTATAGGATACAATGAAATCTTATTTTTAATGTGAAAAAAATTGTGGTTCACTTAGTCATAAATGTTACATTACCTTGTACTATTTTTAGGGATTTTGATTCACTCAACAACTAACTGTAACTGTAGTCAACTTCATTAGAGGGTATATGGGCTACAAAATTGACTTCAAAGAGAGATTATGCTTTAACACAAGAAAATATGTCCAATTAGTATTTCAGGTGACTATAGAGGAGAGGAAATACTGGGGTTATGCCTATGACCGCTTGTGATCCACAGTAATTTGAGGTTGCGGGGGTCTGCACGTACTTCGCACTTGGGGGCACCAGTCTGTCCTGTATCGGTGTGAACCCTGGCGGACACATGTACTCACTTTTGCCCTTAGTACACATGCCCCGAGCACAGTTATTATGTTTCAGGAATGTTTTCATTATGACTTCATCCTATCTTAGCCCCCCTCCCATACTCCCCCAAAGGAGTTCCAGATCATATGTGTGCTATGTGTACCTCTGTCTGTAGCCATTCTTAACCCTTCCTTTACATCGCATTTAGTTTCATTACAACATAACATAAACTTCTTGATGTGGTGGGACTGAAACTGTGAACAACTTGTACAATGAGGTCTTCATTCACACTGTACCAGGAATAGAAACCTGACAAGTGAATGTTAGACCATTTATTTGGATTCAGCTTTCATGTGGCAGAGTCTGATCTATACGTAGATTTCTATGTATAATATTTAGGGCTTCTGCTATACAGTGTATACAGCCTTGTTGTATCTTCTCACTTACAGGCGGTTATACATCAACCTGCAGTTTACTAAAAGGGAACATCTTTCTGTTTAATACAGTGGGAATGAGTTACAGAGAATTAACTACCCGTGACTGAGTGAAAGAGACAAAGTATCTGAGATTTGTAAAAAGTGTTCCTGGCTAGAAATATTGGTAGCTTTTATATAGAAAAGGTCCCCAATATCAGATTCGTGGGAGTTCCACATCTGACACCCGCACAGAGAATGGAACAGGAAGTAGACGGCTCTGTTCTCCCTGTAGTGGTCATACCAGGTTACTGCAGATCAGTTTCCATTCATTTTATGTTCCTTAAATATAGAAAACCCTCGGAGGGCCAAGGGAAGAAAAAAAAGTACACGTACCCCGCTCCAGCTCCTAGTTTTTGCATTACCCCACGCCGAGCGTGTCCCACCGTGCGCCGAAGCTGCTTCGAATATAAAGATTTAAAAAGTGTTTAAAAGCATTATAGCGCATTATGAAAATAACGAAAATATGCTGCGGCACCAGCTCACCCTGAGCTGGTGCACAGTATGCAATGCTTAGAAGTACAATTTGAAAGTGGTAGGTTCCCTTTAACCAGCATAGTATGGTGGCATTCCAATGTAGTCCTCTCTTATGTGTCACTCACCACCAGTGAGACAACATTACTCCTCTGTTTACTACCACTTACCTGAAAGGAACAGGATTTCCATGGTAAAAAGCAGGATTGACATGTTAATGCTTTGTAGTGTTTATCAGAGAATGGCTTTGTAATGAAGTGGTGGTGTCAGCATGCCTCTAGCAAGTAACCATTCATTATGTGTAATCTGATTATACATTAAAAAACACAAGTCCCTGCTAGAATTTGTTTGCCGATGTTGAGTTTGTTTCCCCAGGTCTGTCCTTATACACTGTACTCATATGGACAGTTACATCACTGGGGCCCCCCCATAATGTACTTTCAGAGGAAGTCGGAGATGGATGCAATACTGTTGCAATCCGTCCCTCATAAACTCTAATGGCCTCTGCTGAGTGTTAACTTTGAGCAGGATGAATAGAAAGCTGTAGCTTGCTGCGTCTTTCCCTCCTTTGTTTCCCACAGTATATAACTTCTACTATGCAGTTAAAGGCAAAAATGATGCCTCTGTCTGCCAGTATATATGTCAGGAGCTTTCCTGGTATTCGCTGAGCATATTATAAAAACGTGAAATGAATGTAGCCTTACTGGTATTCTTTATGGTATCCCAGCTGAGGGTCTCTGATCATCTCACTACTGACCCATTTTACATGTCCACCATAGCAACCCCTTTAATTACTGTTATTTTTTGATCTATTAATATAATAAACTGGCATTTTATTTTAGGTAGCATCACATGCATACTCTTATTTGAAATGACAGGACTACAAAAAAAGTTTTTGTCAGCGCTGGCTAAATCCAAGCACATGAAGAGCAGGTGGATGCGAGCGGCTTTGTTACCAACGCTTCATCAAACCTCAACATAATCCTGTGCATGTAATCAGAGATTTGGGAGCACCCGGTGTCAGAAATCCTGCTGGTCTGAATATTAATCTGCAGTTTGAGCCAGAGGTTGTGTCACTGTGCTTATAATAAAGCATGAACAATGTGGCACAGGATAAAACAATCTACACCAGTGTGTTGGCGCTAGTTCGGCTAATGAGGGGCTGCATTTCAAAGGGACCATTAAGTGTTTTTTCCCTTTCCAAAATGATGATAAATCCTAAGATCTGATTAACCAAGTTAAGTCTTGTGGACCAAATTGCCATCTCTAAACTGGTATTAAAGGGATGGCGGAAATAATGGTTTTATGTACTTAATAGAAATTCAGATTGCATGGGCAAAGCTGTAAACCTGGTATCGTAGTCTTCTATCATGATATGTAGTTAATTATGGGAACCATAGGAATATTAATTGCAGAAACTTGTCTGCCTTGTCAGTGGGATTTCCATATGGATTTTGGCATAGATTCTGATTCACAATTCACATGGGATTGAAGTCAACTTTCTGTGGTTTTCATTGGGATTCTGTGTTGCTGATCCCTGTAATCGTCTGCTGCAGGATTACAAGGTAGCAGCCCTGTTTTATTATGCCTTTTCTGTGCATCAGAAGCAGCAGGACTGTGAAAATGTATTTATATTCCAAGTTTGTAGCTGTCCTGTTGGCTCTCTGGATTGAACAGCTTGAAAGCCTCTCCCCTGTGAGTAAAAGCTGTAGCAGGCTTCTAGTTGATAACTACAGCAGTGACTCAGAGCAGAGGAACTGTGGATTAGTTCAATGCAAGGCTTGAGTAGACTGATATGCATTCAGGTTCAAAGGTGGCCGAAATGTCCAGGACATGTGAGAGCTTACGCTTGGTTCTTCATATGACTAGCCTTATCCTCCAATGCCATGACTAACACATTTTTCTGATATGCTGTGGATAATATGCCGTCAATTTGTGTACATTTGTATATTATTTTACATTGTGTTGTACTACTTCATAAGGCTCTTCCACACAAACGTTACAGTCTGTTCGAGCATGTGGCTGGGTGCAGGAGACAGGAGCACTCCTCACCCCTCTCCTCTCCTCTCCTCTCCTCTCCATAAAAAGCTGAACCAGGTCTCAGTTCGGTGAGTCTCAAAGTACTCACCACATTGTGACCTGCTGCAAAGCAGTGACGGCAATTATAAGATTTTTTATATATATATATATATATATATATATATATATATATATATAGCCTCCCCAGGCCTGATATACATTTTTAAGTAGATCTCTAACATGCTACCTCCATACTTCCAACAAATAATTGCCTTTATTTTGTTATTTCAGAACAATGGCTCATTGTGACCGACTCATTGAAGTTGAAGACATGCTGATGATGGGCAGGAAGCCGGACCCTATGTGTGTGTTCACCTATGTTCAGTCCCTCTACAACCACCTGCGACGCTTTGAGTGATCTCCTATGACGGCACTTGGTGTTCGGGTCAAGGTTTCCCATCAGCAGCAGCACATTCAGCCTCTTCTTATCACAGCAGACATGTCTTTCCATCCATCTCTCCTGCAGCGTACACCCTGTGGCCTGCCTTTAGAGAGACAGATGACACAGGATTGTCCACAGGGTCCTCAGGACATCCTCTATTTTTACAAAACCATTCACCATTCACGCCTGACGGAGAAGAAGGTGGGTGTGTTGGTTTTGTCACCTCTGGACTGCAGTCTTATCTGAATGACACCTCGGTGGCTCATTGTCTGGCCATCTGAAACCTACCGAACCTGTGCTGCAAGGCGCTGACATGGAAATGAGCAAGAGACTCCGATTTCCAGAAGTGAGCCAATGCTGTGATGTCAGGCTGGTGCTAATGGACTGAATGCGCCTTTGTTCTTGGATTTTTAGGCTTTAGACGTTAGTTTTTATTTCAAGCTCAGCCCAAGTTGGATAACTGTTTTATAGCATTTCCATAAAATATCACTTATAGAAGATGATGGTATGGACAAAAAGATCTTGAGCACGAGCCAAAGAATAGAACAGAAAGCCTTTCTTTTTTCCCTGTGCCTACAGGTTATTATTCAAGGTTTCTCTATGTCACATCACCCGACCCGACCTAAGGGCTACATAGACTGCTTTTATACAGGATCCTTTTATTGTTGACTCCCGTTATATTGGGAAGATTTTAATAGATGCAGCAAATGTTATACCACTTGACATATGAAGTCACGTTTTATTTTGTCACAACAAATATAAAACTGTAATTTGTAGAAAACTCCCAAAAATATGATAGAGCTGACACCTGTTGAACTCTGTATCGATGGATGCGTGGAAGCATACTCTGTCACCCATCCGGACGTCTCTTGTCTTGTCTAGTTAATACATGAACATACTGAGCAGGGATCTTCTTAGGGTAATGGCACACATAGCATAATGGCTGCAAGGTTTACCCCAATGGTGAGTCCGCAGCCAAAGTAGACTGGTTTCTGATGCATATAATGCGGCATAGGGGGCGTACTATGAGCCACAGAGAGAGATATCTCCAGAGGAAGGGCATTTGTATGGGATTGTCATAATTCCCGTATACTACAATACTACTGTATTATGCTGTGGATTCACAGGAAAGCAATGTGTGCAAATACACTTAATGTTAATTCATTGCTGGTTTGCATCTTTAAAGGGAATTTGCTACCCATGGCCTCCTTCCTTCTAAAATCAACTTTATAAATTATGGCAATTAGCCAGAAGGATTCTGGGGGCGCTACCAGAGCATCTTCGTGCTGTAGCTTCACAGCACTTCCCCCTCTCCAAGGGTGTGCTAAAACTTTCCCTGCTGAAGTGAGATCACATAAGGGAGGGGAAGTGCTGAGAGCCCAGGTTAATAAAGGAGGGGAAGTGCTGAGAGCAGTCTGACAGACTAATAGCATAATTTTAAAGGTTGATTTTAGAAGGAAGAAATCAATGGATAACAAATATAAGACGATTATCACAGTCACAGTGGCTGGATCTATGGGTACGTGCCCCTGGTTTATCTATGCTTGATTTTGATGGTAGATTTCGTTTAAAGAGGACCTACATCTCTTCCTCTGTTATTCATCCTAGAAATGTGTAAAACAGGGTTTTACTAATCCCCTTACCAAAGCAGTGAGTGTACAGTGTTATGTTTTTAATTCTTTCATACATTTCTAGGTGGAATGACAAGGGACAGCCCATTACAGTACAGGGATTGTTATTTTGGGGAAATACAAGTATATTCTAAAAAAGACCGGTCAGGAGAGGGGACGCTACTATTTTACTGTAGAAACCACCAGAAAGTAATCAGGCCCTGTTTTATATTCCTGCACATGTACATGTAGTTCTTGGAAATAAGGTCACTCCACCACATTTCTTTTAGGCACATCCTAGTGGTAGTATTCTTGTGTATGCACTGACTTTTTGATTTTATTGTTTTTGCAAGTAACACTAATGAAAAATGTGTGCATTGAGCAGTGTATTGAGAGATCTGTAATGACGGGAAGATGACTGCTTATTCCTTATTGTCTGATATTAAATAACACTGATTCCTTTCTTCATTGTCAGATGTAATAATATACGGTCGTCGTCGTCTTCGTCATCATCATCATCATCATCATCATCATCCCCACATAATAATCACAATATACATTCACTGAGCCTTATGAAGGCTCAAAACGTTATTACAAAAATATGAACCAATTCCAAAGTTTTCCTATGAGCAGATTAGATTCTGTATTTAAAGAGGACCTGTCACCCCGAAAATGACCCCCACACTGACAGCAGCTGCACCCGCAGACTTTCTTCTTCACATTGCCGGCAGCAATTACGCAATATATGCGATGCTGATGGGTTCTCCTAAAGGTCTCCGATGACAGGGGCGTGCTGGGGGTGTGTTGGCAGGCCCCCTTATGACCGACCAGCCGGACACAAGATACGAGAATCCGACCTCTTATTTAGTAAGAGGTTGGATCGGTTTAAATCAACTTTCCACACATACATTTTTTTTAAAACTGGCTGGGGAGAAAGGGGCTGTGGAGAGGATTATGGGGGGGGGGGCACATTTGGTGGGGGTCATTTTCAGGGTGACAGGTCCTCTTTAACACTTCATATAGGGCTTTTACATGGATCTATGGATCATACAGTATATCAATGGGAATGAATACTTTTAATACTCAGGGTTTTTTTTTTTAGCAACCAATGGAAGGAATGGAAAAGGCCAATAAAAACCAAGGTAAATTACTTAAAGGAGATGATGTCGGCAGTCAGCAAATGGATGATCAACCTAAAACATAACATTGCAATCATAATTTTTTTGAAAATTTAGCAGTGGATTGAAACATCGGTTTGATGCGTCCACAAATTGATGAGAATAGAGATATGAAGAGAATGCAATTCTGCTGCAAACATATCATAGGAACTTAGATCCTAAAAACAGATGGGATGTTGGATGCGGCGGGCTATCACTCCATTTGGCAGGCTTGCTATGGGATATTTGTGAATACAAAGCTTTGGAAGAAATTTATTTAAAGCTACTTATTCATTCTAATGTCAAAACTCCCATTAGAACACAATGTGAGATGTCTTTTTCTATCCCACTGTACAAAGTTATATTCCTTAATTATATCTATTTCCAGCAAAGCTCCCAAATGACAAACCTACCTGTTGATTTAGTTATACATTCCCTTATTATGTTTTGCTTAATAGATTTGTTCAGCATTTGTTCAACGCTTAGCTCACCAACTTTTACCCCACTAAACTATAAGCCCCCTCAGGTAACATCTTTTCTAGAATTCCCTCTTTACGTGAAGTCTTATTGAGATAAGTCACTTTTAGCAGCAGAAGATGGACTGCCACTTCAGATGCCCCTATCTTCAGTTCTTTAGAAACCTAGAAACATGATTTTTGTCATAAAACTTTCGCATTATCTGGCTCCCTGCCAGCAGCATGTGGTGAGTCCCAGGGGGGAGGCAGCTGCAGCCTGCGTGTTCATGTGTCTCAGTCTCCTCATGCATTCCTCTTCTCCTCCACACCATCCCAACTCCCTTCCCTGACTGTTCAATGCAGTTGACAGGAAGTGGGGAAGGGCGAGGGAGTGATATTATTTTTTACAGGTAAACGGGTGAGATTTAACATAAAAGAAGGAATATTTCATAAGTTAAAGAGAACCTGTCACATTGGAAACCCCCATAGACCTCAAGCAGTACCTTATAGACTATTATCCATGTAGGAGTTTTCATATCTTGTATGCACTGATGTATTTGTTCCAAAATGACATTTATAAATGTCCTGTTTCTCTTGAGATCCAGTCAAGGAGGTGTAGGACCTCAACCACACAGTCAAGAGCTCCCCCGCCACCACCCGGCTGTTGTGACATGTTCTCTCTTTAAAATCTGGCGACAGAGGATGGTATCGCACACAAAATTTGATCGAAATGTGAGATCTAGGCCATGACGGCTAGTACTTTTTGAGAGTAATAGTACAGTATGTTGTGTATACAGGTGTTGGAGCACATTAAGTTTTTACTTTGGACATGACCCTTCATCAGGCATGGGAATGTACCCGATGTAGGCTCCAATCCAGAGCTAAAATACTTGTGCTGTTGTTTAATAAGAAGCAGAGCGGAGTACATTATGAATTGACCCTAGAATGAATTTTAAAGAACCTGATAGTAAGGTACAACAAAAAGCTGAGGGACAATCCCATATGGCAGCTATATTGGTTCTATGCCAAATGCCAATCTACAGAGTTGCAGCCTTTCCATATGTTGTTATTGTTTGTTAGAAGGACTCAGTAACAGGTCCTGGTTATTAATAGGTTACGACCCTAAGGAAAGTCTATGCCGGTGTCCCGGAAGGCTCGTCTGCTGACTGACAGATCTGTCACCTTCGCTATGTAAATAACAGTGTTACATTGCACTAAGGACACTTTCAAAGGATGTGGCCCTGGGCTGCAACTAATAAATAAAGACATCTTCTGTGTGTTAAGGGGTTAAGAATCTCCTGCATTTTTTAACTCCAGAAGTTCTTGCTAGGAGCCCAGCGCTCCAGAAATCAGACACCAGGGGTCGGGGATATTAATAGAGTGACTTAGATGTGCGTCTGTCAGCAGCTGTGATTGCAGAGAGTCAAGTGACTGGATGTAGTCTCCTGTTTGTTTCTTACAAGTCCTGTTGCTCTTCTCAGATTTCTTGTCATTTCGAGTGGAAGGAACTGTTCATACTGGGGGCTTTATCCATGAGTGTTAAAATATTAGAAAAACTGTAAAGCTGTGCTGTAAATATAATTTTGCCTTTACTAGTCCAATTCTAATTAAATTCATAGGGGGGTCTTTATCATTGTAGTTATGTCCGTTGTCTGGGGGACAAATGTTTCACAGTCGTCTCCATTTTTTAGTGACAGTTTCCAACCTACTCCACATGTAGTTTACTCACACCAGGTTTATCAAGTGAATCCAGATGTGGTAGACAGATTTATAAAGTGCAACTTTTCAAAAAGTTGCAAATTTAAACATAAATTCACCCTCAGTCCTTTTCACCAAAATGTCTCATATCCAGTGAAGACATTAACAACTCATGTGACATATTTATCAAGCTGTCTAAGCCACTATGATATATCAAACAAACAACAGATTAGATGACGTAAGGTTGAAGGGGAGGACAGGTGATCTAGGACCTGAGAGGTGCAACGGAATATGAATACGTTTTCCAAGGTGTTAAACGGAAAACAATGCCTCCTTTTGCTACCTTGAAAGGCAGCCACCTCAACACCAAGTATGACCTACAAGAAGTCTATAAACATGATGTGGGATTAAGCCAAACAAGTATATCTATTCCAGAAGGAACAGACTCCCAACTGTAGACAGCAATGTTTCCACCTGTTTTGGTCTCCTCAGTACAGTACCAGTTCCCTACGCTGTACTGTGGACACCCAACCCGGTCAAAACCGTGCTGTCTACAGTTGGGAGTCTGTTCCTTATGGAATAGATATACTGCTTTGGCTTAATCCCACATCATGTTATTAGACTTCTTATAGGTTATACCTGGTGTTAAGGGAGGCTTCCTTTCAAGGTAGGCTTTAAGTCTCCACACGACTATAAGGCGGCCTTAATTGGCAACCTCTCCATAAGAAGAACTCTTACCTTATGACTGTAATACAAATAGGAATAACAAATAGGACCTGCTCGATGTTGTGAAGAGATGTGGTGTGCTCACCTCACCTCACCATAACCGTGCACAATAGACCTCTATGGGGGCTAACTCATGCGTTGTGCCCCTCATGTTATACAGTTGTGGGCACATAGCCTAAGGGTAAGTTTACAAGTTTTCAGTAAGTTCTGTTACCAGTTCCATTATTAATAATGAAAAGACTAGCACAGCAGGAGGTGATTTTTCTCTACTAAAGATGGATGTGTAATGGAATATCCATTACAATCTATGGGGAATGGAAGGTGAACAGAAGACTATCCCGTTAACCTTCCGTTTTAATTCTTTATTTTAAGGGGAGCGTAATAGAAAAACGTACTCAGAATTTATTAACGTAAGTAAAGGTGTCACAGTTTGTATGTTCTCTCTTTGTTTGCGTGGGTTTCGTCCGGGTCCTCTGGTTTCTCCCACACTCCAAAACATACTGGTAGCTTGATTAGATTATGAGCCCCATTGGGGACAGGGACTGATTTGTGCAGCATTGTGTAATCTGTGTGCGCTATATAAATTAAGGAATTATTATCATCACTATAATCCCATCTAATTCCAATCTCATTTCAGTCATCTGGATGTCTCAGCAGCTATTCCTTATGGGAAGCTCCCTGCATCTTTCCAAACACCTAGGATCAATAATCCTTAAGTCATTTTCTAAAATCAGCTGGGAGACATAAGACTAAAATCCTTTTTGTAGCTCAAAAATGGAGACAGAATGGTATAATTTTACCAAGTAGTTTCTCCAGTGAGGGCGACAAGGATGACTAAAGCACTTCTACTCCTAATATATGCGTTTCCTATTAGGTCACACTAATAACGTGTCCCAGACTCCCATATGACAGGTCTTTAGCATCCTCTATTATCATTCACATAGCCCCAGTTTCCTTTGGTGTTTCCTGTAATTGTGATCTGTATTTCCTTCAGTAGCTTTATACCTCTGAAGAGGGCAGCAGGTCTGTCTGTAGAAGCCCATTTTCTCTGACATCAAATGTTTATGTGCCGTGATTATCTATTGTTTCCAGCATCATATCCTCCCTTGTGGTTTGTGTTACTGATGTCTTATATCTAGGACTTAGTAGAACATCTCACTAAAGTGATGTGAACCATTTCAGTGCAGTCAACACAAGACACAGGGGATCACCTTCATCATACTATATCTAGCCATCTTAACTATAGGACACAGCATAATATATCAGATCATATCTTTATTGAGAAAAACACATTGCATATAAATAAATGACATCTCTTGGAGCAAATGACCTATATTTGCCCTAATATCTGACTTTTATAACAATAAAAGAACCTAATGCATTTTATATCCGGTATTACATCAGTGCATTATACAGACTCATGCCTGGCTAGTACTAATACTAGTACTAAATACTGTAAGTCAACCCAGGTCACACTAATAACCATAGAAGATCTATCCCAGTCCACATACAGTAACTAATTCAGCATGGCACCTCCTTTCATCTTAGCCTTTGGCATGCATCTTCACTTATTCCTAGTTTTCAGCATAGAGCCTTTCTCATTTAAGCCCCCAGCACAACCTCCTTACATTTCTGATAACCAGTCTGACTAAAAGACAAATATTACCTAATTCAATCCCTGTTATTTGCTTTTATACAAGCAAAATCAGGAGATAGCATGTGCTTAGCACCTCAGTTGTGGACTGTAGTTCAGCATGACATAGACTCCAGGGGTCTCCAGCTTCCTTCAGTACAGTGATGAACACCGACCTGAATCCAAACTTGTGGACTGTTATTACCCATTCCCTGTACTGGACACAGTGGGGAACATTTACTTGTGCCAGTTTTCTGTCAGACTTTGCACATTCTTTCTAGTGCAAACTGCTTCCACAGGTATTTAAAGGACTCCTGTCATCAGGTCTGTGTCACTAGTCCTGTCACCTCTACCTGTTGGAGCAGCTCACAAGGATCCCATCCCAGCCTTTATCTAGTTATTTCACACATTATTCATTGTAAAATCATCTATTTTTTTATCATGTAAATGAGGCTGGTCACATGGTCAGAGGCAGTGATGTCACCCCTGTTACCCCTCCCCTCTCCTCCCCCTGCTCATGTCTGTGTGTAATGTATAGTAAAGCATGGCTAGTGTGTGCTGCATCCTCCTAATATACAGGTGAGAGACACAGACATCAGCTACACATGAATCTGACATGTTCTGCTTGGAGCTGCTGTATCTCTCCTAAACACACACACATGCACACACAGGCTGCAAGGGGTGTGGCCACCAGCACCAGGAAGCACATCATTATACAGCCTCACATCATTATACAGGCTGTCAGTCATGCACTGGGGGTGTGGCTGTACCTCCCACTCATGAATAGAGTGGACAGCTTGAATATGCTAATGCTTCATTGGACATTTCACAGGTCATTTGCATACAGCTTTAGGACCTCATTGCTTAGGTTTACAGGCATGTAGAGGGACAATAAAGGGATAGAGGCAATGCTCTCTAATGGCAGTTTATGAAATTATATTTAGTTTAGGGGGGTTATTTTGCATGACGGGTTCTCTTTAAGAAGTGTCTGAGACACATTTCTGGTGCACGAAAACGTTTTGTGGCACAAATTAGGGGGCATTCCGGCGCTCAGACAGACAGTGCACCAGATTTATCATGCAATACACAACATTGGGGCACATTTACTTGCCCGGTCCGGAGGAGATCCCGAAAGTGCAATGTCCGACGACAATGCACTGTGCCGCGATTCAAGGAGATCGTTTGCCCGATAATCTGCATGTGTCACTTCCCCACTCAGGTCCCCTGGAGTTCACCATCTTCCTCCTGGTGCATGTAAATGCATGGCTTGCAATACAATTTTTAAGTTAAATCCCGCGGTTTGTCGGAATACGTCGGCCCGGCCCGCCCCCCCCCCCAATTGTGTCGCATGTAAGCCGACGCGATTGTGACTAAAATCGCGTGCGACACAATCGCCTGCTAAATACCTGTCCCAGCGGCATGATCCCTGAAAACATCGGTAATGCGGCCGCGGGATACTTAATAAATAAGCCCCAATGTGTTGCACGCCCTACATTAAAGGCCCACCAAAAAAAGTTGGTGAACTCTGTAGGGGCAGTGCTGGGAAGCACCAGATTCATGATTTTTGGCGCCTGCTTTTCAAAATTCTGGCGCACCTTGCACTATACACAGGCAATCCGCATTTAGTGCAATTTGCACCACTCTTAGTAAATGCATCCCAATATATTCTTAACCAAATGTATCAAATTTGGAGATGTCTTCTTGGTTTCATTGTTATCATATTGTTTTAATGCGGAATATTGTGAAATGTTATATAGTTATATTGTAGTATTGTTTTAACCATTCTCAGTGTTTCCGCAGCTGTACACACAGGAGCTGCATCTATTGATTAAGTATTTGGATGTTGCCTAATAGTTTTATAGTATAATACAAAGGTTATATATTCAATAACAAATTTTCCCCTTGAATAGTATCTATTACATATTGGTAGTGCAAACCGTGGGTGCATTTCAAATATTACACCATTATAACTATATATGAATACAGTACTATCACCCCGAGCATTACTATTTCTGTAAATATGGGCACAGCACAGTACTACAAGTGCTGTGTAAATTAAGCAGTAACCTGGGATTATCATTGTATCAAAAAGGCCTGCATTTTCCACTTAAATGGGTGGTACGGGAATAAAATAGTCTTTTCATATATAGCTGGGGGGTGCTATGCAAATATAAAACGGAAACTCCTGCTTTAGCAGGCGCAAGGCTTTGGTTGGGACAGTGCCGCTGGTCTTTATATACACACAGAGGATGAAGTGACTATAAGAAAGGTGATTATAAGAGGTTTATTATTTTTAGAGCCTCACAACCCCCAGCAATATGTTATTTTTTTTTTTATTTATCCCCAACCCCTCAGAAGTCAGAATTGTGCCACATTTTTTGGTGTATAATAAATCTGGCAAATTTGGTAGTGTGTTTATACCATCTATTAGCATACTCTGTGCCAAATTTTTTCAAGCCATATTGCTTTCTTTCTGAGCCTTTTGCTAAACGAATAAGAAAATGATGCCTTAGTCTAACATGGGACATTTTTCACAAAAAAATTTACAAAATTTGGCAAATTGTACAACAAATTCTTAGTGCAAATCAGTAAATCTGCTTAAATGTGTCTTCCCTCAGGAGATCTACAATTTAGATTAAAGTAAATATCAATTGTTCAATAAATTCTATATATAACAAACTTCAAATCCGGATTTCTACTTCCTAGTTCTGTCTTTTAACACAGGCAATTACAATGTCTCCAATCACTTGCTGAGATTGGATAAAACTGGGAGCAGATACTAATCCTACGATCCATATTCCATCAGGATACTAATCCTACGATCATATTCCATCAGGATACTAATCCTACGATCATATTCCATCAGGATTCTAAGGCTAATGTACCTATAATTATATATTTTGGAACAATAGAGTAAATGATATTTTCAAACTGTATTTTAAAACAATCCCAGGAATATAACCAATAATATTACAAAGAGAAGATCCCAGATACATATCCGTCGATGTTATATGGACACCAAACACAATATGAAGCAATAATCCTCAGTGCTTGTGTGTTTAGCATGGGGAGGTCAGGTACACACAATGACATCATTTCCAAAAAGAATAAAGAATGAACTTTGCTCCGTGTTTCCACTTAGCAGAACGTGTGTCTTGGGTAAATAGAGACTTGCCTATATGGGAACATGTGCCTTCTGTATGAGTCATTGTTAAGAATTGTTCTTTTTCAGATACCATTACAACTGCAGGTGGAGTGTGAAGTAGTGTGGGTAGTTATGTTATTTAGCAAGTCTTTATGCCTAGATACAGTGCAGGGGAACTTACCATGGTACTGTGGCCCCTACATAGTAATAGTGGTTTATAGAGGGGGGGGGGGGGTTGTCTATCACTGCTTCTACTACAGTTATTCTTGCACAGTATTAGAATTTGCAATTATATTAGTGACTACGCCACCTGGTGTAGAGGGATGCGATGGCCGGCGATGTTTTTGCTGGTTTTTGTGCAAAACTAAACCTGGTCAGACCTGGAATAGTTTTGCCCGGCAGCTGCAACACCTGATGAATAAATCAAGAAGCTTTTGCCTCTTCATGTATTCGAAGGGACACAGGGGGTATTGTGGCCGCTATCATACGCCGGCACAGTCACACTTCCTGTATCTCTCTCTGCACCTCAGACAACTTTATCCTCTGCAACCCCCTGCCCCAGCCCCTAGTGTTACACAGCACACAGACTATAATCTTCATGTTATTTCACCATTGGTTTCTACTACTTATTACATGCTCCTCTATGTGATAAAAGCTGCCATGTTAGTGAACATATAGATTCTTCATGTACAGACTAATCAGACCTTAGAGAATTTACGTGTTGGATTTGTTACTTAAAGAGAACCCGTCAGGCAAATTAACCTCCTAAACTAAATATATTTTTATAAACGGCCATTAGAAAGCATTGCCTCTATCCCTTCATTGTGCCTCTACATGCCTGTAAACTTAAGCAATGAGGTCCTAATGCTGTATGCAAATGACCTGTGAAATGTTCAATGAGTCATTAGCATATTCAAGCTGTCCAGCTTATTCATGAGTGAGAGGCACAGCCACACCCCCAGTGCTTGACTGACAGCCTGTATAATAATGTGAGGTATAATGGTGTAATGTCTCCTCCATGTGCTTCCTGGTGCTGGCGCCCCCTGGAGCCTGTGTGTGTATAGGAGAGATAAAACAGCTCCAGGCAGCCATGTGTATAGCAGAACATGTCAGGTACTTGTGTAGCTGATGTCTGTATCTCACATGTGTATTAGGAGGAGAGAACATGTCAGCAGGTAAAGCACCAACACCAGCAATGCTTTACTATACATTACACACAGACATGAGCAGGGGGAGGAATTAATGTATGAATTGACTAGATAAAGGCTGGGATGGGATCCTTGTGAGCTGCTCCAACAGGTAGTAGTGGCAGGACTAGTGACAGAAACCTGATGACAGGTGTCCTTTAATTCCTATATGAGAGAACACAGGGTATCAAGAGAACTGTGGACCAGATGTAATTGACTAAGCTTTAAGGTAAAGACAGGAAAAGGTAAGTTCCCATCCACTTCTCTGCTACTGAGGAACAATTCTAACAGCAAGGTGGTCGAGTGGGTAGCACTTCTGCCTTGCCGCACTGGAGTCCTGGGTTCTAGTCCCACCCAGGTCAACATCTGCAAAGAGTTTGTATGTTCTCTCCAGGTCCTCCGGTTTCCTCCCACACTCCAAAACATACTGGTAGGTTGATTAGATTGTGAGCCTCATGGGGACAGGGACCAATTTGTCATGCTTTGTGGAGCGCTGCATAATCTATAGGAGCTATATAAATAAAGAATTATTATTATTAACAAGCTGATTCAGAAAAGAAAAATCTGGAAACTTTGAAATAATTCTGTTTGTTTTGAAAGGGGGAATCACAGTATGACAATTTGCTGACAAACCTTATGGGCCAAGAGGAACACTTCAATAGTGCAAACTTAGCTGTGTTAAGACACTGTATTGGCCACTACTAGAGGTCATCACAGGTCTTGTTTCAGAATAGGACAGGATTTGCTGTATGTCTACTGTTATATGGGCTCTGGTCTGCATGTACAGACATAATACAAAGCTAAAGCTCCCTCTAGTGGCATATACTGTAAACTAATAAATATCATCATATTAATTTTAACATCTCAATTGTATAAAGACATAAAAAATGCTTTAACCCCTTAATGCCAAGGTCCTTTTTCGTTTTTACGTTTTCATTTATTTATTCCCCACCTTCAAAATCTATATCTTTTTAGTTTTCCATGTAAAGTGTGAAGGCTTGTTTTCTACATAACAAATTGCACTTCATAGTGACAATATTTAAAGGGAACCTGTCACGAGGGACCTCATTTTTACTAAAGACAGGTTGCAGAGGCCCATTACACCTTCAGTGCAAATCTGCCTCTCTGGCTTTTATAAGCATTTGCATTACATCTTAATTGTGTGTTTATAGTGTATTAACTTACTTAACACCCTGACAAGTAGGTAAGGAGTTACATCAAGGTCAGGAAAGGAAATACTTTCTGCTTAAGGAGACGCAGAGTCTTAAAAAGACCTGCTTCTCTAGGATTGGAAAGGAAATTGCAAATAATTTTCTTGATGATGGAAAAAGAAAATCGCGTCTCTACTGCTACCTTAAAAAAGGGCGACTCCAAATAGATCAATGCCCAAAGAGCTTTGTGACATGACTAGTGAATAATAGCCAAACTAATAAGTTTATACCCAAAGGTTAAGACACTCAGCTGTATTGATCTATAGGGAGCCGTCTTCTTTAAAGGGAACCTGTCACCATAGGCTATATTTCACTGGGTCCAGGTTCTCATGCACACTGTAAAGTCTTTTCTAATATCTTAGTCTTGAGTTGTTATCCTGCAAAAAATTTCTTTAGCTGTTCCCCATAAAACCTGTAAATTAATAAATAATTTGCATGTGTATATATAAAAAAATCCAAAAATGAAGCAGCACTCCAGATCCAGGGCAGTTTTGGAATAAAAACTCTTCTTCACTTTTACCTGCTTGGATCTGCTGTGCTGCTTCATTTTTTTTATTTTATGCATACATGGGTTCCCACGCCGAACTCTGAGGCCTCTGCACATCCCCCTTGTAGGGGTACTATGGATATTGTGCTGCTGTGTACTTTCCTTAGTAAAAGAGCAGGAATTCCTTAGATAGGAATATCCTAGGTCAGTGGTTCTCAATCTGTGGTTTGTGACTGCTTTGGGGGTAGAAAAGCCTTTTCACATGGGTGGCCTAAGAACATGAGATATAGGTGCTTTCTGATGGTCTAAGGAACAGAGACAGAAAGCCACCTCCCATGTGTGGCAGCGGAGCACGGCAGTATTGGGATCGCTGTGACTATGATTACGATTCATAACACTAGCAAAAAAAAAAAAGGTGAGTTGGTGAAATTAGGAAGGTTGAAACCACCTCGGGCAGTGATGGCGAACCTTTTGGACAGAGTGCCCAAGCTGCAACCAAAACTCACTTATAGTGTGCAAAGTGCCAACATGACAATTAAAGCAGTAACATTGATCCCTGCTGTATCAGAGGCTTTAATCGTATTGGCGTCCTGAGTTCACCAATACAATAGAAAGATGATAGAGAAATTTGGATGTAGCTTCCCGCCAGGGTCCTGATGAGAAAGGATCAGGAGACCCAGAGCAGGAGCTCCAATAACAATTCATCCTATCCACACCTTCTTGCTTCTCCTTTAGTCCAGGCAGCCAAATAGAGCTGAGCATGGCAAGTCCTGGGCTGTATTGGATCACAGGAGAAAGCCTTTAGTCCTTGCTGACAAACTCTGTGTTGGGGTGAAGGCCTGGGTGCCACAGAAAGGGTCCGAGTGCCACCTCTGGTTCGCACCATGACTCTGGGAGTGCACTGTAACACACTGGGGAATATTTACTAAGGGTTGCACGCTGCACTTTTGTCAGACCTTGTACATTCTTCATGGCTAAAACGGCTTACACTGCTAGTGTGTGTGCGCTCAGATTTGTGTCGCACGCAACCCCATTGTGGCGCAGCTGTGCTGGCTTCCATTTGACTCAAATTAGGGAGCGTGCTGTTGGATGGTCCAACTGATTAGGACCGAGCACTGTATTTAACTTGCAAATTGTGTTTCATGTCCTATGTTAAACTTACACCACAAAAAAGATGGTCAACTCTGTCGGACCAGTGCGGGGAAGCGACAGATTCTACAGATATCTAGTGAATCGCCGCACCCAGCTTTATCCACGGGCAGAGCACTTTTAGTGAACTCGAGTGACCTTGTAAGTATTGTTCCCCAATATGTAGTATGTTATCTGTGATTAAACTTTGCCATCTAGTGGCTTTAAACCAAACTGCAGATTGTATTTTCTACAATTGTTATAGTATCATGAAAAAAAAAAAAAAAATCACAGAAAATGAAAAGAAAAAAGCAAAAAAGATCTGGTTCAGCTCGTGACATTGCACATGCAGTTTATATTGGAAACAGCAATGTATAGCCAGATCTGTCAGACACAACATACTACTGCCAGCAGATGCTCCTCACTGATTTTTAAATGAGCCCCATTGGGGACAGGGACTGATTGGGCAAGTTCTGTGCAGCGCTGTGTAATCTGTGTGCACTATATAAATAAAGGAATTATTATTATTAAATGGAATCTACCATTAACATCAATCACCAGGGGAACTGTGATTGTTGTAATCTTATATTTGACATCCATGGCCCCTCCCTTTAACAATCTACTTTTATAATTATAATAATGAGCCAAAAAGGCTCTGGGGGCATTACTAAAGCTTCTCCATGCTGCAGCTTCACTGGGTACAGTACAGGAGCACCCCCCTCCACACACTGTGTGCTGAAATGCCCTCTGTGAGATTACATCAGGCAGAGGGAGGGGGAAGCAATGAATCTGCAGCACGGAAGGGCTCTGGTAACCTATCAGCAACTTTTTGGCTTAATAGATTAATTGATTTTAGAAGGAAGCTATTGATAACAAATTATTTTGTTATTGTAATCTACTAATTATAACAGGTAGGTGTCCCTGGTTAATCATGCTTGTTGTTGATGGTAGATTAATGATTAGATAATTTAACATGGTTTTATGCATGTCAGTTGTGATAAATCTGCTTGTTAGATTTGTCACATGTGAGGTTTAGATGTTACCATAGGCTCACATTTTTGCTACGGCCGGTTCCACACTTGCGAGTGTGATGTGGTGAACTCGCATCACACTCGCAATGTATGCTGTTCGGATAGCACGCCCCGAACGCTGCACACCGGGACTGAACAGACATGCTGAGTTCACTCCCGGTGTACAGCGTTCGGGCCGTGCAATCCCGGCAGCATGCATTGCGAGTGTGATGCGAGTTAAACGCGTCTATAGAACACCCCCACCCCCCCCCCCCCCCCCCCCCTACGCAAGCGCTGTCCTAGGATACCCCCACGGCCTAAGACTCATAGTGTGACCTAATAATGGCAACTATAATCTGAGGTGTGGATGTCTAAATAAATGCAATAAATGTCCTACTTTAAGACAAAGTCCAGTCCAGAGCATTTTCATCACCCCACATATGGCACGTGGTTGGTTTATTTACAACCAGGACAGCTATTACTTTTGGCAAATAATAGCCATAATATCACACGATTCCATAGTTAAAATACATGATTGGCACAAATATAGGGAAGACAAACAAAAGTAAGGTGCTAGAGGTAAAAATAAATAACAATAACATCTGTCCTTCACATAGAGCGGATGCAGCCATTCTGTGAGCCATATAGGATATACAGGGGTCTAATCAATAATCATGCAGCTGACAGTATGGCCGCCTCCAACACATAAGCTGTTCACAATTCACATACAAACTGCATTTATAGAATTGTATAGTTATTTTGCAGTGGTTGACTTTCAGGGCCTTTCCGCTATCACAATTCTTAAAAAGAGGTATTAAAGGAAATCTTCCACCAGGATGAAAGACTGTATGCAAATGAGCCTGAGGATCCCCATTACACCTGGAGCCCCTAAGGTTCATTTGCATACAGTCCTTCATCCTGGCGGTAGATGCCCTTTAATTTCATGTTATCCACAGGATGGGATATAACTTTATGAACTCTACGGATCATATGTGAGGGGGGGGGGGAAATAGACTTGTTCCCCCTGAATGAATGCAGTGGCTGGTTGCGTACCCATGGGACTGCTGGAGATAGCAAAGTGACTGCAGGAGTCACACAAAAGTTAATGGAGCGCCAAGTCAATGGGACAGAGTCTTACTTGAAATTAAAAGAAAACCCCATTTAAGTTTATATCTTAACTTGCACATGAAAACGGTTGCAGTGCACACAGCAGTCAAAATGCATTAACCACATGTAACAAATGTGGATAATAATAACACATGTGGATAATAACCGGCCTATTGTCATGTGATGTCACACAGGTGCACGGCTCGTTATATCACAGAGAGCTGTGTATTATAATGAGCCGACACCTGTGGGATATTACATGACCATGGACCCGTTTTTATACGCAGGAAGTAAACAATTTAACTGTTGAATGACAGCAAAACTGTGATAAATTGACACAAAAACTATGTTTAGAAATTATATATACATTTATGACAGTTTTCTAAATCTCTGTTTGCTGTCACTCAACAGGAAGTTTCATTCTTTACCTCCTGTGTATAAAAGCGGGTCCATGGTCATGTGATGTCACACAGGTGCACAGCTCATTATATCACACAGCTCTCTGTGATAAAAAGGATCCATACACCTGTGTGACATCACATGACAATAGACCGGTTATTATTCACAGGAAGTAAACTATGGAACTTCCTATAGCAAACATCTACAAAACCGTGATACAGGAATGAGAAGAAATGATACAGAAACTATATTGGAAATTTGTAGAACGCTTCATTATATAAACAATATCAATTATTTGCTGAAAGTGGACAAACCTTCCCCCTTTAAGAGGGAAATCAGCGTCCCCCAGTTCAGTTACTTGATAAGGTCTGGAGTTGTGCTTCATATGAGCCACTAGTCATGTAAGGATAACTTACATCCCGTGTTCCTTTTCAGGAAAGCTGCAGCAATGTTTCTGGATCTGTAGACATATGCGAGCATCCTTAGGCTCCCTGCATGTAGAATTTGTCTGTGTAGTATTCATTGATTTAACAAGATAGCACATGGACCATTGCTTTTCGATGGGTCCGCACACACCCATGGCTTGGGTAGGTTTTTCTACCATCATCATAAATACATGATTTTCTAGGAATAACCTTAAATCATCTGCTCCAGTGGTGTATACTAGACATCCTTTCTGTGTCCACCTCAATATACATTACATGGTGGACACACATGCTCAGTCGTATCTCTCTTTCTCTGCATAGAAATAGTTTAGAGGTAAATTCAGACAATTATCATGAACAATAGTCTTCACGGGTCAACCTCTTTGTGGAATATAAGTTCATTTTGCATCTAGTCATGAATTTCAGTTTTTATCGATCTTTTATATGCAAGAACTCAAATGTTAGAAATAGTTGAGAGGATTGTTACCAACAATTTGTGACTTTAAGGGGTTTACAATGGTATTTCAAAAATTCTTATATCTGTTAACATTGAAGAAAAGCGGTCAAGTAAATTACATGAAAGCTGCTATTTTTATTCCTATGGACACAGTGGGGTTTATTTACTAAGGGCGGCGCTCCTCACTTTTGTCGAACTGTGCGCCTTTTTCAGGGATCTAACATTCAAATTGTGTCGCGAGCCCAAGCACTTTGATGCACCACTAAAAAGATGGCGAGTTGGACAATGCACTTTCGTTGAACTCCGGGTATGTAAAAGTGCCCCAGTGTATTCTATCTTTACATGCACTACCAAGCGGGAAGGGGGGGCTAGAAATAAAAAGCTGGCATAATAAAAGAGGGGATTTAGGGCTTCAAGATTAAACATCACATTTTTTGGAATATGAGAAATTTGCTAGAAAACTGTCAACCCCTTTATTTGGAATATATAGGAGACATTGTGGTTGGTTAAAGAGGTATTCCCATTTCAGCAAATTAATGTTATTGTTTGTATTATAAAAATTGGAAAATTGTATACTCTCTGTATCAATTTCTAAATCTCTGCGTGGACAGAAATCTGACCATGGTCACACAGGTACACGGCTCGTTATTATTACAGAGAGTAATCAGAGCTGTGTGATATAACGAGCCGTGCACCTGTGTGACCATGGTCAGATTTCTGTCCACTGGTAGTAAAAATAGAAACTTTCTATACAGGCACAGCAAGCAGAGATCTAGAAAACCATGACGAATTAATACAGAAAGTATATTGAAAAATTGTATAACTTTTTATAGTACAAGCAATAACATTTATTTGCTGAAATGGGAACACCCCTTTAAAGAGGATCTGTCACCCAATTTATCGGCACTAGGAGCTGCTTACTAAAGTAAGCAGCTCCTAGTGCGCGGTTCCTCAAACGCCGCAGTGTTAGAGTGATAGCGTTCCGGAAACCTCTACACTGTGGCGGCGGTACACCGTAATTGTCGGACAGCTCGCCAAGCTGTCCGACGTATTCATGAGGGGGCGGGGTTGGCGGTTGGGGCGTGGCGAGGCGACGCTGCTGCTGCCTAGCGCGGGGCGGAAGAGGCAGCGCCTCGGGCGCGGCCCCTCATGAATACATCGGCAGCTGTGCGCGCTGGCCGATGATTACATTGTACTCCGCCGCAGTGTTGATAGCGTTACCGGAGGTTTCCGGTAACGCTATCCTTCGAATACTGCGGCGTTGTTCAAGTACTAGGAGCGCGCTTTTTAATTGGAGGTGACAGGTCTCTTAAGTACTTATTTAGTTATACCTACTGACCCTGATCAGTCAATTACCTTTTGGCTTTGCATGGAAGGTGTTGCACCCAACAACAGATTGTGAGTGTGATGATCTAACTCACATCACACTCGGAGCAATGCTGGCAGGAACATCCCCCCGAACATTGACAACCGGAACTCATCTGACATGCAGAGATTGCTGCGGTTGTCAGCGTTTTGGGTGGGAACGTGGGGCAGTGTGGTAATGCTACATTACCTCATGCAGTGATATGCATCCAGAAGTGGCACTGACATTAAACCTTGTCGCATTCACATAAACACTGGTTTTAAGTTTAAGGTGAATCAGGCTATAAACAGGTGTAAAATAATGTCACCAATCAATACCGTGGAATTTGGACGATTTAAGCAAACCATACATTAACACACTACATATATTACCATACAATAACAACAGGTTAAAAATGACATTTTGTGATAATTTACATTTCCACCAGCACAATTCGAGCTTTAGTTGGGGTTAATAAAGATATGAAAATGAAGATAGAAAAAATGTGCGCCCAAACGGCCTGAGCGGCTCACACACAAAGCAATGTTAGGAGGTCTTCAGACTTGTTAAGAACTTTAAACTACTTCTTCATAAATGATAAAAAGACAATGGCGGACATCCAAACAAAATATGAACGCGCGAAATAGAAAAACAGAAAGTGTAAGGAGTAGGGGTTACGTTTCTTGTAGAACCTAAGGAGAGAAGATATTTAGACTTGGGAAAGACGGAAATTGACGTCAATTTAGACAGGATTGACAGAAGTGCCATAGAATAGAAATTTTAGAATATAGACACTGCAATATGGGGCTAGGCAAGAAATTAAGTCAAGTATTTAAAAGTTCCATATGCATAGAGAGAAAAAGTATCAGTCTACCAGCTAATTTTAGAGGACTACAGAATTAGATAAGTAAAGGAATAGAATGATTGCTCACGTGTGAAAGGGAACAGACCAACGATTTTCATACAACTTATACTGCTCCCTGACCACACCATACACACCATGCCTACAGACTGCCTGTCAATTACAAGATGCTTGATGGTTACCTGTCCGGCAGAGAGTGCCAATGGCGGCATGCAGGCGGTCACACTGACAGCTCACTCCGCATTGTGACTGGGGACTTGAAATGACCAATGGTAACAGTAGGAAAACCTGTCAATGATAATTCGGCTTATTTCACTAAGTCCTGCGGCGCATATTCCATCGTTTTCGGGGGATCGCACCGCTGGGACGGATTTAGAGGGGATTGTCTAGGCCGAAATTGTGTATGACAGGTACTACCAAGGTATCGAATGTATGTAAGCCACGCCCCACCACCGATAGCTATACAATCCAAAACAACAAGAAAAAAGGTGGGATTGCGTACACAAGGCTAGACAGAAATAACAAAAAATATTTATTGGATAAGTAACAATTTTAAACCCTTAGCGCTTGCGCGTAGCTGTATGCGCTGAGCGCGAATAGCGCTCAGCGCAGTACAGCTACTGGCGCAGAGTGACGATGCCGGTTCAGCGCGCATAGCAGCGAACCGGCATCATTAACCACGGGATTTCAGCGGTAATTACCGTGACATCCCGGCTAACACCCGCGGTCGGAGTGGGCTCCGAGTCGCGGGTGTTAACCCGTTAAATGCCGTCGCACGGGTAACATGCCTTCTGGGGGTCTTACCCCACGATCGGCGACGTCATCTTAAAGGCAAAGGGTCAGCCTGCATCTGCATAGGCTGCACTGCTAATACCCTGCAAACATAGTATTGCAGGTAGTTTACAAGAAAAAGCAATCAGATGATTGCGTTTCATATCCCATGGTGGATCATGTAAAAAAATGTAAAAAAAAAATGTTTTCAATAAAAAATTACTTTATAATCACTAAAAATGCCCCATAAGCCCCAAAACATATAAAGAGACATATAAAGTCAAAAAGTCTAAAATCATCACTATATAGAATAACAACAAAATAAATACAAACTATTGAACCCATATGATGAACGCCAAGAAAAAAAACGTTAAAAACCCGCCAAAAATTATGATTTTTACCTATTATATCCCACTAAAAATGCAAAAAAGTGATCAACAAAACATAGTACTCCAGATGATACTGCTGCAAAGAACAACATTGTCCCGCAAAAAAACAAGCCATCAACCAGCTCTGTAGCCAAAAAAGTATCAATGTTATGCCACTTGGAAGACGGCGATTGTGCAAAATGATTTTTTTCCCCACATTAGGTTTTATTTGGCAAATTTGTTAGTAAAACATAAGAAAAAATACTCAGTCTGGTATCCCCGTAATCGTTAGACCCAATGCTTTTTACTCATGACCGCAAAAAAAGTTCCTAATTTTCAAAATAGGTGATACCGACCCCCAAATGGGTAAACACTGGAAAAAGCATCTGTCCCGCAAAAAAAAATGCCGTCAATGGCCCAAATGAAGGAAAAGCGAAAAATTTTGATAGCCTTCAAAATGGCGGCAACAGAGAAAACATAAAATCCTGGCAGCTGCAGGGTGCTCCTTCCCGTCGTGCCCCCATAACACAAGTAACGGCGACGTGTCGGAGTCGCTGCACTCAGGAGAAATTGGTAGAACAAATTTTATGGTGAGTTTTCTCTTTTTTTTGGAAATGGTGTAATTTTGGTGCCAATGAACGTATAACCGACAAATTTGACCATTCTAAATTTCACCGCCATTTTGATTCAATTACTATGAAGATCTCAAGGGGGTTAACAATCTTTGTAAATGTCGTTTCTGATAGTTTGAGGGGTGCAGATTTGAAAATGGGTTTTTGTTGTAAATATGTAAAATTTGATTTCAAACAGTATTTATCCCCAAAATAGTCAATTCTGAAAATACGGAAAATCGCTATTCGATTGTAGGCCGCATGACGTCAAAATAAATTATCCAACATTTCAAAAATTATGAAAATGTAAAGTAGACAAATGGGAAAGTTATTCTGCAAGTTATTTAGGTGGTTGTAAATCTCGCCTGAAAACGCGATGATTTTGAATTCGAAAATGGCAAATTTTTCTAAAAATATCATTGTTTTTCTTTTTTTGTAAATAAACGCAAAACTTATCAGCCAAAATTTACCACTAAAATGAAGTACAACATGTGGGGAAAAAAACAATCTCAGAATCGCTTTGATAAGTAACAGTGTTCAAAAGTTATAACCATATAAAGAGACGCAGGTCAGAATCTAAAAAATGGGACTGAGCCTTAAGCTGTAAAATGGCTGCGTCCTTAAGGGGTTAAGCACAATCAAGACGGGACAACAATAAATATAAAAACACTAAAAAAGTACACCAGATGGGGTGTACATGGCTGCCAAGGGCCAAGTTGCCCTAGAATCCCCCTACTACAGTCTGCCAATAGTAGAACTACAGTAACCATAAGGACCAGAATATGAATAACCATATAGAGCTTACTTACCCCTGAGGAAGTCACCGAATAGGTGACGATAAACGTGGGGTCTGCCAACCCCCCCCCCCCCCCCCCCCTCTTGCCTACACCTGCCTGCCTTGCTTTATTGTACCATCATTCTACGACAACATGGTATTGTATATGTTGGGCATGTAGGGATCAATGCATCAGAGCTTTGTTACATTGGTCAAATTGCACTTTTCATGCATAATTTTTTGCACTTTAGCTCTATATGGTTATTCATATTCTGGTTACTGTAGTTCTACTCTTGGCAGACTGTTGTAGGGGGTTTCTAGGGCAACTTGGCCCTTGGCAGCTTTGTACACCCCTCTGGTGTACTTTTTAAGTGTTTTTATATTTATTGTTGTCCCGTCTTGATTGTGTTTAAAATTGTTACTTATCCAATAAACATTTTTTGTTATTTTTGTCTAGCCTTTTGTACGCATCCCACCTTTTTCTTGTTTTGTTTGGATTATAAGGGGATTGTGTCGCAAGCGATCAGTTTTGGCACATTGGCACCGGCTTCCATGCGACAGAAATGGAGGGCTTGCCGTCGGACAGTCCGACTGATTCGGTCCGAGCATGGGATTTAACAGTCAAATTGTGTCGCAAGCCATGCACTTACATGCAACAGGAAGAAGAAGGTGAACTCCGGTGTGTCTGAGCGGGGAAGCGACACATGCAGGATATCAGGTGCACAACCTACGTGAATCGGGTCAGAATTCATTCTCGTCGGACACTCCGGATCGGGGAATACACAGGGACGGGTAAGTAAATGTGCCCTAATGTGTGCCTATGTCAAATACGTGTACATTACATAACATTTGACCTCTCTATACTGTCATGAACAAAAACCCTATTTTAACATTAAAACAGCTGTTCTGAGGTTAAAAAACATGGCTGATTTCTAACAAAAACAGCACTACACTACTGTCCAGGAGTAGTACATGGCATTGTAACTCAACTGTATAGAGATGAATGGAGCTTAGTTACAATATCAGCGCTATCCATGGTCAGTATTGTAGTGCTGTTTTTGGAAGAAAGCAGCTATGTTTTAGCCTCAGGACAACCCCTTTGTTCCTCACAATACAGAAAAGTTATATGTTATGTAATACGCACCATATTTTACATTGTCATGCACAGAAGATTTACAGAACTAGTTTTTAGGATAAATATTGTTCAATGCGTAAAATAACCGAATATATAGCAGAGGAGAATAAATTCTGCAAAACTAGCCGATATTCTCTTCAGTGTTAAGTAATAAGAAAGCCCTACATGACCCCATAAAAAGTATGAACAGCCGAGAAACTTTCCACACATGTAACCTGATGGGAAAAGGTCAGAATTTGCCTGAAAGGTTACTTTTTGATTAATACTTGGTGCATGGATACATTTTGATTAAAAGAATGTATTAACTAAAAATACATTGCATCTGACAATAGTGTGCACCATGGTCCACATCTACTTGTACTACCAGGTTACAGAAATCCTTTGGTAGGGAACCACCAGAGTGTGTTAAAGCAGGTAAAGTATTAAATATGCACTTGGTCTACTCTCTTGTCCCACCTCATCCTTTATTAATCCTTGTAATTGTATTTTATAATAGATATTTGTTTTATTTCATATATTTAATTTAGTTAGCACTTTTCAGGAAGAAAAGCATGAAGATGGGTTACTTACGCCAAGGGCCCCTCATTGCGGAGTATCTGGCTTGCGCAGTCTAAAGTGCCTTTATATTTGTGAGCCTCCAATCCCTGGTAAAGAGAGCACAGTGACCACATGATATAAACTGAATTTTAACCAGAAACATTGTCAAGACAATAAGCAGCATGAAGCAGACAGCTCCATTCTTTATGTAGTGTGCAGTCCAGGTTACTACAGATCAACTCCTATTCATGTCAATGGGATCTAAGCTGCAGTGACTCAGTTCAGCCACTACACGGAGAATGGCACTGTCTGCATCCTGTCTCATTCTCTAAACACATTACCTGCATCCTGGTCTTGATAACATCAAGAGGTGTATTACCAAAGACACTAGCCGCCCCGGCAATGGCACCAAATGTTCCTGTCACTATAGGGTTAATCGGTCTTTGGGGATCATCACCTAAAATCAGAATAGGGACTATATCATACATAGCACTTAGCAATAGGAGGAATTCAGAAAAAGTACAGGTTGGTGGGACATAATTCCTGGCCTTGCACCATAAACATATAGGGGGAAATTTATCGTGCCCCAGCACTCGTACTTCAGTGTATGATAAGGGCCATCGCCCCCCAGGACATAGGCCTCTTGCTGTATCCGTCGGGCGGCGGCACTGTCAGGCAAAGCGACAGCTTTGGGGTAGAAGAAGTGATAGATTCCACCCATAGACTTTACCACAATTTTAAAAGGTGAACACCAAAATATCCAATACAGGCATTCCCGGGGGTTACGTACAAGATGGGTTCTTTAGGTTTGTTCTTAAGTTGAATTTGTATGTAAGTCGGTATATTTTATAATTGTAGCTACAGACAAAATTTTTTTTTGCCCCAGTGACAATTGGGGTTTCAACATTTTTTACTGAAGGATTATCAATAAACCTTCATTACAGACACTTTACAGCTGATCATTGCAGCCTGGGACTATAGTAAAGCATCCAGAGAGCTTCACCAGAGGTCACAGTGGGCAGAGAGGTCAGTCTGTAACTAGTGGTCGTCTGTAAGTTGGAAGTCCTTAAGTGGGGGCTGCCTGTGTATGATCGATTTTTAACACTCTCTTCATTATCAATATAATAGCCCAATTTTAATATGTTTGTTATTAGCTCTTTTATTGTGACTAGATCTACCCCTATAATATACCTCATCTTACGTGGTTTATAAAAAGAAATCTGACACAGATGTCATTGTAGTTGTAGATACAAACCAGAACCCTGTAACCAAGCGACTACTCACCTAAGTACCAGTTACGTAATGAGGTCATGACGTAGAAACGGATCGCCTGGTTTGAGCCCTGCTTTAAAATAGTTGGGGTGAGTCCTTGATACGTTCCACGTAGCCCTATAAAGTAAAGTAAAGGCCCATAAGCATTGGAATTCAGAAAATTCTAAATATTGCTTGATAAATGTATCTGTAAAGCAAACAACTAAATATAAGAGGTTAAATAAAAGGGGTCGTTTGGCTTTTTATTTTTTTATTTACTATGGGCTCCAGGGTTATGAAAATAACAAAAAGGTTGCTCCAATGGAGTTTGGCACCTCCTGTCAGAGGCTCAGTGGTGACCATGCACCCCCACTACAGCCTCACAGGCACACATTGAGCTTCTGTATAGCAGCTGTGACACGAGGCACTCAACTGCACCAAAACGAGGAGAATATATCTTGTGTGTTGTTTTCAAACCCCCTGGTACCCATAGTATACAGGCAAAAAAAAGAAAAAAAAAAAAAGGAATCCCAGACAACCCCTTTAAGACCCTTCACTCTCTCTTCCTAAAGTTGAGTGATTAAGGGTCAAGAACCTGAACCCACCTTGCTCTCTGATAATTTCCCGTACGCCATGGAAGAAGCCACGGTAGCGGGGGGCAGAGGAGGCCTGGTCATGGATGAACTTCACCTGTCACAGTCAAGGAAACAACTGAAGATGAATGGACATGGTTTGAGTTATTCTAAAAAGTTCTATGTCCATCATTATACACCAGGGAAGCAAGTTTCTGAGATATGGCCCATTAGATACACTACACAGTAATTACAAATCTCATGTGTCCTCATTCACGATATTTTTTAAGGGTTTGGCAAATTATAAGATCCTGTCAAACTCCAAAATTGTAATTGTTATGTTTTTAGCTTTTTGTCATGAACATGTAAAATCCTATTAACATCCACACAAAAAAATCACATCATACAAATTTGGAGATTTGTTGCTAATCTAGTCAATGTCACCGATATCGCAGCTGCAAAGGTCACATATCAACACAGCGCTGCACCGCACATGTCCAATATGGGGGATCGGCAAGGTGAGTGCTACAGATTTTGATATGTTTGACCATTAAAAAAATTTCTAGGTGCTGGAACATCCAGCGGATAAGATTTTCAGGCCCATGTAAAAGGAAGACATAACCACATACCTTGATAGTTTCCATTGGACATACAATCAGAACAGCTTCTGCAACACCGGCCCCAAGGCCACATAGAAAACTGGACTTCCCATCCAATTTTCCTGTAGAACTCCTGGCATAGTTACTAAGGAATTCAAATGTGCCGAACCTGAAAAGATCACATTATGGAGACAGTGCTGCATTACACGCCATCTTCTCTCTTACTAGGATTATACAGAATGTTACTTTACAATCATATCATGCCTCACAAATAAGTAAAAAGTGTCAAATCGGTAGAAGTCTCAAGTTACAGCAGATCTTCTTTCCCCTCCCTCAGGACATCTCACAGAATAGAGAGCAAGACAACTTCTTTAATATATGTCTACATGCATATATATCCCTATGTCCCCTTACCTCACAGCAGATTTAGGGATGGATCCATATAGCAATGAGCTCAGACCTCGATATAACCCTCTGACTCCATGATCCTGTACAGTGAGTGTGACGCAGTGCCCTGTAGTGAGACATCACAGATTACAGTATATTATACAGAATTACCATACACCATCTCTCCAACATGAACTGTAGTATAGGAAACACAGTTTTCCAATTGTTATGGTATTTCTATTTGGGATGGGGGCTCTCATTGTATCATATCTCATATAATTGCAAAAGCAGCGATTATATGGCTTATACCATCTTTGTAAAGTTATCCCCTCTCAACAGAATATGAAATTCCTTTTCAGCAAGGAACCCCTACCCATCATTACAATATAATTCCCTGCAATTCAGACTACAAGGGTTTTTAGCTGGAGTAATGGGTGGAGCGGCAGGTTGAGCATGTGTCCTACTGCTCCATTCAATTGTAGAGTAGTGTTGGAAACTGCTGAGCACAGCGCTCACGATCTATGAGAGTGCTGAAGATAGTAGAGCACAGCGCTCAGCAATTTCCAACACTCTCCTACAATTGAATGGATCAGCAGGAAGCTTTCTCCTATTGCCCCTGCACCCATTAGTGAGACAGGACCCCTGTTCTCCAGACTGCTCGTGGTCCTGTGGCTCCCAGAATTTGGACGCCCAATGATCAGCTTGTTATCCCCTATCCCGTGAATAGGGGATAACTTAAATAGTGGATACAGTCTCATTTAACCATCTTTAAGGGGTTGATGGTTGACAATTACCTACTGTAATTACCATGATCCAATTAAGCATTACTATATTTGCCTAAATAGTATTGCGCCATGTGTTTATAGGAATGTGCACGTCCACATATTGACCTATTGACACACCACGTGGGGCCATATTAGAAAAGTAAATTCTCTTTAAAATCCTCACCGAAATGTTTTTCAACAGCATATAATTGAGAAACTTTTTATTAAAGAAGTATGGCATAAGGATGGGACAAACACTAATCAACCCCCCTGTGCTGTAAAATCTAAATCCCTTATTATACATATACTCCTCTCCATTCGAGAAATGTGATTAGATTATTTATCCAGAACTTTTGTTTCAATCAAAACATGGCGGGTGGTCTATTTAAAAGACCATGGGGCTTATTTACAAAGGGTCCCGCGGCCGCATTTTCGTCGGATTTTCTCACTTTTTGGGGATAGCGCCAGGGATAGTGTTGCACGCGATCGGATTTTTGGGCATCATGCAACAAAAATGGGGGAGGGGGGGGCTGACGATCCGACGGATTCGGACAAACCGTGGGATTTAAATTTGTGTCACGAGATCAAGCACTTACACTGGGAAAAAGAAGGTGAACTCCGGCGGACCTGATCGGGGAAGCGACAAATGCTGGATATTGGCCGCACACTCGTAGTGAATCGCGGCAGCTGTGCACTAGAGTCGGGGAACGCACCTCGGGGATCGCGCAGGGACGAGTAAGTAAATCTGCCCCATGTGATTTTATATTGGTAACAGGAATCAGGAATCAACTTGTATTAAGGATCAGTATTACCGGTACTTTTTTTTTTTTGGAAGGCACCAGATCACACTTGTCCGAGTTCCTAAACAAAGAGGGAGTTATTCTGATATAAAGGCTTCCAAATAAAGTAGATATTTAAGTGGATATGTTGGATTTGTTTTTTTCCCCACTAGACTGCCTATCGTGCCTATACACCAGTAATGCACTTCACTCTGGAGATAAACATGTCTGAATATGACACTATGGAGCAGACGGAGTAGTTTCGCATAAGCAGTTCTGACATTTAGTAGACAGAATGACAGTACAGCAGCTTTGTGCAATGATGCATGGCCCGACCATCCCTGCAGATCATCCAATGTCTGGGACAGCTCAGCTGATATATGAAAAGTCAGATACAATATAAATACGACCTACGTGAACAATTTAATTTTGTAGAACATTTTGAATAGAAATAGCTTAAATAAAATATCTGATAGATTTGTTTTATTAGAAGGTCTAAAAATAAGGTGTAAACATTTCCACTGTAGACTAAAGACAGAGTAAAAGTGCTCTTAAAACCCATCTCTATAAGCAAGTCTTTCCCTAACTGCATGAAACTTTAACTCTTTCTTTACTAACCCATCCCATTTCCTCCTCCCATCTGTTACCTATCAAACTCCTAATACCAAGCTACAGGCTTCCCCGGAGCCCAATAGACCTTGGACCATAAGGGTGCATTCAAATGTCTAGTCTTTCAGATGCAGTTTTCAATTTCCAAACTAGGCGTGGAGTGGAAAAAAAGTGTGGGACTGGTCCCTGCACAATAGATGGGGAGCAATAAGTTCATTGTTCAAAAAGAATAGTGACTCTGTCCAGGTAGCAATCGCTTCTGGAGATTCTGTAGCTAAGAAGGAATAAGGGTATGCCACATATGAAGAATGCTATTACAACCCGATGGTCCTTATATCCAAAAATTATCTATACAGGCTTTTCTCTGGAGACAGTTTGTTATATATTTAGGGAAACCAATGATCTAGCGACCCCCCACCTAAGAAAAAAAAAATGACATAGTCTGCCCACCACTGTTAACTTAACATGCTGACATATTTGCCCATATGCTATGGAATTCATTCCCTTCAATGGATATTACAGTAATAATTCCCTATTCGCAAAATAAGATTTAACTTGCACTTGGTGGGGTCTAGCCCCTGGAAATGTGCATGAAAACAGATATAAGTTGCAGATACTCCATTGCTTTCAAGGTTCAATAGAACTTTATTGAAAAATGCACTTTAGACATAAATACGTAATTATAGGTTTAAATGCTGAGTCACTTAGGTGCCGGTACAACAATAAGAACAGCATCAATAAGTGCAATACGTTATAAGGTATAACATGAAATGTATCCGTAACATACAACAGTGATGACCGAATTGACCCAACTTGGCCAGTACTAACTAAACGCTGTAGGAGGAAAACACACACAAACAAGACAGGACACAGAAAGGAATGGAGGATAGGGTTACAGAGACAATATCTGAGGCCCAGGACGCCAGCCTGGAACCGGTGGTGCCAGCCAGCCAAGTGTCCACAGTGGTTATGCAACAGACAAAGCCAAGAGGACCATGTCACATAAAAGGATTCATTCCTCCCATCGTTACTAGCACATAACTCTAGAGTCAGAGCCTCTATCCATTGCGCCCTGGAAGGAGCCTCAGTAGATCTCTAAAGTCGCTGGATTATTTGTCGCATTGCCATAATAAAGTGCCGGAGCATATTCTTTTTGAAATTTGGTATGGGGACAGGAAGCCTGGGTAGAAGCACCAACTGGGGAAGGGCAAACCCTCTAGTAGCAGATGTACAATTTAAAGATGTCCGGTCAGAATTTTTGGATTGGAGTGCACTCCCACCAGATGTGGGATCTGGAAACATTCTAAGTAGTCTGAGTGGAGTTCTATACCACCTGGTAAGGATCCTGTTAACGGCATAAAACTGATGCTTTGTGCGTTAGCACAAGAACTTTGCCATTGGTTGTCAGAAAAGGATTCAGATACTCCAATGTTTTTTATGGGACTGCCATAATGCACTCGGTTATCTATGTTATTCCCCCAGAAATTACTGAAGAAGCTGCCTATGTGCCCACAACCACTATATTTGTTGTTGCTATAAATTACCCTTTTTCGTGACTGGTGGGTATCTCCAACGGTTGGAGTGCACATTATGTCCTATACTGAGGAGAGGGGATAAATTAAAATGACTGGAATACCACTTTCAATACATGGAGCAAAGAAAAGTAGATGGATATGATGTATTTTATTTAAATTTATTTAGATTTTTACCTATTCCCCGATATCGAGGAGGATTGGCCCGCTCATCCAGCTGCAGCTGCGTCTTGACATATTCTGTAGGGAAGGTGATGCAGATTTCGATGCCCCCTGCGATTCCACCTGACAGACACAAATCACACTTTATATCAGTGACATCCTTTATAACAATGGGATACATAGATTCTTGAAAGGATGAATTTACATTTTACATGTTATTAATATATTTATATATAAATGCTAGGTAGCCAATTCTCATATATTACAGAATTACATGAAAGCTAGTATTGATTGACTTTGGCATGTCATCACCATATGTCTGCTTACTATTATTGGCTTATGGGGAACAAATTGATTTTCTTGAGTAGAAGAAGGATAAATCGTCATAGGAATCGGATAGATGAACGGAATCACTCATCAGGTGTGCAATCCTTCATGACAGCAGTAAACAGGCCATTTTATCATGTGTCCTTCAAAATCATCCCATTTGGTCACCTTATTCTTGTTCTTAAGTTAAATTTGTATATTTTATAATTGTAGCTCCCAATAAAAATGTTTTGTCACTGAGACATAATTAACTAAAAAAAAAGATATATATATATATATATATATCTTGCTCCCCCCTTCATGTTGCCCTACAGCAGTCCTTTTCTCTTCTCTATGAGAGATTTTCTAATTTGGCAGGTTTCTTTGCTGTTAATTGTTTATGTACATATTTGTCATGTGACGCACTGGTAATTTACCCAAATGTAATTTTGTTCTGTGTGTGTTTATCCAGTTTTAAATGTTATACATTTTGGTTATCTAATAAAGCATTAGGTTTTAAAATTATATGCATATCATTGTCCCCTTGTTTTATTTTCAGTACGATTGACATATTTTGGGTACAATATTTAGATTGGCTGGGGTTACGTGTTCCGTTTCCCCCCCTTGTTGTGAATTGGTGGTGATAATGTAATATAACAGCCATGGCCCGGTGCCTTGTGTTGCATGGTCCTGCCTTGAGCTGCAACCAGGCATTTGGGTATTGCCTCTATAGATATCTATCCTATTATATCAGGAAAGCGTTTCTGGTAATAAGGCGATGGTGTATATGAATAATGTATTATAAAATGACCATAACCAATTTACTAATGGCATTGCTTACTTGTGGAACAATACAATAAAAGCGGAGTAAATCAATGGCTGGAGACATAAACCTCCACTAAAACAGAGCCAATAATAAAGTGCCTTTATCTTAATGAATTAAATCATGTCCCAGAATATAAAAAGGAAATGATGATCACTTTTAAGATCCCCAAGGTTGAGATTTCCATCATTGGCAGAAGACAAAATCTCTCCAGATATGGCATCCAATATCTATTTACAGGCCAAAATGAAATAACATTTGTTATGGTGCTACGCCAGGGAGGGAAGGGCTGTCAGTAATTGAATTATGTATGGATCACGCCGAGATCTTGTTATCCCTGAAATACAATGACAACCTTCAGATATATAGCACAAAAAAATCCAATTTAATTTACCTGACGTCAATAAAACTGCCCTGCTAGAAACGGGGAAGAAGTCCAGAAATATGACGGATTAGTCTGCAACCGTCTTTCATTCTTGGTAATATTTCATCCCCATCTTTCCTCTTATCTTAAGAGGTTTTCCCAGGAATGTGACCTTTTCTACAAAAACAGCTACATGTAGAGTTCCCTTTCAGATGACCATGGTCCATCCATGAATCACGCACACATTTTCAGTCATAGATATACTTTGTGTGAACTATCCCCTAAAGAAAAGCAAGTTAGAATATGTACCTGCAGAGGTCGCATCAACGCCTCACCACGCGTCATAGACGCGTGATGAGGCGCCATTACCCCCCAAAATAATTGCCATGCGTAAAGTTACGCTTGGCAATTATTCCCTGTAGTGCGCAGGCTGAGCGGTTCGGCGGGCGCTGCAAAAGAGGTAAATCCCTGTAGCGCGATCACAGCGTGCGCCGGGCCGCTCAGCGGGACACGTGACACAGTGATCCGTCAGCAGCGCTCTGGAGTGAGAGCGCAGGCCCCGGGAGACCTGTGGACAGCGGGGCTGCTGCTCCCTGTCCTGCTCCATCTGTAGCTGCCTGCGTTTATGTCGGGACTTAAGAGCAAGGCCGGGTGAGTGAGTGCAGTGTTCTGTGTGCTGTGCGAGTGTAGTGTAGTGTGTGCAGTGTTTAGTGTGTGCAGTGTAAGCGTAGTTTGCGCAGTGTGAGCAGTGTAGTACCGAAATTTTCATACTCCTCCTCGGGTAAAAATACTCCTCAAAAATGGTGAGAGGAGTATTTTTACCCTTCTGGAAAAATGTTAGTGCGACCTCTGTGTACCTGTTAGATACATCTCCATAATGGCGATCACCCAGAGCACAGAAGGGAATATGTGATATCCGCAATATAGTCCCAAGGACATATATATATAAACAACCAATCATCAATCACAGACATTTTTGGCTTAAATTCAACCATCTAAACATAATCTGAACAATAAATATATTCATGGAAATGGAAAAGAATTTTTGATTGACAGGACTCCTAAAAAAATGTGAAATGAGTTTCACACGGCAGTATTCATGTCAGTTTTTTGCATCAGTATTTGGAAGCCAAAAAATAAGGAAGGGCCCCAAAAGAAAGAAAATTTACAAATAGTTCCATTAGAGCACACAAGGGCAGATGTACACATTTTTTGAACGGGCACCACACGGCTGCACTAAATGCAATACTTTTAATGCACGAGTGTTTGTGACAATTATCTCAACAGAATACGTAACCCATCCGTTAAAAAGTAAGAGCACGTGCAAGTCAAAACCGCTTTCCACAGATCAGTCATAGACTATAGTTACCGTAAATGGGTTTTCCCACAAACAAAAATTAGGGCCTCACTTGCTGATCAATGCCAAGACCCCCACAGATCACGAAATCGAGCGGCCGGATGGGGTCCCAAGTACCTCTGTCGGACCCCTCGTCACTCCGTCAGATTAACGGAGAAGACGGCCGCGCATGAACGTTCTGCTTCATTTAATCTCTATGGTGCTGACGGAGATCGCCGAGCGCCTTTAAGGAGGATCCATAGAAAGCACGGACTGACGTGCCTACTCTCAGTAAGTTCACAGACAGCATATAGCCAAAAGGGAGAATGTTATTAAAAAAAGATGATTACTAGGATTATAATTATCATCCTTCAATATCATATTAAAAATATAGAATGATAATAAAATATGACAGATAAAATAGGATAAATAGCTAAACCATTAACTGATAAGGTGATTTACAGACAAGTGGTCCAGGGGGAAAAAAAAAAAGTATAAAAATAGGTTGGCAACCGTTTAGAAGACATTTGTCACGCTACACGACTTTCCGCAGGCTCCTGAAACAAACAGGTCCTTTAGATCCCTGGCAGAGCAAGCAGGTGTCAAGTTCTTCCTAATCTCCTCTACTTTGGATGGGGACCAACTGGAGGAGGGGTAAATAACCAGAAACAGCAATAGGGGAGGATTTCTGTTGGGCAAGATTATTGGTCCGAAATATTAGTCACTTCTACAAGTAAAGAAAGCCAAATTGGAACATAAAATACTATTTTTTTCCAACACAGCAAACATCCCCTGCGCTATTCTAAACACAGTAAACACAGCACCACCCGTGCAACTCCGTTACTTTGATGGGGTCGAACTGCAGAGACACTGTTTTTGGTAGAAATTTGCCACGTTTCCTAATTTTGCAAATCTTTAACTTCTTTAAAGCCAAATACTAATCTATTTCCAGGAGGCCAACAGACATGAACAAAGCAGTTTTTTTTGAGACACAGCAAACACATTGGAAACGCAATGTCACACCATGTGTGAACATGACCTGGTGTCCCATGGTAGTGCCCTCATTACAGCACAATACAGTATTACTGTATACACAGCCCAACTATATTTCAGTGGTTGGAGGGGCATGCAGATATCCTTGGCACACCTGTCCAACCACTTCTATAGGTATTGTGATCACAGAGGGGACGGGTATAGAGTAATGACTGCACAACCCTTTCTGTCCACCGGAAAGCCAGCAGGACACAAGGCATCATAGGGAGGTCAAATGAACTGTTGGTCCCCACACCTTTACAGAAACTTTACCACGCCAAGTACTCTCTTAGTGACCATATTAAGGTCTCGTTCTTAACCTTTTACCTCTTACCATTTCCCTTGGTTTCCCAAAAATACATATAGATAAGTACGAAAAAAATAAAAGTATTTTTATAAAAAGTATCAGTATAAAAAGGGTTGAAATCATGGGATTCGCAAAGCTAATACAGGCGGTCCCCTACTTAAGAACACCCGACTTACAGACAAACCCAAGATGTTGATAATTTACTGTACTTTGGCCTTAGGATACAATAAACAGCTATAATAGTTATCAAAGGTGTCGTTGCCGTTAAGCTTTATTGTTAATCCTGGTTCTTGTGCCAATCCAATATTTTTTAAATCCAATTGTCACAGAGACCAAAAAATTTTTGTCTGGATTGCAATTATAAATTATACAGTTCCGACTTGCATACAAACTCAACTTAAGAACAAACCTACAGAACCTATCAGGTACGTAACCTGGGTACTGCCTGTATACATAAAATGTAATGATTCTCATATAAACAAAAGTAGCAAATTCCCGCTACGGGTCCCAGCAAATGGCTGAAAATGTCACTAGTGTCCCCAGTAATTGGTAGCAGGAGGAATGGTGGTCCATTTTAACCCCAAATGTCTATTGTGGGAGGTCGGACATGCACGATGCTGCTACATTCACTGCCTATGGAACTGACAGCGGTAGTGGAGTCCTGTCTGTCAGCATCTAATAGCTTTGTTCAGTTGGGGGTACAACGGACCGCCATTTTCATGATCTGTGGGGGTCCCGCCACTGAGCCTCCCACGAAAATTGATGTGGGTGGACAACCTCTTAACTAAAGACAAATGGACAATTGTTCACTACATAACTAGTGTACATGATATAGCCATATATCCCAATTTTGCTTTTATGACAGATTTGTATTATTTGATGGTCATTCCATTGAGATGCCACCCTGTGCGGACAGTTCTTGTACACCATGACACACACCTGGCTCCATGACCTCCGCAGGTTAAAGGTGTTTACAAGTGTCACATATGTCCACAAGATGGATGTTATATTGTAGGAAAAAGCCAAGCAGCAGTACCAGACACAACCGCTCTACAGATATGGTGCCATGTTGTAAGAAGTTAAGCAATGCCTCTCCCCGCTGGCAGCAGGCACACACAAGGGTATAAAGAAAACTCACTGGCATAGGTACGTTATTTTTTAAAAATATTTTTACCTATAATATACATATTTAGAGCAATACTTTTACATTACACCCATGAATATATGAAACCACCAGAGAATTCACTGGTTTTGATAGGACAATTCATACAATACATTTACACATCTGTAAGTGCAACAACGTTGCAGAGGTCAGCATCCGTTTTTCACTGAACTGCGGTCTATGAAGAATCCGTGAAAAATGTCTCGGACTAGGGAATATCATACTTTTTAATGGATCAGTCCCACGATCTGTTACAATAACAGTGATGGGTACTGGTCCATTAACAAGTAATGCATCTTCCACTTTCTGACAGGTTGCTATATATTCTATGTAGTTTTTCTTGCTTCTGGGAAAGCTGGGTGACACTGCCCATCAGTGAAGATCTTACAGGAGGATGTCCAGAACAGATGTGACTGGCTGCAGGAATCTTTTCCCTGTTGTATTGCAGCACTGCCTTTCAGGAGTCTGGGAAAGATGGGTAAAGACCCATGTGGGAGTGGTAATAGGAGTTGTCACCCAACTTTGCTGGTTGTCTCCTGAATATAGGAGTAAAACAAGATCCCTTCTACCTGAGCATCAGGAGACCATGATGACTAGTGAGATCTCACAGTCACAAGACTTCAGGGCACATACTCACCAGCCAGTATGGCTTTGCCAGGGTGTGTGATTTTCCCTTTCCCTCCTCCCGGTGCTGCAGCAGCCAGGGACCGGGGGACCCGCTTGTTTCCAGCCCGCGCTAGCTCGCAGGGCCCCTCCGTGATGGTGAACGGCTGCAAGATGGAAGACATGGCAGCACAGGAGGCAGCAGCGCTGGAATAAAGGTACCGAGACCACCGAGCTGCGAGGACCCTGCGCACAACAACCACACCCCCTCATTAACATGCCACATTGATTCATGGCACTAAGGTTACGCCCGCTAATGAATATTAAGCAGGACGGTCCCCCTGAATCACCACGCCCCCCCTTACTCTTCTACACGAGGCTCATTAATAATACAGTAGGCGGTAGAAGATTATTGGCTCTTTTGGCGAAGTCGGTGTGGCGTCTACGTGATGGATGGCGGAGCGTGAGTAAATGGGCGGGCTCTGCTACCTGATTGGCTGGACGAGTACTAGGGCGATTTGCTGATTGGCTAGTGTCAGATAAGGCGAGACGAGAAGATGAAAGGAGCAGTGTGTGATTGATAGCGGATCGCCCGCTGCGTCTCGTCACCTCATAGACTTGACCTGATCTGCTGATCCTGAGCCCGCCATAACACGGGCGATGGGAGCAGCACATACAAAGACATCTATGTCTGCCAGTATAGTCATCACCACAAGATGGACTTGTACTTTCCTTTCACATTATTACAAATTCTAAAAACTTTTTTTCTAAATAATAAGCGTCATAAATGTGTAGGATTCCACATACAGATTTACAGTTACCGCTTTCATGGTAAATGTTGCCTGTTTATCATCTTTCCTGAGATGAGTCACTTTAAGAGGCTGCAGACTAAGCACTCTTTGTTTCTGTAGTACCCAGAAACATTGTTTAAGTGTCATATTAAAGATAAGAATCTCCTTTCTCAATTTGCACCAGGTTTTTGGTTCTGATAGCTACAGAACTAGATAGACACACATTTTAAGAAATAGGCAGGGGCTGGTTCTTTATCTGCAGCTCACTTTCCAACTATGGGGGAAATTTATCATACATATAATAAAGGCCACGCCCCCTGTGAGCTTAGGCCTCTTGATGTAAGCTTCGGGTGACGCGCCCGCCGGGCAAAACTACATCAGGTCTGACTTGGCATAGTTTTGCGTAAAAACCTGTGAACAAAAGTTTGCAGGTTTTAATAAAAAATGCAGGGACTAGGCAGGAACTTGTGCCCACCCACTCCGCCGGTGGCAGGGTCCCCCCCCCCTGTGCCCCTCCACAACCACAAGGCGTGGAGGTGGCGTAGGCGCTGTTAAAATCTCAAATTATTCACTGCTTCTACTGCTGGCTTGGAAGCAGTGATATCCCCCGATGTCGTTAACATCTTGTATCTCTGGTCATGCAGCTCACAGAACCACAAGCCAGGAAGATAATATTCTTATCTTTAATATGTTCCCTGGTAATATAGATCCAATCATAGGGAGGCATCTGCAGTCTCAAAACTTAAGGTAAACATACGGGGGCTGGTAGTTTAATGGAGTAAAGTGTCCCTTTAATTTAATTGGGCTGTGTTATATCTTTTCATGGGTCTTTCATGGCTCCCCATAACACTGATGACATGCATACACATACATATGTTTACATGGTTTCTATTGCAGGATGCAGTTATTTATTGTTTCTATCAGTAGTCTTGCATTAATATTACAAGGTGCCGTAGTACACTTCCAATTTTAGGCTTCAAGTTTAACCCGACAAACCTGCTTTATGGGGGACATTTATCAGGACCTGTACACCAGTTTTCAGTGATGAGACTCCCACGGATCACGAGAACGGGGGTCTGAGGCGGACCCTGGTCCCTCCGTCAGACCCCTCATCGTTCCCAGAGATGAATGAGCAGACGCCGTGCTTGTCCATTTACTCCATTCATTTCTATGGAGCTGAAAAAGATTGCTGAGTGCGGCGATGGGCAATCTCCGTCAGCTCCATAGAGATGAATGGAGCAGAACAGACATGCGCCGCCGTGTGCTCCATTCATCTCTGGGAGTGAAGTACCTGGGACCCCGTCGGACCCCCCATTCTCGTGATCTGTGGGGGTCTCATCACTGAGACCGCCCTCCGATCAGCAAGTTAGGCTCCTGTGGATAGAGCTTAACTTGATGGGTGGGAAAACCCATTTAACTTACCAAGTGAAAACGGCCCAACTTGTGTAACCCACCGTAGGCATGATACGAGAAGAGCAGGTTTACCCAGATCTGCTCAACCTTGTTGGTGTAAATCCCCACTGGCCTTGAATGAATGTATTCCCTTACATCAGTCCCTGTCTGAACACCATGCATATGCATGAACTCAACATACCAAATGCTGCAGTATTACAATGTCTTTTTAGATAAAATTAATGAGTTTATTAATGAGGTTATCTCTAGTGGTCCCACATTCACACAACGCCTTATATACACAGGGGACTGCATTGTGAGTTTCACAGTGGTCAGAACATTTAGGGAAAATGTAAAAGAGAATACAGCAATACATCAGATTTGCATTGCTGTCATTCTCAGGATTAGTGCGGTTTCCAAAATTGTAATTGAGGATGTGCCATATACCAGTTTTGCATTGCTGTCATGCGCAGAATGATTGGGACCCCAGTTTTTTGAAAATTCAATAGTGTATATGGCTCTGGTTTAGCCCACCCACACATTCAGACTGGACCGCAGCAGCTGAAAAACAGAGACTGCTGCAGTGGAAGCAGGAGCCAGGGTAATACACTCTTTGTTCCCTCCTCAATGGCTCTCATGGTCTACAACACTATTCCTGGAAAACTCTATTAAAGGGAACCTGTCATCAGGAAGGTCCAAACAGCATAAGTCATGGGTTCCCTTTAAAGAAAATATGGAACAGGATACAGTTCCAGGACGCATTCTCAGAATTATTAGGGGTACCAAACTACTTATAACCTGACCCCTTATCCTGGTAATCCATCAGTTTCACATAACATCTGCTAATATGCTAAAATTCATCCATGGCCAGATTTTGGTTTTCATTATTGCATTATTGGGACTAAACATATTCTATAAAATATTCTATCTATATTATTATGAAGTGTAGTGTTCATTGATACGCACGAGTACAGAGCTCGCCTATCTTCATCAGCACTGCGTAACTACAGTGGTAGCAGCCGCTATGGGGCCCACAGTGTGAGGGGGCCCCAGCATTTGGGGTATTGAGCGTATACGGTATGTGAGTGTGTGCTGTGTATATAATCTATGCTACATGTCTGTATATGGCATTTTGTGTATGTGTATAGTTGCTGTAAGTGTGTGTCGTGATGTGTATATGCTGTATGTATGTATGTATGTATGTATATGTGTATATTGTATGTATGTTTATGCTGTATGTGTGTATATGGTGTGCATTTGCTATATGACTATAGACTGTACATATAATCATATAATATGTACAATTTTTTAAGGGGGTAGGGGTCCCAATTCAGAAATTCGTTATGGGGCCCAGCCACTGCAAGTTATGCCTCTGATGACAGGGATGAATAGAGAAGGAGGGCATATGTGCGACTGTATGATCTGTTAATTTTGGATACAACTGACCCCCATTGTCATGGAGGTCCTATCACTGATATCACCGACCAGCAAGCTAGTCCCTATCCTCCCTATCCTAACTTGTTGTGACTGGACAACCCCTTTAAGCTTCTATGTATGAGTTTCTCTGCCCATGTGATAGTGTTAGACCAGGGGGGTCTATCCTGGGGTGTAATGGCTGCACGTAGGCCACATCCCTCCTGCAGCCATGCTGATGTCTAGACTTGGCTGGGGGCCATTTGTTTATGTTCCTATAGCTGAGGCTCCAGGGATCTGATATCCTGAGCACAGACAATAGGAGTCTCCCAGATAACCTGAGGGGGAGCGGGGCGGTCACTGACAACATTGTGCCCGGGCGGAGGGAGAGAGCAGGCCGCAGCCTCGCCCTCTATTCTCATGGAGACGCGTCCCTGCCGCTCCATGGTAACCGCCTTGTTTTGCTGACAGGGGATGAACAGCTGAGATCATCTGCAGAGCCGGGACAGGAGGAAGATCATCGCACCATATCTCACAGATCACAGGTACCATCACTAGCTGCTGCTGCTGCAGAACCTCTTTAGTAGAGTCCAGGGAATGTATACATGAAATGTATATGATGGTGCTTATCATAACATATAATAAGTGTAAAAGTCACACCTGGACACCTGTTCTTAAGTAGTTTTTGTATTATACACATAATGATACAATGGGTTATATTGCTGTATATGTCTTTATACTCATGGTGACATTGTTATAAGAAGGTGACAAGAGTGGATGTGTCACCATACTAAGCTTATGCTGGGGGGACAGGTCTGAACACCATCACATAATGGCATCTTCTAGTGATATGGGGATGGAAAGGCCACATTTAAAGATACACTTCCCCCCTGATTCACTCCTGTCACTGATGTATGGTAATATGTCTGCTAATCTTGTCCAATGCAATGTGATCAGCAGGGGGTAATTTAGGCACAACACTGTTCTTGTATGTCATGGTGATTGCAAATGCAAAGCTCATTGTCATCAAAAATCACTTCTATATAATAGGCCAGGGTCAGCAAAAATCTCAGACCCTATAAAATATGCGATCTCTAAACCTCTGGATAAACAACAATACGGATAAAGGGAGGGCTAAAATAATGGTTATATAGGGGGGAATGTATATGATAAAGGCCACTGAAGGCATAGTGGCCTTTTCAACTATGCCAGATCCGACTTTTTAATAAAGTACACAGGCAAGATACAGGAACCCCCTGCCTGCCCTATCCACCAGTGGCTGTGCCCCTCCACTTGGCATTGAGGAGGCATAGGCGCAAATATAATTGCAATTTCTTGCAGTGCACAATAAATTGGAATTATTTTAGTGCTTCTATGTCAGAGACTGGCATAGAAACACTGATAAATGTCCCCCATGATGTCCAAGAGCACTGGCAATGTGTAAATCTTTCCCCTAAAACATAGGGACTTAAAGTCCCCATTCTTTAAATTGTGAGAGTCCCTGCATTTATACATTTCCTACCAGTCCTTTATATGGGTCATGAATATGTTCATGGAGAATCCCATTTAAACAGCCAAATTGGCTAAATTCTAAATATGAGTTGTTAGCCATGGGAGGGGGATAAACCTGCCATCAGTCCTGACATATGTAGTTTTCAAGGCTTTTATTATAGGGTGTTTTCCTGAAGTAAGTTTAACCCTTGTGGCCTAAGTCTTTCTGTGAATGGATAGCACACGGCTGCACTAAATGCAATACTTTTTAATGGATCAGTAGCCAAGTTCATTATTTGCATATACCGTGCAACTGTTTTTGACCATAGATAATGAGGATCCATAAAAACAGGTGTCACACAGATGCAACATCCATTTTCCATGGCCATTTTTTCCCTCTTTTGTGTAGCTTTTGTCCGTCCACTAACCTCCACCTTGACCCACTATGCATGAGAAACCAGAATCTAGCTTGAGAATAATCAGAAGGGGCCAAAACGTTGCTTAATGTATTATGTTTACTTTGCTTTTCTGAAATACCATAAACCAAAGATACTCAGGGCGCGTTCACACGTTCCGCTATTGTCGCATTCATAACGCGACGCTAGCGCACAGTGGGCGGGGCTCTGGCCGATCGCATATGCGTTTCCCGGGAAACGCATGCGATTAATAACCCGATCGCATGCGTTTCTCTGGAAACGCATATGCGATCGCCCCAAACTCCGTTATGAACGCGGCGCTAGTGGAACGTGTGAACGCGCCCTTAGGGTGATGCAACACGTTGTGTTTTGAACACGTTTTTGGCCCGTTTTTAAGCAGTTCGTCAAAAACTGCATGTGTTTATTAACAGACTACTTAAAAATGGGCCACAAACACGTTCAAAGCGTGGATTTGATGATAGATGACCTTTATGTGTCATAAACACCCTGCATGTCTGTGTCAGTAAATCAAGTTATTTACAATAAAATAACATCTGGAATTAATTGTTTTCTAGAACTCAACATTGTACAGTTCATTGTAATTACTAATGGAATTTACTGTATATATGTACAAACATACCACATTAACAAGAGGAACTCTGATTCTATTAGCACATAACATCGGAAGAGCACAATTCAGAAATCTAAGAGAAAATGCTCTAGAATTGTGGTTCACAGGTTCTCTTTACCACAAAAATGTCAACTTTTGCCATTAGATGTTGGATGCTCGATGCGGGTGAATTATTGTAAAAGGAAAACAACAAAGAAAGAATACAGTATTAACTTTCTACTGCTTCTTCTTCGCTACAGAAAGAAATAAGACATAAGATTAAAATGTAAGAAAAATGTAGTCGGTGCCTGGCCACATAGGAGTTATATAAATACACCAGTTTACTAGTGGATTAGTAAATTTACACGTCTGGGCATACATTATTAGCAGGTAACATTATACCATTGTCTCATCAGTCACTGACCTGTTCTTAATCTTTTAATCATTAATACCTCTTGTGTTGTAGAAGATATGTTATCTACCTTTTGTATGCTATATCCTTGTCATCCTAAAACATCATCTTTTCTTTCAAGTCTCAGATTCACAATAGAAGCTGAAAATGGCCAAGCTTGTCCAACTTCCACCCAAGTTCCTCCCTAAGGAGTGGAGCCTTGCCAACCAGAGCCAATATGCCAGTGCGGAGGTTCAGAGGTCACGATCTGAAAGGCTAGTTGCAGAAAGTCAGAGACTGGTGGATGAGATTGAAAAGACAACACAAAAAACACAAAAAGATGTCAACAAGAAACTAGGTATGATCTCTGTCTATGAGGCCTACATTATAATGAAGCTGCATAAAGATTTGAGTAAATGCCATAGGCACCTTTTACACTTGTGGTTTTCAACTGTGTGTTCTGTGCGTGTATTTGACATGCAGAACTCGCATTGAAGTCTGACCCATTGTATTCAATGGGTTCTGTCAGACTTGCATTTTTTTTTCACACACACACACACATTTTTTTTTTATGTTCTATTTTTGCCATGCACGTGAAAAACGCACCATAAAAGTCTTTGGAGACACATCAAGAACGCAAGTGTAATGCGTTTTTCACTGATCAATTGCCATAGAAAAGATAGACCACAGTCATAAGTCTTTTTCAGGCGCATTGTCTGCTCATGAAAAATGCATTAAAAATACCCAAAAAAGTGAGTGAAAAACTGAGACCATAAACAACCTGAACAAACCCTGATTGCACCCTGATCAGACTCTGCAACCAAAGTTTGAAAGGGGCCTAATGAACACTAGTAGCTTAGGTAAATTTGCATGTTTGTTTTGTTGTGAATAAATGTATAGACAGTATATACATGTGTAAAGGTATGTATATACAAACACATGTTTTACTTCATATGTTAGTGTGTGTCCATATACATTTATATGTATATATCATCAGTGTGTACAGATCCTAAATTGTGTCAATGGCTGTGAATTCTCTCCCACAAAATCTTTTGTTGGTCCCTGTTCCCTTTAAGTGGCTTGCTTAGCATATGACATATATTTCAACAGAGCAGAGGCTGGATGAGATCCAGTTTTGGAAGGGAGAGGTGGACAACAAGCTTGAAGATACAGTTAATGATATAGAACAGTTGCTGGCGTATAAGATCCGTCTGGAAAAAGCCCTGGAGAGCTGCATGGAGCCCCTGTCCATAGCACAGCAATGTTTAGTAGAAAGGTAATGATAGAAAGGTTTACAACAAATTAACTTATCTTCTGTTATCTTCTTCTTTTGTGCCAGATTCCCAGTTAGAGAGTGAGGACAAAGCTTTTTGGATATTCGATCTGATCAGAGAGTGATCCCCATAGAGTCGACATTTAATTAGAGATGTTGATTTGTTACCTGTATTTGTAGGAACCTTCTGTTTTATCTTAGATGCTTAAGGGAAATCCATCATGATAAACCAGGGATACTAAGGCTGGATTCACATATATTCCCGCAGGGCCACAGCTGGGTGGCCATACGTCCGAGGACATGGAGAGGAAGAGGGTGACCCCTCTCCATAGAAGTGCACAGTGTAAAGGCCATACACACGGGGAAAGATAGGACATGCGGCAATTGCCATCTATGGGGAGATATGTTTGGCCACAAGCTTGCGGACATACATATATCCCCCATACGGTCGTGTGAATGTAGTCTTACTCATATCAATGCACAGTGACTGTGGTAATCTAATCATAATGTTTTTCCATGGTCTCCTTCCTTCTAAAATCAACTTTTAAAATTATGCTAATGAGTCTGAAGGGCAACCCTAGCCCCTCTGTGATCAGACTTTACATGCTGTTACTCTGTCACACCCTCCCCTGCTTTCTCCTGCATTTTTGCAGTATCATTTTAAAAGTCTATTTTAGAAGGAAGGAGACCATGGGTAACAAATATAAGATAAAATTATCACTGCGCACTAGCAAGTATAATGCGTCCGACTCACATCACACTTGTGCTGGCTGGAATGTCTTGCCTGAACTTGTCAGTTCAGTTCCGGTTGTCAGTGTTCTGGTATTTGTGACAGCCAGTAAATGTAATGAGTGTGATGCGAGTTTGGCGCATCACATTCGCCAGACATTCAGACTGTCGTGTGTTCACCCAGACCAGTTCTCAGCCAAGCACACGGATAGAAGGAGCAGGGGAGTGGTGAGTTCTCTCTATAGGAAGACGAGCGGCTGCACGGTAAAACCTCCAAAATATAGGCAACGTCCTGTATTTTGCAGTGCAGACACCCAACCCAGTCACAAGAGGCTACTGGGGCGTGGATTAGCCACGCTGTGTATCCTCAGCTCCTGCTACTCCACGCCCTAGTAGCCTCTTTAGAAAATGTGAATATTGTGCAAATTAAACTAAAAAAAAAAATTAGCCCTAAAAAGGGATATACAACTGTACATTAGAGGAACCTGCCACCCGATCTACCTTGATAGAAAAGCAGGGGTAAAACTGATTATAAATGCAGGGCACAACTCAGATTATATTCATATTTAGTGTTATTCCTTATGTACAGAATAGTTTACACTGAAATTCATCTGCAAAAAAAGATATGTGTAGTAAACTTTCTTCAATCCATTTGTCTAACATACTGATCGTCATTTTATAGAGAGAAAAGAGTTGGTATAGATCTGGTTCATGATGAAGTGGAACGGGAACTGATCAAAGAGGTGGAAGTGATCCAGGGAGTGGTGGCACTGCTTCACAGGACACTGGAGCAGATCACTGAGCAGATCAGGTAAGTTACCATATACCTTCCTATCCAATCCAGCTATAAAGCTTATTCTATAAAACTCCTGTACATACACTCACCGGCCACTTTATTAGGTACACCTGTCCAACTGCTCGTTAACACTTAATTTCTAATCAGCCAATCACATGGCGGCAACTCAGTGCATTTAGGCATGTAGACATGGTCAAGACAATCTCCTGCAGTTCAAACCGAGCATCAGTATGGGGAAGAAAGGTGATTTGAGTGCCTTTGAACGTGGCATGGTTGTTAGTGCCAGAAGGGCTGGTCTGAGTATTTCAGAAACTGCTGATCTACTGGGATTTTCACGCACAACCATCTCTAGGGGTTACAGAGAATGGTCCGAAAAAGAAAAAACATCCAGTGAGTGGCAGTTCTGTGGGTGGAAATACCTTGTTGATGCCAGAGGTCAGAGGAGAATGGGCAGACTGGTTCGAGCTGATAGAAAGGCAACAGTGACTCATATCGCCACCCGTTACAACCAAGGTAGGCAGAAGAGCATCTCTGAACGCACAGTACGTCGAACTTTGAGGCAGATGGGCTACAGCAGCAGAAGACCACACCGGGTGCCACTCCTTTCAGCTAAGAACAGGAAACTGAGGCTACAATTTGCACAAGCTCATCAAAATTGGACAGTAGAAGATTGGAAAAACGTTGCCTGGTCTGATGAGTCTCGATTTCTGCTGCGACATTCGGATGGTAGGGTCAGAATTTGGCGTCAACAACATGAAAGCATGGATCCATCCTGCCTTGTATCAACGGTTCAGGCTGGTGGTGGTGGTGTCATGGTGTGGGGAATATTTTCTTGGCACTCTTTGGGCCCCTTGGTACCAATTGAGCATCGTTGTAACGCCACAGCCTACCTGAGTATTGTTGCTGACCATGTCCATCCCTTTATGACCACAATGTACCCAACATCTGATGGCTACTTTCAGCAGGATAATGCGCCATGTCATAAAGCTGGAATCATCTCAGACTGGTTTCTTGAACATGACAATGAGTTCACTGGACTCAAATGGTCTCCACAGTCACCAGATCTCAATCCAATAGAGCATCTTTGGGATGTGGTGGAACGGGAGATTCGCATCATGGATGTGCAGCCGACAAATCTGCGGCAACTGTGTGATGCCATCATGTCAATATGGACCAAAATCTCTGAGGAATGCTTCCAGCCCTGGATCTATGCACGAAGATAGAGCAGTTCTGAGGCAAAAGGGGGGTCCAACCGTTATAGCATGGTGTACCTAATAAAGTGGCCGGTGAGTGTATATGGCCGCTCTCTGCAATATGCAGTTGTCAACAGCAACAACATTTCTGCAGTGTGAAGAGTCTAAAGGTATCTGCACGCAGTCAGTATTTGATGAGGATTTTGAATCAGTATTTCTAAGCTAAAACATGAAATGGTCCAAAACATGTAACAGATGCAGATCTTTCCATTATAGCTTTTCTTGATGTAGGTTCCACTATTGCTTTTGGCTTCAAACACTGAGGCAAAATCCTGATCAAATACTAACCATGTGCAGATAATAATAAGGGGTCATCAGTTGACAGATATGGTAAGTAATGTAGATAAAAATTGGAACAATTGGTCTCTTTGGCAAGTTAAATCTATTCCTTTATTTAATAACCTTAAAGAAAAACTAGTTTTGGCACTAATTAATGACAACTAATAAAATATTGCATCACTTATTGGAGGAGATGTATTAATGTGTGGGTCACAAACGTCATCGTCACGTGTTCGGTCACGTGCATGGGGCAGGATACAGGTGGGAGGTGTGTCCTCTTCGGACGGCGTGCGCCCAATAGTACCGTTCAGACTTTATTACTAATCCCGGACAGGTGTGTGGGCGTTTTCGCCATAGGCCGCAGCCATCATAAAAACCCAGTGCTGTTACACACAAGACACCCCCAGACGAAGGCTTGCGCCAAAACGCGCGTCGGGGACTTTTTACACCAGACGTGGGTAGAAAACCGATCATGGGTATGTGCAATATACTTCTGTATGTATCATGTATTTAGACATATAATAATGCTATTGGGTATGTGCAATATGCTTCTGTACACCAGTATGTAACATGATTAAACCTGAGTACCAGTCTATGTTTACAGGCAATAGTGCAATATTGGAGGACGGTATCTGGGAACTATTTAAATTCGTGCACCTTTAAGCACTTGACACTTTCTTGATTAAATTAACATCCCGGATACTTGCCCTCTTACGCACTATGCACTTTTTAAGCTGTCCCAAATGTCTTGTACATTGATTTTGCCATCTTAGCATGAAATAGTCCCATGCATCACCCCGGATCTGGCTGTATTTTTTGTAGTGTCCTTGTTTCCCTCAACCAAGATCAACCTGTCAGTATTTTTTAAATGTCTCTCCACTATGTATTTCAATAAAGATGTATTGTTACATATAAGTCGGGTAAATTGGCTTTTGTGTTCTCTAGATAGGTTCTGTATGTAGCCATACCGTAATGCTAGATTTGGAGCGCACTATATAGGTAGAGTGTACGTACAGTCGAGCTGGATTTATTCTATAGAGATTGTTTGTAATACCAGACCAACATTAAATCCCGTTAATATTACTCTTGCCCTCTACCACATATATGCAGCTGCATTATTAGTGTTGTCTTTAGACCAGTGCAGAGTAGAACTAGACAGGTCTCTGCTGCCCCAGATTAATCAATGGGGCACATTTACTTACCCGCCCCGTCGCGATCCCCGAGGTGCGTTGTCCAACGAGGATTCGGAGCTGCCGCGATTCAGATTGTGCGTCCAATTTCCTGCATTTGTGGCTTCCCAGCTGAGGTCCGCCGGAGTTCAACTTCTTCTTCCCAGTGCATGTAAGTGCTTGGCTTGCGACACATTCTTGAATGTTAAATCCCGCACGTTGTCCGAATCCATCGGGTTGTCTGACACCCCACCCCTGCTCCCCCCTAGTGGTATGTGTGACCACACCCTAAGACTGGTGAGTTGTACTTTGCACCTCCTTTTAGTTGGTCTTATTTGTTTCACTACAACATTGAATTTTCTACCACATGGGTTATTTTCTGGCACTAACAAACCCCCTTTTACCAAGCTCACGTCCCCTTTTTGGACAAGATGAAAACTGCCTAAAAAAAGGTATAAAACTATCAATAAAATGTGGAGCAGTAATACATCTCCCACACTGTATTTTCCCTGTATATACTGTTACAATTTAACACTATGCAATTTCTTATATCTATACTCACACATTGGTAAACTTTTGATTCTCCAACATTTGCAGGTTGAGTCGTTCAGCTAAATACGCGTTAGAGAAAGATATAAAAGACAAATTTGAAGCCTTAAAACTGGATAATCATTGCAGCACATTAACAAACAACACTCCGGACATCAGATATGCTTCTAGTGTGGTAGCAGTCCAGGCAAAGTAAGTAATATCCCAAAAATGTTGATTTGTAAACTTTGTAACCAATAGTGGTCTTTGTCCATGTACTGTAAGAAAGCTCTCAGAAAGGCCATTTCAAAAGTGGGGCAGTGATAGGAAATGGACATTACTAGGAGAGTTCATTTTCAACCTATTTAAATTTATATGCAGCACTAGTGTATAGGAATGTACTGATCCATACAGGTTGGATTTTTTTGTAGCATTGGACCAGTTTACATTGGTTAAATCGTAACTAAACTTTCGACAAAGTTTTAAAGAGAATAGTACAGAAGATAAAAATGGACTTTGTGTTATACTTTATGAAATATATATGTTCCTGTTTCCTTCTTTTTCCTCTTCCTTATAAAGTGTCTAATGCAGTAGTGGCAAACCTATGGCTTGTGTGCGAGTGGTGGCACTCTGAGCTCTGTCTGTGGACATCCAGGCTGTCTCCAAAGCACACAGTTTGCCAGAAAAGACTCAAGGCTATCTCTTACAGTCTTGAAGATGTGTCCTGTTCATCCTTAGCTGCTTGGATCTGTAGGAGGCGGGCGACGGGCCCCACAATTCTGTACTTGCTATCCTGAAAGTAATCTACAATGATGATCTGAATTTCTCCTTTTCTACTGTATTTGTGTCCTCAGGGCGCTATACAATTAAAAACTGTGACAGAGCAGCTAGCAATAAGTCACTGCTTAAATTGTCATATTGGCACTCCATATTAGTGGATTTTGGTTATAGTTTGGATACTCTGGGGCTCATTTACTAAGGGTGTTTTTTGGCGCACACGATCGGTTTTACGCAACGCGGGGGGGGGGGGGGGGCGGCCTTCGGACAAAAAGTTACAGAAAAGCCTTAATGAAGTATATTACAAAGTTTGCTTTTATCATCTCCTCCGGCACTTTCTATGGAGGCGCGCGCGTGCACGGCCGCGCGCAGCGCCGAAGCTACCTCGGGGCTGTAAATCAAAAAGTGTTTAAACCGCGATATAGCGGTTTAAAACACTCGCTAAGGTAAGCTCCGGCACCAGCTCACCCTGAGCTGGTGCCCGGTGTTTACATCTCATACCTACCATCAGAAGTGGTAGGTTTCCTTTAAAGATTTAGTTACACTTTAAGCTAGATGAGTATTAACACCAAAGTCCTGTGCTTGGGTAATCGCCAATCAAGTGATTACTGTGGCCAGTCGCCTCAGTGTTCAATGCAGCTAAAATGGTGACATTTCCACAAGGAGATTAAGGGGCTACACTACAGGAACAATGAGCCAGAACAAAGTAAATTGTATCTTTAAATCTGGATATTTAAGAATAAAAGTATAAGAAAACAGCCTTTTAATTAGATGTTAAATACATTTCTTTAAAGAAAATCTACCATCAAAATTCATCATGATAAGCCAGGAACTGTGACTGTGGTAATCTTCTTATATTTGTTATCCATGGCCTCCCCCCTTCTAAAATCAAGTTATAAAATTATGCTAATGAGTCTGAAGTGCTCTTGGAAGGTGTTACCAGGGCCCTTCAGTGCTTGATTGATTTTGAGCTTTCTTTCTCTCCCCTTTTAGGGTTCTGGTCTTGCTTTTACAAACTAAATAGAATAAACCAATAAAGCACTTTTTGTACAAAAAAAAAGACAACTGTAGCCTACAGTCCTGACAGTATTGTACTGCTTTTATTATTGTTAGCTCAGTGTCACCTAAAGAGTGGGAAGATTTCAGCAATGTGAACATAGAAAAAGCAGAAAAACAGAGAAACAACGCTGTAGCCCTGCGGACATTGATTGACAGCATCCTATCTGAAACGGCCGCTGACATGCACAAGCAGTGTGAGACAGTCAATTATGCTTTAAAAAGACGCGTCGCAGAGACCAAGGATGCGAAAAACAAGTTGGAAGTTCACTTGGCCAAGGTGATGGTTCTTATATGTTCTAATTTGTTCTTACCTGTAACCTTTACCTCTTTCACCGTCTATATAAGCTCCAACTCTTCTCTAGCCCCCACTGTTCCTAAGCAATCAGCGAAGCCGTTTTACAATCCAATATGCTAAATGGATAGCATAATTTGCATATTGATTGTCAAAACACCCCCGATTGATTGTGAACATTTTTATATCCACTACAGGCGGTCCCCTACTTAAGTACACCCAAGTTACAGACAACCCCTTGTAACAAATGGAACTCTTATAATTGGTAATTTACTGTACTTTAGAGTACAATAAACCTGGTTCTTATGACAATCCAACATTGTAAAAATCTAATTGCCACAGAGACAAAAAAAATTTGTCTGGAGTTACAATTGTAAAATATACAGTTTCGACTTACATACAAATTCAAGTCAAGAACAAACCTACAGAACCTATCTTGTACGTAACCCAGGGACTGCCTGTACAGTATTTTTTAATGCTAGCTTCTGCAACAACTTTTCTTACACAGTATGGGGGAGATGCCAGTTTTTCAGTTTTTATGCCAGTTTTCTGGGAGTAGAAAGACTGATGTGTTCCAGCGACCATGGCTCTGCCACGCCCCACGCCTGCGAAATTTTTAAAAATAAACAAACATTCTGACATCTGTCAGGAACCAGGGGTAGTGGACCCACTGGACCACCACGGACGAAAATGTAAGCCGGCACCTGGGAGCGGAGTCGAAGTGGTACCCGATTTTCTCCAGAGCCCGCCACAAAGCGGGTTGGACTTTCTGTGGTGTGGTACCACCAGGTCGCTCCACATGCGTGACTTTGTCTGCGGTGGCTGCCAAGGCGAGGTACTGAGTCGTCAGGCAGAACCATGGTCGGGGACAGGCAGCAGAGGATCAGAGTCGGGGACGTAATGGTAGGTCAGGACAGGCAGCACAGGAGCAAAGTCAGAAACTGAATCGAGGTCACAACGCACAGGGCAAGGAACACAGCTTTATCTCAGGCATAGAAGCACAAAGATCCCGCAGGGGACACAGGAAGGGGCAGGAATTTATCAGGATAGAGGGCCGGCGGTAGCCCTTTAAATCTTGCAGAGCCGGTGCGTGCACCCCCTTGGCAGACGGGAACGTGCGCACCGATGCACGGGGACTGTGTAGACCGCCGCTGAAGCCTGGGAAGGTAAGTGAGCGTGCAGGCCCGGCTCTGGGGGCACAGAGAGGAACAAGGGTGCGCCTGCAACCTGGGATATGGGTCGCAGGAGCACCCGTGACAACATCAGTGTCTCAGTATGACAGCAAAATTAACTTTTGTGCATTCTTAATACTTAAACTTTTTTATTATTTTTGTTATTATTCTTCTTATTAAACAAAAGGTTATGGATGAGATCAGTTCCCAAGAAAAGAATATAGAAGCGCTAAAGAAAGCCATAGCAGATAAAGAAGGACCTATCAAAGTGGCTCAAACTCGTCTGGAAACCAGAACACTGAGACCCAATGCCGAGTTGTGTCGTGACCCAGTACAATACAGACTTATCAGTGAAGTCCAGGAGATCGCTACAAATATTGACAGGTAAGTGAAGGATGTAACGTCATGAGTTTAATTTAGTTTTAAGCATAAAGATATTACAACGCCGCCATATTGAAGGAACACATTTTTTGTGTTGTAAGTGCAGCAGGTTGTGTACACGTTTTGGCAACTAAAATTAATAATTAAATTGCAAAGTACACACATATACGTCTTTATTTTGCAGGCTGCGGGAAACTCTGAGCCAGGCTGAAGCCGAACTGAAAGGTTTAATCCGTAACCAGCTGTCTCTAGAGGAGGAGATCCAAGTCAAAGAAAATACCCTGTACATCGATGAAGTGATATGTATGCAGATGAGGGAAGCCATCTCCATTAACAACTTCTAAAATGAAATGGTTCATTTAAATGTGTGACTACAATAAATGGGTGACTCACAGCACCGTGTTGGCTGTTATAACTTGGTCATTCATGCATGTGCATAGGCTGACACTGCTAATACCCTGCAACACGAACACGAAAGAAAATCAAAAATCCAGTACAGAATTGATGCTTTTATACTATTGCCCTCAAAAACGAGTTCCTAAATTTTCAACAGTAGGTGATACCAACCCCAAAATGGTAACACTGGAAAAAGCATCCCGCAAAAATGCCATCACATGGCCCCAATAACGAAACAAAAATGTTATAGCCTACAAAAGGAGGCAACAAGAAAACTAAAATCCTGGCAGGTGCAGGGCGCTCCTTCCCTTCTGCGCCCTGCTAAGCGCCCATAAAACAAGTAACGTCCACATGGGGGGGTCTCTGTCCACAGGAGAAATTGTAGAACAAATTTTATGGTGGGTTTTCTATTTTTATCTTTTGGAAATGTGTAAATTTTAGGGCTAAGTGAACGTATAACTGACACAATTTGACCATTTTAAATTTCACCTCCATTTTGATGTAATTACTATGAAGATCTCAAGGGGTTAACAATCTTCCGAAAAGCGGTTTCTGATAGCTTGAGGGGTGCAGATTAGAAAATGGGTTGGTTATATAGGGGGTAATTGTAGCCCATATACAAATAATTGTATCTTTAAATCTGGATATTTAGAATAAAAAGTATAGAAAAAACAGCCTTTTAATTAGATGTTAAATACATTTCTTAAAGAAAATCTACCATCAAAATTCATCATGATAAGCCAGGAATTGTGACTGTGGTAATCTTCTTATATTTGTTATCCATGCCTCCCCCCTTCTAAAACAGTTATAAATTATGCTAATGAGTCTAAGTGCTCTTGAAGGTGTTACCAGGGCCCTTCAGTGCTTGATTGATTTAAGCTTTCTTTCTCTCCCCTTTGAGGCCTGTTCACACTTCGAGTGTGATTCGATGAACTCGCATCACACTCGCAACGCAAGCTGCCGGGAACGCACGGCCCGAACGCGCAGCACCGCGGGAGTGAATCAGCATGTCAGTTCTCCCGTGGTGGCAGCGTTCGGGCCGTGCGTTCCCGGCAGCTTGCGTTGCAGTGTGATGCGAGTTCATCGCATCACACTCGCATTGTGGAACGGGCCTTAGGGTTCTGGTCTTGCTTTTACAAACTAATAGATAAACCAATAAAGCACTTTTTGTACAAAAAAAAAAAAAGACAAATGTAGCCTACAGTCCTGACAGTATTGTACTGCTTTTTTATTGTTAGCTCTAGTGTCACCTAAAGAGTGGGAAATTTCAGCAATGTGAACATAGAAACTGAAAAACAAGACGCCCTGTAGCCCTGCGGACATTGATGACAGCATCCTATCTGAAACGGCCGCTGACATGCACAAGCAGTGTGAGACAGTCAATTATGCTTTAAAAAGACGCGTCGCAGAGACCAAGGATGCGAAAAACAAGTTGGAATACTTGGCCAAGGTGATGTTCTTATATGTTCTAATTTGTTCTTACTGTAACCTTTACTTCTTATCACATCTATATTAGCTCCAACTCTTCTCTAGCCCCCACTGTTCCTAAGCAATCAGTGATTCTGTTTTACAATCAAATATGCTAAATATATAGCATAATTTGCATATTGGTTATCAAAACACTCCTGATTGATTGTGAACATTTTATATCCACTACAGGCGGTCCCCTACTTAATAACACCCGAGTTACAGACAACCCCTAGTTACAAACTGAACTCTTATAATTGGTAATTACTGTACTTTAGTAGCCTTAGCTTACAATAAACAGCTATAACAGTTATCAGTTATCAAGGTTTCTGTAATCAAGCTTTATTGCTAATCCTGGTTCTTATGACAATCCAACATTGTAAAAATCCAATTGTCACAGAGACAAAAAAAATTTGTCTGGAGCTACAATTGTAGAAAATACAGTTCCGACTTACATACAAATTCAAGTCAAGAAAAACTAAACGAACCTATCTTGTACGTAACCTGGGGACTGCTGTACAGTATTTTTTATGCTAGCTTCTGCCAACTGGAGATTTTCTTACACAAATGGGGGAGATCCAGTTTTCAGTTTTTATGCCAGTTTTTCTGGGAGTATAAAGACTGATGTGTTCCAGTGACCATGGCTCTCGCCTGCCCCACGCCTGCGAAATTTTTAAAAATAAACAACATTCTGACTCTGTCAGGAACAGGGGTAGTGGACCCCCGGACCACCACACGGACGAAAAATGTAAGCCGGCACCTGGGACGGAGTCGAAGTGGTACCGATTTTCTCCAGAGCCCGCCACAAGCGGGTTGGATTTTCTGTGGTGTGGTACCACCAGGTCGCTCCACATGCGTGACTTTGTCCGCGGTGGCTGCCAAGGCGAGTACAGAGTCGTCAGCAGAACCATGGTCGGGGACGAGCCAGCAGGATCAGAGTCGGGGACGTAATGGTAGGTCAGGACAGGCAGCACACAGGAGCGAAGTCAGAAATGAATCGAGGTCACAACGGAATCAGGTAAACGCACAGGGCAAGGAACACAGCTTTATCTCAGGCATAGAAGCACAAAGATCCCGCAGGGGACACAGGAGGGCAGGAATTTATCAGGATAGAGGGCCGGCGGTAGCCCTTTAAATCTTGCAGAGCCGGTGCGTGCACCCCCTTGGCAGACGGGAACGTGCGCACCGATGCACGGGGACTTGTAGACCGCCGCTGAAGCCTGGGAAGGTAAGTGAGCGTGCAGGCCCGGCTCTGGGGGCACAAGAGGAACAGGGTGCGCCTGCAACCTGGGATAGGGTCGCAGGAGCACCCGTGACAACATCAGTGTCTCAGTATGACAGCAAAATTAACTTTTGTGCATTCTTAATACTTAACTTTTTATTATTTTTGTTATTTTCTTCTTTATAACAAAAGGTTATGGATGAGATCAGTTCCCAAAAAAGAATATAGAAGCGCTAAAGAAAGCCATTGCAGATAAGAAGGACCTATCAAAGTGGCTCAAACTCGTCTGGAAACACAGAACACTGAGACCCAATGCCGAGTTGTGTCGTGACCCAGTACAATACAGACTTATCAGTGAAGTCCAGGAGATCGCTACAAATATTGACAGGTAAGTGAAGGATTGTACGTCATGAGTTTATTTAGTTTTAAGCATAAAGATATTACAACGCCGCCATATTGAAGGAACACATTTTTTGTGTTGTAAGTGCAGCAGATTGGTGTACACTTTTTGGCAACTAAAATTAATAATTAAATTGCATACATAAATACATAAATTGCGTACACACATATACGTCTTTATTTTGCAGGCTGCGGGAAACTCTGAGCCAGGCTGAAGCCGAACTGAAAGGTTTAATCCGTAACAGCTGTCTCTAGAGGAGGGGATCCAATCAAAGAAAAATCATCCTGTACATCGATGAAGTGATATGTATGCAGATGAGGGAAGCCATCTCCATTAAACAACTTCTAAAATGAAATGGTTAATTTAAATGTGTGACTACAATAAATGGGTGACTCACAGCACCGCTCTTAGCTGTTATAACTTGAGTTCACTATGGAAATACTAGAATTTAAGAAAGTATAAACTAGAGTACCGTATTTTTTTTGGACTATAAGGCGCACAAAAAAATCCTTTCATTTTCTCAGAAATCAAAGGTGCGCCTTATAGTCCAGTGCGCCTTATATATGAACCGTACTTACAGACAACAGCTGCCTTGAGCTATGCACAGGTCTGCCACCTGCTGGTCATGCTGGTCATTCATGCATGTGCATGCTAATACCCTGCAACACGAACACGAAATAAAAATCAAAAATCCAGTACAGAATGATGCTTTTCTACTATTGCCCCCAAAATGGTAACACGGGAAAAAGCATCCCGCAAAAATGCCATCACATGGCCCCAATAACGAAACAAAAATGTTATATCCTACAAAAGTATCCGGGACTGCCGTAATTGCAAAAAGCAGCGATTATATGGCTATACCATCTTGTAAAGTTATCCCTCTCAACAGATATGAAATTCCTTTTCAGCAAGGAACCCTACCCATCATGACAATATCATCCTGCAATTCAGACTTCAAGGGTTTTTAGTGGAGTAATGGGTTGGAGCGGCAGGTGAGCATGAATTTGGGTCCTAAGCTCCATCAATTGTAGAGTAGTGTTGGAAACGCTGAGCACAGCGATTCACGATCTAGAGAGGTGCTGAAGATAGAGACACAGCGCTCAGCAATTTCCAACCACTTCCTTACAATTGAATGGATCAGCAGGAAGCTTTCTCTATTGCCCCTGCCAACCATTAGTGAGGACAGGACCTGTTCTCCCAGGGAAGCTGTTGGTCCTGTGGCTCCAGAATTGGGACGACCAATGATCAGCTTGTTATCCCTATCCCGTGAATAGGGGATCAATTAATAGTGGATAAAGTCTCATTTAACCATCTTTAAGGGGTTGATGGTTGACAATTACCTACTGTAATTTACCATGATCAAATTAAGCATTACTATATTTGCCTAAAGGATTGCCACCATGGTTTATAGGAATGGCACGTCACATATGACCTATTGACACACCACGTGGGGCCATATTAGAAAATTAAATTCTCCTTAAAAATCCTCACGAAATGTTTTTCAACAGCATATAATTGAGAAACTTTTATAAAGAAGTAGGCATACGGATGGGACAAAACACTAATCAACCCCCTGTGCCTGTAAAATCTAAATCCCTTATTATACATATACTCCTCCCATTCGAGACATGTGATAGACTATTTATCCAGAACTTTTGTTTCAATCCAAAAACAGGAGGGTGTGGTCTATTACAAGACATGGGGATATTACAGAGTCCGCGCCGCATTGTCATTGGTTTTATCACTTTTTGGGGATAGGCCAGGGATAGTGTTTGCAAGCGACGGATTTTGGGCATCATGGCACAGAATGGGGGAGGGGGGGGGGGCTGACGATCCGGCGGATTCGGACAAACCGTTGGATTAATTTGGTCATCGATCAAGAGGACTTACACCGGGAAAAAGAAGGTGAACTCCGGCGGACCTGATGGGGAAGCGACCAAAGCTGGAATATTGGAAGCACACTCGTAGTGGAATGCAGGCAGCTGTGCACTAAGTCGGGGAAAACGCACCTCGGGATCGCGCAGGGACGAGTTAAGTAAATTGCCCATGTGATTTATATTGGTAAAGGAATCAGGGATCAAACTTGTATTAAGGATCGTATTAACGGTACTTTTTTTTTTTTTGAAGGCCCAGATCACAATTGTCCGGTTCCTAAACAACGAGGGAGTTTCTGATATAAGGCTTCCAAATAAAGAGATATTAAGTGGATATGTTGGATGTGTTTTTCCCCACTAGAATGCCCTAATCGTGCCGATTAACACCAGCAATGCACTCCACTCTGGAGATAAACATGTCGAATAGACACTATGGAGCAGACGGAGAGGTTCGCATAAGCAGTTTCTGAACATTTAGTAGCAGAAGACAGTACAGCAGCTTGTTGCAATGATGCCATGGCCCCGACCATCCCGCAGATCATCCAATGTCTGGGACAGCCTCAGCTGATATATGAAAATCAGATACAATATAAATACGACCATACGTGAACAATTTAATTTTGTTATAGAACATTTGAATAGAAATAGCTCAATAAAATATCTGATAGACTTTGTTTATAGAAGGTTCTAAAAATAAGGTGTAAACATTTACACTTTGTAGACTAAAGACAGAGTAAAGTGTCTTAAACACACTCTATAAGCAAGGTCTGTCCCTACTCATTGAAACTACTCTTTCTGTACTAACCCATCCCATTTTCCTCCCATCTGTACCTATCAAACCTCCTAATACCAGCTAAGGCTCCCCGGGACCCAATAGACCTTGACCATAAGGGTGATTCAAATGTCTAGTCTTTCAGGATGCAGTTTTCCAATTTCCAAACTCGGCGTGGGTGGAAAGAAGAGTGTGGGACTGGTCCCTGCACAATAGATGGGGAGCAAAAAGTTCATGTTTCAAAAAGAATAGGGACTCTGTCCAGGTAGTAGAATCGCTCGGGAGATTCTTTTAGCTAAGAAGGGAATAAGGTAGGCCACAATGGAAGAATGCTATTACAACCCGATGGTCCTTATATCAAAAATTATCTATACAGGCTTTCTCTGGAGACAGTTTGTTAGAATTTAGGGAACCAATGATCTAGCGACCCCCCCACCTAAAGAAAAAAAAAATTAATAGTCGGCCCACCACTGTTAACTTAACATGCCTGAACTATTTGACCCATATGCTAGGAATTCATTCCCTTCAATGGAAGTTACAGTACATAATTCCTATTCGCAAAATAAGATTTAAACTTGCACTTGGTGGGGTCTAGCCCTGGAAATGTGCATTGAAAAACAGATATACGTGCAGTACTCCATTGCTTTTAAGGTTCAATAGAACTTTATTGAAAAAATTGCACTTTAGAAATTAAATACGTAATATAGGTTAAATGCTGAGTCACTAGGTTGCCGGTACAACAATAAGAAACAGACCAATAAGTGCATACACGTTTATTAAAAAAAGGTATAAATGAAATCGTATCCGTAAACATAAAACAGTGAATTGGAACCGAATGGACCCAACCTGGCCAGTACTAACTAAAGCTAGATGTTGTAGGAGGAAAACCACACAAAACAACGGACAGGACCACAGAAAGGGAATGGAGGATAGGGTTTACAGAGACAATATCTGAGGCCCAGACGCACCCTGGACCGGTGGTGCCAGCCAGCCAAGTGTCCACATGGTTATGACAACAGACAGAAAGCCAAGAGGACCATGTCACATAAAGGATTTCATTCATCCCATCATTACCTAGAACAAACTCTAGAGTCAGAGACTCTATCCATGCGCCCTGGAAGGAGCTCAGTAGATGCTCTAAAGTCGATGGCATTATTTGTCGATTTGCCATACTAAAGTGCCGGGCTATTCTTTTGAAATTTGGTAGGGACAGGAAGCCTAGGTAGAAGCCCCAACTCTGGGGAAGGGCCAACCCTCTAGTGGAGATGCACAATTTAAAGATGTCCGGTCAGATTTTTGGGATGGAGTGCACTCCACAAGATGTGGGATCTGGAAACATTTAAGTAGTCTGAGTGGAGTTCTATACCACATGGAAGGATCTGTTAACGGCCTAAAAACTGATGGGCTTTGTGCGTTAGGCCCAAGAACTCTGCCATTGGTGCTCAGAAAGGATTCAGATACCAAATGTTTTATGGACTGCAATAAGCACGCGGTATCTATGTTATTCCCCCAGACATTAATAAAGAAGCTGCCTATGTGCCCACAACCACTATAATGTGTTGTTGCTATAAATGACCCTTTTTTCGTGACGGGTGGTATACAAAGGTTGGAGTGCACATTATGTCCTAGACTGAGTAGAGGGATAAATAAAATGACTGGAATACCACTTCAATTCCCGGAGCAAAGAAAAGTAGATGGATCTGAGTATTTATTTAAATTATTTAGATTTTTACTATTCCCGATAGAGAGGAGGGAGGATTGGCCCCGCGCATTCCAGCTGAAGCTGCGTTTGGACATATTCTGTAGGAGGTGATGGCAGAGTTCGATGCCCCCTGCGATTCCACCTGACAGCCACAAATCACACTATTAGATCAGTGACATCCTTTATAAAACAATGGGAACATAGATTCTTGAAAGATGAATTTACATTTTACATGTTATTAATATATTATTATAAATGATACGGCAGCCAATTCCATATATTACAGAATACATGAAAGCTAGTATTTGATTGAATTGGCATGTCATCATATATGTCTGCGTACTATTATTGGCTTATGGGAACAAATTGATTTTCTGAGTAGAAGGAAGGATCAATCGTCTAGGAATCGGATACATGAACGGAATCACTCATAAGGTGTGCATCCTTCATGACAGCATGTAAACAGGCCATTTTATCAAAGTGTCCTTCCAAATCATCCCAGTTGGTCACCTTATTTTGTTCTTAAGTTAATTTGTTATAATTGTATAATTGTAGCTCCTAATTAAAACTGTTTGTCAAGGGAGAAATAAAAAAAACTAACTAAAAAAAAAAAAAAGATATATACCGGTATATATACCGTATATCCTCGAGTATAAAGCCGGACCCAGTATAAGCCGAGGCCCCTAAATTTTAACCAACCAAAAAACTGGTTAAAACCTTCAGCTCTTGGTTTACATCGAGATTTACCGCCGAGTTGTGGGTTTTCAGCCACGTATTTTTTGCTAAAAACTAGGCTGTGATACTCGAGATAAAGTAATATGGATCTGGCTCCCGTCCCCCTTCAGTTGCCCTACAGCAGTCCTTTTTGTCTCTCAGTGAGAAAGATTTACTAATGTTGGCAGCTGTTCTCTTTGCTGTTAATTGTTTATGACATATTTGGTCATGTGACGCACTGGTAATTTTACCCTGAATGTAATTTTGTCTGTGTAGTGTTATGTCCAGTTTTAAAATGTTATACCACTTTTGGTATCCTATAAAATTATTGTTTTAAGAAATTATATGACTATAACTCACTTGCCCCTTGTTTTATTTTCAGTAACGATTGACATATTTGGACATATATTAGATTGGCTGGGTCCGTATGTCGTTTCCCGTTCCCCCCATGATTGGTGGAATTGGTGGTGATAATGTTAATATAACAGCCATGGCCCGGTGCCTCATTGTGCATGGTCCTTCGGCCTTGGGCTGCACCACCTTTGGGTATTGCCCTCTATAGATATCTACCATTATATCAGGAAAGGTTTCTTCATGGTATAAGGCGATGGTGTGTATATAATTAATGTATGATAAAATGACCATAAACCCAATTTATTAAGTGGCATGACTTACTGTTGGAAACAAGTACAATAAAAGCGAGATTTTTCTTAATCATAGTTGTTGGATGCCTTTTGTTTGCTAGACGTATAAACCCCACTAACCAGCCCAATAATAATCAGTGCCTTTATTCTTAAATGAATTAAATCATGTCCCAGGAAATAAAAGGATAATTGATGATACGTTTAATCTCCCAAGGTTTGAGATTTTCCATCATTGGCGAAACAAAATCTCTCCAGATTAGGCTAATCAATATCATATTTACCAGGGCCAAAATGAAATAACATGATCTTTTGTTTAATGGTGCTACGCAGGGAGGGAAGGGCTGTCAGTACATTGAATTATGTATGGATCACGACCGAGACTGTTTATCCCCCTGAAATACATGACAACCTTCAGATATCTAGCACTACAAACATCCATTTACAAACTTTACCTGCCGTCAATAAACAAACTGCCCTGTTGAAACGGGAGAAGTCCAAACTAGATGACATGGTTGCACACCGTCTTTCATGTCTTGGTAATATTATCATCCCAACTTCCTCTTACTCTTAAGGAGTTTTCCCAGGAATGTGACCTTTCTATCAAAAAAACGCACATTTGAGTTCCCTTTCAGAATGACCATGGTCATCCATGAATCACGCACGACATTTTCAGTCATATATATCTCCTTGTGTGAACCTATCCCCTAAAGAAAAGCAAGTTAGAATTTACCTGTCCATTGGGCCAGATCCCAAGCAGGAAGTTCAGCGGTCCACCCACTCTATCCACACCGCGTCATATGACCCGTGTATGAACGGCTGCCATTAACCCCCAAAATATTGCCATGCGTACAGTAACGCTTGGCAATTAGTTTCCGTAGTGGCAGCAGGCTGACCGGATTCGCGCGGCGCGGCAAAAGAGGGAAATCCCTCGTAGAGCGTACACACGCGTGCGCCGGTCCCTCACGCGGGACACGTGACCCAGTGATCCGTCACTGGCAGTCGCTCTGGATGATAGAGCGCTAGGCCCCGGGAGACCTGTGTGACAAGCGTCGGCTGGCTGCTCCCATGTCCTGCTCCATCTGTAGGCTGCCTGCGATTATGTCGGGCTCTAAGACAAGGCCGGGTGAGTGAGTGCGTGTTCTGGTGTGCGTAGTTGTGCTGCTTTTGCTGCGTGTAGTGTGTGCTATGCGAGTGTAGTGTGGTGCCTGTGCAGAGTGTAGTGTGTGCTGGCGAGTGTGAGTGTAGCGTGTGCATTGTTTCAGTTGTGCGCAGGTACACGCGTAGTTTGCGCAGTGAGTACCGACCTTGTCTAATTTCTATTTCTATCCTCCCTCTTCTCGGCCGTAACAAATCTCAAAAATGGTGAGGAGTATTTTTACCACGCCCTCCTGGAAAACTGTGTTAGCTGTTCGTCGCGACCCTTGTTGTACCGTTTAGATACATCACTATATGGCGATCACCCAGAGCACACGAACTGGGAATAATTTTTATCCACAATCATAGTCCCAAGGAAATCTATGCTAACAACAACAATAATCATACACACATTTTGCTTAAACGTCCCACTACAACCTAATCTGAACAATAATATATATGGAAATGGAACAAGGAATTTGGTGCTGGGAGGCAGGACTCCTACAAACCGGAAATGATTTCACACGAGTATTCATGTTACGTTGTTTTGGCATCAGTATGGGAAGACAAAAAATAAGGAGGGCCCCAAAGAAAGAAAATTTACAAATAGTTCCATTAGAGCACCACAAGGGCAGATGTACACTGGTTTTGAAAGCGGCAACCACACGGCTGACTTAATGCAATCGTTTAATCCGAGTGTTTGGTGACAATTAATCTCACAGAAAAACGTAACCCATCCTTAAAAAGTAAGTAGCAGTGCAAGTCAAAACCGCTTCACAGATCAGTCATAGACTGAGTTGACCGTAAATGGGTTTCCACACAACAAAATTAGGGCCTCACTGCTGATCAATGCCAAGTACCCCCAGATCACGAATCGAGCGGGCCGAGGGGTCCACAAGTACCTCTGTCGGACCCCTCGTACACTCGTCAGATCTAACGGAGAGACGGCAAGCGATGAACTTCATGCTCATTAATCTCTATCCCTTGGTGCTGACGGAGATCGCCGAGCGCCTAAGGAGGAGTCCATAGAAAGCACGGATCTGCGTGCTACTCTCAGTAAGTTCACAGACAGCATATAGCCAAAGGGAGAATGTTATTAAAAAGATGATTACTAGGATTATAAATATCATCCTCAATCATCAATATAAAAATATAGAATAGAATAAAATATGTACAGATAACAATGGAATAATACTAAACATGTAATGGATAGGGATTTACAGACAAGTGTCCAGGGGCAAAAAAAAAAGTATAAAATAGGTTGGCAACCGTTTAGAATACCATTTGTCCGCACCAAAACGACAAAAAACGCTTTTCCGCAGGCTACTGAAACAAACAGGTCCTCAGATCCCCCCTGGCAGCCACAGCTTCAGTTTCCTTTCCTAATCTCCTCACTTTTGGATGGGGACCAAACTGAGGAGGGGTAAATACCCAGAAACAAGCATAGGGGAGGATTTCTGTGTGGCAAGATATTGGTACCGAAATTAGTCATCTACCAGTAAAGAAAGCCAAATTGGAACATACAAATACTAGTTTTTTCCAACACAGCAAACAAACTCCCCTGCGTCTATCTAAACACCAGTAAAACACAGCACCACCCGTGCCGCACACTCCGTTCTTGATGGGGTCGAATGCACGAGACACCTTTTTTGGTAGAATTTGCCACTTTCCTAATTTGCAAATCTTTAAACTTCTTTAAAGCCAAATCCTAATCTATTTCGGAGGCCAACAACATGAACAAAGAGTTTTTTTTTGAGACACGCAACACCATTGGAAACGCAATGTCACACCAGGATGTGTAGCAATGACCTGGTGTCCATGTGTAGTGAGCCCTCATACAGCACAATACAGTATTAACTGTACACAGCCCAACTATATTTCGTGAGTTGGATGGGCATGACAGGATATCACTGGGCACACCTGTCCCACCATCTTTATAGTTTGATCACAGAGGGCGGTATAGAGTAATGACGCACAACTTTGTCCACCGAGATAAGCCAGCAGGGACCATGCATCATAGGGAGGTCAATGAACTGTTGGTCCACCACCCTTTACAGACACTTTACCCACACCCAAGTACTCCTCTTAGTGACCATATTAAGGACTCGTTCTTAAACCTTTACCTCTTACCATTTTCCTTGGTTTTCCCAAAAATAATATAGATAAGTACGAAAAAATTAAAGTATTTTTTAAAGACAGTAAAGAATTGGGTCCAAACAACGCGGCACAAGAAACGCACAGAACAAGATTTGAAAATTATTGGCCTTGGTCTAAACTAGAGTCAAATTCTGTCGTCCGTTAAGCTATGAAATTCCTGTTGTCATCAATATTTTTTATATGTAAGAGCAAATTTCTGATACATTTTCTCCGACTTGCATACAACTAACTTAAGAACAAACTACAGAACCTATAAGGTACGTTAACCTGGGTACTGCCTGTATACATAAAAAATGTAACTGATTCTCTTATAAAACAAAAGTAGCAAATTCCCGCTAGGTCCCAGCAAATGGCTGAAAATGTCCTAGTGTCCCCGATTAATTGGTAGCAGGGAGGAAGGTGGTCCATTTTAACCCCAAAAGTCTATTCGTGGGAGGTGGACAATCACGTGCTGCTACTTCATACTCCTATGGAACTGGACACGGTGGGAGATCCTGCGTACAGCATCTACATAGCTGTGTTCAGTTGGGGTACAACGGACCGCCCATTTTCATGATCTTGGGGGTCCCGCCACTGAGCCTCCCACGAAAATGATGTGGGTGGACAAACCTCTTAACTAAAGACAAATGGACAATGTGTTCAACTACCATACTAGTGTACATGATATAGCATATATCCAATTTGGCTTTATGACAATTTGTATTATTTGATGGTCATTCATTGAATGCCCCGTGCGGACAGTTCTTGTCCACCAGACACCACCTGCTCCATGACCTCCGAGGTTTAAAGTGGTTACAAGTGTCACATATTCCACAAGATGGATGTTATAGTAGGAAAAGCCAAGCAGCAGTACAGACCACAACCGCTCTACAGATATGGTTCATGTTTAAGAAGTTATAGCAATGCCTCTCACCGCTGGAGCAGGCACCACAAGGTATAAGAAAACTCACTGGCTAGGTACGTTTTTTTAAAAAGTGTTTTACCTATTAAATACAATATTTGAGGCATACTTTTATGTACACCCAGATATATGAAAACCACAAGACTTCACGGTTGTGATAGGACAATTCATACAATACATGTACACCATCTGTAGTGCAACAACGTTTGCGAGGTCCCATCCGCTTTTTCACTGAACTGCGTATATAAGAATCCGTGAAAAATGGTCGGACTAGGGAATATCATACTTTTAATGGATCAGTCCACGATTCGTTACAATAACAGTGATGGGTTAGGTGCCACTTAACAATGAATGCAGCTCCACTTTCTGACAGGTTGCTATATATCTATAGTAGTTTTGTCTTGGCTTCTGGGAAAGTGGGGATACACTGGCCCATCAGTGAGATCTTACAAGAGGATGTCCAGAACAGTATGTGCATGGCTGCAGGAATCGTTTTCCCGTTGTATTTGCACAGCACTGCCTTTCGGATGCTGGGAAGAGGTAAAGACACATGTGGGAGTGTAAATAGGACGTTGTCACCCAACGTTTGCTGTTTCTCCTGAAATAGAGGAGTAAACCAATCCTCTTTTCTAGCCTAGCATCAGGAGACCATGGGATGACTAGTGAATCATACAGTCACAAGATTACAGGCACAACTCACCAGCCAGTATGGCTTTGCCAGGTGTGTATTTTCCCTTTCCCTCCTCACCGTGGATTGCAGCAGCCGGGACCGGGGACCCGCTTTTTCAGCGCCGCGCTAGCTAGCCGGGCCCTCCGTGATGGTGAACGGCGCAGATGGAACATGGCAAGCACAGCGGAGGCACAGCGCGTGGAATAAAGGATCCCCGAGACCAACCGAGATGCGAGGACCATGAGCACAACACCAACACCACCCTCATTAACATGCCACATGCTTAGTTCTGCACTAAGTCACGCCCGCTATAATATTAAGCATGACGGTCCCCCTGAATCGCCACGCCCCCCCCCCCCCCCCCCCCCCTCACCTTCTCTACCGAGGCTCATTAATAATACAGTAGGCGTAGAAGATTATTGGCTCTTTGGCGACGTCGGTGTGGTCGTCTACGTGATTGGATGGCGGAGCGTGAGTAAATGGCTCGGGCTCTGGCTACCTGATTGGCGTGGAATAGTTACTAGACGATTTGCTGATTGGCCTAGTTCAAATAAGCTAGACAGAAGATGAAGAAGGGCAGTGTGTGATTATAGCGGATCGCCACGCTGCGTCTCGTCACACTCATACAGACTTGACGATTGACTGATCCTGAGCACCGCAAACACGGGCGAAGTGGAGCAGCACATACAAAGACATCTATGTCGCCAGTATAGTATCAAAACACACGATGGACTTGTACTTTCCTTTTCACTTATTCACAAATTCTAAAAACTTTTTTTCTAAATAGAAGCGTCATAATGTGAGGATCCACCTACAGACGGGCGCAGCTTTACAGTTACCGCATTCTGGTAAATTTTTGCCGTTTATCATCTTTCCTGAGATGTAGTCACTTTAAGAAGCTGAGACTAAGCACTCTTTTGTTTCTGGTAGTACCCAGAACATTGTTTAGTGTCATTTAAAGATAAGAATCTCCTTCTCCAATTTTGCACCAGGTTTTTGGTTCCTGAAGCTACAGAACGTGGATAGGACACACATTTAAGAAATAGTCAGGGGTCGGTTCTTTATCTTGCAGTCACTTTCCAACTATGGGGGAAATATTATCATACCTATAATAAAGGCCACACGCCCCTGTGAGCTTAGGCTCTCTTGATGTAAAGCTTGGGTGACGCGGCACGCGCCGGCAAACACATCAGGTTGACTTGGCATAGTTTTGCCGTAAAAACCGTGAACAAAAGTTGCAGCGTTTTAATAAAAACTGCGGGACTAGGCAGGAAATTGTCGCCCACCCCACTCCGCCGGTGCATGTCCCCCCCCCCTGTGCCCCTCCACAACACAAGGCTTGGGGGTGGACGTGAGGCTGCTGTTAAAATCTCAATTATTCACTGCTTCTACGTGCTGGCTTGGAAGCACGTGAGTATCCCCCGATGTCGTTAACATCTTTATCTCTGTCCATGCAGCTCACAGAACCAAAAGCCAAGAAGATAATATTCTTTCTTAACTATGTTCCCCTGTAATGATAGATCCATCATAGGGCATAGGGAGGCATCTGCAGTCTCAAAACTTAAGGTAAACTACCCTTACCTGAGGGGCTGGTAGTTAATGGAGTTAAGTGTCCCTTTAATTTAATTGGGCTGTGTTTATTTTCATGGTTTTTATGGCTCCCATAACAAGAGATGACATGCATACCATACAATGTTTACATGGTTTCTCATTGCAGGATTGCCAGTATATTATTTTTCTATCAAGTAGTCTTGATAATATTACAGGTGCGTAGTACACTTCCAATTTAGGCTTCAAGTTTTAACCCGCAAAACCTGCTTTTAGGGGGGACATTTATCAGGACCCTGTAAAACCAAGTTTTCAGTGATGAGACTCCCAACGGATACGAAACTGGGTCTGAGGCGGGACCCTGGTCCCTCCGTCAGAACCCTCACGTTCCCAGAGATGATGAGCAGTCGCCGTGCCTTGTCCATTTACTCCATTCACTTTAATGGAGCTGAAAAAGATTGCTAGAGTGCGGCGAGGGCAATCTCCGCACTCCAATAGAGCTGAATGGAGGCAGAACAGGACAATGACGCCGCCGTGTCTCCAATCATCTCGGGAAGGACATACCTGGACGAACACCCGTCGGACCCCCCTTGCTCGTGATCTGTGGGGGTCTACATCACTGAGCCCACCCCGCCCTCCGATCAGCAAGTTAGGCTCTCCTGTTGTGTAGAGCTTAACTTGAGGGGTGGGCAACAAACCTTTAACTTACCAGTGAAAACTGCCCTCCCAACTTGTTAACCCACGTAGGCATGATACGAGAAGAGCAGGTTAACCCCGATCTGCTCAACCTTGTGTGTAAATCCCCACTGGCTTGAATGATGTATTCCTATCATCAGTCCTGTCTGAAACACCATGCATATGCATGAACTCAACATACCAAATGCGGTCAGGTACAATGCTTTTTTAGATAACAATTAAGAGTTTATAATGAGGTATTCTCAGGTGTCCCACATTCAACACAGACCGTTATATACACAGGGGACTGCATGTGCAGTTTCACACAGTGGTCAGAAAACATTTAGGGAAAAGGTAAAAGAGAATACACGCAATACATACACAGATTTGCATGCTGTCTATGCTCAGGATAGTTGCGGTCTTCCAAAATTGTATAATTGGATGATGCCATATACCAGTTTTGCTGTTCATGCAGAGCAGAAGATTTGGACGCCCAGTTTTTTGAAATTCAATAGTGTATATGGCTCTGGTTTAGCCTCTCCCACCATTCAGACTGGACCGCAGCGAGAAAAACAGAGACGCTGCATGGCAAGCATGAGACAGGGTAACACTCTTTGTTCCTCCGCCAATGGCTCTCATGGTCTACACCACTATTCCTGGAAAACTCTATTTAAAGGGAACCTGTCATCAGGAAGGTCCAAACAGCATAAGTCCATGGTTCCCTTTAAAAGAAATATGAACAGGCTACAGGGTTCCAGGACGCATTCTCAGAATATTTAGGGGTACCCACAATACTTATAAAACTGACACCTCTATCCTGGTAATCCATCAGTTCATACAGAACATCTGCTATATGTAAATTCATCCATGCCAGAATGTTGTTTTTCTCATTATTTGACATTATTTGGGACAAAATAGTCTATACAAATATTCTATCTATATATATTGAAGGTGTAGTGTTCATTGATACCAACTATCAGCAGATCCGCCTATCTTCATCAGCACTGCGAACTACAGCGGTAGCAGCCGGCTATGGGCCACAGTGTGAGGGGGCCCCAGCACTTGGACGGTATTGAGCGTAACGTATTGAGTGTGTGCTGGATAAATTAAATCTATGCCTACATGTCTGTATATGGGCATTTTGTGTATGTGTCGAGTTGCTGTAAGTGTGGTCTGGACCTGTGGTATATGCTGTCTGTATGTATGGATGTATGTATTTATGTATATGTGTATAATTGTAGGTTATGTTAATGTGTTTGTGTATATGGTGATGCATTTGCTATATGACTATAGACATTTACTATAATCTATAATATGTACAATTTTTTAAGGGGGTAGTTGGGTCCCAATTCGAAATCGTTATGGAGCCCAGCCTGCCAGTTTAGGCCTCTGCATGACCGGGATGACTAGAGAAGGAGGGCATAATGTGCGGACTGTATGATCTGTAATTTTGGGATTAACAAATGACCACATTGTTCATGGATGGTCCTATCACTGATATCACCGACCAGCAAGCTAGCCCTATCCTCACTCCTATCCTAACTGTTGTGACTGGACAACCCCTTTAAGCTTATGTATGCGTCTTCTTTGCCCATGTTAGTAGTGTTAACAAACACCAGGGGGGGGTCTACCTGGGTGTAATGCTGCACGTAGGCACCCCCTCAGCCCTGCTGATGTCTAGACAGGGTGGGGGGCCATTGTTTATGTTCCTATAGCTGAGGTCCCCAGGGATCGAATTCCGAGCACAGACAATAGGAGTCTCCAAGAATACCTGAGGGGAGCGGGCGGTCACTGGACAACATTTGCCCGGGCGGAGGGAGAGAGCAGGCCGCAGCCTCGGACCCTCTTTATTCTATGGAGACGCGCCCTGCCGCTACCATGGTAAACCGCCTGTTTGCTCGACAGGGATGAACAGCTGGATCATCGCAGAGCGGGACAGGAGAAGATCATCGCACCATATCCACAGATCACAGGTAACCATCACTAGCTGGCTGCTGTGCAGAACCACTCTTAGTAGGTCCAGGGGAATGTATACCAGAATCGATTAGATGGTGCTATCATAACATATTTAATAGTGTAAAGTAACACTGGGACCCCTGTTCTTACGTAGTTGTTTTTTATACACATAATGATACATGGTTTTATTTGCTGTATATGTCTTACACTCATGGTGTGACATTGTTATAAGAAGGTGACAAAGAGCGAGTGTGTCACCATACTAACTTATGCTGGGGACAGGTATGAACCCATACATAATGGCATTCTTCTAGTGATGATGGGGATGGAAAGGCCCATTTAAATACAACTTCCACCCTGATTCACTCCTGTTCACTGGATGTATGGTAATATGTCTGCTAATCTTGTCCAATGCAATGGATCACGCGGGGTAATTAGTGCATCAACACTGTTCTTGTATGTCATGTGATTGCAAATGCAAAGCTCATGTGTCTCAAAATCAACTTCTATATAATAGCCAGGTCAGCAAAAATCTCAGACCCTATAAAATATGCGATCTCTAAACTCCTGGATAAACAACATACGGATAAGGGGGGCTAAATAATGGTTATATAGGGGGAATGTATATGATAAAGTGCCACTGAGGCAGAGTGGCCTTTTCAACTAAGATCCGACTTTTAATAAAGTACACAGGCAAGATAAGGAACCCCCGGCGCCCTATCCACCAGTGGCTGTGCCCCTCCACTTGGCATTGAGGAGGCATAGGCGCAAATAATTGCAATTTCTTGCAGTGCACAATAAATGGATTATTTAGTGCTTCTATGCCAGAGACTGTCATAGAAACACTGATAACTGTCCCCCATGATGTCCAAGAGCACTGGCTGTGTAAATCTTTCCCTAAAACATAGGGACTTAAAGTCCCCATTCTTAGATTGTGAGAGTCCCTGCATTTATACATTTCCTACCAGTCCTTATATGGGTCATGAATAGTTCATGGGAATCCCATTTAAACAGCCATTTGGCTAAATTCTAAATATGAGGTTGTTAGCCATGGGAGGGGGATAAACTAGCCATAGTCCTGACATATGTAGTTTTCAGGCTTTTTTATAGGGTGTTTTCCTGAAGTAGTTAACACCTTGTGGCCTAAGTCTTTCTGTGAATGGATAGACCACGGCCTGCACTAATGCAATACTTTTTAATGGATCAGTAGCCAAGTTCATTATTTGCATATACGTGAACTGTTTTGACCATAGATAATGAGGATCCATAAAACAGGTGTCACACAGATGAACATCCATTTTCCATGGCCATTTTTTCCTCTTTTGTGTAGCCTTTGTCCGTCCACTAACCTCCACCTTGACCCACTATGATGAGAAAACCCGAATCTAGTGAGAATAATCAAGAAGGGGCCAAAACGTTGCTTAATGTATTATGTTACTTTGCTTTTCTGAAATACCATAAACCAAAGATACTCAGGGCGCGTTCACTTCCGCTATTGTCGCATTCATAACGCGACGCTAGCGCACAGTGGGCGGGGCTCTGGCCGATCGCTATGCGTTTCCCGGGAACGCATGCGATTAATAACCGATCGCATGCGTTTCTCTGGAAACGCATATGCGATCGCCAAACTCCGTTATGAACGCGGCGCTGTGGACGTGTGAACGCGCCCTTAGTTGATGCAACACGTTGTGGTTTGAACACGTTTTTGGCCCGTTTTTAAGCAGTTCGTCCAAAACATTGATGTGTTTATAAACAGACTACTTAAAAATGGGCCCAAACACGTTCAAAGCGTGGTTATTTGATGATAGATGACCTTTATGGTGTCATAAACACACCCTGCATGTCTGTGTCAGTAAATCAAGTTATTTACAAAAAATAACATCTGGAAAATTGTTTTCTAGAACTCAACATTGTACAGTTCATTGAATTACTAATGGAATGTTACTGTATTATGTAACAACATACACATTAACAAGAGGAACTACTGATTCTATTAGCACATAACATCGGAAGCGACAATCAGAAATCTAAGAGAAAATGCTCTAGAATTGTGGTTCACAGGTTTCTTTACCACAAAAATGTCACTTTTGCCATTAGATGTTGGATGCTCGATGCGGGTGAATTATTGTAAAAGGAAAACAAAGAAAGAAAACAGTATTAACTTTCTACTGCTTTCTTCGCTACAGAAAGAAATAGACATAAGATAAATGTAAGAAAAATGTTAGTCGTTGCCCTGGCCACATAGGAGTTATATAAATACACCAGTTACTAGTGGATTAGTAATTTACACGTCTGGCATACATTATTAGCAGGTAACATTATACCATTGTCTCATCAGTCACTGACCTGTTCTAATCTTTTAATCATTAATACCTTGTGTGTTGTAGAAGATTGTTATCTACCTTTTGTCATCTAAAACATCATCTTTCTTTCAAGTCTCAGATCACAATAGAAGCTGAAAATGGCCAGCTTGTCCAATTCCACCCAGTTCCTCCCTAAGGAGTGGAGCCTTGCCAACAGAGCCAATATGCCAGTGCGGAGTTCAGAGGTCACGATCTGAAAGGCTAGTTGCAGAGTCAGAGACTGGTGGATGAGATTGAAAGACAACACAAAACACAAAAAGATGTCAACAAGAAACTAGTATGATCTCTGTCTATGAGGCCTACATTTATAATGAAGCTGCATAAAGATTTGAGTAAATGCCATAGGCACCTTTACACGTGGTTTTCAACTGTGTGTTCTGTGCGTGTATTTGACATGCAGAACTCGCATTGAAGTCTGACCATGGGCAGATTTATCAAGCAGTCTGAAAGTCAGAATATTTCAGTTGCCCATGGGAACCAATCACAGCTCAGCTTTCATTTCACCGTGCTCATGAATATTTTAAAGGGGGAGCTGGATTGGTGGCATGGGCAATTGAATATTCTGACTTCAGACACTGATAAATCTGCCCCATTGATTTCAATGGGTTAGTCAGAATTGGATTTTTTTTTCACACACACACATTTTTTTTTATGTTCTATTTTGCCATGCATGTGAAAAACGCACCATAAAAGTCTTGAGACACATCAAGAACGCAGTGTAATGCGTTTTTCACTGATCAATTGCCATTAGAAAGATAGACCACAGTCATAAGTCTTTTTCAGGCGCTTTGTCTGCTCATGAAAAATGCATTAAAAATACCCAAAAAAGTGAGTGAAAAACTGAGACAATAAACAACCTAACAAACCCTGATCACACCTGATCAGCTCTGCAACTCAAGTGTGAAAGGGGCCTAAATGAACACTAGTAGCTTAGGTAAATTTGCATGTTCTGTTGTGTTGTGATAATTATGGACAGTAATACATGTGTAAAGGTATGTATACAAACACATGTTTCACTTCAGTGATGTCCATATACATTTATATGTATATATCATCAGTGTGTACAGATCCTAGAGTGTGTCAAGGCTGTGAATTCTCTCCACAAAATCTTTGTTGGTCCTGTTCCCTTAAGTGGCTTGGCTTAGCATATGACATATATTTCAACAGAGCAGAGGCTGGGATGAGATCCAGTTTGGAAGGGAGAGGTGGACAAAAGCTTGAAGTATACAGTTAATGATATAGAACAGTTGTGGGTATAGATAAGATCCGTCTGGAAAAAGCCCTGGAGAGCTGCATGGAGCCCTGTCCATAGCCACAGCAATGTTTAGTAGAAAGGTAATGATAGAAAGGTTTACAACAAATTAACTTATCTTCTGTTATCTTCTTCTTTTGTGCCAGATTCCCAGGTTAGAGGTGGGACAAGCTTTTTGGATATCGATCTGATCAGAGAGTGATCCCCATAGAGTCGACATTTAATTAAGATGTTGATTTGTTACACTGTATTTGTAGGAACTCTGTTTTATCTTAGATGCTTAAGGGAATCCATCATGATAACCAGGGATACAAGGCTGGATTCACATATATCCCGCAGGGCCATAGCCGCGGGGCCATACGTCCGAGGACAGGAGAGGAAGAGGGTGACCCCTCTCATAGAAGTGCACAGTGTTAAAGGCCATACCACCCGGGAAAGATAGGACCGGCGGCAATGCCATCTATGTTGGTCGCAAGCTTGCGGACATACATATATCCCCCATACGTTGTGTGAATGTAGTCTTATATTCATATAAAGGCACAGTGACTTGGTAATTAATCAAATGGTTTTCCATGGTCTCCTTCTTCTAAATCAACTTTTAAAATGATGCTAATGAGTCTTGAAGGTGTTACTTGTCACACCTCCCTGCTTTCTCCTGCATTTTTGCAGTATCATTTTAAAAGTCTATTTTAGAAGGAAGAGACCATGGGTAACAAATATAGATAAATTATCACTGCGAACCAGCAAGTATAATGCTCCGAACTCACATCACACTTGGCTGGTGGAATGTCTTGCTCTGAAGTGTTCAGTTCAGTTCTGGTTGTCAGTGTTCGGGTATTTGTGACAGCCAGTAAATGCTATGAGTGTGATGCAAGTTGGGCGCATCACATTCGCCAGAAGCCTAAGGGCTCATTCAGACAGTTGTGTGTTCACCCAGACCAGTTCCCAGCCAAACACAGGGCCGGAAGGAGCAGGGGAGTCGTGAGCTCTATTCACCCCTCCATCATTAATTATTTTGTATAATGCTGCCACAATCTATTTGCTGCTGGTAAAAAAAAAAAAATCCTATACTCACCTCTGGCAGCGGCTCCCGCGTCTTCATTCGTCTGGCTGCTGTTGGACAGGAAGGGGTGCGCATCCAGGTTCAAGCAGCGATGTGCGCCGGGGTTGTCTTCCGGCCACATCTCTCCACTTGCAGTAATAGTGCTCGGGCGGCCGCATCGAGCACTATTCAGTGACGGGCAGGAGTGGTTTGGGGACCACTGGTCTATGGGGTCCGTGATCTGGTCACAAACCATGCAACCAGATCACTACCACCAGTATGGCCATGGCCCTAAGTATCCCTGGTTTATAATGCTTGATTTTGATTTCCATTAAATACCATATATACTCGAGTATAAGCTAGTTTTCAGCACAAAAAATGTGCTGAAACCCAAATCGATTATACTAGAGTAAAAAACCTCACCTTTCGGCTGCTTCCCTGGCTGGCTATGTACTGGGGCAGGGGGTGGATATATACTGGGGCAGGGGGCGAGCTATATACTGGGGGATATGGGCTGGCAGGCTATATATGGGGGGAGGGTCCGGGGCACTATATAATGGGGAGACTGTGACCAATGCATTTCCACCCTCGGCGATACTGAGTCAATAGGTTTTCCAGGTTTTTTGTAAATTAGGGGCTCGGGCTTATACGTAGTATATGGTAAATATAATTCTTTATTTATATAGCGCCTACAGATAACCAGTGCTGACAGAGCATGCCAAATCAGTCCCTGTCCCCAGGGGGCTCACAATCTAATCAATCTACAAGTATGTTTATGGAGTGTGGGAGGAAATCCTGGGAAACCCACGCAAACACAGAGAAAACATGAAAACTCTTTGCGAGATGACTGATAGGACTTGAACCAAGATGCAGGCTGTAGTCTAACCCACTAAGCCACCATGCAGCATTAATATTTTTTTGATCATTTAGATTTGAGGTGTTTTTTATATTAGATTAAAAATTCTGTATGTATTTATCTGTTTTGGATTTTTAATATATTGTATTACACTACTTCTCCGCCTCCTGCACTATTCACTTTCTTTAAATCTACTGCTACACTGCATCTTAAAAAAAAAGAAGGGGTAAAACTAATTATAAATGCAGGACACAACTCAGATTATATTTAGTGTTATTCCTTATGTACAGAATAGTTTACACTGAAATTCATCTGCAAAAAAAGATATGTGTAGTAAACTCTTTTTTTCAATCATTGTCTAAACATACTGATCACCATTTAAGAGAGAAAAGAGTTGGTATAGATTGGTTCATGATGAAGTGGAACGGGAACTGATCAAAGAGGTGGAAGTGATCCAGGGAGTGGTGGCACGTTCACAGGACACTGGAGCAGATCACTGAGCAGATCAGTAAGTTACCACATACTATCCTATCCAATCCAGCTATAAAGCTTATTCTATAAAACTCCTCATACCATCACCGGCCACTTTATTAGGTACACCTGTCAATGCTCGTTACACTTATTTCTAATCAGCCAATCACATGGCGGCAACTCAGTGCATTTAGGCATGTAGACATGGTCAAGGACAATTCCTGCAGGTCAAACGAGCAAGTCTGGGGAAGAAAGGTGATTTGGTGCCTTTGAAGTGGCTGGTGTTTAGTGCCAGAAGGGCTGGTTGAGTATTTCAGAAACTGCTGATCTACTGGGATTTTCACGCACAACCATCTCTAGGGGTTAAGAGAATGGTCCGAAAAAGAAAAAACATCCAGTGAGTGGCAGTTCTGTGGGTGGAAAACCTTGTTGATGCCAGAGGTCAGAGGAGAATGGCAGACTGGTTCGAGCCGATGAAAGGCAACAGTGGCTCATATCGCCACCCGTTACAAACCAAGGTAAGCGATAAGAGCATCTCTGAACGCACAGTCGTCGAACTTGAGGCAGATGGCTACAGCAGCAGAAGACCACACCGGGTGCCACTCCTTTCAGCTAAGAACAGGAAACGAGGCTACAATTTGCACAGCTCATCGAAATTGGACAGTTAGAAGATTGGAAAAACGTTGCCTGGTATGCTGAGTCTCGATTTTGCTGGACATTCGGATAGTAGGGTCAGAATTTGGCGTCAACAACATGAAAGCATGGATCATCCTGCCCTGTATAACGGTTCAGGCTGGTGGTGGTGGTGTCATGGCGTGGGGATATTCTTGGCGCCTTTGGGCCCCCTGGTACCAATTGAGCATCGTTGCAACGCCCACAGTTACCTGAGTATTGTTGCTGACATGTCCATCCCTTTATGACCACAATGTACCCAACATGCATGGCTACTTTCAGCAGGATAATGCGCCATGTCATAACGTGGATCATCTCCAGACTGGTTTCTTGAACATGACGCTGAGGTCACTGTACTCAAATGGCCTCCACAGTCACCAGATCTCAATCCAATAGAGATCTTTGGGATGTGGTGGAACGGGGATTCGCATCATGGTGTGCAGCCGACAATCTGCTGTCGATGCTGTGTGATGCATCATGTCAATATGGACCAAAATCTCTGAGGAAAGCTTCCAGCACCTTGTTGAATCTATGCCACGAAGAATTGAGGCAGTTCTGAAGGCAAAAGGGGGTCCAACCCGTTACTAGCATGGTGTACCTAATAAAGTGGCGGTGAGGATATGGCCGCTCTCTGCAATATGCAGTTGTCAACAGCAACACATTTCTCAGGGTGAAGAGTCTTAAGGTATCTGCACGCAGTCAGTATTGATGAGGATTTTGAAACAGTATTTCTAAGCTAAAACCTGAAATGGTCCAAAACATGTAACAGATGCAGATCTTCATTATAGTCTTTCTGATGTAGGTTCCACTTCTGCTTTTGGCTTCAAACACTGAGGCAAATCCTGATCAAATACTAACCATGTGCAGATAATAATAAGGGTATTGGTTGACAGATATGGTAAGTAATGTAGATAAAAATTGGAACAATTGTCTCTTTGGCAAGTTAAATCTATTCCTTTATTTAATAACCTTAAAGGGAACCTACCACCAGAATTAACTATAAAGGTAGATCGGGTGGTAGGTGGATGTAAGGGACGTGAGGATAGCTCTTTTAGAGCTAATCCTCAGTCCCCAACTTGGTACAATTTATTCCCTAATATGTAATTTCGTTATGCGGCTACTGGGGCGTGGGTAGGCGGCACGAGGCTACACAGCGCTGCTATTCAACCCCAGTAGCCACATTACTCCTCCTACCCGGTTGCTTGCGGCGCGCAGCTCCCGTAGCTGCGCGCCCTCGTCCGACAAGCCGGTACATGCGCAGAACGCCATCATGCGAACGAGGGCGCACAGCTACGAGGAGCTGCGCGCCGCACGCAACGGGTAGGAGGAGTAATGTGGCTAAGGGGCGTGGAGTCCGCGCTGTGAGCCTCGTGCCGGCTACTCCACGCCCCAGTAGGCCTAAAGAAATTTACATATTAGGGGAATAAAGTCTACATAAGTTAGCGGGGGGCGTGAGGATAGCTCTAAAGAGCTATCCTCACGTCCCTTACATCCACCTACCACCCGATCTACACTTTATAGGTAGATTCGTGGTGGTAGGTTCTCTTTAAAGAAAAACTAGTTTTGGCACTAGTTAATGACAACTAATAAAATATTGCATCACTTATTGGAGGAGATGTATTAATGTGGGTCACACACGTCATCGTCACGTGTTCGGTCACGTGCATTGGGCAGGATACAGGTGGGAGGTGTGTCCTCTTCGGACGGCGTGCGCCAGATAGTACAGTTCGGACTTTATTACTAATTCCGGACAGCTGTGTGGGCGTTTTCGCCATAGACCGCGGCAATCATAAAAACCCAGTGTGTTACCACACAACACCCCCAGACGAAGGCTTGCGCCAAATAGCGTCGGGGACTTTTTACACCAGACGAGGGTGAAAACGATCATGGGTATGTGCAATATACTTCTGTATGTATCAGTATTTAGACATATAATAACGTATTGGGTATGTGCAATAGCTTCTGTACACCAGTTGTAACATGATTAAACCTGAGTACCCGTCTATGTTTACAGGCAATAGTGCAATATTGGAGGACGGTATCTGGGAAATATTTAAATATGTGCACCTTTAAGCACTTGACACTTTCTTGATAAATTAAATCCGGATACTTGCCCTCTTACGCACATATGCACTTTTTTAGCTGTCCAAATGTCTTGTACATGATTTTGCCATCTTAGCATGAAATAGTCCATGCATCACCGGATCTGGCTGTATTTTTGTAGTGTCCTTGTTTCCCTCAACCAAGATCAACCTGTCAGTATTTTTAAATGTCTGTCCACTAGTGATTTCAAAAAGATGTATTGTTACATATAAGTCGGGTAAATTGCTTTTGTGGTTCTTAGATAGGTTCGTATGTAGCCATACCGTAATGCTAGATTTGGAGCGCACTATATAGGTAGAGTGTACGTACAGTCGAGCGGATTTATTCATAGAGATTGTTTGTAATACCAGACAACAATTAAATCCGTGAATATTACTCTTGCCTCTACCACATATATGAGCTGCATTATTAGTGTTGTCTTTAGACAGTGCAGAGTAGAACTAGACAGGTCTCTGCTGCCCAGATTAATCAAGGGGCACATTTACTTACCCGCCCGTCGCGATCCCCGAGGTGCGTTGTCCAACGAGGATTCGGAGCGTGCCGGATTCAGATTGTGCGTCCAATTTCCTGCATTTGTGGCTTCCCAGCTGAGGTCCGCCGGAGTTCAACTTTTCTTCCAGTGCATGTAAGTGCTTGGCTTGCGACACATTCTTGAATGTTAATCCCGCACGTTGTCCGAATCCATCGGGTTGTCTGACACCCACCCCTGTCCCCCTAGTGGTATGTTGTGACCACACCCTAGACTGGTGAGTTGTACTTTGCACCTCCTTTAGTTGGTCTTATTTGTTTCACTACAACATTGAATTTCTACCACATGGGTTATTTTCTGGCACTACCAAACCCCCTTTACCAATCTACGTCCCCTTTTTGGCAAGATGAAAACTGCCTAAAAAAAGGTATAAAACTATCAATAAATGTGGAGCAAATTACACCAGTAATACATCTCCCACACTGGATTTTCCCGTAGATACTGTTACAATTTAACACTATGCAATTTCTTATATATATACTCAACATTGGTAAACTTTTGATTCTCCAACATTTGCAGTTGAGTCGTTCAGCTAAATACGCGTTAGGAAGAAGATATAAAAGACAAATTTGAAGCCTTAAAACTGGATAATCATTGCAGCACATTAACAAACAACACTCCGGACATCAGATATGCTTCTAGTGTGGTAGCAGTCCAGGCAAAGTAAGTAAGATCCCAAAAATGTTGATTGTAAACTTGTAACCAATAGTGGTCTTTGTCCAGTAATGTAAGAAAGCTCTCAGAAAGGCCAATTTCAAAAGTGGGCAGTGATAGGAAATGGACATTACTAGGAGAGTTCATTTTCAACCTATTTAAATTTATATGCAGCACTAGTGTATAGGAATGTACTGATCCATACAGGTGGATTTTTTTGTAGCATTGGACCAGTTACATTGGTTAAATGTAACTAAACTTTGACAAAGTTTTAAAGAGAATAGTACAGAAGATAAAAATGGACTTTGTGTTATACTTATGAAATATATATGTTCCTGTTTCCTTCTTTTCCTCTTCCTTATAAAGTGTTAATGCAGTAGTGGCAAACCTATGGCTTGTGTGCGAGTGGTGGCACTCTGAGCTCTGTCTGTGGGACATCCAGGCGTCTCCAAAGCACACAGTTTGCCAGAAAAGACTCAAGGCTATCTCTTACAGTCTTGAAGAGTGTCTGTTCATCCTAGCTGCTTGGATCTGTAGGAGGCGGGCGACGGGCCCCACATTCTGTACTCATCCTGAAAGTAATCTACAATGATGATCTGAATTTCTCCTTTTCTACTGTTTTGTGTTTCCTCAGGGCGCTACAATTAAAAAACTGTGACAGAGCAGCTAGCAATAAGTCACTGCTAAATTGTCATATTGGCACTCCATATTAGTGGATTTTGGTTATAGTTTGGATACTCTGGGGCTCACTTTACTAAGGTGTTTTTGGCGCACACGATCGGATTTTCATGCAACGCAAATGGGAGGGGGGGGGGGGGGGGGCGGCCTTCGGACAAAAAGTTACAGAAAAGCCTTAATGGAGTATATTCACAAGTTTGCTTTTATCATCTCCTCCGGCACTTCTATGGAGGGCGCGGTGCACGGCCCGCGCGCAGCGCCGAAGCTACCTCGGGGCTGTAAATCAAAAAGTGTTTAAACCGCGATATAGCGTTTTAAAACACTCGCTAAGGTAAGCTCCGGCACCAGCTCACCCTGAGCTGGTGCCGGGTGTTTACATCTCATACCTACCATAGAAGTGGTAGGTTTCCTTTAAAGATTAGTTACACTTTAAGCTAGATGAGTATTAACAACAAAGTCCTGTGCTTGGGTAATCGCCAATCAAGTGATTACTGTGGCCGTCGCCTCAGTGTTAATGCAGAAAATGGTGACATTTCACAAAGGAGATTAAGGGGCTACCTACAGGAACAATGAGCCAGAAAAAAGTAAATTGTATCTTTAAATCTGGATATAAGAATAAAAGATAAGAAAACAGCCTTTTAATTAGATGTTAAATACATTTCTTTAAAGAAAATCTACCATCAAAATTATCATGATAAGCCAGGAACTGTGACTGTGGTAATCTTCTTATATTTGTTATCCATGGCCTCCCCCCTTCTAAATCAAGTTATAAAATTATGCTAATGAGTCTGAAGTGCCTTGGAAGGTGTACCAGGGCCCTTCAGTGCTTGATGATTTTAAGCTTCTTTCTCTCCCCTTTGAGGCCTGTTCACACTTGCGAGTGTGATTCGATGAACTCGCATCACACTCGCAAGCAAGCTGCCGGGAACGCACGGCCGACGCTGCACCGCGGGAGTGAATCAGCATGTCAGTTCAGTCCCGTGGTGCAGCGTTCGGGCCGTGCGTTCCGGCAGTTGCGTTGGAGTGTGATGCGAGTTCATCGCATCACACTCGCAAGTGTGGAACGGGCCTTAGGGTTCTGGTCTTGCTTTTACAAACTAAATAGAATAAACCAATAAAGCACTTTTGTACCAACAAAAAAAGACAAATGTAGCCTACAGTCCTGACAGTATTGTACTGCTTTTATTATTGTTAGCTCAGTGTCACCTAAGAGTGGGAAGATTTCAGCCAATGTGAACATAGAAAAAAGCTGAAAAACAGAGAACAACGCTGTAGCCCTGCGGACATGTTGAAGCATCCTATCTGAAACGGCCGCTGACATGCACAAGCAGTGTGAGACAGTCAATTATGCTTTAAAAAGACGCGTCGCAGAGACCAAGGATGCGAAAAACAAGTTGGAAGTTCACTTGGCCAAGGTGATGGTTCTTATATGTTCTAATTTGTTCTTACCTTGAACCTTACCTCTTTCACATCTATATTAGCTCAACTCTTCTCTAGCCCCACTGTTCCTAGCAATCAGTGATTCTGTTTTACAATCAAATATGCTAAATATATAGCATAATTGCAATTGGTTATCAAAACACTCCTGATTGATTGGAACATTTATATCCATACAGGCGGTCCCCTACTTAATAACACCCGGATTACAGACAACCCCTAGTTACAAACTGAACTCTATAATTGGTAATTACTGTACTTTAGCCTTAGCTTACAATAAACAGCTATAACAGTTATCAGTATCAAGGTTTGTAATCAGCTTTATTGCTAATCCTGGTTCTTATGACAATCCAACATTGTAAAAAAACCAATTGTCACCGAGACAAAAAAAATTTGTCTGGGCACAATTGTAGAAAATACGATTCCGACTTACATACAAATTCAAGTCAGAACAAACTAACAGAACCTATCTTGTACGAACCTGGGGACTGCTGTACAGTATTTTTTAATGCTAGCTTCTGCAACAACTGGAGATTTCTTACACAATAGGGGGAGATGCCAGTTTTTAGTTTTTATGCCAGTTTTTCTGGGAGTATAAAGACGGATGTGTTCCAGTGACCATGGCTCTGCCAGCCCCCCGCTGCGAAATTTTTTAAAAATAAACAACATTCTGAATTGTCAGGAACAGGGGTGGTAGTGGACCCCCTGGACCACCACGGACGAAAATGTAGCCGGCACCTGGGAGCGGAGTCGAAGGGTACCATTTCTCCGAGCCCGCCACAAAGCGGTTGGATTTTCTGTGGTGTGGTTACCACCAGTCGCTCCACATGGTGACTTTGTCGCCGGTGGCTGCCAAGGCGAGGTAAAGAGTCGTCAGGCAGAACATGGTCGGGGACAGCAGCCAGAGGATCAGAGTCGGGGACGTAATGGTAGGTCAGGACAGGCAGCACAGAGCGAAGTCAGAAATGAATCGAGGTCACAACAGGAATCAGGAGACAAACGCACAGGGCAAGGGAACACAGCTTTATCTCAGGCATAGAGCACAAAGATCCCGCAGGGGACACAGGAAGGGGCAGGAATTTATCAGGATAGAGGGCCGGCGGTAGCCCTTTAAATCTTGCAGAGCCGGTGGTGCACCCCCTTGGCAGACGGGAAGTGCGCACCGATGCACGGGGAGTGTAGACCGCCGCTGAAGCCTGGGAAGGTAAGTGAGGTGCAGGCCCGGCTCTGGGGGCACAGAGGGAACAAGGGTGCGCCTGCAACCTGGGATATGGGTCGCAGGAGCACCGTGACAATCAGTGTCTCAGTATGACAGCAAAATTAACTTTGTGCATTCTAATACTAAATTTTTATTATTTTTGTTATTATTCTTCTTATTAAACAAAGGTTATGGATGAGATCAGTTCCCAAGAAAAGAATATAGAAGCGCTAAAGAAAGCCATTGCAGATAAGAAGGACCTATCAAAGTGGCTCAAACTCGTCTGGAAACCAGAACACTGAGACCCAATGCCGAGTTGTGTCGTGAACAGTACAATACAGACTTATCAGTGAAGTCCAGGAGATCGCTACAAATATTGACAGGTAAGTGAAGGATTGAACGTCATGAGTTTAATTTAGTTTTAAGCATAAAGATATTACAACGCCGCCATATTGAAGGAACACATTTTTTGTGTTGTAAGTGCAGCAGATTGTGTACACTTTTTTGGCAACTAAAATTAATAATTAAATTGCATACATAAATACATAAATGCGTACACACATATACGTCTTTATTTTGCAGGCTGCGGGAAACTCTGAGCCAGGCTGAAGCCGAAAGAAAGGTTTAATCCGTAACAGCTGTCTCTAGAGGAGGAGATCCAAGTCAAAGAAAATACCCTGTAAATCGATGAAGTGATATGTATGCAGATGAGGGAAGCCATCTCCATTAACAACCTTAAAATGAAATGGTTAATTTAAATGTGTGACTACAATAAATGGGTGACTCACAGCACACGTCTTAGCTGTTATAACTGAGTTCACTAGGGAATACTAGAATTTAGAAAGTATAAACTAGAGTACCGTATTTTTTTTGGACTATAAGGCGCACAAAAAAATCCTTTCATTTTCTCAGAAATCAAAGGTGCGCCTTATAGTCCAGTGCGCCTTATATATGAACCGTACTTACAGACAACCGCTGCCTTGAGCTATGCACAGGTCTGCCACCTGCTGGTCAGCGGTATTCATGATGTGCATGCTAATACCCTGCAACACGAACACGAAAGTAAATCAAAAATCCAGTACAGAATGATGCTTTTCTACTATTGCCCCAAAATGGTAACACGGGAAAAGCATCCCGCAAAATGCCATACATGGCCCCAATAACGAAACAAAAATGTTATAGCCTACAAAAGGAGGCAACAGAAAACTAAAATCCTGGCAGGTGCAGGGCGCTCCTTCCCTTCTGCGCCCTGCTAAGCGCCCATAAAACAAGTAACGTCCACATGGGGGGGTCTCTGTCCACAGGAGAAATTGTAGAACAAAATTTTATGGGGGTTTTCTATTTTATCTTTTGGAAATGTGTAAATTTTAGGGCTAAGTGAACGTATAATGACACAATTTGACCATTTTAAATTTCACTCCATTTTTATTGTAATTACTATGAAGATCTCAAGGGGTTAACAATCTTCCGAAAAGCGGTTTCTGATAGCTTGAGGGGTGCAGATTAGAAAATGGGTTGGTTATATAGGGGGTGTTGATGCTAAATATGTAAAATTTCATTCAAACGGTATTTATCCCCAAAGTGGTCAATTCTGAAAATACGGAAAATCGATATTCGATTTGTAAGCCGCGTGACGTCAAAATAAATTATCCAGACATTTCAAAAATTATGAAAAAGTAAAGTAGACACATGGGAAATGTTATTCAGCAAGTTATTTAGGTGGTAAATCTATCTGCCTGTAAATGTGGTGATTTTGAATTTCAAAAACGGCAACATTTTCAAAAAATTCATCATTTTTTCTTTTTTCTGTAAATAAACGCAAAACTTATCAGCCAAAATTTACCACTAAAATGAAGTACAACATGTGGGGGGAAAAAAAACCCATCTCAGAATCGCTTTGATAAGAAACAGTGTTCAAAAGTTATAACCATATAAAGAGACGCAAGTCAGAATCCAAAAAATGGGACTGAGCCTTAAGCTGTAAAATGGCTGCGTCTTTAAGGAGTTAAAGGGGAAAAAATGTCTTTTTAAAATGTTTAACTATCCCTATGTTTCAAGAAAAAAAGGCAAAAGGTTTTAAAGGAAACCTACCATTTGATTTGATGCAGTATGAAGCAAACATACCTTGAGACTCCTGTAGCTACACTGATGCAGGATCTTATCTTAGTTAATCCCTGTGCTGAGTGGTTTTGCTGATAAAAGCGATATAACATGATGATAATTATGCTCTTTCGCTTCTACGGCTGGTTCAGCGCTTCTCCTAGCAGGTGAGTTTTTCACTGCTACACAGGATGTTGTAATCCCTGGGTTGTGCCTGGAGGCAGAATAATCAATTGCTGCACCATCTCAGTGATCCAGCTCAGGTTGATTAGTCATGCTTGACTAACCTCGATGTCTAATGCCAAGCTCCATGTGTAATGTGTTTATGTAGGCAGCCAGCCTGACCCAGCTTTCCCAAGGTCCTGAATATTATAATTGTTTTATCAGCAAAACCATTCTACTCAGGGGTTAACCAAGATATGATCCTGCATCAGTGTAGCTACAGCATTCTCAAGGTATGTTTGCTTCATAATGCATCAAATGGTAGGTTTCCTTTAATGTATTGCACAAAAAAAGGAAGTTATGGCCCTTAAAATAAATAAGTATGAATATTCGTTAAAAATGCTCTGGTCATTAAAGCCTATTAAAGGCCTGGTCAACAAGGTATTAAAGGGGTTTTCCCAGGAAAGAACAATCTCACATTTTAATCCCCTAGTGATGTTAATACAAAGATCATTACTTTACTTTACAATGTTACTCAGTGTTATTGCTGTTTTAGCTCCCATCAGGCTGCAAAATCCCATGGTGTGGGCGGGGCATCTCTAAGCAGACACATTATGATCCATCTAGTTCTGTCGGGTGACAATGTGGTTAGATTATCAGGGTACAGTTGTATATACACTTTCATCTGGCCTCTGACATTGTACGAACACGCTGACACAAAGAGAGAGAGATGAGACAGATCAGAGATGATGAGATGCCTATTACACAGAGGCTGACAGACTGTTACACAGTACACAGAAGTGATCAGTGTGAGCTCCGTGCAGGGGGCGTGGCTACAGGCTCAGAAGGAAAAACACAAACTCCACAGCATGGGCGTCACACAGGAATCCAAGATGGCGGCCTTGACCCTAAGGCCGGCGCCACATGTGGCGCTTTGTCTGCGCTTGCAAGTGCAAACGCAGATAAAGTCGCGCCCACCGGGGCGGGCCTCGGCCCGATCGCATCGGCGTTTCTATGGTTGGGCCAATCATTATAAACAGCTGGTCCCCAATAACTATAACAATAATTGTACTGCCCAAATAATATAAGCTGGTGACAGAGTTGCAGTGATGTGTATCAGCCACTAGAGCGGCGATGTGCTTAAAGGGAACCTGTCATCAGAAATTGGCCTAATAAACCACCACCAGTATGTTGTCAAGCAGCTTCTAGATGATGCTTCTTACATGATCCAGTGTGGTGGAATTATACAGGAAATCTACTAAATCTAAGTGAGATGTAAATTGGTTTTATGAAGTTAAAGAGGAGGAGAGTTTAATACTGAAGTCAAGCTCTCCCTGCCTTCGCTGTAATTGATGGTCCTGCAGCCAGGGACCTGAGAAAACATGATCTAGAAGCTGCTCACCTGCTAGACAATATACAGCCAGTGGTTTATTGGGACAATTTCTGATGACAGGTTCCCTTTAAGTTTCCAGTCTCCAGATCCAGCGGCTTTTTTGAAAGTAGGTCTTACTGGTCACGTGATCCCATCGAGACACGTCATTGGCTAATAGAGACTTTATACCTCAGATTCCCCTGGCGCCATTTTCCAGGGGAGGCGGAATTAAAATGTGTTTTATCCAATAGAAAAATATTGGAAATGGCGTAAACACTCGTAGGCCCCGCCCATAGGAAAACACGGACTCGGTAAACTCTTTTCAAACGAAGCGGAGGGCGGAGGGAGCGCGCGTTGCCTAGTGACACGGGATGTGACGGAAGCGCAGGCTCGCGCGTGGTGCACGCTGGGTATTTAAGGCCTGGCGGGGCGCACGGCCGATCATGTGTCCGTCGGGAGGGCGGGTAGGAGGGGTTAGGGACCGGCTCTGGCGGCTTCTTAGGGGCGGTTTGAATCGCGAGTACCGGCCGGTCGCCGTGCTCCTGCCCGCTGGCCTGCTGCTCCTGCTCTGTGTGTACTGCTTCCCCCTGCTCAGCGCCCTGCTGCTCTGTGTACTGGCCGCCTGCGCCTACAAGACCTCGGGCGGGCGCTGGTGGAGGCTCGCGGAGTGCGGACATCGTGGTGCCGGGGGGCGGCAGAGGCCTGTGCAGTACCGGAGGCTCCGGGAGCCGGTTGTCACGTGGAGTCCAGCCTCCCTCTTCTTACTGATGGGCAGCTACTTGGGGAAGCAGGAGCCCCCGGCCCGGGCGGTGGGCAGAGGCAGCCGGGAACTGAAGGAAAGGCTGACCAGACCCAATCCTGCGGTGCCCACCCCGGCCCGCCGCCTCTCCTTCAGGTGGGTTGTCATTAGTGTCCTGGTGCTGAGGGTGGTTGGCCTTGGTCACTTATTCTAGGAAAAAGCATATGTCACGTAACCTCCACGTCCTGTGCTGGTGACCTGCATGGCGCGGTGTCGCGTAACCTCCACGTCCTGTGATGGTGACCTGCATGGCGCGGTGTCGCGTAACCTCCACGTCCTGTGCTGGTGACCTGCATGGCGCGGTGTCGCGTAACCTCCACGTCCTGTGACGGTGACCTGCATGGCGCGGTGTCACGTAACCTCCACGTCCTGTGATGGTGACCTGCATGGCGCGGTGTCACGTAACCTCCATGTCCTGTGATGGTGACCTGCATGGCGCGGTGTCACGTAACCTCCACGTCCTGTGATGGTGACCTGCATGGCGCGGTGTCATGTGAAACACACACACACACCCCTGTGTCCAATGATGGTGACCGGCACTGTGTCATGTGACCCCCGCGTTCAGTGATATGGGCGGGGGTCCTGCGTGGTGCGGTGTCACACGATTTCCATATACAGTGATGATATGACCTCGCGTTCAGTGACGGTGACCCGCATGGTGCAGTGTCACATGATCCCTGATACAGTCCGGTGACCTTGTGTCCAGTGATGGTGTTCTGTGTGAAGTCGTCACGTGACCCCTGCCTTCAGTGATTGTGACCTGTGTGGTTCGGTGTCCTTACATCCCGTGATAACCTACGTGGTGTCACATGATCCCCTTGTACAGTTATTGTAACCTGCCCAGTGATATCGGAATATTGAGGTTGAGCAGAGATGTCGGCGGTTTCCCTCCTTTAACTACTGAGGCCACTGACTTGCAATGTGCCTCTGGGACGGGAAGAGAGGAGGCTCAGGCTGTATTTATGCCTCTGCTCCCAGGCGTTTTCCAGAATAGATGGAACAATTATAAAAACGTGTTAAAACACTTGTCTTGATACATGTATTGGCAATCATGATTGTAATTGGTGCCATTTGTATACTTACCTTGTAGTTATTTATCCAGATAAGGTTTCAGGGACATGTTGAGGGTTATACAAATAATGTTCAGGGAAATTTGCAGATAGAATTGGGTAGTTGGCTGTCTGCAGTGTACACCCCACAGCTCTCTTAGAGGTGCCAGCTAAACTAAGGAGATAATATATTAATCTTTCTGATGTAGTGATGGATGTTCTCTGCAATACATGTACATTATAGTCCAGTTACTTCAAAGATTGTCAATTCTTATTCTCTTTAGGGAGACTCCTATTGTAACGAATCGAACATTCATGAGTCCACGAAGACGGTATCCTACTCACCAGCCCCAATATAGTATGCCGGGATCTCTACCCACCGTGTATGTAGACGGATATCCAAGGAAAACCTTGCTGTCTCCTAAACATTCTCAGCTCCGGAGTCCGATGACTGTGAAGATTGCGCATCCTGATCTAAATATTGCTCGTTCACCTGTGTAAGTGATAAAACATTAGGTCCTTGTTTGTGATATACTACTGGGGCTATAAAAGCTGGATGCTATGGTTCTGGAGCATCTTATAGTAAATCTTTTACCGTTGACCTTTTTTTTTTTTTTTTTTTTTTTTTTTTTTCCCTGTTTGGTTGTTGTAATGTTATTTTAACTGATTTTAACCGACTTTTCTCTGTCCAATACTAGGACACCTCTACCTGGATAGGTTGCTGTTCTTTTTTTGCTTTCAACAGGAAAGGGAAATGTCTTTAACATAGATATTAGTCATAAATAGTTTCCAACTATTATGGCATATCCCGATGAGAGTAATGCTTATGTCTATTTACGGTTGATGGTTATGTTTGGGATCAGTATGAATCATGAGAATTTTTTTTTCCTTCTCCCCTTTCCTAAAGCTTAAATAATCTGCTATCTCCAAGTCCAGCTTCTCCATGTCCACCTCCAGATCCTTGTGCGAAGGAGACTGTGCTTAATGCCCTCCGGGAGAGCAGAAAGAGGATTAACAAGGATGAAGAATGCAATGCCAGCGGTGGAATGGAGAACAAGAGAAGGTAAAGGCTTATCACACATTGATGTGTACCATGCACTTCTGTGTAAGACTCGTGCAAAACTGTGAATCCCTTTCCGACGTGCGCTGTACTATTACAGTAAAGTGCAGGGAAGCTGTTATGGAGACTTCTCAACAGCCTTCTCCATAACACCTGTAGTAGAAGTTATCAGCCCTCCAAGGGGTCTGCAAAATGGGTTTTATTAATTTTTTACTTTTTGTTTCAAAGTTTAAATCTCTCCCTTTCACTACAACTTAAATATAAACCACAATATCAAACTGTTATGCCTATATTCCTATTTATCAATATATAAAATCTGTTATTCTTAGCGGTGAACATTGTAACTTTTTTTTTGCCTTTTTGCAACTCTTGCAACATTTTAATAAGTGGTGGCAATGAAAAAACAATCTCGTCCTGCAAAAAATTAGACCATGCACAGATTTGTGTGATTTGGTATTAGTTATTGCCGTTGGAACATGGCGAAATGGAAGGAACTCCATACAGGGCCCACAAAATGGCACAGATGCAGTTTTCGCCATTATACCACTATTCTCCCTCTCCCCCCGCTACTTCCATGGAATGATAAATATCACTAGGAAGTACAATTTGTTACCTAGAAAACAAACCCTTATACAGCACTTTTCGTGGGAAAAATATATTTTTGGATTAAGGTTGGGAGCAAAAAAGGAAACTCAAAAATGAAAAAGGGCTTAGTTGTCAAAATGACTAGTTATGGGATAATTTCTAATGCTGTGTTACCCCACAGGACAGTTATTGCGGGACTATTGTTCTTATGAATGCTTTTAAGCTCCTACACTCAGGTTTTTTTAATCTTTGCTAATATCTTTCTCATAGGAGACAAGTTAGCAGTGGAAGTGGGGGGTCTTCATCCGAGTCTCCAATAATTAATGGTTCCTTGTCCTATGTCTCCAGGTAAGTAATGAGTCTCCTTTATCCCAAGTTAATTCCCATTTATAATTTTTATACCGGATTAGTTTTTAGTCTGTAGACCGTGAAATTGAAATTTACCATTTAGGGGCATCTGCAGTTTTCCTCACAAGGAAAGTGTCTTTTAAGGCAACATGACATGCTGCTAGGAATTTTCAATGCACTTTATTGATGACCTAGCATTTACAAGTCAATGGTCATCCTGACTACATGTCATTTAATGTCTTTGTTAACTGCCTGTCTTTACGCTCATTGTTCCCATTAGATCGGACACCTTGAAAAGAGCATTGAACACACAGCTGGTTGATGAGATGGTCAACAAGCGCTCTCGTACCTCCTCCAATAGTTCGCTGAGTAGCGGTGCAATAAATGGATCAACAATGCCGTCTCATAACGCAATCACAAGCTCCTTTAGTTCCAGCAGAGTCCTACTACCGGTATTGTATGCATTAATGATGGCTCAACTCGGTGGACATTTTTACAAGGTTTTAATAACTTGGGTTCTTGTGCAATTGTGTTCTTTTTTTAGAAGAGAAAGAGAAATTACCAGAGTACTTCTGTAATTTCAAGTCCACCATCATCTCGAAGCCAAACGCCAGATCTATCAGCCAAAAAGTCAAGGTAATACTGATCAATATTACATGTTAATAGCAAGCTTTTCCTGACTATGTAAGGTATGGATAACATTGACCGCAGGTGGTAGAAACATAAGAACTAATGCTACCTCTAGTCCAGCATTGCCTTGGTATACAGAGGTCAGTGGTGGCATCCCTTATTTTTATCCCTTAGTCGTATACTGAGGGGAAGAAAACGGGATGGAAAGATGCTGCAAGTTCTGTCGGTGTCCTGCTTCCTCTTGCTGAGTGACACATATGCTCTCTATGGCATCCAGCCTCCGTTAAGTGTACACTCTAGGAGGTCTCGGAGCTGTAACTGTCCACCCTGAACATTGGCAGCAATTACTGGCTACTGGTGGTCACGCCTCCCCCTCTTTCAGTGCAGAGGAGCTGAACATTACAACTTATGGTCATACAGTGGGATACATTCTAACACTCTGCTGTAAGGATATGACTGGAGGATTCCTGATGTATCCATACAATAAAGGGCTAGAAACGAAGTGTTGACCTACAAACTGCATGTTTATGCTGTCACTGATGTGACCAAAAGAGCCTCAATGAGGGAAAGGGAATAAGTATGGCCTCTTGTTACACCACCTGGTGCCAATAAACCCAAAAATTGAGCTAAACACTTTTAGCATCTTAATAACATGTTTATTAAAACTGCAATTAGTGCTTATACTTCAAAACTGTTGTAATGTCTAACAACCCAAAAATTTTGAAAAGTAATTCTCTCATGGTTTCCTACAGAGAAGAGCTACACGAGGCGAGCCAGTCTACACCAGTGAGATCAGCCAGTGGGGACCAGTCTGGGCAGTGTAAGTGGTGCATGATTAATTTGTGAAATGTCAGAGCTGTGTAACCATGCCTCTTTGTGTTAGCAGCAGGATTGTGAAAAATAATTTTTCCTGGATTGCAGCTTAACTTTATTCTCTGGTGTGAACACACATCCCTTCTCTCTACTGGTTAGATATTGGAGCAGAGGAGAGGGACTGATCTGTTGCTCCAAACACAGAAGTTATAACGGCCAAACCAGGCTGTACCCTATGGAAAATTTTAATTTGATGTTTTGGGTCATAATCTGTTTTCCACTGGGTGAGAGGGGTGGGGGGGCTTTAAAATTTGTGCAAAGGGCTTGAGTAGATGCCTACAGTTTCCATTTGAATTAACAATTGTCACCAATTTCAAAAACCTTTTGCTAAATTAAATGGTAAATATTATTTCAACTTTTTTTTTAGTGATTGAAACTCCTTCCTCCAAGTCATGTAATTTAAATTCCTCTGATAATGGAAGTGGTGGGCCTCGAAGGAAGAAGGTTTTGTTGGTTTGTTCCGGACGAGGTGATCAGTACCCACTGGTAAATATTAGTCTGTTCCTGCTCTCCCTTCCCAATCTAAATCATAAGGTTCTTAAATATATTTTTCTCTTTGCAGCCTCCTCCACCTGTGGTTGGATACAATATTACATCAAAGGATCTGGACTCCGAGAAAAAAGCATTTTTACAAAGGCTGAACAAGGCCTTGGAGGAAACTGCTGGTGAGTAGGATACAAACTCTACTTCCTATATAATTTACATACCTGCGTATCTAAATACAATTTTTATTTTATAGAGCCTATCCCTGCCAGCTCTGCTCCATCTACAGCTGCAGTAACAGCATCACCGCTTTTCAGTTTATCAACAACAGCACCTACTCTGACAACACCCGCTCTGACATTGCAGACCTCCCCTGCAAGCAGTAACCCCTTACTACAAAGTCTGGCTAAAATGCAGAACAAAGAGGGATCCCAAGGTGAGAAAACAATGTGTATGCCAACTTATTTTTATAACTTGTACTTTCTAGCCTTGCCCACTTTGTAAAGTGATGAAAGAATTTTAAAAGTTGCTTAAATCAAAAACCACAATTGTGTAAAACTTTATTATTTTTTTTTTTTTTCTCCATTGTAGAGGCGGCTCCAGCTGTTGCAGCAACTTTTACCAACAACAAAGTTCCCTCTTTGGGTTTGGCTTCTAAAGTTGATCCTGGTCCAAGTCAAAAGGTTTCTCTCCCATTGCCATCCCAACCAGTGGCAGCAGTGCCCAGCAGTTCAACATCTCAACCAGATGGTGCTGTCCAGACCAAACCTGAATCAAAAAGTAGCCTCCTCCAACTTCTTACACAGCCTTTAGGAAATGATTTGCAATCTAGCTTTAAGCCACTATTTCCCAGTAATGTGAGTGCTAATCCACCAAGTGTTTCCTCAAGTGCTCAATCTGCACCCACAGTCTCTTCAACAAACACTTTCAAGCCAATATTTGGAGAGCAAAGTGTGCAGCTGAATCAACCTGCAACTACATTTAAACCAATATTTGGGGAGTCAACTGGGCAGCAGCCTGCAACATCTGCATCCCCCTTCCCATTCCAGATGAATTCTAATCCAGTTTCCACTGCCCCTCCAGCTTTTTCTGGGTTTGGTGCTACAGTGACAAGTACAACTCAAAGCGCTGAGGGCACCACGAAGCAACCACTTCCTTTACCCACATCCAGTAATGCCACCACTGGTTTTAGTTCTGCCTTCTCTGGGGGCCTCTCCTCTAGCAGCACAGCAACTTCTGCTCCTACAAACACGTTCTTGGGAAGCAGCACGGCTTCAGATTCCCAGACAAAGACCACATTTGTATTTGGGCAAGCGCCTACCTCACAAGGAACACCTGGCTTGAATATGTTTGGGAATAAGCCGACTGCTCCAACATCTCAACCACAGGCCTCTGTGTTTGGGTCCACAGCCTCTGCATTTTCAGCTACACTCAACTCCAATCCACCTCCTTACCCTGCTAACTCTGGTGTGGCTGCTTTTAACAGTAGCTCAGGTAATGGTGGACAAGCAGAGAAACCTGCTGCTAACCCACTTGCCAACTTTGCAACATCTGGAGGACAGTCTGCATTTGGATCAGGCACGCAACCCACTTTTGGAAACGGCTCTCAGACAACTTTTGGTGCAACTTCCCAACCAGCTTTTGGTTCAAATGCAACTTTTAATTTTGGATCAGCTTCTGCAGCACCAAACCCAACACCATTTGGCACACTGAATAGCACACAAACAAACAGTACACCCACAACAAACCAATTTGGAGCCTCCAAGCCCTTCACTTTTGGGGAAAAAGCAAACACTGCTGTATCCTTTGGTGCAACTGCAAGCACTGCGCCTGCCCCAGCCATGACTTTTGGAAATTCTTCTGTAGGTCAGAATAGCACATCATTGAGCTTTGGGACTCCTGGACCAACAGAAAACAAAATGTCTTTTGGTGAGTGTCATCTACAACTTATCTTGCGTTATTCTACTTCACTGGTGTATGACTATTGCTGCTTCACTTTTTAAATGGGGGTGGTGAGCAGTCCTTTGGAATTGCCTGGCGCAGTAGTAATGCATTTGCACATTTTGATTTGTTTATGGTTTTGGGACCTCAGTTCTTAGGGCTTACTGGCGAAGAGGCTGCTGTTTTGTTTTTTTGTGGTTCTGCAACTACCAAGACTGGGAAATTCTCTGCTCAACATCAACTATAAACTGCTGAGATGGGAATTGCCCTTTAACCCTGTGTAAGCAAATTTTATGTTTTGTGTCCGGCCTCTTTGTATAAATGACCTAGTGTTGATGGCTTGCAGGTACAGCTAGGTTAATAGTAGATTTTCTGATCTGAGGCAAAAACCTCAATGCTCCTCTAACTTTTAAAGGTGTTGTCCATGATATAAATATGGGCTACACCAGTCCCGCTCTACAGGACTTCATTGGAATTGTAGTTTTGTCATGTAAACACACTAGAAATACTTGTTCAAGCAGGGGAGGGGGGGTGGGGGTGTCTTATTTGAAGTGTTCTCATAGTGATACATTTTTCTGACAAACGTCTGGAACTTTTCCTTCAACAAAGAGAAAGTTGTGGAGCAGCAGCATGTAAAAGCAGTAGGGTGCAGGTCTTCACCAGGGTCTGACAAACCCCACCAGTACCAGCAGAGATCGATGGATGAAGCAGCAGTCCAAAGAAAATTAACGTGAAAAACTTTTTATTCCCCCGTGGAGCGACGTTTTGTCTTTCTATAAAGCACCTTCAAGCAAGCGTGCTTGAAAATGTCTTTATAGAAAAGAGATGAAACGTCGCATCCACGGTGGAGAAAACGTTTCACTTAATTTTCTTTGCGACTGCTTGCTCATCACATCGTCTCTGCTGCTACTCTTCAATACTGTCTGAGTTTTTTCCCATCTTCTAGGCACAAAGGTCTGGGCCATGTGGGATGAGACTCTGGTTTTAGGTTATGAATGTCTTGCTAAGTTTAATTTTTTTTTTTCCTGTAGGAACACCTGCTGCACCCTTTGGTCAGAATCCCGCCCCAGCACCGGTTACTTTTGGGACTCCTACACAAACTTTTGCAAGCCCCAACGCCTCGTTTGGTAAGACGCATGTATAGTCTGACATGGTGCAGTGACCTGACTATAGAATCTGATCTGTGAGTCCTGTGGCAGATTTGTTATAAACTTTGCTGTTGGATTCTTTTAAAGGGTTTTTCTGTTATTTTTGTTTTTACAGTATCTGCGTTTGCATTGGCTTTCGTTATCATTTTTGGAGCCGGGACTGCCGTAATTGCAAAAAGCAGCGATTATATGGCTATACCATCTTGTAAAGTTATCCCTCTCAACAGATATGAAATTCCTTTTCAGCAAGGAACCCTACCCATCATGACAATATCATCCTGCAATTCAGACTTCAAGGGTTTTTAGTGGAGTAATGGGTTGGAGCGGCAGGTGAGCATGAATTTGGGTCCTAAGCTCCATCAATTGTAGAGTAGTGTTGGAAACGCTGAGCACAGCGATTCACGATCTAGAGAGGTGCTGAAGATAGAGACACAGCGCTCAGCAATTTCCAACCACTTCCTTACAATTGAATGGATCAGCAGGAAGCTTTCTCTATTGCCCCTGCCAACCATTAGTGAGGACAGGACCTGTTCTCCCAGGGAAGCTGTTGGTCCTGTGGCTCCAGAATTGGGACGACCAATGATCAGCTTGTTATCCCTATCCCGTGAATAGGGGATCAATTAATAGTGGATAAAGTCTCATTTAACCATCTTTAAGGGGTTGATGGTTGACAATTACCTACTGTAATTTACCATGATCAAATTAAGCATTACTATATTTGCCTAAAGGATTGCCACCATGGTTTATAGGAATGGCACGTCACATATGACCTATTGACACACCACGTGGGGCCATATTAGAAAATTAAATTCTCCTTAAAAATCCTCACGAAATGTTTTTCAACAGCATATAATTGAGAAACTTTTATAAAGAAGTAGGCATACGGATGGGACAAAACACTAATCAACCCCCTGTGCCTGTAAAATCTAAATCCCTTATTATACATATACTCCTCCCATTCGAGACATGTGATAGACTATTTATCCAGAACTTTTGTTTCAATCCAAAAACAGGAGGGTGTGGTCTATTACAAGACATGGGGATATTACAGAGTCCGCGCCGCATTGTCATTGGTTTTATCACTTTTTGGGGATAGGCCAGGGATAGTGTTTGCAAGCGACGGATTTTGGGCATCATGGCACAGAATGGGGGAGGGGGGGGGGGCTGACGATCCGGCGGATTCGGACAAACCGTTGGATTAATTTGGTCATCGATCAAGAGGACTTACACCGGGAAAAAGAAGGTGAACTCCGGCGGACCTGATGGGGAAGCGACCAAAGCTGGAATATTGGAAGCACACTCGTAGTGGAATGCAGGCAGCTGTGCACTAAGTCGGGGAAAACGCACCTCGGGATCGCGCAGGGACGAGTTAAGTAAATTGCCCATGTGATTTATATTGGTAAAGGAATCAGGGATCAAACTTGTATTAAGGATCGTATTAACGGTACTTTTTTTTTTTTTGAAGGCCCAGATCACAATTGTCCGGTTCCTAAACAACGAGGGAGTTTCTGATATAAGGCTTCCAAATAAAGAGATATTAAGTGGATATGTTGGATGTGTTTTTCCCCACTAGAATGCCCTAATCGTGCCGATTAACACCAGCAATGCACTCCACTCTGGAGATAAACATGTCGAATAGACACTATGGAGCAGACGGAGAGGTTCGCATAAGCAGTTTCTGAACATTTAGTAGCAGAAGACAGTACAGCAGCTTGTTGCAATGATGCCATGGCCCCGACCATCCCGCAGATCATCCAATGTCTGGGACAGCCTCAGCTGATATATGAAAATCAGATACAATATAAATACGACCATACGTGAACAATTTAATTTTGTTATAGAACATTTGAATAGAAATAGCTCAATAAAATATCTGATAGACTTTGTTTATAGAAGGTTCTAAAAATAAGGTGTAAACATTTACACTTTGTAGACTAAAGACAGAGTAAAGTGTCTTAAACACACTCTATAAGCAAGGTCTGTCCCTACTCATTGAAACTACTCTTTCTGTACTAACCCATCCCATTTTCCTCCCATCTGTACCTATCAAACCTCCTAATACCAGCTAAGGCTCCCCGGGACCCAATAGACCTTGACCATAAGGGTGATTCAAATGTCTAGTCTTTCAGGATGCAGTTTTCCAATTTCCAAACTCGGCGTGGGTGGAAAGAAGAGTGTGGGACTGGTCCCTGCACAATAGATGGGGAGCAAAAAGTTCATGTTTCAAAAAGAATAGGGACTCTGTCCAGGTAGTAGAATCGCTCGGGAGATTCTTTTAGCTAAGAAGGGAATAAGGTAGGCCACAATGGAAGAATGCTATTACAACCCGATGGTCCTTATATCAAAAATTATCTATACAGGCTTTCTCTGGAGACAGTTTGTTAGAATTTAGGGAACCAATGATCTAGCGACCCCCCCACCTAAAGAAAAAAAAAATTAATAGTCGGCCCACCACTGTTAACTTAACATGCCTGAACTATTTGACCCATATGCTAGGAATTCATTCCCTTCAATGGAAGTTACAGTACATAATTCCTATTCGCAAAATAAGATTTAAACTTGCACTTGGTGGGGTCTAGCCCTGGAAATGTGCATTGAAAAACAGATATACGTGCAGTACTCCATTGCTTTTAAGGTTCAATAGAACTTTATTGAAAAAATTGCACTTTAGAAATTAAATACGTAATATAGGTTAAATGCTGAGTCACTAGGTTGCCGGTACAACAATAAGAAACAGACCAATAAGTGCATACACGTTTATTAAAAAAAGGTATAAATGAAATCGTATCCGTAAACATAAAACAGTGAATTGGAACCGAATGGACCCAACCTGGCCAGTACTAACTAAAGCTAGATGTTGTAGGAGGAAAACCACACAAAACAACGGACAGGACCACAGAAAGGGAATGGAGGATAGGGTTTACAGAGACAATATCTGAGGCCCAGACGCACCCTGGACCGGTGGTGCCAGCCAGCCAAGTGTCCACATGGTTATGACAACAGACAGAAAGCCAAGAGGACCATGTCACATAAAGGATTTCATTCATCCCATCATTACCTAGAACAAACTCTAGAGTCAGAGACTCTATCCATGCGCCCTGGAAGGAGCTCAGTAGATGCTCTAAAGTCGATGGCATTATTTGTCGATTTGCCATACTAAAGTGCCGGGCTATTCTTTTGAAATTTGGTAGGGACAGGAAGCCTAGGTAGAAGCCCCAACTCTGGGGAAGGGCCAACCCTCTAGTGGAGATGCACAATTTAAAGATGTCCGGTCAGATTTTTGGGATGGAGTGCACTCCACAAGATGTGGGATCTGGAAACATTTAAGTAGTCTGAGTGGAGTTCTATACCACATGGAAGGATCTGTTAACGGCCTAAAAACTGATGGGCTTTGTGCGTTAGGCCCAAGAACTCTGCCATTGGTGCTCAGAAAGGATTCAGATACCAAATGTTTTATGGACTGCAATAAGCACGCGGTATCTATGTTATTCCCCCAGACATTAATAAAGAAGCTGCCTATGTGCCCACAACCACTATAATGTGTTGTTGCTATAAATGACCCTTTTTTCGTGACGGGTGGTATACAAAGGTTGGAGTGCACATTATGTCCTAGACTGAGTAGAGGGATAAATAAAATGACTGGAATACCACTTCAATTCCCGGAGCAAAGAAAAGTAGATGGATCTGAGTATTTATTTAAATTATTTAGATTTTTACTATTCCCGATAGAGAGGAGGGAGGATTGGCCCCGCGCATTCCAGCTGAAGCTGCGTTTGGACATATTCTGTAGGAGGTGATGGCAGAGTTCGATGCCCCCTGCGATTCCACCTGACAGCCACAAATCACACTATTAGATCAGTGACATCCTTTATAAAACAATGGGAACATAGATTCTTGAAAGATGAATTTACATTTTACATGTTATTAATATATTATTATAAATGATACGGCAGCCAATTCCATATATTACAGAATACATGAAAGCTAGTATTTGATTGAATTGGCATGTCATCATATATGTCTGCGTACTATTATTGGCTTATGGGAACAAATTGATTTTCTGAGTAGAAGGAAGGATCAATCGTCTAGGAATCGGATACATGAACGGAATCACTCATAAGGTGTGCATCCTTCATGACAGCATGTAAACAGGCCATTTTATCAAAGTGTCCTTCCAAATCATCCCAGTTGGTCACCTTATTTTGTTCTTAAGTTAATTTGTTATAATTGTATAATTGTAGCTCCTAATTAAAACTGTTTGTCAAGGGAGAAATAAAAAAAACTAACTAAAAAAAAAAAAAAGATATATACCGGTATATATACCGTATATCCTCGAGTATAAAGCCGGACCCAGTATAAGCCGAGGCCCCTAATTTACCACCAAAAAACTGGTTAAAACCTTCCTTCATTCGGTTTACTCGAGTTTAAGCCGAGTTTGGGTTTTCAGCACATATTTTTGTGCTGAAAAACTAGGCTTATACTCGAGTATATAAGGTATATATATCTTGCTCCCCCTTTCATGTTTTTTGCCCTACAGCAGTCCTTTTTTTTCTCATGAGAAAGATTTACTAATGGGCAGTGTTTCTTTGCTGTTATTGTTTATGTACATATTTGTCATGTGACGCACTGGTAATTTACCAAAATGTAATTTTGTCTGTGTGTGTTTATCCAGTTTTAAAATGTTATACATTTTGGTATCTATAAAGATTAGGTTTTAAAATTATATGAATATCCATGTCCCCTTGTTTTATTTTCAGTAGATTGACATATTTGGGGACATATTTAGATTGGCTGGGGTAAGTGTTCCGTTCCCCCCATGTTGGGGAATGGTGCTGATAATGTAATATAACGCCAGGCCCGGTGCCTTGTGTGCATGGTCCTTGCCTTGGGCTGCACCAGGCAGTTGGGTATTGCCTCTATAGATATCTACATTATATCAGGAAAGGTTTCTTGGTATAAGGCGATGGTGTGTATATGAATTAATGATGATAAATGACCATAACCAATTATAAGGGCATTGATTACTGGTGGAAAACAAGACAATACAAGCGGAGTAATTTTTTTTCTTTTATTTTATTATAGTTTCGTTTGGGTGTCCTTTTTTTGGTTTTTCGACATAGACGTTATAAACCCCACTAAACACAGCCAATAATAAAGTGCCTTTATTCTTAATGAATTAAATCATGTCCCAGAATAAAAAGGATCATATTGATGATCAACTTTACGATCTCCCAAGGTTGAGATTTCCATCATTGGCAGAAGACAAAATCTCTCCAGATTATGGCTAAATATTATATTTACAGGGCCAAAATGAAATAACATTTGTTATGGTGCACGCAGGGAGGGAAGGGCTGTCAGTAATTGAATATGTATGGATCACGACGAGATCTGTTATCCCATGAAATACAATGAAACCTTCAGATATCAGCACTACAAAATCCAATTTAATTACCTGCCGTCAATAAACAAACGCCCTGTAGAAACGGGAAGAAGTCCGAAATAGGACGGATGAGTGCACCCGTCTTTCATTCTTGGTAATATTTTAATCCCCATCTGTCCTCTTATCTTAAGGAGTTTTCCCAGGAATGTGACCTTGTCTACAAAAACAGCACATGTCGAGTTCCCTTTCAGATGACCATGGTCCATCCATGAATCACGCACACCATTTTCAGTCATAGATATACTTTGTGTGAACCTATCCCAAAGAAAGCAAGTTAGATATTTACCTGCAGAGGTCGCATCAGCGCCTCACCACGCGTCATAGACGCGTGATGAGGCGCCATTAATCCCCCCAAAATATTGCCATGCGTAAAGTAAGCTTGGCAATAGTCCGTCGTGCGCAGGCTGCGCGGTATTCGGCGGGCGCTGCAAAAGAGGGAAATCCCTGAGAGCGCTCACAGCGTGCGCGGGCCGCTCAGCGGGACACGTGACCCAGTGATCCGTCAGCAGCGCTCTGGAGTGAGAGCGCAAGGCCCCGGCGAGACTGTGTACAGCGGGTCTGATGCTCCCTGTCCTGCTCCATCTGTAGGCTGCCTGCGTTATGTCGGGACTCAGACAAGCCGGGGGTGAGTGAGTGCGTGTTCTGGTGTGCGTAGGTGCTGTGCGAGTGTAGTGTGCGCTGTGCGAGTGTAGTGTGTGCTGTGCGAGTGTAGTGTGCGCTGTGCGAGTGTAGTGTAGGTGTGCAGTGTTTAGTGTGGCAGGGTAAGCGTAGTTGCGCAGTGAGTACCGAAATTTCATTACTCCCTCCTCGGGTAAAAATACTCAAAAAGGTGAGGAGTATTTTAACCTCTGGAAAACTGTTTAGTTGCCGACTTGTGTACCGGTTAGATACATCTCCCATATGGCGATCACCCAGAGCACAGAAGGGAATATTTTATCCACAATATAGTACCCAAGGAAATTATGTAACAACCACTACTCATTACAACATTTTTGGCTTTAAATTCAACCATCTAAACATAATCTGAACATAAATTATCATGGAAATGGAACAGAATTTTTGACTGACAGGACTCCTAAAAACAGTGAAATGAGTTTCACACGGCAGTATTCATGTTAGTTTTTTGCATCAGTATGGGAAGACAAAAAATAAGGAGGGCCCCAAAAGAAAGAAAATGTACCAAATAGTTCCATTAGAGCACCACAAGGGCAGATGTACACCTTTTTGAAAGGGCAACCACACGGCTGACTTTAATGCAATACGTTTAATGCCCCGAGTTGTTTGTGACAATTTATCTCAACAGAAAAACGTAACCAATCCGTTAAAAGTAAGTAGCAGTGCAAGTCAAAACCGCTTCACAGATCAGTCATAGACTAGAGTTGACCGTAAATGGGTTTCCACAAACAAAAATTAGGCCTCACTTGCTGATCAATGCCAAGACCCCACAGACACGAAATCGAGCGGGCCGGAGGGGTCCAAAGTACCTAGTCGGACCCCCCTCGTAACTCGTCAGATCTAAAGGAGACGACGGCAGAGCATGAACGTTCGATGCATTAATCTCTATGGTGCTGACGGAGATCGCCGAGCGCTAAGGAGGAGCCATAGAAAGCACGGACTGACGTGCCTACTCTCAGTAAGTTCACCGGACAGCATATAGCAAAGGGAGAATGTTATTAAAAAGATGCTTACTAGGATTATAAATATCATCCTCAATCTCAATTAAAAATATGAATGAGAATAAAATATGGACAGATAACAAGGATAAATAGCCTAAACATGAATGTAGGGATTTACAGACACGTGTCAAGGGGCAAAAAAAAAAGTATAAAAATAGGTTAGGCAACCGTTTAGAAGACCATTTGTCCGACACGACTTTCCGCAGGCTACTGAAACAAACAGGTACTCGAGATCCCCCCCCCTGGCAGCGCACGAGGGTCAGTTTCTTCCTAATCTCCTCTACGTTTGGATGGGGACCAAACTGGAGGAGGGGTAATAACCAGAAACAAGCATAGGGAGCTTTCTGTGGGCAAGATATTGGTACGAAAATTAGTCACTTCTACAGTAAAGAAAGCCCAAATTGGAACATACAATACTATTTTTTTCCAACAACAGCAAACATCCCCTGCGCTATTCTAAACACAGTAAAACACAGCACCACCCAGGTGCCCGCAACTCGTTCTTGATGGGCGTCGAATGCAGAGACACCGTTTTTGGTAGAAATTTGCCACTTTCCTAATTTGCAAATCTTTAAACTTCTTTAAAGCCAAATCCTAATCTATTCGGAGGCCAACAGACATGAACAAAGCAGTTTTTTTTTGAGCACAGCAAACACATTGAAACGCAATGTCACACCAGGGTGAAAATGACCTGGTGTCCATGTGTAGTGACCTATTACAGCACAATACAGTATTACTGTATACACAGCCCAACTTATATTTCAGTGAGTTGGAGGGGCATGACAGGAATCACTTGGCACACCTGTCCCAAACCACTTTATAGGTATTGTGATCACAGAGGGGACGGGTATAGAGTAATGACGGCACAACTTATGTCCACGGAAGATAAGCCAGCAGGGACACAGGCATCATAGGGAGGTCAATGAACTGTTGGTCCAACACCTTTACAGACACCTTACCACACCAAGTACTCTCTTAGTGACCATATTAGGGACTCGTTCTTAACCTTGTACCTCTTACCATTTCCTTGGTTTCCAAAAATAATATAGATAAGTACGAAAAAAATAAAAGTATTTTTATAAAAAGTATCAGTATAAAAAGGGTGGAAATCATGGGAGTCGCAAAGCTATACGGCGCGCCCTACTAAGAACACCCGACTTACAGACAACCAAAGATGTTGATAATTTATGTACTTGGCCTTAGGATACAATAAACAGCTAGAATAGTTATCAAAGGTTCTGTCGTTGCCGTTTAAGCTTTATTGAGTAATTCCTGGTTTTGTGCCACTCCAATATTTTTTTAATCAAATTGTCACAGAGACCAAAAAATTTTTGTCTGGATTACAATTATAAATTACCAGTCCGACTTGCCATACAAACTAACTTAAGAACAACTACAGAACCTATCAGGTACGTAACCTGGGTACTGCCTGTATACATAAAAAAGTAATGGATTCTCTTATAAAACAAAAGTAGCAAATTCCCGCTACGGGTCCCAGGCAAATGGCTGAAAAAGTCACTAGTGTCCCCCGTATGGTAGCAGGGAGGAAGGTGGTCCATTTTAACCCCAAAAGTCTATTCGTGGGAGGTGGAAATTCACGTGCTGCCTACTTCATGACTTAGGAACTGGACAGCGGTCGGGAGTCTGACGTAAGCATCTAATAGCTGTGTTCAGTTGGGGGTACAACGGACCGCCATTTTCATGATCTGTGGGGGTCCCGCACTGAGCCTCCCACGAAAATGGATGTGGGGGGAAACCTCTTAACTAAAGACAAATGCGACAATTGTTCAACTACATAACTAGGTACATGATAAGCAATATATCCCAATTTGGCTTTTATGACAGATTTGTTATTATTTGATGGTCATTCATTGAGATGCCCCCGTGCGGACAGGTCTTGTACCACCAGACACAACACCTGGCTCCATGACCTCCGAAGGTTCTTAAAGTGTTCCAAGTGTCACATATGTCCACAAGATGGATGTTATATGTAGGAAAAAGCCAAGCAGCAAGTACCAGACCACAACCGCTCTACAGATATGGTGCATGTTGTAGAAGTTAAGCAATGCCTCTCAACGCTGGCAGCAGGCACACACAAGGGTATAAAGAAAACTTCACTGGCATAGGTACGTTATTTTTAAAAAAGTTTTTACCTATTAAATACATATTTAGAGCAATCTTTTATCTTACAACACAGGATATATGAAAACCACAGAGAATTCATGGTTGTGATAGGACAATTCATACAATACATTTACACATCTGAGTGCAACAACGTGGCCAGAGGTCCGCATCCGTTTTTCACTGAACTGCGGTATATGAAGAATCCGTGAAAAATGGTTCGGACTAGGGAATATCATACTTTTAAGGATCAGTACCACGGATTGTTACAATAACAGTGATGGGTTAGGGCCATTACAATAATGCATCTCCACTTTTGACAGGTGCATATAGTCTATGTAGTTTTGCTTGGCTTCTGGGAAAGTGGGGGAACACTGCCCATCAGTGAAGATCTTACAGGGGATGTCCAGAACAGATGATGACTGCGCAGGAATCTTTTCCCGTTGTATGGCCAGCACTGCCTTTCAGGAGTCGGGAAGATGGTAAAGACACATGTGGGAGTGGTAATAGGACGTTGTCACCCAACGTTGCTGGTTCTCTCCTGAAATATAGGAGTAAAACCAGATCCCTTCTACCTGAGATCAGGAGACCATGGGATGACTAGTGAGATCAACAGTCACAAGATCAGGGCACAACTCAACAGCCAGTATGGCTTTGCCAGGTGTGTGATTTTCCCTTTCCCTCCTCACGGGATGCAGCAGCCAGGGACGGGGACCCGCTTGTTTCAGCCCGCGCTACTAGCAGGGCCCTCCGTGATGGTGAACGGCTGCAAGATGGAGACATGGCAGCACAGGGAGGCAGCAGCGCGGGAATAAAGGACGAGACCAACGAGATGCGAGGACCATGAGCACAAAAACCACACCACCTCATTAACAGGCCACATTGCTTAGGCACTAAGTCACGCCCGCTAGAATATTAAGCAGGACGCGTCCCCCTGAATCTCACGCCCCCCCCCCCCCCCCCCCTCACTTCTTCTACCCGAGGCTCATTAATAATACAGTAGGCGGTAGAAGATTATTGGCCTCTTTGGCGACGTCGTGTGGCCGTCTACGTGAGGAGGCGGAGCGTGAGTAAATGGCTCGGGCTCTGGCTACCTGATTGGCGGATGGAATTAGTTACTAGGACGATTTGCTTGATTGGCTAGTCAGATAAGGCGAGACGAGAAGAGACGAGAAAGGAGCAGTGTGTGATTATGAGGGATCGCCACGCTGCGTCTGTCACCTCATAGATTGACCGATTGAATGATCCTGAGACCGCAAACACGGGCGAAGGGAGCAGCACATACAAAGACATCTATGTCGCCAGTATAGTATCAAAACAAGATGGACTTGTACTTTCCTTTCACATTAGTACAAATTCTAAAAAACTTTTTTTCTTAAATAGTAAGCGTCATAATGTGAGGATCCACATAAGACGGGCGCCAGCTTTACAGTTACCGCATTCATGGTAAATTTTTGCCGTTATCATCTTTCCTGAGATGAGTCACTTTAAGAAGCTGCAGAAAGGCAATCTTTGTTTCTGGTAGTACCCAGACACATTGTTTAAGTGTCATTTAAAGATAAGAATCTCCTTCTCCAATTTGCACCAGGTTTTTGGTTCTGAAGCTACAGAACGGGATAGGACACACATTTAAAGAAATAGGAGGGGCGGTTCTTTATCTTGCAGATCACTTTCCAACTATGGGGGAAATTTATCATACATATAATAAAGGCCAAGCCCCTGTGAGCTTAGGCCTCTTGATGTAAAGTTGGGTGACGCGGCCGCGGGCAAAACGACATAAGGTCTGACTGGCATAGTTTTGCGTAAAAACGGTGACAAAAGTTTGCAGCAGTTTTAATAAAAAATGCAGGGACTAGCAGGAAATTGTGCCCACCCACTCCGCCGGTGCAGGGTCCCCCCCCACTGTGCCCCTTCCACAACCACAAGGGGGAGGTGGACGTAGGCGCTGTTAAAATCTCAAATTATTCACGCTTCTACGGGCTGGCTTGGAAGCAGTGAGATCCCCCGATGTCGTTAACATCTTGATCTCTGGTCCTGCGCTCACAGAACCAAAAGCAAGGAAGATAATATCTTATCTTAATATGTTCCATGGTAATATAGATCCATCATAGGGATAGGGAGGCATCTGCAGGTCTCAAAACTTAAGGTAAACTACCCTACCTGAGGGGGCTGGTAGTTAATGGAGTTAACGTGTCCCTTTAATTTAATTGGGCTGTGTTATATTTTTCATGGGTCTTTATGGCTCCCATAACAATGAGATGACATGCATACACATACAAATGTTTACATTGGTTTCTATTGCAGGATTGCCAGTATTTATTGTTTCTATCAGTAGTCTTGCATAATATTACAAGGTGCGTAGTACACTTCCAATTTAGGCTTCAAGTTTAACCCGCCAAAACCTGCTTTAGGGGGAATTTATCAGGACCCTGTAAACAAGTTTTCAGTGCAGGAGACTCCCAAGGATACGAGAACGGGGGTCTGCGGCGGGACCCTGGTCCCTCCGTCAGCAACCCTCACGTTCCCAGAGATGATGAGCAGATGCCGTGCTTGTCCCATTACTACATTCATTTAATGGAGCTGAAAAAAGATTGCTGAGTGCGGCGATGGGCAATCTCCGGCAGCTCCATAGAGCTGAAATGGAGCAGACAGGACATGAGCCGCCGTGTGCTCCAGTCATCTAGGGAGGACATACCTGGGACCCGTCGGACCCCCCATTCTCGTGATCTGTGGGGTCTAATCACTGAGACCGCCCTCCGATCAGCAAAGTTAGGCCTTGTTGTGATAGAGCTTAACTTGATGGGTGGGGACAACCAAACTTTAACTACCGAGTGAAAACGGCCACCCCCAACTTGTTAACCCACGTAGGCATGATACGAGAAGAGCAGGTGTACCCAGATCGCATCAACCTTGTGGTGTAAATCCCCACTGGCCTTGGAATGAATGTATTCCTATTTCATCGTCCCTGTCTGAAAAACCATGCATATGATGCAACTCAAAACATACCAAATGCGCAGTAGTACAATGTTTTTTAGATAACATTAAGAGTTATAATGAGGTATCTCTAGTGGTCCCACATCAAAACAGACCGTTATATACACAGGGGACTGCAGTGCGTTTCACAGTGGTCAGAAAACTTTAGGGGAAAAGTAAAAGAGAATACAGCAATACATCAGTTGCATGCTGTCTTCTCAGGATTAGTGCGGTCTTCCAAATTGTAATAATTGGGATGTGCCATTATACCAGTTTTGCTTGTGTCATGGCAGACAGAAGATTGGACCCCAGTTTTTTGAAAATTCAATAGTGTATATGGCCTGGTTTAGCCCCCCCAACACATTCAGACTGGGACCGAGCAGATGAAAAACAGAGACTGCTGCATGGCAGCAGGAGACAGGGTATACACTCTTTGTTCACTCCGCAATGGCTCTCATGGTCTACAACACTTCATTCCTGGAAAACTCTATTTAAGGGAACCTGTCATCAGGAAGGTCCAAACAGCATAAGTCATGGGTTCCCTTTAAAGAAATAGAACAGGATACAGGGTTCCAGGCGCATTCTCAGAATATAGGGGTACCCACAATACTTATTAACTGACACCTTATCCTGGTAACCATCAGTTCACATACATAACATCTGCTATATGATAAATTCATCCATGCCAGATTTTGTTTTTCATTATGCATTATGGGACAAAAATAGTCTATAAAATATTCTATCTATATATATGAAGTGTAGTGGTCATTGATAGCAAAGTACAGAGATCGCCATTTCATAGCACGCGTAAACTACAGCGGTAGCAGCCGGTATGGGACCACAGTGTGAGGGGCCCAAGCATCTTGGACGGTATTGAGCGAACGGTATTGAGTGTGGGCGGATATATCTATGGATACATGTCTGTATATGGCATTTTGTTGTATGTGTAGTTGCTGTAAGTGTGGGTCTTGCTGTGTATATGCTGTCTGTATGTATGGATGTATGTATGTATGTATATGTGTATATTGTAGGTATGTTATGTGTATGTGTGTATATGGTGTATGCATTGCTATATGACTATAGACATGTACATATAATCATATAATATGTACAAATTTTTTAAGGGGGTAGTTGGTCCCAATCAGAAATTCGTTATGGACAGCACATGCATGTTAGGCCTCTGCTGACCGGGATGACTAGAGAAGGAGGGCATATGTGCGGACTGTATGATTGTAATTTGGATTAACAAATGACCACATTGTTCAGGGAGGTCCTATCACTGATATCACCGACCAGCAAGCTAGCCCTTACTCACTATCTAACTGTTGTGACTGGACAACCCCTTTAAGCTTTATGTATGCGTTTCTGCCCATGTGATAGTGTGTTACACCAGGGGGGGCGGGGTTACCTGGGGTGTAATGGCTGCACGTAGGCAATCCCCCTGCAGCCCTGCTGATAGTCTAGACGGGATGGGGGCCATTTGTTTATGTTCCTTATAGCTGAGGTCCCCAGGGATCTGATATCCGAGCACAGACAATAGGAGTCTCAAGAAACCTGAGGGGAGCGGGGCGGTCACTGACAACATTGTGCCCGGGCGGAGGGAGAGAGCAGGCCGCTAGCCTCGGACCTCTTATCTTAATGGAGGACGCGTCCCTGCCGCTACATGGTAACCGCCTGTTGCTCGACAGGGGATGACAGCTGGATCATCGCAGAGCGGACAGGAGGAAGATCATCGCACCATATCCACAGATCACAGGTACCATCACTAGCTTGCTGCTGATGCAGAACCCTTTAGTAGGTCCAGGGAATGTATACATGAATGTATTATTGATGGTGCTATCATAACATATTTAAAGGTAAAAGTAACACTGGGACACCTGTTCTTAGTAGTTGTGTATTCTTATACCACATAATGATACACTGGGTTATATTTGCTTATATGTCTTAGACTCATCGGTGACATTGTTATAAGGAAGGTGACAAAGAGCGATGTGTGTCACATATAAGCTTATGCTGGGGGGACAGGTATGAACACCATACATAATGGCATTCTTTCTAGTGATATGGGATGGAAAGGCCACATTAAATACACTCCACCTGATTCATCCTGTCACTGATGTATGGTAATATGTCTTGCTATTTGTCCAATGCAAGGATCACGGGGGTAATTAGGCACAACACTGTTCTTGATGTCATGGTGATGCAAATGCAAAGCTCACTGTTCATCAAAACTCAAACTTCTATAATAATAGGCCAGGGTCAGCAAAAATTCAGACCATATAAAATATGCGATCTTCTAAACTTGGATAAACAAACAATAGGAAAGGGGGGCTATAAAATAAATGGTTATATAGGGGGAATGTCTATGATTAACAAGGCCATGAAGGCAGAGTGGCCTTTTCAACCGCTGAAGATCCGACTTTGTAATAAAGTACACAGGCAAGATAAAGGGAACCCCCGGCGCCATATCACCAGTGGCTGTGCCCCTCCACTTGGCATTGAGATGCAGAGGCGCAAATACTTGCAATTTCTTGAAGTGCACAATAAATTGGATTTAGTGTAGTCTTCTATGGAAGAGGGACTGGCATAGAAACACTGATAACTGTCCCCCATCGATGTGCCAAGAGCAATGGCTGTGTAAATCTTTCCCTAAAACATAAGGGGGGGGACTTAAAGTCCCCATTCTTAGTTGTGAGAGTCCCTGCATTATACCATTTCCTACCAGTCCTTATATGGGTCAGAATAGTTCAGGCGAATCCATTTTAAACAGCCACTTTGGCTAAAGTTCAAATATGAGGTTGTTAGCCATGGGAGGGGGATAAACTACGCCATAAGTCCTGACATATGTAGTTTTCAGGCTTTTCTTATAGGGTGTTTTCCGAAGTAGTTAACACTTGTGGCCTAAGTATTTCTGTGAATGGAATAGAACCACGGCCCTGCACTAAATGCAATCCTTTTTAAGGGATCAGTAGCCAAGTTCATTATTTGCATATACCGTGCAAATTTGTTTTGACGCATTAGATAATGAGGCTCCAGTAAATAACAGGTGTCACACAGATGAACACTCATTTCCATGGCCATTTTTTCCTCTTTGTGTAGCTTTTCGTCCGCCATAACTCCAACCTTGACCCACTATGCAATGAGAAACCCAGGAATCTAGCTTGAGAATTAATAAGAAGGGGCCAAAACGTTGCTTAATGTATTATGTTAACTTGCTTTTCTGAAATACCATAAACCAAAAAATCAGGCGCGTACAGTTCCGACTATTGTCGCATTCATAAACGCGAGCTAGAGCACAGTGGGCGGGGTCTGGCCCGATCGCATATGCGTTTCCCGGGAAACGCAGCCGATTAATAACCCTTTTTTGAGATCGCATGCGTTTCTCTGGAAACGCTATGCGATCGCCCAAACTCCGTTATGAACGCGGCGCTGTGGACGTGTGAACGCGCCCTTAGTGTGAGTGCAAACACTGTGTGGTTGAACACGTTTTGGCCCGTTTTTAAAGCAGTTCGTCACAAAATCATTGATGTTGTTTATTGAAACGACTACTAAAATGGGCCACAAAACGTTCAAAGCGTGGATTGATGCATTGGATATAAGATGACCTTTATGGGTCATAAACACCATGCATGGTCTGTGTCAGTAAATCAAGTTATTTACAATAAAAAAACATCTGGAATTAAATGTTTTCTAGAACTCAAATGGTACAGTCATGAATTACTAATGGAATTACGTATACTATGTACAAACATACACTTAACAAGAGGAAACTATGATTTATTAGCACATAAAACATCGGAAGACGAGACAATTCAGAAATCTAAGAGAAAATGCCTCTAGAATTGTGGTTACAGGTTTCTTACCACAAAAATGCAACTTTGCCATTAGATGTTGGATGCTCGATGCGGGGGAATTATTGTAAAAGGACAACAACAAAGAAAGAAACAGTATTAACTTCTACTGCTATTCTTCGCTACAGGAAAGAAATAGACATAAGATAATGTAGAAAAATGTTAGTCGTGCACTGGCCACATAGGATGTTATATAAATACACAGTTACTAGTGGATTAGTAATTTACACGTTGAGGCATACTTATTAGCAGGTAACAATTACCTTGTCTCATCAGTCACTGTACCGGTTCTAATCTTTTAATCATTAATACACTATGTGTTAGTAGAAGAATGTTATTACACTTTTGTCACCTAAAACATCATCTTTTCTTTAAAGCTCAGATGTCACAATAGAAGCTGAAAATGGCCAACTTGTCCAACATTCACCCAAGTTCCTCCCTAAAGGAGTGAGAGCCTTGCCAACAGAGCCAATATGCCAGTGCGGAGTTCGAGGTACGATATGAAAGGCTAGTTGCAGAAGTCGAGACTGGTGGATGAGATGAAAAGACAACACAAACACACAAAAACGATGTCAACAAGAAACTAGTAGGATCTCTGTCTATGAGGGCCTACATTTAAATGAAGCTGCATAAAAGATTTGAGTATAATGCCATAGGCACCTTTTACACTGTGGTTTTCAACTGTGTGTTCTGTGCGTGTATTTGACATGCAGGAACTCGCATGAGTCTGACCAGGTTGGGCCAGATTATCAGGCAGTCTGAAATCAAATATTCAGTGCCCAGGGAACCAATTCACAGCTCAGCTTTCATTTACCGTGCTCATGAATATTTTAAAGGGGGAGCTTTGGATTGGTGGCCATGGGCAAATTGGAAGTATTCTGACTTCAGACACTGATTAAATCTGCCCCCATTGTGATTTCAATGGGTCTGATCAGAATTGGATTTTTTTTTCACACACAACATTTTTTTTTATTTCTATTTGCCATGCATGTGAAAAAAAACGCACCATAAAAGTCTTGAGACACATCAAGACGCACCGTGTAATGCGTTTTCAATGATAACAATGCCATAGAAAAGATAGACACAGTCATAAGTCTTTTTCAGGCGCTTGTTGCTCATGAAAAAATGCATAAAAAATACCCCAAAAAAGTGAGGAAAAAAACTGAGGACAATAAACAACCTGATGAACAAACCCTGATCACACCCTGATCAGACTCTGCAACTAAAGTGTTGAAAGGGGCCCCTAAGGAGGAACACTAGTAGCTAGGTAAATTTGCATGTTCGGTTTGTGATTGTGAATAAATTGATGGGGACATGTATATACATGTGTAAAGGTATGTATAGTACAAAACACTGTGTTTCACTTCAGTGTGATGCCATATAACATTTATATGTATTATATCATCAGTGTGTACAGATCCTAGGAGTGTGTTCAAGGCTGTGAATTCTCTCCACAAAATTCTTTGTGGTCATGTTCCCTTAAGTGGCATTGTTAGCATATGACATATATTTCAACAAGAGCAGAGCGGGATGAGATCAGTTTGGAAGGGAGGAGGTGGACACAAAGCTTGAAGACTTACAGTTAATGATAAGAACAGTTGTGGGGGGATAATAAGATCCGTCTGGAAAAAGCCCTGGAGGAGCTGCATGGAGCCCTGTCCATAGCACAGCAATGTTTAGTAGAAAGGTAATGATAGAAAGGTTTACAACAAATTAACTATCTTCTGTTATCTTCTTCTTTTGTGCCAGATTCCCAAGGTTAGACTGAGGACAAGCTTTTTGGAATTAACGATCTGATCAGGAGAGTGATCCCATAGAGTCGACATTTACTTAGAGATGTTTGATTGTACCTGTATTTGTAGGAACCTCTGTTTGTATCTTAGATGCTTAAGGGACAACCATCATGATAAACCCAGGGATACAAGGCTGGATTCAACACTATATCCCGCAGGCCATAGCCGGGGGGCCATACGTCCGAGGACGGAGAGGAAGAGGGGTGACCCCTCGACATAGATAGTGCACAGTGTTGTAAAGGCCACACACCACGGGGAAGATGGAACCGGCGGCAATGGCCACTATGTTGGTCGCAAGGCTGGGGACATACATATATCCCCCATACAGTGTGTGTGAATGTAGTCTTATATTATAAAGGGCACAGTGACTGGTGGTAATCTAATCATAATGGTTTTCCATGGTTCTCCTTCTATAAATCAACTTTAAAATGATGCTTAATGAGTCTTGGAAGGCTGTTACTCTGTACACCCTCCCTGCTTTCTCCTGCATTTTGACAAGTATCATTTTAAAGTTTTAGAAGGAAGGAGACCATGGGTAACAAATATAGATAAAATTACACTGGAACCAGCAAGTATTAATGCGTCGAATCACATAAATTGGCTGGCTGAGAATGTCTGCTTGAAGTGTTCAGTTCAGTTCTGGTTGTAGTGTTCAGGTAATTGTGAAGCCAGTAAATGCTAGGAGTGTGATGCAAGTTGGCGCATCACAATTCGCCAGAGCCTAAGGGCTCATTCAGGACCCCAGGTTTGGTTTCACCCAGACCAGTTCCCAGCACAAACAAAGGGCCGGAAGGAGCAGGGGAGTCGTGAGCTCTAATTCACCCCTCCATCATTAATTATTTGTATAATGCTGCCAAATCTATTTGCTGCTGGTAAAAAAAAAAAAATCCTATACACACTTCAGACGGTCCGCTGTCTTCATTAGTACCTGGTGTGTTGGGCAGGAAGGGGTGCGCATCCAGGTTCAAGCAGCGATGTGCGCGGGGTTGTCTTCCGGCCACATATCCACTTGCAGCTATAGTGGCTGCAGGCGGCCCGCATCGAGCCCTATCAGTGACGGGAGGATGTGGTTTGGGAACACTGGTCTATGGGGTCCTGGATCGGTCACAAACCATGCAACCAGATCACCTACCACCAGCTATGGCCACCTAGTGCCTAAGTACCATGGTTTATTAATGCTTGATTTTGGTTCCATTAAATACCATATTGATACTCGAGTATAAGCCTAGTTTCAGCCACAAAAAATGTGCTGAAAACACCAAATCAGCTTATACTAGAGTAAAAAAAAAACTCACCTTTCCGGCTGTCCCTGAGCTGGCTATGTACTGGGGCAGGGGGCATGGATATATACTGGGCAGGGGGGCAGGCTAGTATACTGGGGGTATGGGCTGGAGAGCTATATACATGGGGGTGCAAGGGTCACGGAGGATATATACTGGGGAGCTTGACCAATGCATTGTCCCAACCTCGGCTATACTAGAGTCAAAGGTTTTCCAGGTTTTTTGTAAAATTAGGGGCTCGGTGCTTATACGAGTAGATATATGGTAAATAATAATTACTTTATTTATATAGCGCCAACAGATACACCAGTGCTGACAGAGCAGCACAAACAAACTTTTCAGCCCCCTGTCCCATGGGGAGTCACATATCTATCAATCTACAAGTATGGTTATGGAAGTGTGGAGGAGGAAATTCCTGGGAAACCCACGCCAACACAGAGAAAACATGAAAACTATTGCAGATGATGACATGGATAGGACTTGAACCAAGACTGCCAAGGCTGTAGTGCTAACCACTTAAGCCACCATGCAGCATTAATATTTTTTTGATCATTTAGATTGAGGTGTTTTTTATATTAGATTAAAAATTTGTATTGTATTTATCTGTTTTGATTTCCTATATATTGTATTACTACTTCTCCGCTCCTGCCCACTATTCACTTTCTTTAATCTACGCTCACTTGCCCATCGTAAAAAAAAGAAAGGGCGTTAAAACTAATTTAAATGCAGACACAACTCAGTTATATTTAGTGTTTTCCTTATGTACAGAATAGTTTACACTGAAATTCCATCTGCAAAAAAAAGATATGTGTAGTAACTCTTTTTTTCAATTCATTGTCTAAACATACTGATCACCATGTTTATGAGAGAGAAAGAAGTTGGTATAGATCTGGTTCATGAGGAAGTGGAACGGGAATGATCCAAGAGGTGGAAGTGATCCAGGATGGTGGCATGGCCGGTTCACAGGACCACTGGAAGCGATCACTGAGCAGATCAGGTAAGATTACACATACTTCTATCCAATCCAGCTATAAAGCTTATTTATAAAACTCCTCCATACCAATCACCGGCCACTTTATTAGGTACCCTGTCAACATGCTCGTTAACACTTCATTCTAATCAGCCCAATTCACATGGGGCAACTCAGTTGCATTTAGGCATGTAGACATGGTCAAGACAATCTCCTGCAGTTCAAACGAAGATAGTTGGAAGAAGAAGAAAGGTGAGTTTGAGTGCCTTTGAACAGTGGCCTGGTGTTAGTGCCAGAAGGCTGGTCATGAGTATTTCAGAAAACTGCTGATCTACTGGGATTTTTCAAGCACAACCATCATAGGGTAAGAGAATGGTCCGAAAAAGAAAAAACATCCAGTGAGTGGCAGTTTCGTGGGTGGAAAACTTGTTGAGTGCACGAGGTCAGAGGAGAATGGGCAGACTGGTTCGAGCCGATAGAAAAGGGCAAACAGTGGCTCATATCGCCACCCGTTACAACCAAGAGTAGAGACGAAATGACATCGTGAACGCCACAAGTCGTCGAAACTTTGAGCAGATGGCTACAGCAGCAGAAGACACACCGGGGTTTGCCCATCCTTTCAGCTAGAAGAACAGGAAACTGAGGCTACAATTTGCACACGCTCATCGGAAATGGACAGTAGAAGATTGGAAAAAACGTTGCCTGGCGATGTGAGTCTCGATTTCTGCTGCGACATTCGGATGTAGGGTCAGGAATTTTGGCGTGTCAAACAACATGAAAGCATGATACATCTGCTCCTGTATCAACGGTTCAGGCTGGTGGTGGTGGTTGTCATGGCGTGGGGAATATTGTCTTGGCGCCTTTGGGCCCCTGGTACCAATGAGCAGTTTTTTCGTTGCAAACGCCACAGTCATACCTGAGTATTGTGCTGACATGTCCATCCCTTATGAACCACAATGTACCAAAGTGACATGGCTACTTTCAGCAGGATTGTTTGAAAAATGCGCCATGTCATAAACGTGGAATCATCTCCAGACTGGTTCTGAAAGCATGAGGCTTGAAGTCCTGTACTCAATGGCTCCACAGTCACAAGATCTAATCCAATAGAGATCTGTGGGATGTGGTGCGGAACGGGGGATTCGCATTCATGGACTGTGCAGCCGACAAATTGCTGCGATGCTGTGTGATGACATCATGTCAATATGGACCAAAAAATCTTGAGGAAAGCTTCCAGCACCTTGTTGAATCATGCACGAAGAATTGAGGCAGTTCTGAAGGCAAAAGGGGGTCCCAAACCCGTTACTAGATGGTTTGTACCTAATAAATGGCGGTGAGGGATATGGCCGCTCTCTGCAATATGCAGTGTCAACGCAACAACAGTTTCTCAGTGGTGCAGAGCTTAAAGGTATCTGCACGCAGTCAGTATTTGATGAGGATTTTGAACAGCGATTTCTAAGCTAAAACATGAAATGGTCCAAAACAGTGTAACAGATGCAGATCTTCTTATAGAATAAAATTTCTGGATGTAGGTCCACTTTGCTTTTGGCTTCAAACCATCGTGAGGCAAAATCCTGATCAAATAACTAACATGTGCCAGCTAATAATAAGGGGTTTGGTTGACAGATAGGGTAAGTAATGTAGATAAAAATTGAACAAATTGGTCTCTCTGGCAAGAAGTTAAATCTATTCCTTTTTTTAATAACCCTTAAGGGAACCTACCACAAGAATTATAATAAAAGGTAGATCGGGTGGTAGGTGGATGTAAGGGACGTGAGGATAGCTCTTTGTAGAGATAACTCACGTCCCCAACTTACGGTACACATTTATTCCCTAATATGTACAATTCGTTATGCGGATTACTGGGGCGTGAGGTAGCCGGCACGAGGCTACACAGACGCTTGCTATTCAACCCCAGTAGCACATTACTCCTCCTACCCGGTGCTTGCGGCGCGCAGCTCCCGTAGGCTGCGCGCCCCAGTCCGACAAGCGGTACATGTCGCAAGAACAGCCATCATGCGAACGAGGGCGCACAGCTACGAGGAGCTGCGCGCCGCACGCACGGGGTGGAGGGAGGAGTAATGTGGCTAGGGGCGTGGTAGTCGCGCGCTGTGAGCCTCGTGCCGGCTACTCCACGCCCCAGTAGCCGCACTAACAGAATTACATATTAGGGGAATAAAGATCTACATAAGTTAGCGGGGGGCGTGAGGATAGCTTAACAAGAGAGTATCCTCGTCCCCCTTACATCCACCTACCACCCGATCTACCTTTATAGGTAGATTCGTGGGGTGAGGGTTCTCTTTAAAGAAAAAACTAGTTTTGGCACAGTTAATGACAACTAAAAACTATTGCTCACTTATTGGAGGAGATTTATTAATGGGGTCACACACGTCATCGTCACGGTTCGGTCATCAACGTGCAGTTGGGCAGGATTACAGTGGGAGTGTGTCCTCTCGGACGGGGGTGCGCCAGGATAGTATCAGTTTCGGGACTTTATTACTAATTCCGGGACAGTGTGTGTGGGCGTTTCGCCATAGACCGACGGAATCATAAAAACCCAGTGTGTTACACACACAACACCCCCCAGACGAAGGCTTGCGCCAAATGAGCGTCGGGGACTTTTTACACACATTGGAAAGACATGATGGTACTTCGTGGATTAACAATCCTCCGTCCCTACTCACCTCCTCATTCTACACCGTCGGCTCTAAGTATAGCTATCCTCACACATCTTGCCACAATTTGCCATCACCTAACAACCAATCGACACCCCCACATATGACCATCATTACTACCTTTAAACTCCCCATGCTATTCCTCCGCCCCCCCGATATCACATAACATCCCCCTACCTCCCTTACACTCTTCGTATTCTCCAAACATACAGTCACCCTACTTATTACCCCTGTCTAATTTTATTAATGATGGGTATGTGCAAATGCTTCTGTACACCAGTCTGTAACATGATTTAAAACCTGAGTACCACGTCTATGTTTACAGGCAAAGTGCAATATTGGAGGACGGTATCTGGGAAATATTTAAATATGTGCACCTTTAAGCACTTGACACTTTCTTGATAAATTTACAAATCCGGGATACTTGCCCTCTTACGCACTATGCACTTTTTTAGCTGTCCCCAAATGTCTTGTACATGATTTTGCCATCTTAGCATGAAATAGTCCCATGCATCACCCGGATCTGGCTATTTTTGTAGTGTCTTGTTTCCCTCAAACCAAGAATCAACCTGTCAGTATTTTTAAATGTCTGTCCACTAGGATTTCAATAAAGATGTATTGTTACATATAAGTCGGGTAAATTGCTTTTGTGTTCTCTAGATAGGTTCGTATGTAGCCATACCGTAATGCTAGATTGGAGCGCACTATATAAGGTAGAGTGTACGTACAGTCGAGCGGGATTTATTCTATAGAGATTGTTTGTAATACCAGACCAAAAATTAAATCCGTGAATATTACTCTTGCCTCTACCACATATATGCAGCTGCATTATTAGTGTTGTCTTTAGACAGTGCAGAGTAGAACTAGACAGGTCTCTGCTGCCCAGATTAATCAATGGGGCACATTTACTTACCGCCCCGTCGCGATCCCGAGGTGCGTGTCCAACGAGGATTCGGAGCGGCCGGATTCAAGATGTGCGTCCAATTTCCTGCATTTGTGGCTTCCCAGCTGAGGTCCGCCGGAGTTCAACTTTTCTTCCAGTGCATGTAAGTGCTTGGCTTGCGACACATTCTTGAATGTTAATCCCGCACGTTGTCCGAATCCATCGGGTTGTCTGACACCCACCCCTGTCCCCCTAGTGGTATGTTGTGACCACACCCTAAGACTGGTGAGTTGTACTTTGCACCTCCTTTAGTTGGTCTTATTTGTTTCACTACAACATTGAATTTCTAGCCACATGGGTTATTTTCTGGCACTACCAAACCCCCTTTACACCAATCTACGTCCCCTTTTTGGCCACGATGAAAACTGCCTAAAAAAAGGTTATAAAAATCAATAAAAATGTGGAGCAAATTACACCAGTAATACATCTCCCACACTGTATTTTCCCGTAGATACTGTTAAATTAACACTATGCAATTTCTTATATTATACTCACACATTGGTAAACTTTTGATTCTCCAACATTTGCAGGTTGAGTCGTTCAGCTAAATACGCGTTAGAGAAAGAAGATATAAAAGACAAATTTGAAGCCTTTTAAAACTGGATAATCATTGCAGCACATTAACAAACAACACTCCGGACATTCAGATAGCTTCTAGTGTGGTAGCAGTCCAGGCAAAGTAAGTAAGATCCCAAAAAGTTGATTTGTAAACTTTGTACACCAAAGTGGTCTTTGTCCAGGTATGTAAGAAAGCTCTCAGAAAGGCCAATTTCAAAAGTGGGCCAGTGATAGGAAATGGACATTACTAGGAGAGTTCATTTTCAACCTATTTAAATTTATATGCAGCACTAGTGTATAGGAATGTACTGATCCATACAGGGTGGATTTTTTGTAGCAGTGGACCAGTTTACATGGTTAAATAGTAACTAAACTTTGACAAGTTTTAAAGAGAATAGTACAGAAGATAAAAATGGACTTTGTGTTATACTTATGAAATATATATGTCCTGTTTCCTTCTTTTTCCTCTTCCTTATAAAGTGTCTAATGCAGTAGTGGCAAACCTATGGCTTGTGTGCGGTGGGTGGCACTCTGAGCTCTGTCTGTGGACATCCAGGCTGTTCCAAAGCACACAGTTTGCCAGAAAAGACTCAAGGCTATCTCTTACAGTCTTGAAGATGTGTCTGTTCATCCTAGCTGCTTGGATCTGTAGGAGGCGGGCGACGGGCCCCACATTCTGTACTCATCCTGAAAGTATCTACAATGATGATCTGAATTTCTCCTTTTCTACTGTTTTGTGTTTCCTCAGGGCGCTACAATTAAAAAACTGTGACAGAGCAGCTAGCAATAAGTCACTGCTTAAATTGTCATATTGGCACTCCATATTAGTGGATTTTGGTTATAGTTTGGATACTCTGGGGCTCATTTACTAAGGGTTGTTTTTGGCGCACACGATCGGATTTTCATGCAACGCAAATGGGAGGGGGGGGGGGGGGGGCGGCCTTCGGACAAAAGTTACAGAAAAGCCTTAATGGAGTATATTCAACAAGTTTGCTTTTATCATCTCCTCCGGCACTTCTATGGAGGGCGCGAGTGCACGGCCCGCGCGCAGCGCCGAAGCTACCTCGGGGCTGTAAATCAAAAAGTGTTTAAACCGCGAGTATTTTTTGTAGCGTTTTAAAAAACACTCGCTAAGGTAAGCTCCGGCACCAGTCTCACCCTGAGCTGGTGCCCGGGGTGTTTACATCTCATACCTACCATCAGAAGTGGTAGTTTCCTTTAAAGATTAGTTACACTTTAAGCTAGATGAGTATTAACAAACAAAGTCTGTGCCTGGGTAATCGCCAATCAAGTGATTACTGTGGCCCGTCGCCTCAGTGTTCAATGCAGAAAATGGTGACATTTCCACAAGGAGATTAAGGGGCTACACTACAGGAACAATGAGCCAGAAAAAGTAAATTGTATCTTTAAATCTGGATATTAAGAATAAAAGATAAGAAAACAGGCTTTTAATTAGATGTTAAAATACATTTCTTTAAAGAAAATCTACCATCAAAATTCATCATGATAAAAGCCAGGAACTGTGACTGTGGTAATCTTCTTATATTTGTTATCCATGGCCTCCCCCCTTTAAATCAAGTTATAAAATTATGCTAATGAGTCTGAAGTGCCTTGGAAGGTGTACCAGGGCCCTTCAGTGCTTGATTGATTTTAAGCTTTCTTTCTCTCCCCTTTGAGGCCTGTTCACACTTGCGAGTGTATTCGATGAACTCGCATTCACACTCGCAACGCAAGCTGCGGGAACGCACGGCCCGAACGCTGCACCGCGGGAGTGGAAATCAGCATGGTCAGTTCAGTCCCGTGGTGCAGCGTTCGGGCCCGTGCGTTCCCGGCAGCTTGCGTTAGCGAGTGTGATGCGAGTTCATCGCATCACACTCGCAAGTGTGGAACGGGCCTTAGGGTTCTGGTCTTGCTTTTACAAACTAAATAGAATAAACCAATAAAGCACTTTTTGTACAAAAACAAAAAAAGACAAATGTAGCCTACAGTCCTGACAGTTAATTGTACTGCTTTTATTATTGTTAGCTCAGTGGTCACCTAAAGAGTGGGAAAGATTTCAGCCAATGTGAACATAGAAAAAAGCTGTGAAAAAAACAGAGAAACAACGTGTAGCCCTGCGGACATGATTGACAGCATCCTATCTGAAACGGCCGCTGACATGCACAAGCAGTGTGAGACAGTCAATTATGCTTTAAAAAGACGCGTCGCAGAGACCAAGGATGCGAAAAACAAGTGGAAGTTCACTTGGCCAAGGTGATGGTTCTTATATGTCTAATTTGTTCTACCTTGAACCTTACCTCTTTACACATCTATATTAGCTCCAATCTTCTCTAGCACCCCACTGTTCCTAAGCAATCAGTGATTCTGTTTTACAATCAAATATGCCTAAATATTAGCATAATTTGCATATTGGTTATCAAAACACTCCTGATTGATGTGGAACATTTCTATATCCAATACAGGCGGTCCCCTACTTAATAAACACCCGAGTTACAGACAACCCCTAGTTACAAACTGAACTCTTAATGGTAATTTACTGTACTTAGCTTAGCTTACAATAAACAGCTATAACAGTTATCAGTATCAAGGTTGTATGTAATCAAGGCTTTATTGGCTAATCCTGGTTCTTATGACAATCCAACCATTGTAAAAATCCAATTGTCACAGATGACAAAAAAAATTTGTCTGGGCGACAATTGTAGAAAATACCGTTCCGACTTACATACAAATTCAAGTCCAGAAACAAACTAACAGAACCTATCTTGTACGTAACCTGGGGGATGCTGTACAGTAGTTTTTTAATGCTAGTCTGCAACAATGGAGATTTTCTTTACAAATAGGGGAGTGCCAGTTTTTAAGTTTTTATGCCAGTTTTCTGGGAGTATAAAGACGGATGTGTTCCAGGACCATGGCTCTGCCAGCCCCACGCGCTGCGAAATTTTTTAAAAATAAACAACATTCTGACAATCTGTCAGGAACCAGGGGGTGGTAAGTGGACCCACCTGGGACCACCACGGACGAAAAGTGTAGCCGGCACCTGGGAGCGGAGTCGAAGGGGTACCACATTTCTCCGGAGCCCGCCCACAAAGCGGGTTGGATTTTCTGTGGTGTGGTTACCACCAGGTCGCTCCACATGGTACTTTGTCAGCCGGTGGCTGCCAAGGCTGAGGTTACAGAGTCGTCAGGCAGAACATGGTCGGGGACAGGCAGCCAGAGGACTCAGAGTCGGGGGACGTAATGGTAGGTCAGGACAGGCAGCACAGAGCGAAGTCCAGAAACTGAATCGAGGAGGTCACAAACAGGAAATCAGGAACAAACGCACAGGGCAAGGGAACACAGCTTTATCTCAGGCATAGAAGCACAAAGATCCCGCAGGGGACACAGGAAGGGGCAGGAATGTTATCAGGATAGAGGGCCGGCGGTAGCCCTTTAAATCTTGCAGAGCCGGTGGTGCACCCCCTTGGCAGACGGGAACGGCGCACCGAGCACGGGGACTGTGTTAGACCGCCGCTGAAGCCTGGGAAGGTAAGTGAGGTGCAGGCCCGGCTCTGGGGGCACAGAGAGGAACAAGGGTGCGCACTGCAACCTGGGATATGGGTCGCAGGAGCAACCGTGACAACTCAGTGTCTCAGTATGACAGCAAAATTAACTTTGGTGCATTCTAATACTAAATTTTTATTATTTTTGTTATTATTCTTCTTATTAAACAAAGGTTATGGATGAGATCAGTTCCAAGAAAAGAATATAGAAGCGCTAAAGAAAGCCATTGCAGATAAGAAGGACCTATCAAAGTGGCTCAAACTCGTCTGGAAACCAGAACACTGAGACCCAATGCCGAGTTGTGTCGTGACCAGTACAAATACAGACTTATCAGTGAAGTCCAGGAGATCGCTACAAAATTGACAGGTAAGTGAAGGATTGTAACGTCATGAGTTAATTTAGTGTTTAAGCATAAAGATATTACAACGCCGCCATATTGAAGGAACACATTTTTTGTGTTGTAAGTGCAGCAGATTGTGTACACTTTTTGGCAACTAAAATTAATAATTAAATTGCATACATAAATACATAAATGCGTACACACATATACGTCTTTATTTTGCAGGATGCGGGAAAACTTGAGCCAGGCTGAAGCCGAAAGAAAGGTTTAATCCGTAAACAGCTGTCTTAGAGGAGGAGATCCAAGTCAAAGAAAATTACCTGTACATCGATGAAGTGATATGTATGCAGATGAGGGAAGCCATCTCCATTAACAACACTTAAAATGAAATGGTTAATTTAAAGTGTGTGACTACAATAAATGGGTGACTCACAGCACGTCTTAGCTATAACTTGAGTTCACTATGGAAATATAGAATTTAGAAAGTATAAACTAGAGTACCGTATTTTTTTTGGACTATAAGGCGCACAAAAAAAATCCTTTCATTTCTCAGAAATCAAAGGTGCGCCTTATGTCCAGTGCGCCTTATATATGACCGTACTTACAGACAACAGCTGCCTTGAGCTATGCACAGGTCTGCCACCTGCTGGTCAGGCGGTATTCATGCAGGTGCATGCTAATACCCTGCAACACGAACACGAAAGTAAATCAAAAATCCAGTACAGAATGATGCTTTTCTACTATTGCCCCAAAATGGTAAACACGGGAAAAGCATCCGCAAAAATGCCATACATGGCCCCAATAACGAAACAAAAAATGTTATAGCCTACAAAAGGAGGCCAACAAGAGAAAACTAAAATCCTGGCAGGTGCAGGGCGCTCCTTCCTCTGCGCCCTGCTAAGCGCCCATAAAACAAGTAACGTCACATGGGGGGGTCTCTGTCCACAGAGAAATTGTAGAACAAAATTTTATGGGGGTTTCTTTTTATCTTTGGAAATGTGTAAATTTTAGGGCTAAGTGAACGTATAATGACACAATTTGACCATTTTAAATTTCACCTCCATTTTTATTGTAATTACTTGAAGATCTCAAGGGGTTAACAATCTTCCGAAAAGCGGTTTTGATAGCTTGAGGGGTGCAGATTAGAAAATGGGTTGGTTTATAGGGGGATGTGATGCTAAATATGTAACAATTTATTCAAACGGTATTTATCCCAAAGTGGTCAATTCTGAAATACGGAAAATCTATTCGATTTGTAAGCCGCGTGACGTCAAAATAAATATCCAGACATTTCAAAAATTATGAAAAAGTAAAGTAGACACATGGGAAATGTTATTCAGCAAGTTATTTAGGTGAAATCATCTGCCTGTAAATGTGGTGATTTTGAATTTCAAAAACGGCAAATTTTCAAAAAAATCATCATTTTTTCTTTTTCTGTAAATAAACGCAAAACTTATCAGCCAAAAATTTACCACTAAAATGAAGTACAACATGTGGGGGGAAAAAAAACCCATCTCAGAATCGCTTGATAAGAACAACAGTGTTCAAAAGTTAACCATATAAAGAGAGCAAGTCAGAATCCAAAAAAATGGGGTGAGCCTTAAGCGTAAAATGGCTGCGTCTTTAAGGAGTTAAAGGGGAAAAAATGTCTTTTTAAAATGTTTAACTATCCCACTGTTTCAAGAAAAAGGCAAAAGGTTTTAAAGGAAACCTACCATTTGATTTGATGCAGTATGAAGCAAACATACCTTGAGACTCCTGTAGCTCACATGATGCAGGATCTTATCTTAGTTAATCCCTGTGCTGAGTGGTTTTGCTGATATAAAAGCGATATAACATGATGATATTATGCTCTTTCGCTTCTACGGCTGGTCAGCGCTTCTCCTAGCGTGAGTTTTTCACTGCTACACAGGATGTTGAATCCTGGGGTGTGCTGGAGGCAGAATAATCAATTGCTGCACCATCTCAGTGATCCAGCTCAGGTTGATTAGTCGCTTGACTAACCTCGATGTCTAATGCCAGCTCCATGTGTAATGTGTTTATGTAGGCAGCCAGCCTGACCCAGCTTTCCACAGGTCACTGAATATTATAATTGTTTATCAGCAAAACCATTCTACTCAGGGGTTAACACAAGATATGATCCTGCATCAGTGTAGCTACAGCATCTCAAGGAATGTTTGCTTCATAATGCAATCAAATGGTAGGTTTCCTTTAATGTATTGCACAAAAAAAGGAAGTTAGGCCTTAAAATAAATAAGTATGAATATTCGTTAAAAATGCTCTGGTCATTAAAGCCTATTAAAGGCCTGTCAACAAGGTATTAAAGGGGTTTTCCCAGGAAAGAACAATCTCACATTTTAATCCCTAGTGATGTTAATACAAAGATCATTACTTTACTTTACAATGTTATCAGTGTTATTGCTGTTTGCTCCCATCAGGCTGCAAAATCCATGGTGTGGGCGGGGCCTCTCTAAGCAGACACATTATGATCCATCTGTCTGTGGGTGACAATGTGGTTAGATTATCAGGGTTACAGTGTATATACACTTTTTATTGGCCTCTGAACGGTACTAACACGCTGACACAAGAGAGAGAGATGAGACAGACGAGATGATGAGATACTCTTACACAGGGCTGACGAGACTGTTACACAGTACACAGAAGTGATCAGTGTGAGCTCCGTGCAGGGGGCGTGCTACAGGTCAGAAGGAAAAACACAAACTCCACAGCATGGGCGTCACACAGGAATCCCAGATGGCGGCTTGACCCTAAGGCCGGCGCCACAGTGGCGGCTTGTCTGCGCTTGCAAGTGCAAACGCAGATTAAAAGTCGCGCCCACCGGGGCGGGCCTCGGCCCGATCGCATCGGCGTTCTATGGTTGGGCCAATCATTATAAACAGCTGGCCCCAATAACTAAACAATAATGTACTGCCCAAATAATATAAGCTGGTGAAGAGTGTGGCAGTGATGTGTATCAGCCACTAGAGCGGCGATGTGCTTAAAGGGAACGTCATCAGAAATTGGCCTAATAAACCACCACCAGTATGTTGTCAAAGCAGCTTCTAGATGGCTTCTTACATGATCCAGTGTGGTGGAATTATACAGGAAATCTACTAAATCTAAGTGAGATGTAAATTGGTTTTATGAAGTTCAAGAGGAGGAGAGTTAATACTGAAGTCAAGCTCCCCGCTTCGCTGTTCTGTAATTGATGGTCCTGCAGCCAGGACTGAGGAAAAACGTGATCTAGAAGTGCCTCACCTCTAGATAATATCAGCCAGTGGTTTATTGGGACAATTTTGATGACAGGTTCCCTTTAAGTTTCCAGTCTCCAGATCCAGCGGCTTTTTGAAAGTAGGTCTTATGGTCACGTGATTCCCATCGAGAACGTCATTGGCTATAGAGACTTTATACCTCAGATTCCCCTGGCGCCATTTTCCAGGGGAGGCGGAATTAAAATGTGTTTTATCACATAGAAAAATATTGCGAAATGACGTAAACACTCGTAGGCCCCGCCCATAGGAAAACACGGGATCGGTAAATCTTTTCAAACGAGCGGAGGCGGAGGAGGGAGCGCGCGTTGCCTAGTGACCGGGATGTGACGGAAGCGCAGGCGCGCGTGGTGCACGCTGGGTATTAAAGGCGCTGGCGGGGCGCACGGCCGATCATGTGTCCGTGGAGGCGGGTAGGAGGGGGTAGGGACCGGCTCTGGCGGCTCTTAGGGGCGGTTGAATCGACGAGTACCGACCGGTCGCCAGTGCTCCTGCCCGCTGGCCTGCGTGCTCCTGCTCTGTGGTGTAGCTTCCCCCTGATCAGCGCCCTGCTGCTGTTGTACTGGCGCCTGCGCCTACAAGACCTCGGGCGGGCGCTGTGTGGAGGTCGCGGAGTGCGGACATCGGGTGCCGGGGGCGGCAGAGGCCTGTGCAGTACCGGAGGCATCCGGGAAGCGGTTGTCACGTGGAGTCCAGCCCCTCTTCTTACTGATGGGCAGCTACTTGGGGGAAGCAGGAGCCCCCGGCCCGGGCGGTGGGCAGAGGCAGCCGGGAACTGAAGGAAAGGCTGACCAGACCCAATCCTGCGGTGCCCAACCCGGCCCGCCGCCTCTCCTTCAGGTGGGTTGTCTTAGTGTCCTGGTGCTGAGGGTGGTTGGCTTGGTCACTATTCTAGGAAAAAGCATATGTCACGTAACCTCCACGTCTGTGATGGTGACCTGCATGGCGCAGGTGTCGTAACCTCCACGTCCTGTGATGTGACCTGCATGGGCGGTGTCGCGTAACCTCCACGTCCTGTGACGGTGACCTGCAGGCGCAGGTGTCACGTAAACTCCAGTCAGCCTGTGACGGTGACTGCATGGCGCGGTGTCACGGAACCTCCAGTACCTGTGATGGTGACACTGCATGGCGCGTGTCACGTAACCTCCATGTCATGTGATGGTGACCTGCATGGCGCGGGTCACCGTAACCTCCAACTCCTGTGATGGTGACCTGCATGGCGCTGGTGTCATGTGAAACACACACACACACCCCTGTGTCCAATGATGGTGACCGGCACTGTGTCAGTGACCCCCGCGTTCAGTGATATGGGGCGGGGGTCATGCGTGGTGCGGAGTTGTCACACGATTTCATATACAGTGATGATATGACCTCGCGTTCAGTGACGGTGACCCGAATGGTGCAGTGTCACATGATCCCGATACAGTCCGGTGACCTTTGTCAGTGATGGTGGTTCTGTGTGAAGTCGTCACGTGACCCCTGCCTTCAGTGATTGTGACCTGTGTGGTTCGGTGTCCTTACATCCCGTGAAACCTGACGTGGTGTACATGATCCCTTGTACAGTTATTGTAAACCTGCCCAGTGATATCGGAATATTGAGGTTGAGCAGAGATGTCGGGGTCGGTTCCCTCCTTTAACTACTGAGGCCACGGCTTTAAAAAAAAAAAAAAAAAAAATGCAATGTTCCTCTGGGGACGGGAGAGAGGAGGCTCAGGCTGTGTATTTATGCCTCTGCTCCAGGCGTTTCCAGAATAGATGGAACAATTATAAAAAGTGTTAAACACTTGTTTGATACATGTTGGCAATCATGATTGTAATTGGTGCCATTTGTATACTTACCTGTAGTTATTATCCAGATAAGGTTTCAGGACATGTTGAGGGTTATACAATAATGTTCAGGGAAATTTGCAGATAGAATTGGGTAGTGGGCTGTCTGCAGTGTACACCCCACAGCGCTCTTAGAGGTTGACCGCTAAAACTAAGGAGATAATATATTAATCTTTCTGATTGTAGTGATGGATGTTCTCTGCAATACATGTCATTATAGTCCAGTTACTTCAAAGATTGTCAATCTTATTCTCTTTAGGAGACTCCTGTTGTAACGAATCGAACATTCATGGTCCCCGAAGACGGTATCTACTCACCAGCCCCAATATAGTATGCCGGGATCTCTACACCACGTGTATGTAGACGGATATCCAAGGAAAACTTGCTGTCTTCCTAAACATTCTCAGTCGGAGTCGAATGAGACTGGAAGATTGCGCATCCTGACTAAATATTGCTCGTTCACCTGTGTAAGTGATAAAACATTAGGTCCTTGTTTGTGATATACTACTGGGGCTATAAAAGCTGGATGCTATGGTTCTGGAGCATCTTATAGTAAATCTTTTACCGTTGACTTTTTTTTTGTTTTTTTTTTTTTTTTTTCTGTTCTGTGGTTGTGGTAATGTTATTTTACTGTTTTAACCGACTTTTCTCTGTCCAATACTAGGACACCTCTACCTGGATAGGTTGATGTTCTTTTTTTGCTTTCAACAGGAAAGGGAAATGTCTTTAACAAGATATTAGTATAAATAGTTTCCAACTATTATGGCATATCCCGATGAGAGTAATGCTATGTCTATTTACGGTTGATGGTTATGTTTGGGATCAGTATGATCATGAGAATTTTTTTTTTTTTCCTTCTCCCTTTCCCAAAGCTTAAATAATCTGCTATCTCCAGTCCAGCTTCTCCATGTCAACCTCCAGATCCTTGTGCGAAGGAGACTGTGCTAATGCCCTCCGAGGGAGAGAGAAAAGGGATAACAAGGATGATGAATGCAATGCCGCGGTGGATATGGAGAAACAAGAGAAGGTAAAGGCTTATCACACATTGATGGTGTACCATGCACTTCTGTGTAAGACTCGGGCAAAACTGTGAATCCTTTCCGACTGTGCGCTGTACTATTACAGTAAAGTGCGGAAGGGAAGCTGTTATGGAGACTTCTCAACAGCCTTCTCCATAAACCTGTAGTAGAAGTGAGAGCAGCCCTCCAGGGGTCTGCAAAATGGGTTTTATTAATTTTTAACTTTGTTTTCAAAGTTTAAATCTCTCCCTTTCACTACAACTTAATATAAACCACAATATCAACTGTTATGCCTATATTCCTATTTATCAATATAAAATCTGTTATTCTTAGCGTGGAACATTGTAACTTTTTTTTTGCCTTTTTGCAAATCTGCAACATTTAATAAGTGGTGGCAATGAAAAAAACAATCTCGTCCTGCAAAAAATAGACATGCCACAGATTTGTGTGATTTGGTATTAGTTATTGCCGTTGGAACATGGCGAAATGGAAGGAACTCCATACAGGGCCACAAAATGGCACAGATGCAGTTTTCGCCATTATACCAATATTCTCCTCTCCCCCCGCCTACTCCATGGAATGATAAATATCACTAGGAAGTACCCAATTTGTTAACTAGAAAACAAAACCCTTATACAGCACTTTGTGGGAAAAATATATTTTTGGATTAAGGTGGGAGCAAAAAGGAACACTAAAAATGAAAAGGGCTTAGTTGTCAAAATGACTAGTTATGGGATAATTCTAATGCGTGTTACCCCACAGGACAGTTATTGCGGGACTATTGTTCTTGAATGATGTTAAGCTCCTACTCTCAGGTTTTTTAATCTTTCTAATATCTTTCTCATAGGAGACAAGTTAGCAGTGGAAGTGGGGGGGTTTCATCAGAGTCTCCGATAATAATGGTTCTTGTCCTATGTCTCCAGAGTAAGTAATGAGTCTTTTATCCAAGTTGAATCTCCCATTTATAATTTTTATACGGTAGTTTTTAGTCTGTAGACCCGTTGAAAATTGAAATTACCATTTAGGGGCATCTGCAGTTTCCTCACAAGGAAGTGTCTTTTAAGGCAACAATGACATGCGTGCTAGGAATTTCAATGCACTTTATTGATGACCTAGCATTACAAGTCAATGGTCATCCTGACTACATGTCATTAATGTCTTTGTTAACTGCTGTCTTTCGCTCATTGTTCCCATTAGATCGGACACCTTGAAAAGAGCATTGAATACACAGCGGTTGATGAGATGGTCAAACAAGCGCTCTCGTACCTCCTCCAATAGTTCGCTGAGCAGGGTGCAATAAATGGATCAACAATGCCGTCTCATAACGCAATCCACAAGCTCGTTTAGTTCCAGCAGAGTCTTACTACGGTATTGTATGCATTAATGATGGTCAACTCGGTGGACATTTTTACAAGGTTTTAATAACTTGGGTTCTTGTGCAATTGTGTTCTTTTTTAGAAGAGAAAGAGAAAATTACCAAGTACTTCTGTAAATTCAAGTCCACCATCATCTCGAAGCCAAACGCAGATCTATCAGCCAAAAAAGTCAAGGTAATACGATCAATAGAATGTAATAGCAAGTTTTCTGACTATGTAAGGTATGGAAACATTGACCGCAGGTGGATGAAACATAAGAACTAATGCTACCTCTAGTCCGCATTGCTTGGATACAGAGGTCAGTGGTGGCATCCCTTATTTTTATCCCTTAGTCGTATACTGAGGGGAAGAAAACGGGATGGAAGATGCTGCAAGTTCTGTCGGTGTCTGCTTCCTTTGCTGAGTGACACAATGCTCTCTATGGCATCCAGCCTCGTTAAGTGTACACTAGGAGGTCTCGGAGCTGTAATGTCCACCTGAACATTGGCAGCAATTACTGGCTACTGGTGGTCACTCCTCCCTCTTCAGTGCAGAGGAGCGAACATTACAAACTTATGGTATACAGTGGGATACATTATAACACTCTGCTGTAGGATTGACTGGAGGATTCCTGATGTTATCCACTACATAAAGGGCTAGAAAAAGCGGTTGACACTACAAGCTGCATGTTTATGCTGTCACTGATGTGACCAAAAGAGCCTCAATGAGGAGAAGGGAATAAGTATGGCCCTCTTGTTACACACCACCTGGTGCCAATAAATCACAAAAATAAAATGAGCTAACACTTTTAGCATCTTTATAACATGTTTATTAAAACCACAATTCGTGCTTCCTTTTCAAAATTTTTGGGTTGTTAGACATTACAACAGTTTTGAAGTGTAATTCTCTCATGTTTTCCTACAGAGAAGAACTACATGAGGCGAGCCAGTCTACACCAGTGAGATCAGCCAGTGGGGATCAGTTGGGCAGGTGTAAGTGGGCATGATTAATTTGTGAAATGTCAGAGCTGTGGTAAACCATGCCTGTTGTAGCAGCAGGATGGTGAAAAAATTAATTTTTCCTGGATTGCAGCTTAACTTTCTTCCCTGGTGTGAACACGCATTCCCTTCTCTCTACGCTTAGATATTGGAGCAGAGGAGAGGGAACTGATCTGTTGCTCCAAACCAGAAGTTATAACGGCCAAACCGGCTGTACCTATGGAAAATTTAATTTGATGTTTTGGGGTCATAATCTGTTTCACGGGTGAGAGGGTGGGGGGGCTTAAATGTTGTGCAAAGGGCTTGAGTAGATGCCTAATTCCTTGAATTACAATGTCACCAATTTCAAAAACCTTTTGCTAAATTAAATGGTTAATATTATTCTAACTTTTTTTTTAGCGCTTGAAACTCCTTCCTCAAGTCATGTAATTTAAAATCCTCTGATAATGGAAGGTGGTGGGCCTCGAAGGAAGAAGGTTTTGTTGGTTTGTCCGGACGAGGTGATCAGTACCACTGGGTAAATATTAGTCTGTTCCTGCTCTCCCTTCCCAATCTAAATCAGAAGGTCTTAAATATATTTTTCATCTTTGCAGCTCCACCACCTGTGGTTGGATAAAATACTTTACATACAAAGGATTGGACTCGAGAAAAAAGCATTTTTACAAAGGCCCGAACAAGGCCTTGGAGGAAAACTGCTGGTGAGTAGGATACAAACTCCTTCCCTATAATATTACATACCTGATATCTAATAACAATTTTTTTTATAGAGCTATCCCTGCCAGCTTTGCTCATCTACAGCTGCAGTAAACAGCATCACCGCTTTTCAGTTATCAACAAACAGCACACCTACTCTGACAAACAACCCGCTCTGACATTGCAGACTCCCCTGCAAGCAGTAACCCCTTACTACAAAGTCTGGGCTAAATGCAGAACAAAGAGGGATCCCAAGGTGAGAAAAACATGTGTATAAAAATAAGTTGGCATAACTTGTATTCTCTAGCCTTGCCCACTTTGTAAAGTGATGAAAGAATTTTATAAGTTGCTAAATCAAAAACCACAATTGTGTAATTTTTTTTCGCTTCTCTCATTGTAGAGGCAGGCTCCAGATGTTGCAGCAACTTTTACCAACAACAAAAGTTCCCTCTTTGGGTTTGGCTTCTAAAGTTGATCCTGGTCCAAGTCAAAAGGTTTCTCTCCCATTGCCATCCCAACACAGTGGCAGCAGTGACCCAGCAGTCTAACATCTCAACCAGATGGTGCTGTCCAGACCAACCTGAATCAAAAAGTAGCCCCTCCAACTTCTTACACAGACCTTTAGGAATGATTTGCATCTAGCTTTAAGCCATATTCCCAGTAATGTGAGTGCTAATCCACCAAGTGTTTCCTCAAGTGCTCAATCTGCACCCACAGTCTCTTCAACAAACACTTTCAAGCCAATATTGGAGAGCAAGTGTGCAGCTGAATCAACCTGCAATACATTTAAACCAATATTTGGGGAGTCCCACTGGGCAGCAGCCTGCAACATCTGCGCATCCCCTCCCATTCCAGATGAATTCTAATCCAGTTTCCACTGCCCCTCCCAGCTTTTTCTGGGTTTGGTGACTACAGGACAAGTACAAACTCAAAGCGCTGAGGGCACCACGAAGCAACCACTTCTCTACCCACATCCAGATATGCCACCACTGGTTTTAGTTCTGCCTTCTCTGGGGGCCTCTCCTCTAGCAGCACAGCAACTTCGCTCCTACAAACACGTTCTTGGGAAGCAGCACGGCTTCAGATTCCCAGACAAAGACCACATTTGTATTTGGGCAAGCGCTACTCACAAGGAAACACCTGGCTTGAATATGTTTGGGAATAAGCCGACTGCTCCAACATCTCAACACAGGCCTCTGGTTTGGGCCACAGCCTCTGCGTTTTCAGCTACAATCAACTCCAATCCACCTCCATCACCCGATAACTCTGGTGTGGCTGCTTTTAACGTAGCCAGGTAATGGGGACAAGCGAGAGAACCTGCTGCTAACACCACTTGCCAACTTTGCAACATCTGGAGGACAGTCTGATTTGGATCAGGCACGCAACCCACTTTGTGGAAACGGCTCAGACAACTTTTGTGCAACTTCCAACCAGCTTTGGTTCAAATGCAACTTTTAATTTTGGATCACTCAGCAGCACCAAACCCAACACACATTTGGCACACTGAATAGCACACAAAACAAACAGTACACCACAACAAACCAATTTGGAGCCTCCAAAGCCCTTCACTTTTGGGGAAAAACAAAACATGCTGTACTTTGGTGCAACTGCAAGCACTGCGCCTGCCCCAGCATGACTTTTGGAAATCTTCTGTAGAGTCAGAATAGCACATCATTGAGCTTTGGGACTTGGACCAACAGAAACAAAAATGTCTTTTGGTGAGTGTCATCTACAACTTATCTTGCGTTATTTAATTCATGGTGTATGACTATTGCTCTTCACTTTTTAAATGGGGGGTGGTGAGAGTCCTTTGGAATTGCCTGGGCAGTAGTAAAGATAATGCATTGCACCATTTTGATTTGTTTGGTTTGGGACCTCAGTTCTTAGGCTTACTGGCGAAGAGGCTGCTGTTTTGTTTTTTTGTGGTTCTGCAACTACCAAGACTGGGAAATTCTCTGCTCAACATCAACTATAAACTGCTGAGATGGGAATTGCCTTTAACCTGTGTAAGCAAATTTTTATGTTTTGTGTCCGGGTTTTGTATAAATGACCTAGTGTGATGGCTTGCAGGTACAGCTAGGTTATAGTAGATTTTCTGATCTGAGGCAAAAAATGCTCCTTAACTTTTAAAGGTGTTGTCCATGATATAAATATGGGCTACACCAGTCCCGCTCTACAGGACTTCATTGGAATTGTAGTTTTGTCATGTAAACACACTAGAAATACTTGTTCAAGCAGGGGAGGGGGGGGTGGGGGTGTCTGTATTTGAAGTGTTCTCATAGTGATACATTTTTCTGACAACGTCTGGAACTTTCCTTCAACAAAGAGAAAGTTGTGGAGCAGCAGCATGTAAACAGGAGGGTCAGGTCTTCACCAGGGTCTGACAAACCCCACCAGTACCAGCAGAGACGATGGATGAAGCAGCAGTCCAAAGAAAATTAAGTGAAAAACTTTTATTCCCCCGTGGAGCGACGTTTTGTCCTTTCTATAAAGACCATTCAAGCAATGTTGCTTGAAAATGTCTTTATAGAAAAGATGGAAACGTGCGCATCCACGGTGGAGAAAAGTTTCACTTAATTTCTTTGGACTGCTGCTTCATCCATCGATCTCTGCGCTACTCTTCAATACTGTCTGAGTTTTTTCATCTTCTAGGACACAAAGGTCTGGGCCCATGGGATTGGACTCTGGTTTTAGGTTAGTATGAATGTCTTGTTAATTTTTTTTTTTTTTTTTTTCCTAGGAACACCTGTGCACCCTTTGGTCAGAATCCGCCCCAGCCACCGGTACTTTGGACTCCTACACAAACTTTGCAAGCCCCCACGCCTGTGGTAAGACGCATGTATAGTCGGACATGGTGCAGTGACCTGACTATAGAATTGATCTGTGAGTCTGTGGCAGATTTGTTATAAAACTTTGCGTTGGATTCTTTTAAAGGGTTTTTCTGTTATTTTTGTTTTTACAGTATCTGCGTTTGCATTGGCTTTCGTTATCATTTTTGGAGGCCTTTTGATGACTATTGGGTGGATGGGGGTGACAACTAGAACCACAACTACAGTGTAGGGAGCCAAGAATAGTTTGTCCACTAGGTAGTGCCTGTGCCATATGATCTAAAATTGAGGACTAATACAGAGAAATGGTCATCAAAATCCTGAACCCTCTGCTTTGGAGTTTGGCTTCTGATTTCTTTCCAAAGTGATTAAAGATCCAGCTGCTGTGACTCCTGTCCATATAGCTGCTCTGAGATTTAGTCCATCTTGCTAGCAAGAAGGCTAAAGGCAAAGGTTTTGTGGTAAAAATGGAGACGCATTTTGCGATAATCTCAGCAGTAACTTCTTGAAACATGGACAAGTTTCATGAAATGGATTACAGTAGAAACTGAAATGACAAGTTTCATAACTACTTGTACATTTTTCTCCCCTAAATGCAGGTCAACCAAGCGGCTTCTCGATCGGAGTGACCTCTAAAGCTTCGGGAGCTCGGCAGCGACTTATGGCCCGGCGCCAGCATACACGGAAGAAGTAGAAGTTCGGCACTGTATCCACTGACTACGTACGATCAGGGTACACATGTGGCACAGGTCTTCTTGAAATGAGGAAAGACTGAATGTGCCGAACTCCACCCCAAAAAAGTGGCGGCTGACTTTTTTTAAGGAGTGATGTGGCTACTGTAAGATGCATGGTGACACTGCCAAACTGTTCCGGTTGGTCTTGCTGGTGTCATTGCCACCTTGCTCTATGCACTTTCTCACCTGAGTGACCATCCTGTGGCTGGGTGCAGCAGGCTTCAACTTGACTTGTGTATAAATGTATTATGTAGAACTGCTTGTACTTCAGTTTTTGGATTTTGTTTACGATTTAGTTTCTTTGCAGAGCCTTTTCTTTTTGCCTGCTTCCACTACTTGATTTAGGTAACTTGATATTCCACCTGTTGCTGAGCTGCTCAGTAAGGGAAGGAGTGCCAAATGCCTGGACCCACTGTACCATGACCATAGCAATGTTCAGAATAAATTTGTCACAATATTTTCATTATTTTCTTTTTACAATCTTTAAACTGACAGTTCTGAAGTTCTTTGAGATGACTCTTTGCCTGGTTCATAATTTCTTTATGTATTCAAGAGAATTGCCTTTTTTGGAATTCTCTTTCCAGTCACACCAGAACTATTCCTGTAAACTATCAACCATTTTCTTTCCTCTCCACTGCAGATTGTAAATTCAGTACTAAGCAGGCAACATCTTGACGTATGACTGTCCATACTATGAAATTGTCAGTCACTTTATATGTGTTGTGAAAAAAAAATGTATTTGTAAGCTACCTCTAAGGGAAAGCGTGAAAGTGAACTGCATGTTAGGATGAGGATGTGTGCACAGCAGGTCCTAGGGTCTTCAAAGATTTTGGCTTTTGCTTGTCCCACACAAACACATGATTACAAATATTGCTCTGGTTTATGCCAGCACTTAAAATATATACACATTGTGGAACCTTCCTATAACAAGTTTAATGCTCTGGTTCTACCAGTCTAAATCATACACATTTATGTCATGTAATTCTCCAGCTGTTTTTCATTTTGATAGTTGTACCGTTTTGGAATGGCACCCATGTTGGGGTGGGGAACTTAAAGGACATCTACCACCAGGAAAAGACTGTATGCAAATGAGCCTGAGGAGCTTCAGGCTTTCATTAACAATTATGGAGCCAGGAGCACATCAGGCTCATTTGCATAAAGTCCTTTAAAAGGGCATCTACCACCAGGATAATTGATTATGTGGACACTACCACGCAATAGAGCTTGAAGCTTTTATCTAGCCACATGCTGGGACTGGTAGTTATTGGAAAGAGAATTGACCTCTTCTGCCAAAAGGCTGCAGATAGAAGGTGCTCAAGTGAGGTGCATGTTTGACTACAAGTCTGTGGTAAGATCACACGATCTAGTATTTATTGCCAATCTGGTAGTGATAAATACTTTTGGTCAGGGTACCATTTTTGACAGGTAATGTCCAGATTTTTTTTTTCTTTAAGAGCTACAGTCAATGCTCAGTTTTGTCCAGTGTGGTGGTGCCATGTAATTACATTTAACATAATTTGCAGTTCTGAGAAGTTGAATCGCTTAGGTTCTCAATCTCAAGATGGTGTCTTGGAGGGAACACTGCATTGGCATCAAGACTCAAAACTGGGCTTGGTTCTGCCTTGCTTCTTGACAAGTACAGCAGGGTGTAAAGCAGTGACATACCATCCCCATTATATTCTATGTAATATGAGTTACTTGGTGTCCATTAACAATCTGCCTCCAGTGTAGACAAGTGGAAAGCCCAGGTCGTTGCCCAGTATTATGTTCTAGCTCGAATGGAGCCTTTTGGACCTCTTCAGCCCAGAGCACTGTGAGGTTAACAGTACTGAAATCTGCTGTGGACATGTGTGGCTTTATGTATGTTGGAATGTACATAGTTTTGTAAGCTTGCTTGTTTTTGCCTGGATTAGATTTGGGAGGATTTTTAGAACTTTTTTGTTTTTATAAATTCTTATGTCTTAAAATTCTGATTTTAAATAAAACAAAATTGTGTAACTTGTTTGTCATATCTTGATGAGTTACATGTCTTGTCCTGGGGCAAGGCTGTGAATTGTGTTCTAAATGATCCAAAATTACAGCTGAAAGGGTGTGGTTTTTTTTTATATATATAGAGGGGGGGGGGGATATTGGAGGATGGTAAACTTAATTTTAGTGACCAGGCGGCTACTGCTAAAGCAAATACAATTATGGGGATGTATCAAGAAGAATATATTCTCATGATAAAGACCTAGTTTTGCCCTTAGACAAATCCCTGGTCAGACCACACATGGAATATTGTGTACAGTTTTGGGCACCAGTGTATAAAGAGGACATAGTATAACTGGAAAAGGTGCAGAGGAGAGCAACCAGGATTATTAGGGGAATTAGAATACACTGACAGACTACAAAATTGGGATTATTCAGTTTAGAAAAGTCAACTGAGGGGAGACCTCATTACAATGTACAAATACCTGAACGGACAGTACAAGGATCTCTCCAAAAATCCTTTTTTATACCTAGGCCTGTGACCAGGACAAGGGGGCATCCTCTACGCCTAGAGGACAGGAGGTTCTACCATCACCATAGACGGGGATACTTTACTGTAAGAGCAGTGAGACTATGGAACTCTCTGCCGCAGGAGGTTGTTATGGCCGACTCTATGTACATGTTCAAGATGCCTTTCTGGAGAGCAAAAATATCAAGGGTTATGGGTAAAAAAAAAATCAAATGTACTTTGTATGATGGCTCTAGCCATAATACAAGGCTCTAGAAATCCAAAGCGCTCATTATTTGACCCTATAATTGGCACACATGACCCCACTCTATCACGTGTCAGTCCCTCTGCAGCCTATGTGTATATATTTATCATGAAAGAAAATACTATACAGAATCTATTATACCTGAGAACTGTTCCCTTTTTAATAACTAGAATAGATAATGAAGGCTGCATAGCAGAATTGTAGAATGCTGGGGATCATAAGTTGGTTATGTTCTGCTTAAAGGAGTTTCAGTCAAAACAAGTTAAACCCTAACCACAGGATTGATAATCTGCACATCTTTGTGGGACCCCCACAGATAATGAGAGGTGAATGTAGCAGCAGGTCATGTGCCCTCCATAAAGTATCAAATATTGACAGATATAATACACCATAGAGATGAATAGAGCAATAGGTGCATGTGGGACCAACTGCCCTGTTCATTTTAGGGCAGTGGTGGCGAACCTATGGCACGGGTGCCAGAGGTGGCACTCTGAGCCATTTCTGTGGGCACTCAGACCATCACCCCAGGACAGAGTTCACCAAATGGGACCAAATCCACCTGCAGTCCCAGGCAACTTAAGTGACACTTCTTTGGAACTGCGGGAAAAGTGAGAAGGTGTTGACAGAACTGCAATGTCTTTGGAGGTCCTCCTACCGGACCCTCCATTCTTTCTCTACAGATAGACCCTGGAAAGAAGCTACAGGGTCTCTTTCAGCTGTATTGGTGGCCTCAGGGGGCCAATACGATTGAAAGATGTGGAAGAACAGGTAGCAATAAGTTACTACTTAAAATGCCATGTTGGCACTTCACAGTAAATAAGTGGATTTTGGTTGTACTTTGAGCACTCGGTCCCCAAAAGGTTCGCCATCACTGTTTTAGGGGGTTCAGTGGATCTGAGTGGTCCTCCCTCTTGGACAGCAAGTTATCCCCAATCCTGTGGACAGGGGAAACCTTTAAATGCAGAATTCCAAGTGTTTGGCATTATCAATCAGAAGAAAATCAGTATGTTGGGTATTTCACACAAAGAATTGCAAAGCTGAAGACAGTCTGATGCTGCTCCAGCTTTATCAGTCTGGCCATGATTCCTGTTGCCTGGTGGTGCAGCCAGGAACCCTTGCAGGTCATCTAGCACCCAGACCACACTAATGTAAAGGGTTTCGGTACCTCTTACCTCCTCACCGACCTGTGACATATAAGTACATCATGGTCACAGGGCGAGCCCTCAGTACAAGGTGGGTGTTCGCTGCATATTGCAGTAAACACCCAAGGTTGTTTCTGGCACCAATTTGTGGGTGTTAACCCTTTGATTGCTGCAACGTCATTGGGGAGCGATCATCTGACGCCATTTATAAAACCAGAGGCTGTTTCATTTCTGTAGATCTGTAAACCCGGCAGAGACACATTGTAAAAGATGATAGGTAAAATCCCCAGATACTGCCAATCAGATAACATAGAGATAAAATACTCTAGGTGGTTGGCAAGACCAATAAAATAAACCCTAAAACTTGAAATAAACCCCAGACAAAACTGTGAAAATCATAGACCAGACATTTTGGGATGTAGGGATACCTAATGTTTATCAAAATACAATAACTGATATTCCCGCCGCTGAAACCTGTAACGGAAAATAATGCATATATGTACAAAATTACACTTATTTTTGCCATTTTGCAACATATGAAAAAAAAAAAGTGATAAAAAGGTCATACAGTCCCCAAAATGGTAGCAAAGAAAAAGTCAGCTCAAACCACAAAATAATGACACTTCACACAGCTACGTACAGTAAAATATGAAAGTTATTAGTGCTAGAAGATGGCAAGACAGAATTTTTTTTAAATGTATCAAATGAGGAGACTAATTAAAGGGCATTACCACAAGGATGAAAGACTGTATGCAAATGAGCCCGAGGGGCTCTAGGCGCCATAGGTGTTAACGGAGCCTTGAGCCCCTCAGGCTCATTTGCATACAGTCTTTCATCCTGGTGGTAGATGTTCTTTAATACCAATTCTAATTTAACCAGGAAATTAGTTGGTGATTCTTTGATAAAACACTTGATTTTTGCCCTAAAAATATGGTTAAAAAAAGAGGTCTATCAAGTTCAACCAAGGAAGGAAAATGATTGAATGAAGAAGGGATTTAAGGGAAACTTTTCTATATTGTTACAATGTCCAGCACTCTACAAGTTATCGTATTATTCTCTCTGATTACTCTCTCTCTCGTGGAGTGCAGGAAACTTTTTTTTTTACAATTGTGCCTGGAGTGTGCGGGCTAAATTTCCGAGCGGATGTGAGTTGGATTGTTTATGTTTTTTTGGCAACTTTTATTATATCATAATGTCAATGTTACTTTGATGTAAAAAGGTTTTAGGCTAGTCCACAGATTCGCAGTTCTTACACCAAAGAAGTCTTGTTAAAGGGGCTGTCCACTTTCAGCAAATAATTGATATAGTAATTAAACGTTATACAATTTCCAATAAACTTTATCATACCTATAATGTCCATCACTTTATAACTATAATCAAGTGATGGACATGCAGGTGCAAAGGCTATTAGTATCACACAGCACTGATTACCTTCTTTGAAATGGCTTTACAGGCCGTTACACTGTTTCACCCTCAGCACTTGTACAGTGATCACTTCCTGCTGTAAGCTAAGCAATGAGGGAGCACAAGACAACATGCTGCAACAGTCTGTAAAACCAGATCAGAGTGGCCAGGGTAGCTCCTCAGCGTCATTAACATAATTTTAAAATTTGATTTTAGAAGGGAGAAGGCCATGGATAACAAATATAAGAATATTACCACAGTCACTGTGCTTGGATCAATGAGTAAGGTTTCTTAATGATTACTCTTCCTTCTATGAAGCCTCTAAGGAGTTACTGTCAATTCCAGAATTTTGTATGTGTGTGTGTGTTCGTCCCCCAATTCCAAACATAGTCGGCCATTCCTTTAAGTATGTTGTACCCTTGTGGGGTTCTGAGGGTCTGTCTTTTGGAATCAATAAATGTTTTATCCTTTGGCTTATTAAATAGAGATAATAATTCATTTCATAATGTTTTAGTTGGTTCCTGTGTTTATACTTACTAGATATCTGAATCATCTATGATAGTGAGACACCCCATGGGGGAGATGTATCATAAGTCTCTTAGAGCAGACCTGTTCTAGTTGCTCAAGGCAACCAATCAGAGCTCAGCTTTCATTTTCCCACAGCTGTTTCTAAAATTAAAGCTGAGCTCTTATTGGTTTTACCTCAGAAACTTCATGATAAATCTCCCCCCATGTATTGATTGGAATTGTAGTAATCCTTTTTTTCTGATGGAACCCAATAAATAAAAGGCAACCAGTTTTTCTATGGAACATTTTTTTCATTTATAAATCCATTTTAAGAGGCATAAATACAATTAGGACTGGTCCGTTTTACGTTTCTTCTTCTTACGTTTTTTCTTTGTGCTGCTCGCTGAATCTTGACTGATCTGTTCAGATTTCCTTTTGGACTGAACTGAAGAATCTGATATTACTAAATCCTTATTCTCATTCTCTCTGTTTGAGGCCTCTTCTTGATGTAGATCTGATTGCTTCAGCTCCTCATATAACCTGGAAATGTAGTAAATATACACACACCATTATAATCATATGATACATACATTCACAGTGTGAAAAATACACTTCATTTAGGATCACAAGTTACCAAGTGTTACAGGAGGGGCACCTTATACCTACTGCAGCATAGAAAAGGCTTACAAAGGGGGTCCCAAAATAATTTTGCTGTACACAATAACTGTACCAGGACCCTCAGTAATAACCTAAAGCAGCAGCTGTGATCTGGGGAAAAATGTAATTTAGTGGGCCAAAACCACTCGAAGTATCTGACATTTTGGGACACGGCGATAACCTAACATGTTTATCATTTTTACTGTTTATTTATATTAGTTCTAGGGAAAGAGGGGTGATTAAATTTTTAAAAAAAATATTTTAGACCCCCCTAGGGTACTTTAACCCTAGGTTGTCAGATTGATCCTAGGTATGGCAGTATATAGCGATTTTGCACATCATCTACTACAATGTGCAAATCGCACATTGTAATAGATTTGCTAAAATCAGATAGGTCTTTGTATGACCCGAGGCTGTTATAATAAGAGATTGCAGCTCCCTGATGACGTCATGGGGAGCAACGATCTAAGCCAATATGACGGCGACCACGCATTAAAAAAGCTGGCGGTAGTTTTGCCTGCGGCGATCGAAGGGCTAGCACCAATCATGGGCGTTATCGGAGGGTATTTGCTGCAGTATGCAGCAAACATCCACGTTGTATGGAGGGGGCTCAGCCTCTCAGCTTACCTTCTTTCCTCTGGGCTCCTGCGCTTAAATAGCGCTACAAAAAATCCATTAGTCAGAGTTTCTGTCAAAGAAGCCCGTAGACAACACTCTGATCCTGCAAATGTGTCCAGCCCCCGCAGGGGCCACGATGGGAGGACATTAACCAACCTGCAATAGACAAGGAAGTTATATAGCAATATCTCTAGAGCATGATAACCCTTACACACCACAAACTCAGACATAATTCACATACCCAAAGTCTGGGTGCTGCTGCAGAATATCTTTCACCACGTCCTCGTTTTCCTGCTGGTGTATGGAGCAGGTAGAGTAGACAACATACTGCACAGAAGGGAACGATAGGGCATGGGACAGAGCCCGTCTCTGGAAAGCTGACAAAGCCTGCAGCCTCTCTTCTTTCTCAGACCCCGCCTCATCTGTGAGGACTCTCATCTGATTTGGCATGCCTAAGAGACGTAAAGGGACAGTCACAATTTTTTTTTTTTTAAATCAACAATAAACTTTATGGGATAGAACGATGAAAGACAACATTGCCACAAAGGAGGCACAAACAGAAAAGTCCCTAAATTAACTCTTTCGTGACTAAGGGTCATTGGTACCTCCACGTCTAGGTCAATTTTTTGCAGTTCTGTTCTACTTGTCTTTAAACAATATATTTGAAACAGCTTTACATATCATAATAATTGTTACTTTTTTTTTTTTTTTTTTAAATGAAATTTTAGACTTTAACTTGATAGGATATTCTATTAATTACCAGCCTTTCTTTATAGAATTAGCAGAAAATAAAATTGTGAAATATGTTTATCATTTTAAATAAACTTGATGCTGTTAATATTTTTAACATATTTTCTGTAAAGGTTTGATCAATCTTTTACCATTTCTCAGATATAGCTACAGATGCAGAGGGTGCATGAACTCCTGAAACTGTCAGCTCTGTCTCCCTGTAGCTCCTTCTCCATTCTGCCTTCAGCTGTAGGAGCACATTTCATGCCTGTACCTTCTGATCTGTGGCATCTGATTCACAGTTCTGTTGTCATTTTAAAAAGGATAATTTCCCCCTAGGTGCCACATTTGAGAAGTGCGTCTCTCTTGACGTCTATACACGTGCTATCTGCACAATGTATTTGCAATTAAGATGTATATAGCTGTATGGCAGTTTTGAAGGAGTTAAATTGAAGATATATATGCAAGATGAATCATAAGTGGGAATCCGACACCAGAGACCCCTTAAACACTGTACAGAGCCAAAAACAGGTGCTCCGTACAGTACATAAAGGAACCGAACTGCAGTTTATATTCAAGTGCAAATACAAATATTACAAAATAAAACACTACTGATTAAGGTGTAATAGGCACTAAAAAGCCTGAATGCCAAGGTGGCTTGTATATTATGGCCACCTCTATGAATTATAGGGCTCACCTGATCCACTACATGATGGATCTACCAAGATGTGGCTGACTTTTTGATATTTTGGGTCACATGGATTGACCTTCAGAAAGTCCTGGTTGGCGAGTTCTTGACATGTGACCCCTGCACGTAGCAGCAGTGTACTCATTGTCGCCAAGCGTTTTGTGTCCAAGTCGAAGGCAAATACCTTTCTGCAATTATTAAAAGTGTTCCAATGTTATTTTTGCAACAAGGTCAGTAATCTACTGCAATGGAATTAGATGTAATGCAACAGCTGTACATAAGGCTCCATTCACACGACCCTATTGGAAGACGTGATCTGGCTATAAAAATCACAGCCATATCACAGTTCCCATTATGGTCTAGTATACCAGGAAAATATATATACTATTTTTGGCCTGACTTGTGGCATGGCCACTCAGCTTCCTATGCTACTGGGGAGGGTAAGGAACGCTCACCGTCCCCTTCTCCACTCGGCCAGTGTGATTTGGCCTGGATGAAGAACATGGTCATGTGAATGGAGACAGTTTTGCATGTTTCACTTACCCCTTGTTCTGTACTATGGCAGCCAGCTGACTTGTTTTGTTCCCAGGGGCAGCACAAGCATCAATAACACAAGCACCTACAGGAGGGTCCAGAAGTAATGCTGGGAGGCAGCTTGCCTGGGTAAGAATAGGAATAATAGTAGTGTTTCTGAAGTAAATAGCAATAGTTCATGATATGGATGAATCTAAAAATATCTACTCACCTTATCCTGCAATATGAGATGTCCAGATGTGTATAAGGAGTCATTGTGAAAGTCTGTACTGGGAGGAAACACTAGCAGGTTGGGGATGTGAAGATCCTGAAGGAAGAACTTTCCAGACTTCTGTGCAAAATCGACCAGCTCCTCAATACTATGCGAGAGCAAAATAAATCTCACTTTATCATGCTTGTGTTTTAAATTTCAGGAAATAATCTTATCAGCTGTGGCTTACTTGAAGGGGTTCTCCAGAAATTGTTTTTTTAATTTTAATATAGGTCCCAAAAGGTGTATAAAACTAACAAACAAAGTATACCCGGCTCTCTCCAACCCCCGGTCTCGCACAATCGCTCAGTAGTGACGTCACGTCTACAATGCTAGCTTGCTACATCTGAATACAGGTCACAGCACGAGGATGTAGTATGTGCTAATTGTCAACATCACTGAGCTGCCATACTGCACCAGAAAGAGTCGTTTTTTCCAACCCGTGTCCAAATTCCTGGAACACCCCCCTATGGTCTCCAGAAGGGCACTGATGGTAACAGAAACATTGGAGCCAAGAAGAGCTTGCATGATTATCATCACGTTGTGAACTTACCTGCGAGCTTTGCCTTTGTTTGCATAGCCTTGACGCTTGAAGTAAGTTATGACATCATCCAAAGAGGTCTTCAGTGTGTTGACACGTACATAACGTGGTAACACTCGGCCTAACATGAGAGTAATAGTTAGACTGGCATCATGGACTATTTAAAGGGTTGCCACTTACAAGTTGCCCTACATACCAGCAGATGAGCCACCCATTGATGTCACCAAGTCCTGGTTGCTGCTGACTTTTTTCTTGACTTTTAGCTTTGCCAGCTCTGCGTGTAGTCTCGCCCTGTGTGCTAGGATGGTTGATTTCCAGCGACCCCCACATTGCAGTCCTTTTCCAAATAGCAAGTCATACACCAGCACCTATAAAAGTAAGAAACCACTGTAACTACACCCTAAAACCATTTTTGCTATTCCAGCTGTGACCTATACATGAGAACCACCATATGCATTTTCCCTGAAAGCACATATGTACATCAAGTGTTTAATTTTACCCACCACATCCTTTACTTACTTTAGCCAAGTTCATAGGCAACTTCTTTGGCCCACGAATAAGTTCTGCACTACTGATGATCTCCTCAATCACTGAAGAGTAGCGCAGGGTCTCACAGAGCAGGGCGTACAACTGGCGCACATTCTAGGCGAAGAAGAAAACGTTACTGTGTTTGATTCATAAAATTTACCTGTGCATGGTCCATGATTGACCTAAAAATCAAGGTCATAGGGTAACTGAACAGTCATAGTGAAATCTAGTTTCAGCAAATCTGTATATAATACATGCAACTCATTGTAGAAACACTCCGCCACAGGGACCGGTTTCCGCTGTGGATTTTCCACATGAACGTATGCATGGAAAGTCAGCTGAAATTACCTCCTGTATGAAAGGATCTATGGTCTAAGACAGTGGTTCTCAACCTGTGGGTCGTGACCCCAGCGGGGGTCTAACGACCAAAACCGGGGGTCGCCAGAAGCCATCGAAGCCGCAATTTTATTGCGTTTTTACTGCAAATCGCATGGTTTGGGGTCCCTGCAATATGAGGAACTGTAATGCGGGGTCACAGCATTAGAAAGGTTGAGAACCACTGGTCTAAGGCTACATTCACATGACCATTGCATGGTCCAGTCCTCAGTAATCTTACAGGTCCGTGGAGCCAACACACTATGATTATCTTATACGCCAGCGCTCGTGCGTATGATAGCCCGGCCACTGCTGATGTATCCGGCAGGTGTCTGTGCCGCTTTTTATTTCTACACCGGGTTCTTACCTGGTGTAGAAATAGGCACACTTAAAAAGTTGCTGGCTGCAGTGAGTGCTCCGGTGCGGGGACATGAAAGACCCACACTGGACCCCCCTTCCTTCAAGCCCCCCTGGTGTTGAGTTGACATGAAGGGGAAAATAATATGCTAGCATTTCGCGATTATTTCAGGGGTTCTACGCGTGTTCTAGCGCTTTAGCCATGGAAGGCTAAAAGCACGGTATCCTGTGAAATGTTAGTCCTTATCACTGAACTAGTTACTATGTCCAGCCTATGTACAGACTCTCCTTAGGATAGGGCAGTGATGGCTAACCTATGGCACTGGTGCCAGAGGTGGCACTCGGAGCCCTTTCTGTGGGCACTCAGGCCATCACCAGAGATGACTCCAGGTATCTTCCTGCAGTCCCAGACAGCCCAGGACTTGCTGTGCACAGAGCTATTTTAAAGTGACAGCTCTACCTGGGGCTATTTTCTGCTTTATTGGTGCCTCAGGGGCTGGTATCAATGAAAACTGTGACAGAGAAGGGAGTATAAATCACAAATTAAATTTCTGTGCTGGCACCTTGCGATAAATAAGCGGGTCTTTGTTGTAGTTTGGGCACTCGGCCTCTAAAAGGGTCGCCATCACTGGGATAGGGGATCACAACAATCAGATTGATTGGGATGTGACTGCAGGGACTACTGCCGATCACTAGAAGGGGGGTCCTGTTCTCTCTTACTGAATGCAGCAGTAGATACTTTCAGAAGTTGGGACTTGTCAAGTGCTAGAGTGCAATAGCTAATACTCCTGTCTATTAGACATCCCCTTTAAGCATCATTCCGGCATAGTAATAGTATCTGTATGAATACAATATACACGTGTGTGTGCTGTTTATGGACACCCTCCTCCCATACCAGTGTGTACCTTATAGCCGCTGTCATATACGAGGGTCTTCACAGCCCCCTCCTTACGCTGCAGTTTCTCGAGGATCCCGGCCGCAGTCTGATACAGAGCCATGACTTCCCCTGCACACACGTGTCTCCTCTTCCTGCGGCCATACACTGTGCACGCTTTACGACACCAGAAAAGTCTCGCTGTACGGCCACAACAGCAGTGGCCGCGTTACGTGCAGTAGCTGTGTTCTGTGCCAGGTGGTGCAGTTCATCTGTACATAGTGTATTATGTATAATGTTAGGAATGTATTATGCAATGTACAGGATAAAGTGATAGCACCCTGAGCCTCGGCTGCAATGTTCTAGCTGCCAGGACACTACAAGTACCAGCATTTCTCATGGGGTGTCCGAGAACATTACCAGCATATAAGGAAAGAACTACAACTCTCAGAATACCCATATGTGATTAGAGGGGCTTTAGAGGATACTTTAGCAAGGGGTGAGGGGTCACAAGTACAGAATGGCCACATTCAGAATATTCATCAATTTGTTGGGGATTGTATCATTGTTAGAGATGAGTGAACTTTTCTAAAAATTGGATTTGACCAGTTCTCCAAACTTTTTGTGAAACTTAGATTTAATGTATTGGTTATGAATTATAAGCGCTACGAGAAGGGTATGTGCATTTAACTTGTTGCTGTATTTTTTTTTCCTCCCTTGGAAGGTTTTTACTGCCTTCACCACTATCCAAAAAGGGGATAAGAGCGGGAAAAGGGTCCCCTACATAAAGGACATCTACCATCAGTTTGTAGCACTTACCCTCGCTTGGCTTTATGCATTAAGTGCAACTGTTCATAGTGAGTAAAGAAAAGTAGAGAAAAAATATGTAAATTAGCCAGAGGTGCTCAGGCTGGCTTTAAGTCAATTACAGTAAGGCCTGGAGCCTCCTCATACATTAGGGCTCCTTCCACTTGTTTCCTGATCGCTGTAGTTTTTAGCTCCCAATGGACTCAGATTTGGCAGGACAGTCACGGTTTTTAGGCGGTGTCCTGCCATCCTGGGAGTTTGAGAGAATATCCCGCATTGTCCCGCCTACTGGACATCGCCCCGGCACACTAGAGTGCAGAGCCAAGACCAGGAGGCGGGATCACTTCCTGCTGCCTCCACACATCTCACAGCAGGGAAGTGTCGAGGTAACTCTTCACCTGCCTGGCCCCCTTTTCCCTTCATCTCAGCCTGGGAGAAGAGGAAGCAGGACTGTGGGGGATCGATTGAAAGATTTTTTTTTTTTGTTTAATACATAGAAACAGGGGAGTACAGGGGACACAATATGAGAAAGGACAGGGTACCACTATATTAGGGGAGGGGCCACAATATGAAGGGGTGGAAGAGGACATGGGCCACAATATGAGGGGGGAGGGGCCACAATATGAGAGAGGGGAGGGGGCATAATATGAGAGCAGGAGGCCACAAAATGAGGGGGGTGGAGGGCTGTGTTCACAATATGAGGGGGATGGAGGACTGGAGTCAGGGCCAGCTCCGGTCTTCAGTAGGTCCCTGGGCAACAGTCTCAGTGGGTCCCTTAGCAGTGAACTCATGTGTCGGCATTAATTATGAATTAATTATATGATTTAAAAGGATAAATTATTTATAGGCTAATACAGCCCTTCATAGTTTTAGCCGGGCTCAATATAATTAATCCAAAGGGGCTAAATACACTGAAACTATGAAGGGTGGTATTATAATTAGGCTGTAAAGAATTTTTCCTGTAACAACAGCCCCTCATAATTTTAGGAAATATAACAGCCCCCAAGGATAAATTATACAGCCCGTCATAGTTTTGGTGTAAACATGCTCCATGAAAGTTTTATTTTATAAAAGCCAGGCTCCATTCATTAATTATATACTGCTTCTGCCCCATAAATTAATTATACACATATTAATCACCTTATAGTGGGCAGTAAAAAAATTATAAACGTTAACTTACCTCAAGCATGCAGGTCCAGGGCTCCCACTCACAAGCTTCAGTGCAGCGTCTACTGTACAGCAGCAGGGACGCTGCCGGTGTGAAGTCATCACACTGGCCAATGTCCTGTACTCGCTCTGTCTCTCAATTACATCCCTAACACAAGGATACTGATGTTTTCAGATGATCCACCAGAGTGTGCTGTGAGCCCTTCTAGGAGCTCTGGGCCTGGCACTTGCTTGGGTAAGCCAGCCATGACAGGAGGCCACAATATGAGGGTGATTTAGGACAGGGGGACACAATATGAGGGAAAGACAGGACAGCTGCAGGAGTACAGAAAACTCGGGCATTATTAGTTTGGGGAGATAAAGATTCCATCATCTCTCGTGGATTGTAACAATTTACAAGATAGTTTTTTTGCTGTTTATTTTTTTTAAATAGGAAATTAATTATCCCCTTAGGATAGAGCATACCTTTCTGATCTGTGGAGATCACAGTTGTGGGACCTCCATGGATCACAAGAACAGGGGGTCCTTTACAAGTCCTACTGCTCTATTCATCTCTATGGCACTTACAGAGATACCCAAGCGCAAGATTTGGCTACATCCATAGACAGTGAAAGGTGTACAGTATGCCTAGCCTGCAGATCCATTAATTTGGGGTACAAATGTTCTTGTGATTCTTGGGGGTCCCACAGCTGGACATCAGCAAGTTATCTGATATCCTGTGGATAAGTTTATGTGGTTGGACAAACCCTATAAAGGGTGTCTATGATCTCCCAGAATCATCCCTCAAATAATACCAGCCTTTTGTAGTGCACTTTTTGCTTTCCAGACATTTTACGTTTCCCCGCGATGTGTAATTTCAGAAACAGTTCTTTATCTTTATACAGATGAGCCTCTCTTCACCAGAGATGGCGCTGTGCTGCTGCTGCACCTGTTTGTCCTTTCTACGACTCCTTTCTTCAAGGGGTGTAAGTCATTGTGTAATACATGCCCCCCATTAAATTCAGACAAGTGAATAAAGAAGTATTAGTGATGAATGGCCTTTATTTTTTACTGCATAAATTACAAATTTTACAGATATAATGATTTTTTAACCATAGTGTGTATTATGAAATAGAGAGTTTTCTAAGTCTTGTTTGTATTTGTAGTTTGTATTTGCTTGCAGATAAATAGTCCTTGATGGTGATTGGTCCATATTCTCCATAGATTATCCATTTATTAAAAAGCACTGTTCATATATTGTAACAGCATCATCTGTAAATTTAGCTTCACATCTCCACCAACGTGAAATGCAGATTTTTCCACATTTGTGGTATGAGGCTTAATTGTCCATAAAATATTACAATTTGGTTGGCATGCTCTGCCAGTCTCATAGCACCCAACACCCGTTATTATATCCTTTCATAATGTAAAATACTGAACCTTATTAAGGATGCTAATGATTTCTTACCTCGTCTCTGGGGACCGTGTTGTATGGGTGTCCATGAACATAATAGTGGAATATGATGGAGAGAGAAGCTGGATTTTGTGGTACACAGGTTTATATGTAAACTCTGACAGGACTCCTAGGAGAGACAGTAAGAGTCCTAATATAAACCTAGTAGTGTATTATAATATAGGCAGTTTGGGCCTTCTAGGAGACCCTTGGCCACCCGAACAACCCACCAAATTTTATACTCAGATATACTCAGGTTTTACCTTCACCCATGAAATCTTCGTACATCTGTTCCTTCATTCAAAACACATTAAGGTCCTCCAAACGTCCTGAAACTATTCATACAGGGCCCATGTCTTAATCCGCCCCTGTATAAACCAAATATATGGATGAGGGTCCTCACAAACAGTAAAGTGCGGTAATAGTTAAATGTGATTATCGTCTATTTGTCTGTAGCCAAATCCAAATAGATTTAATCTCTTAGACACAATCTTCTAGCCTATGTAAAATGAGTATTATACAAAACAGTGCAATATAAAATAAACTCAAACTTAAGAGTCAAACACACATCCATCACACGTACATTATAAATAGTATATTGTCATATGATTATGAAGTATTGATTAGAAGGTATATAAGTGGTGTGGAGCCTCTTGACTTGTTACTTCATATCTTACATTAATCCACCAAATATTTCAGTAACCATTGGGCACTACTGGTGCCCAGGCCTTAGATCACACACAGGTGACACCCCGTCTGTTCATGTCTTAGCTAAATATTGATATCTCTATAGATTATTCGACTTGTGGTTATACTGTAATGCTTAGGTGTTTCCATAAGTATTTTGAACAGTTTATTTGTAGAGAAAACGAAGATTTTTATATGTAATTTAAGTCTCAATATTACTTGAAGTGATTTTTGAACTGGAAAATATACAAGAGGTAACTTGATTGAAAGGTTTTAAAGGTTTTCCACATTTTCACCACTAAACTAACAGCACTCTCAAGGTAAGTTAAATATTGCCCATTTACCAACAAAAAACTTCTATTCAAAGTCATATGCAAATGAGTTAAATAAAGGCCCACTAGGGGCAGTTTGTCTGTGTAGTGTGCAGAGGGCGCCAGATTCAGGATTTGTGGCACCCGTTTTTCATGAATCTGGCGCCCCCTGCACTGCTCTAACAGAGTGCACCAATTTTTTTTGGTGCACCTTTAACATGGGGCGTGCAAAACACTTCTCTCGGACTTTGCATGCACGGTCCAGTGGAGCACCAGAACGCCAATTTCAGTGCAGAATTATGTGTTGCGGTGGCACAAATGTGTCTCAGAGACATCTTTAATACATGCGTAAGTAGTATGCACATGAAAGAATGTGCCAAGTCTGAAAACTGGCACGGGGGCTTTTGTAAATCTGGGCCAAAGTCTTAAATTGCTTGGAAAGAGACGTATCTTGTGTTAGATGAGGCAGGCTGAGACAGCAGAGAGGGAGCTTCAATGTAGACGCTGCATTTTTAGGCTCCATAAAACCTAGAACTATAGTTCATCATTCTGTGTGATGTATACTGCCAGTTCAAATTGGATTGAAACTTAACAGTTGGATTTCCAATTATGGCCCAGATATATCATTGAGTCTATGCCAGAAAGTTTGCATCAGAAAAAGTGTCCTTGGAGCTTGCACATGTATTTATGATGCATTTGTAACCACCTAAAGGGACGTGGTAGTGCTTTTTGGTGCACAGCGCACCAAAAAAAAAGGGTGTAACTGTGTTCACATTCTGAAGTCAAACTACACTAAGCCAAATTGCATCAGTTTTCATATATCTGGGACCTATGGGCCACATTTATCAAAAGTAGTGCAAACTGTACTAGGTGCAATTTGCCTGTGTAGTGTGCAGCGTGCACCAGATTAATCAAAAGTGGTGCACGGTCTTCATTAATCTGCTCTAAAAATGTGCATTAACTTTAAGATAGAGCGTGCGATAAAATTCTGTTGAGTGGCAATATATGTGGTGCATAAAACTGGTGCAGACACTTTATAAATATATGAGCGACCAGTTTGCACTTTCTTTTCAGAAAACTGGTCAAATTCTGTAATAAATGTGGGCCTATATCTTTAACTGCTCGTAACTCTAGTCCTATAGAACACTGTGGGAAAGATTTATCAGTGCTTCTATTTCAGTTTCTGGCATAGAAGCACTGAAATAGTTGCAAATTCTTGTGCACTACACCGCCTTCATGTCATGCTTATGCAGCCATCGGCATTTCTGTCCTGTGCACTTTTTAAAAACCTGTAAGGTATCATTTGCGGGGCTTTACACAAAACTATGCCAGGTCAGACCAGGCGGCTGCGCAGGGCTGGGCCTCTGCCTCTTGATGTAGCCACCGAGACAAGGGTAGTGTGGCCTTTATCAAACGCCAGTGCACAATAAATTACCCCCTGTGATCTTTAAAGTGTCACCAGAAGCATGGTTATAGGAGCCTAAGATAGGGGCAACTAAGATAGAGCTACCATCCCCAGGAAGAATATAGTGATGAAGGGGAGGGACCTGGTACATAAAATACCATGTACACCATACACATTGGACACAGGCTGTGCTCTTTATTTGAGTAGAACTCTGACCTCCCTCTTAAGCTATAAAGATGGTGAAATGCCTAGAAGAGAATAGGGAGATTGTAAGGATGGGTACATGCACCGAGGGCTAGGTTCCAGTGGTAATGTCAGGCCAAGTGCTCAAACTAAATACCATGTGTGATACAATAAGATCTTCACTATTTTATAAGTTTCCTGGCCTTGTATGATACTTCTCACCAATTTTACATATGACAAACAGGAGATTTTTAACATAAAAGAAGAAAATTTTAAAGGGATATTTAATTCCTTGCCTGAAGGTGCTGTGGTTTAGTGGTGAAATTGCTGATGATAGGTTCCCTTTAAGAAAATCACAGAGCTTTAATGGCTACTGATGTTGGCAATATCAGAGGCTGAGGATTGGTTCCTCTCTCTTGCCAGCACACATCCAAAACTGGGTAAAGCTTTCCTTGGAACTCTGCATGAAATGTATAGAGAGGGATCAGTTCCTCAGGGTTATCTGCATTATAAAAAGTAAGCTTCCCTTTTTCATAATTCAAGAAAACGCCAACACGCTGTGGACGGGTTTGGATGGGCAGACAGACGCTGGGAGATGTGAAGGCTTCATAACGTCCATCTTTAAGGCCAATGAGCCACGCTCCTGCCTCTGGTGCTCGAATCATCTTGCCCTTGCGGCTTATTGTGCCCTTCACCACACCGATTCTCCACTTCTGTTTGGTGCCAACTATAACTTCCCAGTAATGTTTGCCTGTAGAAAAGCCCCGTGTCGCCAGCACACAGCTACTGTTTTCAAAGCCCTCAGGATTACTGCCACGACGGCCTGCAGGTGACTTGCACTGCACCACAGTGTCTCCCCTGGACAACTGTAGCAGTGGATGTGCCGTCAGGGGGTCTAGTTTTAGAATTTCTGGAGCTGTAAAAATCAAAGAAAAATACACAGCTAAAAACACAGAAAATAAAGTATACAATTAAACACTATCCATAAACCTGGATTCTGGTGAAAATCTTGTTCCATTACACACATACAACTACCTCCACATGGGATTGGGGTGACGCCATTATTAGTATAAGGCTTTCACGGACTGACTACAGTGCAAAGGACGGCTCTCCATGCACCATCTTGATATATGATGGAGTCCCTGCTTCCCTGCAGAACAATAGCACAGCGAAATGTAATAATGCTCTGAGTTCAGCACTGCTGTTCAGTAGGTAAGAAAGGGCTCCTTGCATCATATATCACTATAATGCATGCTGTCCGTCCACTGCAGTTAGGTTGGTATGTGAAACAGGACTATGTAGTCTGTGATTCACCAACCAAATAGGGTTATTTCAAACAGCCCTTATAGAAAGATCCTTTAACTTAAGTAGTGTAACTATTTACTACATTAAACATATGTGAATATGCTCACGGGGAAGGACTCTGCGGTGAAGGCGTTTCCAGACTGTAAGTTTGATGTCATCTTGTCGGATCCCAGGCTTAAAGGACACGGGACTATAAGATGCGTCAGCACAACGAGGCGATGGGGGTTGACAACTGTTAGAAAGTAATAGATAGGAATGTAAGTTTCATTTTATTAGAAACCTCTACTATTCAAAATCTTACATATGTATGTACTTACCCAGAAGTCACTGTAGCATAGTTCTGTCAGAAGAAAGAAGATGGAAAAGTGGTTAAAAGATTTTTTTCAAAGAAGCTTAAATTATTATGGATCAAGAAGAAGTTTACTGTTGGGCATAGGACAGACCAGCAAAGATGTTATATACAGTATATATGGGGGACATTTATCAGGACTTGTACCCTAGTTTTTTGGCGTACACGTACAGGCCTTGAAATAATTGCAGTTACTGGCAAACCAGCAGTAACTGCGATTATGGTGCACTTTTAATGTTCCCCTATGTACCTGTCTTCTGCATAGCACACTATCCTGCTCCATGAGGACTTAGGACTCCCATGTTGTGAGATGCTAGCAATAGAGCCCCCAATGATGAAGTAGATCATCTATGCAGTTGATCTTGTATGATACTTTTATTTATCCTTAATTGGTTTACTGAAATAAGAACATGGCAACATAAGAGTATACCACAAAATCATAGATTTAGGCAGCAGCAGACGTTTGCCATGAGCCGCAAGCCAGGAGGAGCGCTGCTCACCCCTCACCTCTCCAAAGTGAGCCAAGCCCACAAATCAGGGCAGGAATAGGAGCTGCCCTATCTTCTGCGGAGCGGCTTCATGGCTCGGACAAAGTGTGGTGAGACACCATGGGGCACATTTATTAATAACGGTGAAAACTGTACTATATGCAGTTAGCCTGTGTAGGGTACACAGGGGACCAGATTCAGGATTTTTGGCGCATGTTCTTCATGAATCTTTGGCTCCCTGCACTGCCCTGACTGAGTGCACCAGTTTTTTTTGGTGCACCTTTAACATAGGGTGTGCAACACATTTCTGTTGGCCTCTTAAATCTGGTGCATGGTCCAACTGAGCACCGAAACATCCCCGTCAGTGCAAAAAGTTGCGTTGCATGATAACTAGTGGAGCCATGACACAAATGTGGCGCAGGCACATCTCAAATACCTATGCAAGCAGTTTACACTAGAAAGAATGTGCAAAGTCCAACAGAAAATGTGCCCCATTGTGCCCCGGTGTCTGCGCACGTCTATGGCGGCCATGTGCTAAATGCCATCATGGCGGCTCCTTCTGGACATGTGAATTCACCCTAAGATTGAGATTAAGGTCTAATGCATTAATGGCAGAGATACATGATATGTCAACCACGTCTGTCCGGAATGTTGTCTACATGCAGTGGCCAGTCCCTGCTGTTCTTTTGGAACCCAGTTCTACTTAGGGCTATTTTATGTTTCCGGACCCAACAAAAAGTCTGGGCTGGTGAAGCATTTTCACTCTGGCTCCTTTCTGCTCTGACATTCTGCGTGAGTTTCTTATTTTTAATGGAGATTTGTACTAGTCACTTTCATTCATTGCACATCTGCTGTTATACACTGCTGCTGAGGTAGGTGCAAGTTCTGTATTATGCTATTTTATGCTTACTTTTAATCCTTCTTATCTCTCTTCCGTCAACTGCCAGCAGCTAAACATTACGATTTTTCTTGTGAATTATTTTTCTCTCTATGATATATTTTAAGTATTGTATTTAATTAAAAGGCCACTAGGGGCCAGTAGAGATATAAGATATACCGTACTGTACATTAGTCATTTTTTTGGGAGAAATTTAATTTCCAAAGAAAAGTAAAGATACTGTACACGCTAGATACTAATAGTCGTCCACACTTAGGCAGAGCCAAGCATGCATGTATTTTCTATATGAAGAGAGAGTAGCAAGTCACCGTTAGACACCGATGGCAGCATCTCATCTCTCTTTGCTGCCTTACTAGGAGTACTAGATGTTTGACCCCCTCCTTATCTCTAGTGAGAGGACATATCAATAATAATATCAAGCCCAAAAAATGTGTATGGTTTTCAGATGCATTCCTGGAAATACTCCCTTAAGAAATTTTGATAATGGTACGACTTAAAGAAACAAAGCCTTGTAAAACCTGTGGTCTTCAAAATCAGAATGTAGTTGTGCAAAATCCTCAAAAAAAAACAATATTTAGGAAGGGGTATGGATCTTTTCCCCCTCTTTCCTCCCTTAGAGCCTTCTAATCACATCCATGAAGACTAATGTCTCACCTGAATAAAGTGCAAGTGATTCTCATTTCCCAGATTCTCGAGTTGCCTCTCTTTGTCTTGTACAATGCTTAGAATCTCATTTCTTTGCTGTAACTGAATCTCGATGGAACTGATGAGTTCTGTAGCTTTTGTGGACACCAACTTCAGAAAATGAGCCTCTTCTTCTGCGATGTATCGCTGGAGCTCACGGAATTCCTTGCAGATTAAACGCTGAAACACATCTGATTCATTCTAGAAAGTAAAAGAGACGGCACTCATTATTTTGTAGGTATTGTATGTGATTACCATTACATTACTATTTGCTTGATCGCTCCCCATATAAAAATAAACCTGTGAATGGATACAATCCAATATATAGATATAAGAGTCTGTTTTTAGGTAATCTTTCAAGAGCACCTTCAGTGTTTATTTTGGAAAACATACTTCACATCCATGTAAAATGGTCTGTATCTAGACCCATCATAGTCAACGAGGCTAATTTATCATTAGGCAGGCTCCTTGTTACAGTCCTGTGTCTGTCTTTGGATTTCTGGCTTTTGGTGCTTCATAAATCTGCTGGCAGTGTCTTATTCCATGGGGGCTGTTTGTTACAGTTGCATAAAAAGTCGCAAAATATTATCAAAAGTTGCAGAACATAAACCAGGGTGTAGACTGGAATTAATTTGCGCCAAAACTTGCACCTAAAGGGAATGTCGCAATTAATGAATTCAGTCCTATTGTGAAAACTAGTCTGTGCAAATAAGGTATTTGGCGCAAGCAGGGTCTGTCTCAAAGTGACTTTGCACTGCCTTATGTTCATTTGGCGCAATTAAAAATGGGGCAAAAGAGCATTTGTCCCACGACTGCGGCAAGACATGATCTTTTTTTTGTGAGCTAAGCTCAGCTATTCAAGTTAACAGGGATGCTAAAATAAGGGACTGGGCATACTGGGCTAAGAAAAGTTAAACCAAGCCGTTTTGACGGGAGAAAAAAACATGTAATTAAACAGGTGACGTAGACTTATCACAAAAAGTTAGGGATATTTGGATGAAATGTATGGAAAATGTAAAAAGTTCATGATACAGTTATATAATATCATGAAAATGAGGCATTTAAAGAGGACCTGTCATGCCGATTTGGGACCCTAAACCAAGTACAGATCCTGTGGTTTAGGGTCCCACATCAGCCTGTATCTGGTCTCTACGGGTAGATGTAAGAAAAAAAAGAAACATTTCTACTTACCTAGGTGAGGCACACCTGATTCCTATGTGCAGCTATGTCCGCCACGCGCCCCTTCGTATGATGCTGTGTGCAAGATAACTGCACTTACAGCAGAGCACCACCACATGGAGCTCGGGAGGGAAGGTAAGTATATAAGTTTTTTATTTATTGCAACCATGTAGGAACCTCATACAGGCTAATTGGGGGCACTTAACCACCAGTCCATAAAGACCTGTGGGTGCCCTGAATCGCCCTGACAGGTCCGCTTTAAGTAGAAGCATGCAATAGTGATTTCTTCATCTCAATCCTTTTATTGAAATAAAAGCATATAACAGTGATGGGTATACCCCTATAAAATGTGTTCCATTTACTTGCCTTGAGCGTCAATTACTATTTGACGACAACATCTCATACTGTTCACAAGCCACTTATGAGGCATGTGGTCTTACACTTCTTGAATTGTGGCCCTCCGGTCACTGAGGATCTCTGTGCTATAGAGTTATGGGCCTATACATAGTGACACAGCAGATTCCACTCAATCTCCAGTGTCCAGCAGTCATTACCTAATTATGCAGCGTTGATAATCTGGTGCATTGTCATCCATGAAGATAAAATTAGGCCTGTGTTCATGCAGAGGCCCAATGGGCATACCCGGCAAGTGCCAGGGCCCAGAGCTCCCAGGGGTGCCTCATAAGGCTGTACATAAGGAATCCATGTAAGTGAGGGGGGCTGTATATAATGAATCCATAGGTGGCTGTATATCCAAAAACCATGAGCTGTTAACCATGAGTAAGATAAACTAGAGAATATTTTAGGGAACTGGAGACTGTCTTAGTTTCTAAATTTTAATGCCGCCATTTGAATTCAATGCAAAGGGGCCCACTGAGGCTCTGTCGCCCAGGGGCCTACTGAAACCTTGAACCAAACCTAATGACTTGATTAATGATGTTATGCAGGTAGTATGGACTTGTCTCTGTACTAATTACAAAGCTTAATGCAGTTCATCATGAACTAGACACACCTGTCCATAGTGTAATCCCACCACCACCAAAGGCTGGTCAGTAACAACAGTGGCTGATGCATAGCACTTTCCTTGTCCTCTCCACCATTGTAGGCTGCCATCATTTCTGCTCAGCATGAATCGACTTTGATCAGATGCTCCGAGACCTTTGTAAGACAATGTTGCCTGTGCCTGGTGGTGTGGTCAGGTACCCTTGAGGTTTGTGTAGCATGCTGACCAACCTGTAAACAGTTTGGAGTGGTCTGAAGTGACACATGGGAGGCCTCTCACCTAAGTGAAATGTGGATGAAGTTGTGTGGTATTCATCAACCTGTTCTGCTGGTCACTGTACATAGTGAAGCGATAATCGCTGTGGGATGTGGTCAAAGGATGTTCACTTCTCTACCTTTCTCTGTACTGCTAAGTGTCATCTTGTCATCATCTCAAAATGTGAACAGCATGATTAGGAGGACTGTTTAAAAGCTAATTATAATTGGGCTATTCATGGATCAAACCCCTGTTGTGAATTCTGCTGTTAAACTCTTTGTTGAGCTCCACGGATTTCATCACAGTTAGAATTTTCTCTTTGCCCACTACAATAATAAGTAATCAATGTCATTCTGTCACATGAGCATTGCCAGGCATCTGCTCCAGCCCAGGGCAGTAGAGCAATTGTTCCAATGTATCTCTGGCTGTTTTGCTACTAATCATCTATAGGACATGAAAATCCCTTACATTAGTGTTTCCGTAATTTGCCGGGTTGAATGAAGTTGTATGACCTCATGCAAGCCACGGTTTGTTATCCAAACTACAGATGTGCATAGTACAATCACAGGGCATAAAAGGAATTAAGTGGGAATATAACTACTGGAAAATATATCAACTTTTCCTAAATATCAATATACGGGATGAAAGGTAATGCCAGAGAACGACTCAGTTTTCAAAACTGTGAAAGGAATTTTAAGAGAAATAAGTCGCCTCGACCTTGAAATGTCTATGGAAATTAGGGAAAGTTGCCAACCATGTATAATTTGAAAGTCACCTCGGCTGGATGATTTTAAGGCAGATATTTTTGTTATTGAGTTTCTCTGTGAATAATCACACCCCTAGCATTACACCAAGGTACCTATCTCTGCCTGGTAATCTCAGTCACGAGTTATTTCTTACTTTCTTACCACAGTGGCATTGAGTGTAGGTTGAGTTTCAGAAATGCCTTAAAGGGGGTATTACCACCTTATCCACTGGTCATGCCATAAATGCAATGCAACCTTGAGAATTTAGCTTCCCTGACATCCCAGTAGCTGCATTCATATAGTTAAGACAATTGGGTTTGCTGTGATACTCTCATCTCGATCATCTTCCTGGTAACCTCTGTATTCATACGCGTAATTGTTTTGGCAGCCAGCAGCTGCCTAAACAGGCTTCGGGACGTCTATTTATGGCATTGCTGTTGATTCCAGAGGTGGAACCAACATCTATAAGACCCTTTATACATGTTTACTGTTACAGATTCCACCATTGACATACAAAATGTAAGCTGACTGTATACATTAGGTAGCTGTATATACTTCCTCAGCTGACAACTACCTCCCCCAACACTCAGCCAAGCAAGTATATAGAAAACTGCTGGCATTGGCTCTTTTATCCAAAAACACAAGTTGAAATCTAACCTCTGATCTCCTCACTTACACCACGGATTACAATAACACCTCTATGTAAAACATAATACAGACGGTCCCCTACTTAAGGACACCCAACTTACAGACGACCTCTCGTTACAGACGGACCCCTCTGCCCCCTGTGACCTCTGGTGAAGCTCTCTGGATGCTTTACTATAGTCCCAGGCTGCAATGATCAGCTGTAAGGTGAACCTTTATTGATAATCCTTGGTCCAATTACAGCAAAAAAAAAGGGAAATTCCAATTGTCACCTGGGGCAAAAAATATTTTTGTCTGGATCTACAATCATAAAATATACGGTTTCGACTTACATACAAATTCAACCTAAGAACGAACCTCCGGAACCTATCTTGTATGTAACCCGGGGACGGCCGGTACAGTAATTTCCTCCACCACTGACAATAGTTGATGTAAAATGTATCTACATCCCTACACAGAGCACGTCTAGAAAACTCATCATAGACCTGAATGAGTCGTCTTTAGACCATTGCTACCTATGGCCACGAGGCTGCAGTAGTTTATTCTAGATGTTGTTACTAGAGTTCAGGTAAGATGATAACTTCCATTGTAATGGACAGTAAATAAAAGAAAAAAAAGTCTACAATCAAAGTGAAACTAAATTATACAAGAAATATGTGCTTTGTTACCAGCTTTTAGTTGGTGACACATTCCCTTTAATTAGGCAATGTTTTCTCTTAGGTGAAAAGCTCTTTGTAAACTGTGTCCTGAAATAATTGTATCTGTTAGTATAATACATGAGTCATTGATTTGCTTGTTCTTCTACAATCTACATATCAGAAAAGGAAGGCGCTCAGCCTATGGGTAGGACCACTGCTCCGCACCAGAACAGCCTTATCTCAAACCCTATGAAGGACAAGCTACAAGGACACTTGCCACCATGATTCACTGACCTAATCACCAAGTAGGAGTGTGATTGTGTAAACTTGTAGAAAGTACATAGTGAGCTCATGTCGTACGAGCACAAACAAGGCATTCTAGTACACAACAGGAAACTGGGAAGTGGAAAGTTTTGACGGAAATACAGCATTAGGATTGTTAAGGAGGTCGCACTGGTTTCGGACGCCATTTTGACTACTGTCCGCCATCTTAGATACAGCGGCCATGTTCCCTGACCATTGTCAAGTTAATGTCATGATTCAAACTTCATTTTATGTAACATGTTTGCTCGCCTGTCAGCTAATACCCTTTGACATTTAATGAGAAGCCAGTCTGTCCTCGATGCTGCATGATATTAGGATTCTGGAGCCACTTATCACCTTCTTCTCAGCAAACTAGTATAAACAATATCTGTGTACAAGGTCTCTGAGAACTGAGCACAATTAATTCACTTTTTTCCCAGAATGTGCTGATGACCAATAGGTTTGGAGTATACTATTCACGCCCCTTTGATGACTCTTCTGTCTGATATATATTATGCATTTTGATTATTAAAGGAGAGAAGATCTTGGTTAATTAGGACTCACCTTACAAAAGTCAAGAGGGCTGTTGGGGCCCTGCATAAAAATCCCTAACAGGATTAAGGGGTTGATCACATAAGAAGTTCTGCTGGACATTACAGCAAGGCAATATTTTTATTTTTGCTAAATGATTTTTAAAAGCAGCAATGGTTTCAATTTATGGGGATAAAGTAAGGTATTAACACATTTTTATAGGACGGTGATGGGCATTATTAGAATTCAATTGGTGGAGCTGATCAACAGTGGCGTAACCTGAAGCTGCCCCTAGTGCAAAATCTATGCCATGCCCCGACTATTATGTATGGTTTATAGTAACGTATATGTACTTAAGTTTAAGCCGACCCGAGTATGAGCCGAGGTACCTAAGTTTAACACAAAGTGGGAAAACCTATTGACTCAAGTATAAGCCTAGGTTGGGAAATGCATTGGTCACAGCCTCCCCAGTATATAGCCAGTAGACCCCTTCCCCAAGTGTATAGCCAGCTGCCCATGTCCCCCATAGCCAGTAGTCCCCAAATATATAACAAGCCCCCTAGTATATAGCCAGCAGCCACCTTATATATAGCCAGTGGCTGCCCAATAGTATATAGCCAGCCCCCCCCCAGTATATAGCCAGTGTCTGCCCACCAATATATAGCCAGTGCCTGCCAGCCAGTATATAACCAGTGTCTGCCCCCTGTATATAGTCAGAGCTTCCCCCTCGTATATAGCCAGTGCCTGCCCCCCAGTATATAGCCAGTGTCTGCCCCCAGTATATAGTCAGAGCTTCCCCCTCGTATATAGCCAGTGCCTGCCCCCCAGTATATAACCAGTGTCTGCCCCAGTATATAGTCAGAGCTTCCCCCTCTTATATATAGCCAGTGCCTGCCCCCCGTATATAGCCAGCAGCCCCCTGCCCAGCCTAAAAAAACAACAACTCTGTATTCAGCTCTCTGAATACATGTCCCCCGCATGTCCTCTTCTGTCTTCAGCTAAAACTCTGTCTTCAGGTCGCCGCTTGCTGACAAGTGTCATGTGCGGCGCGCACACTATGAGGTTATCAGGCGGCTGACGTCATGGTGTGTGCAACGCAGTACACGGGACTTGAAGACGGAGTCGGAGCTGAAGACAGAAAAAGACCTGTGTGGGGCGTCGGAAGGGTGAGTACAGAGTTTTTTCATGGACCTGAGTATAAGACGAGTTAGGGTTTTTCAGCAAATTTTTTGTGCTGAAAAACTCAGCTTATACTTGAGTACATATGGTACTAGCCTTCTCATATGGAAAAGTGTAGGGCTCATGGGCCCTCTAAGCCTCTTGGACCAAGTTGCCACTGCACAACTGTACCCCTTCAAGTTACGCCCCTGCTACTCAACATGGCTACTAAAGGGTAACAATTCTATGCCACATTTCTGGCGTACAATTCATGAAAGAGTTGCAAATACAGTATGCACTACATATTTTGCAACTCTCTGAGGCTTTTAGGTCATTTATACCACTTTTAAGAAAGTAGTCTAGGGACAGGGTGGGCAGGTACAGGTATGCCTGGGCTAGCCAAATTTACTACAGCCTCCAGGATAATGACGCAGGTTATATCTCAAATCTGAACCTGAAATTATTCAGTCTTAATACATTTCCCTCAACACTCAAAAATATATAATAGTAAGTTGCCTATATTGTTCATTCCATACAGCTTTTTTTGTTAAACAGCTTTATCAGGGAATCAGTAATACGATATAATATCAGGGAGCATGCATAATTATTACAATAACATTTCTTCTGAAATAATTGCAGTGTTCTAGCATCCTTCCCGAAGACTTGGCTGCATATATTTCCCCACAGCTTTTCATGCGTTTAACACCAAAATAACATGTTGGATGCAACATTCCCGCCCAATGAACAATGTAACCAATAAAAACAATTCATAACAAATCCAGAGCATGTATTTCATCCTTCGCGTCTTGACTTCTTGCTATCTATGACTCTTCCCACTCGCGTGCGCCAAAATCCCGGGGCAATACAGGGAAATTCGGCGCAAATCGGAAATATTCAGGTAACACGTCGGGAAAACGCGAATCGGCCCTTTAGTAAATGACCCCCATACTGTACAATGAGGGGAAAAAAGATTTTGGGGCTAATTTACTAAGGGTCGTGCTGCTCACTTTCGTCGGACTGTACACTTTTTTGGGGGATTACACGGCTAGCACAGGTATTTGACAGGTGTCTGCGCTGGGATTTTGGCACACGCAATCCTTGGCGCTGCCTTCCATACAACACAAATTAGGGGACGTGCCGTCTGACGATCCGACTGATTCGGACTGAGCGCGGAATTTAACTTTCAAATTTTGTCGCAAGACAATGCACTTACATGCACCACTAAAAAGATGGTGAACTCTGTCGGACCTGAGTGTGGAAGCGACACATTCAAGACTTCGGGCGCACAATCTCAGTGAATCACAGCACAGTGCATTATCATCCGACAATGCACTTTCTGTGAACTACAGTGGGAATGTAAGTAAATGTGTCCCATTTGTTATTCTCTCTCCCCTTTTCCTGTCCGTCCACATATAAATGTGACACTTGCTGGTTCACCTCTGCCAATGTCGGGAGCACAATCTCAAACCAGTGCTTGAGAAGGCTTCTTTTGGCTGTTATGTGGATAATATTGAAGTACAGTGTAGACATTGGCATGAGACAACAAGATCACTGTATGTGTCTTGCAGAAAAGTAAATACACTTTTCCAAAAGGTCTGGACCCTAGGGCAGGTCCACATAGAGTGAAACAGGTCCGCTCCCTGTAAAGAGCACTTGGGACAACAAGTTATCTTCTGTGGTTTAAAGGGATTCGGGGGAAGTTAAGGGCGTAAATAGCACAGTGAATCAGCTTTAAATGTATTTTCCGGCATTTCACCCATCAGCTGGCCTGAGGTTGTTATCCCATGTCTTTTCCATGTATCAAACTATTTACTGTATACTCCTACCGGGAATTCAATATGGTGCCACAATGGTAAGTGTTTAGACACTAGGTGGGAAGATTTGAATTTCTTCCGCACTTTCTTCCATGACACTGTGTGACAAACAAGAATTGATCGTTTCATTCTGGGGCAAATGGCATATGAAGCATTGCCGCCAGATTGTGCGGGCCTAACACTGCCTCTTTGAGTCATGTGTTAGAAAAGTGTTCAGTCTGTTGCACCCAGTCTCTTATGTGCCTGCAAAAACATACCAGATTATAATCCTCAATATATGGGAGGCTCAGACCCCCTACACTTCTGTCCTAGGATAATGTCACGAGGGAAATTCTTGCTCCCTTGTCCGGCCACAAAAATCTGACACATGTCTTGTCCCACGTCCCTTTAGCAACAGAGGGAGAGTTTTTATGAAATGAACCGACCCATCAGGTTCAGTGGCAGGTTCTCCCATCTATGCAGTTTAGTGACTATTTTTCTGATTAAGGGGTCATAGTTTAACATACAGTATATAATGATTCCAGTGTTTAGACAATCTTTATCCCCAGATATTTAATGTTGGTGGTCACCATTTGACACCAACATAACCATCATATAATCATCTACCCCAAGTTATTGCATCTCACTCACTAAGATCCGGATCTTGTTGTTGGTAAGTTTGCTTATCTGTTCCTCCAGACCTTTTCTCTCCTTCTGTAACTCAGTCATCAGCGCAGACACGTCTTCCTATAAAACAGCACAACAGTCATGTAACAACTATAAAGCTTAGTGAATTAAAAAATACTGTCAGAGCAAGTCGATACAGTGATACAGTGCTGTGGCTACCTATCTACTAGTGGGCATGTGCTGTGGCTACCTATCTACTAGTGGGCATGTGCAGGGGCTACCTATCTACTAGTGGGCATGTGCGGGGCTACCTATCTACTTGTGGGCATGTGCGGGGCTACTTATCTACTTGTGGGCTTGTGCAGGGGCTTCCTATCAGATGGTGGGCATGTGCAGGGACTACCTATCAGCTGGTGGGCATGTGCAGGGGCTACCTGTCTACTGTGGGGCATGTGCATATTGTATGGCTCTCACATAATTACATTATACATAAAATATATGGTGCTCATGGTTCTCTCAGCCAACAAGGTTCCCGACCCCTAATCTAGAGTTAAAGGAGCATTACACTAATTTTTGTTTCTTTCATTATTTTGCCTTTCCCATATTACTCTGTTGGCTCCTGGTGTCAATATGGGCACTTTTCCAAGGCATCAATATAGATCGATTTGAGGCTCAAACTGCTTTGGTTGGTTTTCCACTGGAAAAAAAGGATTGTGCAGTACCTGATACTGGATACTTTTCTAAGTATCGACTTCAAGCTAGTTACTAAATGATCCGAAGTGGTATTAATGTGTCAGAAGTCTAAACTGCTCAGCTCTTATTGGTCAACATCAGCTGTTTCACAGGGAGAAACATATATTTTCTGCAGAGTGAAAGCAACCACATGGTGTCCAAGCCTATTCAAATAGTTCCAAATCAAACCAAGGCGATCCAGTACGATCCATAAGATTTCCTGAATGATATAACTACATGAAATATACCACACAGGTTCTCCACAAAGGTACACAGTCACTGCTGATGATTAGACAGGTTCCTGCCAAACAGTTATAAAGTACAACTTCTTTTTAAAGATAATATATGGAGCAGGGTGATAATGCTGTTACCCCCATTAGAAAAATATGCTATAGCTGCCTGTGTTATGTAGTGCTGGGGTATCATGGAATTGACTACACTGCGGGAAATTAAAGTGTAACGAAACATTTGTTTTTTTTAATTGCATTGGATAACTTTAATATTTGTAATGTACTCCATTAAGTAAAGCAATTTCTCTGTTTCATTTTTTCTGCTTTTTCTCTTGTAGTGAGCATTGTATCTGAAAACTTAATCAGGTTCAGCTATCGGTGGAAACAGGACAGACAGTTTGTGAATAAAATAAATTATCCTTGAATATTTGTCACTCCGAGTAAAGGTTGTGCTGTAGTCAGATTTACCTTCATTCTACTGTACACACTGCTAAGTGGTTTAATTGGGTGTTGTCGGTGGTCCCCGATAGTTCCACATAGGCCACAGATAACTTCTTGGTCTTGTTCACAATATAGACACAGTGGGTTATTATGATTAGGACATATCTCTGTTGCTGCTTGTTCATCACTCAGTATCTTCAAGGTCTCAATAAGACGCTTCAGTGTAACATTGGGAGGAGAGGAGCTGTAGTCCACTTCTTGCCGACACACAGGGCATAACAGATTGATATGAGATTCCTTCATTAGTCCCCATAGGCAGTCTCTGCAGTACGAGTGGCCACACTGCAACATTGCAGGGTCCTTAAATACCTCCAGGCAGATTGGACATGTCAACTGGTTTTCTAATACAGGGATCTTTATATTACATGCCATTCTTCTTAATATGGACCTGTAACGGGGGGATTAGGAATGTTACATTTTAACCGCCAGAAGTAATAATAAAATAAAACAAAGGAAAATCTGACATTGTGGCGAATGATATATTACAATACATGTCTAAGTCTCTGTTTACATTTACAATCAAGGCTAAGCCTGGAATGTCCAACCATATTTTCCATTGCACATTTTAACATTTCATTAGTATTTAAGCTTTGTTTAGGAATATTGGCAAATATAAAAGGGAACCAATCAGGTAAAACAATGGTCTTACTTACTTGCAATGTGTGCATTATAGTTTGAGCAAATGTTGAGGTTCACTGACAGATATAACGTTTTAACCCCTTTATGGCCAGGCCCTTTTAAATTTTTCCCTCCCCACCTTCAAAAAAGTATAATTGTTTTGTTTTTCCATGTAAAAAGCTGTGTGAGGGCTTGTTTTCTGTGTAACAAGTTGCACTTTATAGTGACATTATTCCATACCAAGTACTGGAAAAGAGAAAACACTTCCAAATACGGTGAAATAGGTGAAAAAATGCATTTTGCGCCATTTTCTTGTGAGCCTGGATTTTACTGTGCACCCCAAATGACACGTCTGCTTTATTCTTTGGGTCGGTGCGATCACTGGGATACTAAATTTATATAGATTTTATAATGATTCATACATTTACAAAAATTAAAACCTCCTGTACGAAAGAAAAATTCTTCATTTTGCCATCTTCTGGCGCTAATAACTTTTTCATACTTCGGTGTGTGGAGCTGTGTGAGGCATCATTATACGAGATGCGATGTCGTTTTCAGTGCAACCATTTTGAGGAATGCACAGTCTTGATCACTTTTTATTGAATTTTTTATACGTTGCAAAATATCGAAAAAGTGTCATTTTGGACTTTGGGCGCTATTTTGGCACATTGTACGGTAACAAACAATCAGATGCTATTGCCAGCAGCAATCACAGGGTTAATACCCACAATTGGGTGTTACCAGTGGGTGTTTGCTGCAATATGCAGCAAACACTCACTGTGTATGGAGAATGTTCAGCCCGTGAGCTCTCTCCAATCACACACAGCCGACGTGTGACGTATAGATACGCCACACGTTGTTAAAGGTAAAGAGTCCAATGGGAGGGGATAATAGTCAATATATACCGGTAACAAAGATTTCCCAAGCTGTTAATCTTCTCCTATTCAATAACATGCAATCCAACAAATATACTTACATAGTTAATAAGGTTAAAAAAAGAAATTTCCCCTTTCAAACAGGGAAGGCTAGGAAAGGGACTGAAGGAAGGGATTCAGTGGAACACAATTATATATTATAATATAACCATAAATGTTATTTTGATGTAAAAAGGCATTTAGAAGCTTTTGAAGCTCTCCACACTCTCTGCTGTGACCTGCTTCTGAGCTCAGCTATTGCACAGATTAACAGTTGTTACAGTAAAGAGGTCTTGTTGTCTCTGGAGATTAAAACTTTATTTCTCCAGATAGAAACAGTACCCCCTTGATTTAGGCTCCTTTCAAATGAATATGAAGATCCAATATGTGGCCATGCAGTTTGCGGCTGGATATGGATCTTCACCGAAGCCTATAGCTTCCAGCATGCTCTATCTTTTCCTGTGTTTACGGCCGGGTGCCATGCCTCGCTTTGGAGAGGGGAGGGGTGAGCAGCGCCCCTGGCCCAGACGTAGCACCCGTTCGTGATAAAGTATCCTTAACCTGTATACTGTTTGTGTAGAAAATGTATATATTTATATAAATTATTCATGTCCGTCTTAATCAGCTCTTCTCTAGATTAAATAAAATAAATTATCTAAATCTATCCTAAATCTATAACTGAGACCCTCCATACCCCTTTTCATTCTTGTGTATCATCTCCAACTCCAGGGCATCTCTTTTATGGACTGGGAGCACTCTTAGGTAGGGTTTGAAATGTCCTTTTGCATGTTAACGCTTGCCCATTTAAAATAAAATAAAAAATCACCTGAAAATTCATATGCAAATTAGCTTTAAAGACTTTCTTTTTGCCTGAGATGTGTCACTCTTTAGAACCCAAGAACCATACTTTAAGATGAGAGTCTAATCTTACAAATCACATAAGGATTGTGGTTCTATGTGCTACTAAACCTAATCCAAAAACAATGGAGCTTAGTTTTAATACCACTCTGTACCCATGGTCAGGAAGAAAACAGCCAAACTTCAGCTTTAACTGCTTGTATTGTATCTCTCCTTCTGCACGAAGAACCACAACCATGACCCGAGCATGTTTGTGTACACGGTAAGCAGAGCCAGCCAAATCATCTGTACCCACATTAAGAATTTGGCAACAATCTATATTAAAGAGGTTATAACAAGTATGGATAAGGAATGACAAGGTGAGAGGTTGACTGCTGGGACCCCCATAATCATGGGACCGTATCGGTAGCAATCTGGAGAATGGTGTTCAATTTTTATTAATGGGTGAAGAGGTGGATTCATTCAACTTTGTTTGGGAGTAGGAGATAACTGAGCACAGCACTCAGGCATTCCCGGCACTCACACAGAAAGTGATTGGGGGCGCCAGAGATAGCCAAGCGTTTTACTGATGAGTAGAATGACCTGACACATGCTCAATCTGTTGCTTCATCAACGTATGACAATGGCAGTCAGTCCCTCACTGATCAGAATGTTATCCCCTATATTGTGCATAGGGGATAACATGTAAACATGGTACAATCCCTTTAAGTGTATGTGCTGCTTTAAGGTGTAAAACACTAAATACATTTTTCTACAGTGGATACAATTTCCCAAATATTTGACCATGTAGAATGTAGAACATCTTTGTATTAAAATTAGTCACATATGTGATAAAAATAGGATAGATGGTTTATCCCTAGTCTAAAGAACTTACCTGCTGTGTGGTCAGCAGACAGCCAGCGCGGTCCTTGGAAATGTACTGTACCTGTGTGTTACGACTCCAGTCTCTCCTTATCTATAGTCATGTGAGGTGGGTGCAGTTGTTTCGTAAGCTGCTAGTGGTGGGAAGGTACTATGAGGAACAATACGTTTGTATAACACCAACCAATATTTAACCCTAAGTAAGTACAAAAGTAACCTCACTATCTGGATGAGTTTCTGTTTTACAATTGAGGACAGCATTAACACAGTCTGCCATGAAAATTTCTACTGATTCTTAAGAGAACCTACATTATGCCCCAAATCCTTACCTGGCCACAATATAAGGAATAAGATGAACCCAGCCTATATCTAGGGCTGGCCATTTATTGCATACAATGAGGCACATATACTTGGGGCACCGAAAGTGCATTATCCTGATATCCTGAATATGTCGCTTCCCCGCTCAGGTACGACGGGGTTCACCTTCTTTTAAGTGGTGCATGTAAGTGCATTGGATTGCGACACAATTTGAAAGTTAAATCCTGCGCTCAGTCCGAAACAATCGAATCGTACAACGGCACGCCCCGATTGGTGTCTCATGGAAGCCAGCACAACTGCGCCCAAAAATGATTGCGTGCGACACAATCCCAACGCAGACAACTGTTAAATACCTGTCCAAGCCATGCAAATCCCAGAAAAGACAAACAATTCGACAAAAGTGCAATCCTCAACCCTTAGTAAATGTAAATCAACCCCAATATCTTGGAATGTAATTTACACAAGGTACAGTTAATGCATTTTTCAAAAACGTCATCAATAATATTCTAAATATTATTATCATCAGAACCCTACTATGTTGGAATCTTTAGACCAGCGTCCGCCAACTGCTGGACCACGGCTCCAGAAAAGACCATGGCACACCTGGTCTCAGCTCATCGCCAAAGAACCTTTTGAAAAAAACACCAAAACATATAATTCGCTTTCCCCGCTGGAGCAGGAATCTTCTCTCTGTGCAGCTCAGAAGCCTGCACTCATGTCATCACATCATCACATCGCGTCTGCCATCTTCAGAGCCACACACAGCCCTGGCAGTGCTCTGGGAGAACAGGCAAAGGTTACTATGTTATATACTCCCCTTGCAGCCAAAAATTGGGCGGCGGGCAAAAAGAGGGTATTTTCAACGGTGGGATACTTTAAGTGGGGGTGCAGTAATAGGGGATTTTAAGTGGCCAGGGAATTACAGTTAGGTTCCTTTAATATGAACGTGTGAAGGACCGATTTCTGGCTGCACAGTTTGGGGACAGATATTGATTCCCATAAAAGAATACAGCACCTGGCTGCAGTACGGTGACTACACACGTGTGCCACCATACCATACCGCCCAAAGGAAAAACAGCATGCTCAATCTTTTCCCGTGTTTACGGATGGGCGCGATGCCTCGCTATAGAGAGGGGAGGAGTGAGCAGCGCCTCTCCAGCCGAACGTGTTCTACACGCAGGTCCCGGACAGGACATAGCACACGTTCGTGTGAAAGTAGCCTAAGGAGGGAATTGAGTGGGACTGCTATAGAAAAGAGGGTATTGTACAGAGGAGGCTACTGAAAAGGGGGTAATATGGGTTAGGGGTGTCATGGGAAGATGGCATTACACTTTGTGGGGTTATAATATAACATGGGAGCCAGTAGGGGGGTATTATAATCTGATCGGTATGTGATTTCCACCTACCATGCAAGGATTTTATTCAAATGACATCCAATAAAACGATTTTATGTAGGATTGGTACATTTATGAGGCTTCTCCACTAAACTGCATGAAGATGTGATGCATGTGATGGATTGTGGAGCATTTGTCTAATACCACTTCTATTTACTTTACTTTACTGCACTTCTATACTATTTCATGTGTATATCTCAGTGTATGCAGCATATATCTATCCATATATATTCTATAATAATATATATATTTCGTAATTCTGTTAAATATACTGGGAAATGATTGAAAGCTTCATATTCTATTGGGAGACATATGAAGGGAGAGGAGCGTCCTGATTACTTTCGCCCAGAGGTGAACGTTGATTGGCTGATGGCACATACCCGCTCACTAGAGGGCGCTGGACCGCCGCTCCTGCGCGTGGAGGAGGTCACGCGGTGGCGGGAATCGCTGCAATGGAGACAGCAGGGACTGACCGCAATGGCAGCGCGAGACATAATGGAGTCCCGCGGGGCCGAGTCAGCCATGGATTGGTGAGGGCACTGCGCGTGGGTGTCGCCTCTCCCGCCAGCGGAATATTAGTCCTGTACGGTCACTGTAGTGCACGCCGTTGCGCATGTGCAGGGCGTCATGTCCGTACTAATTACTATAAACAGCCTGGTGGTGGTTGTAGTTGGGGGCATTCTGGTTACTATGGGAAACTACATTGTATTTCCTTTATTGTATACATAGCAGGGGTGGGCTCCAGAAAAGTATATATTAATATTTGTATACAACCTTGGCTTCCTTGGGGGTTATTTCCAGATATACTACTAAATTGTGACAATGGTGACATAATGGGCAGATTTTACGGACCACATGCGGCTGCACTAAATTTAGTAGTCTGTAAAGGATCTGAACCCACAGCTGTCGTTTTATCGGACCGCACGGCGAGACCGCTAAAGGATAGAACAGGTCACGGATCACTCATAGATTATGGCTTATGAGGATCCATAAAAACAGATGCCGGACTGAAGCAAATATTGTCCTTTGTCAGATAATTGTTGGCTCATTCCTGTACATGTAACTGTGCCTGCTACAAGATCCTCAAGAAAATGGTGCATACAGTTTTGTACTAGTTTTTTTCCCCCCGATTTCAGGTATTGTTTCACTAATTAAAGTAATTTGTTTTTGCAAAACCCTGGGGCAACCACTCAGCACTAATCAGAATAGGTTACGTTCTTGTGCGTTTATCTTTAGGGTTAAAACTCGCGCAGTCCATTAATTTCAGACTGTGTGGTGCTGGATTGCAAGGAATGAACACTGGGGATTGGACTCCTAGCGTCATAGCGATATACATTGCAAGGAACTGCTGCTAAACCACTGGACAACCGCACCGTACTGAAAACATGACTACCATTCGGCACGGTTGTCCTACAGACAGAGGCCGCATTAATCCCTGTGCAAGTGATATAGACGCTTGTACAGGCAGTTTTACGCTTTGAAAAACTTCTCATGCCTCTAACTCCGTTAGATTTGTCCCTGCTTTTAATAGCTTCCCGAATGCAGAACAGAAGAGCAGGTTCCTGGTACATCCAGTGACATTGCTTTACTCGCAGCCAATGGTTGGTCAGTAAAGAGCTTTATTATTAGTAAGGGAGCTGCCACCGATCTGGGGGATCCTCCCATCACAGGCAGCATAGGAAGATGAATGGAGGGAGAGCAACTTGATGATGTCCCCAGACCTACAGCAGGAGGCTGAGCCTTTTTTTTTTTTTTTTTTTTTTTTTATAAATCAGATCATTTTTATTAAGATTTTCAAAACAAAAATACAGTAACATACAATTCCCCCAAAATGAAAATCATGGAAAACCCCTTTATGGACTTTTTGAAGCCCTGTTGTATCGGTGAAATAATGTAATGGTACCCTAAACGCCACTGAAGTCACTTTGTGTGTTATTTTTCTAGTCTGTATTTGAGAAGCTGGCACTGAGCATGCAGGATATATCAGGGGATAGAGGAGTTCTGAAAGAGATGATCCGAGAGGGAAGTGGAGAAAAGGTTCCTTCCGATGCCACAGTAATTAGTAAGTACATAAAAGCTAGTAAAATGTGGGATTCAAGTTAAAGGGGTATTCCCATCTGGGCATTTAAATTTAATTTAATTCATTTGCCATATGTAAACATTTATTCAATTGGATATTATTAAAAAAATGTTCTTCTGTGAAGATAATGGGGCACATTTACTTACCGGTCCTGTTGACGCCGCTGATCCGGAATGTCCAACGAGGATTCGGAGCTGCCGCGATTCACTAAGATCGTGCGTCTAATTTCCTGCAGGTGTCGCTTCCCTGCTCAAGTCCGCCGGAGTTCACCATCTTCTTCCCGGTGTATGTAAGGGCTGATCTTGCGACACAATTTTGAAAGTTAAATTCTGTGGTTTGTCCGAATCAGTCGGGTTGTCCAGCGGCCACGGTCCCCGATTTGTGTCGCATGAATGCCGGCGCCGATGCGCCACAATCCGACCGCGTGCGCCAAAAAACCCTGTGCAATTCAGGGCAAATTGGAAATATTCGGAAAACCGACAGACCCTTGATAAGTGTGCTCCAATATCTCATAAATGTAGCCATGTTGTCCCTTAGAAACGAGATCCGCTTCCTCGGTTACGACCACCTGCACTTTGGCAGTGGTGGCCAGACATGCGCTATTGAGCCCTGCCTGACCACCTGGATACAGCGATCATTACCACGGGACGGCTTTGGGACCTGCAGTAACTCCCGAACATTTTATATTCAAAAACCTTTTGTTTTTATTTGCAATCCCTCCAGCAGAGGTGGTCGTATCCAAGGACACTGTCTTGTTTCTAAGGGACCAAATGACTACATTTATGAGAAGTTATCTTCACACAAGTAAATTTTTTTTTTTAATAACATGTAATTGTAAAAATGTACATATATGGCAGATTAATTAAATTGAATTTGAATGCCCAACCGAGAATACCCCTTTAAGGAAAATATAATCTTTAACCTATCAGATCTTGAGTTGCATAATAAGGCAAATTATTATACTTTTTAATAGTTCAATGGATATTGAACACATTTGCCGTATATACTTGAATATAAAAGCCGAGTTCTTCAGCACAAAAAGTGCTGAAAAACCCAAACTTGGCTTATACTTGAGTAAAAAAGAAAATGAAGTGAAAACTCGCCATTTCGGTGCCCCCCCAAATGACATGTGTCAATGACATAAGTCATCACTATAACACCAATGGGGAATGCAAAATCAGGCACCCCACAATCCGTTCAGCAAGTAGCATATATCCCTGTCTGAGAATTGGAGTCACTCTGAACTGCCACTACACTATGGATGTTGGTCTGATTCCTGGTCCTTAGTGTGTAACCGATTGTGTCATTGTCACATGCCCTCAGATCTTACATCTGTGGTGATATATCCTGTAGAAAGACTAAAATTGTGTTTGGGTTTGAAAACCCTGAAAGTACTTTGGCATCCAATAATCAATTAACAGTACACCTCTTTTTTTCAATTACTGTATTCCGGAATGGTGTAAAGTAAAGTTGTGTTCATGGTTTCCTCTGCAGTAAAATTTTCTGGATATTTGGAACATTCTGACCGGCCATTTGAAACAAATTGTTTTCATCGAAACCCCCGACTGATGAGGCTTGGCGAAGGTGAGACCACTGTATACCATGCTATATACTATGGTTTAAAACAGACCTGATATCACATATATATTCTATACGTTGCTGACTAGTCATGTCACTAAGGTGTTATAAAGGCGATGTGACGTATCTGTATCTCACAGGCAGAGGCTGCGCCATACATGGCGGGTGTTAGCTGCATTATGCAGCTGACACCTGCTCGGTGCTGACTCGCTGGTGTTAACCCGTTAACCCAGTGCCACAAGTGATGTTATCAGAGGGCACAGGCTGGTTTCTATGACAGCCAAGACCCTTACGGAGGGCTCCTTGGCTGTCATAGCAGGATCACTTTTAGACCGTTTGAGTCATTTTACAATATACTGCAATACATTAGTATTGCAATATATTGGATAAGTGATCAGACACCTTAGGGTTCTGGGAGCTGGAAAAACTGTAAAAAAAAATGTGATCACTACTTTTTCACCATTTCACAGCATATTGAAAGTTGGGGGGGAGATTAACCCCTTAATGACCGGGCACTTTTTCCATATACAGAGCTGTGTGGCGGCTTGTTTTGTGTGTAATAAATTGCTCTTCATAGTGATGGTATTGAGTATTCCATGTCATGTACTGGGCAGTGAGGAAAAATTGCAAATGCAGTGAAATTGGTGAAAAAAAGCGCAGTTTTCTTGTGGGCTTGGATTTAACATTTTTTACTGTAAGCCCCAAATGATATGTTTGCTTTATTCTTTGGATTGGTACAAATCTGTATAGGTTTTATAATCTTTTTATAAATTTATAAAAATAAAATTTGACTTTGCCATCTTCTGGCACAACTTTTTCATACTTTCGGTGTACGGAGCTGTGGGTGGTGTCATTTTTTTTGTGACTTTTGATAACATTTTCATTGCTTCTATTTTAAGGACTGCACGACTTTTTGATAACTTTTTATTGAATTTTATATTTTTCAAGATGGCAAAAAAGTGCCATTTTAGACTTTGGGCGCTATTTTCAGTTACGGGGTAAAAGTCATTGAAAAACTGTTATTATATTTTGAGTATATTCAATATACACTGGCGCAAGGCTGTGGATAGGTTTGACAGAGTGCTTTAAATAAGCAAAAAAGAGAAAGAAACCTTCGCTGGTAATGACAGTGTGCCTCTCCACTGCTACAAATAAACTACTTCTGTAAGAACAAAGATTAGACTATAAGGTTCGAAAAAACACTATACCACTAATGGTCCTACAATGATTTAAACATCAGTGTGCACAATGCACTAACCTGTATGCGGCACCCCTCCTGTATGGGAAGTTCAGTTCCTTCCGTTGATGAGGTTTAGTCCCGTAGGTCCCGTAAATCTTATGTAGAGCGTTAGTCTTTTCGTGAAGTATATTCGCTATCCTAAGTGGAATATACTTCACGAAAAGACTATTTATATTTTGATAGATCGGGTATTTTTGGACGCAGCAATACCTAATGTGTTTTATGATTTTTACTGTTTATTTATATGACTTCTAGGGAAAAGGGGGGATTTAAATGTTTAGTTTTTTTTTAATATATATATTTTTTTTACTTTTTACTATTTTTCAGACTCCCTAGGGTACTTTAACCCTAGGTTGTCTGATCCTATTATATACTGCCATACTACAGTATAGCAGTATATGGGGATTTTCCTCCTCATTCATTACAATGTGCGAATCGCTGGATCTCTGGCAGGGGGGTGTCTATGTTAGGCGTGCATAATTAGTAGCTGAAAGAGCGACAGGTGCTAATTGCCATATTTTAAAGCTCGATTTTTCTGTGTAACAAAGGGATTTTAGCAAAGTCCCGGACAGCAGGCCAGCAAGTATGTGTCTCGGGTTGAAATCTTGTCTACCCCAGTGGTAGATTTCCATTAAACTTGCTATTTCCTTGTTGACTTTAGTGTCAGATTCTTTGTGTATATATTGTTTTTTTAACAGATATCACTCTTTTGGGTATGGAGGTCAGTTTGCTGACAATGCAGCGTGGAGAACTGTCTCGTTTCCTTTATTCACCGGACTATGCATATGGAAAAATGGGATGTCCTCCTGTTATTCCTGCTGATGCCACAGTTCTTTTTGAAATCGAGATGCTGGACTTCCTGGATAGTGCTGAATCTGATGCATTTTGTGACTTGCCTCCTGTAAGTGTTGTATATCGTCACTTTTATTATGTTATATTTTCATTAGTCTTATCTGCTTGCACTTCTTCTGTCGCAGCACCTACAGGAAACTTTACCTCTTGAAAAGGTCCTAAAAATTGCATCTACTGAGAGGCAGTTTGGAAACTACTTCTTTAAACGGAACAGGTTTTATGATGCCAAAGATCGATATAAACGGGTATGTTGCGCTTTAAGTAGAATTCTTAAAATATATCTACCATCGGATATACTGAGGGTAGACTCCTGTAACTCAAGTGTCTGACTTCTTCTCAGTTTTATAAAACGCTTTTTATTGCTGTCCTGAGTAAAAATGTAGACTTATGTTCAATATGCTAATGAGCTGGAATTACTCAGGCTTACGTCACGTGAGCACCTCCTGGCTCCCAGGGCTTATAATATGTTCATGCCCCCTATGTAGCTGGGTTTCACCCCGGTATCCTTCAGACTGCCGGTGCCATCACCCAGCATTCTGTCAGTCTTGCATGCACAAAATGAGACTTTCCTTGCACAGCAGCACACTCCTATCATGCCAGCTGTGCAAGGAAAGTCTCAGCTTGTGCCCACAAGACTTTGGGACTGCCAGGCAATGTCACTGGCGGTCCGGAGATCCTGGCTACTAAAGGGAGTTCAGTAAATCATGTTTTTGGATCATTACACTACAATTCTGGTAAATCTCCCACAATATGCTTTATAAAGTTTTCATATTAATATCTGTGGTTACATTAATATTTGTTGTTCTTTGTAAACAGGCTTTTTCCTGTCTGTCACGTAAAGGGGCTTCAGAGGAAGAGAAGGCACGGCTTGACGCCGCTCGTCTGCCTGTCAACTTGAATCTAGCAATTACATTTCTAAGGCTGGAGCGCCCTTCTAAAACCCTGCAATGGGGAGAGAAGGCTTTAGAAATAGACAATAAAAATGTAAAGGCCTTGTTTCGCTGTGGGCAGGTATGTATTTGTAGTGAGAACATCAGCTGCACTTTATCTTAATAGTTATTTTAAGTTCTTACAAATAGAACGTTAAAAGAATTCCCATTTCAGCAAATCAATGGTAGTGTTTGTATTATAAAAAGATGTACAATTTTCCAATATAATTTCTGTATCCATTCCTCACGGTTTTCTAGATCTCTGCTTGCTGTCCCTCTATAGAAAGCTTCTATGTTTACTTCCAGTGGATGGAAATCTGACCATGGTCACACAGGTGCACGGCTCGTTATAACACACAGATCTGATTACTCTCTGTAACATAACGAGCCGTGCTCCTGTGTGACCATGGTCAGATTTCCGTCCCATGGTAATAAACATAGAAGCTTCCTATAGAAGGAAAGCAAGCAGAACTCTAGAAATCTGTAAACCTGTGTGATCATGGTCAGATTTCCATCCCATGGTAGTAAACATAGAAGCTTCCTATACAAGGAAAGCAAGCAGAGATCTAGAAATTCTCAATACACTTTCTGTTTAACTTTTTATAATACAAACAATGACATTAATTTGCTGAAATGGGAATACCCCTTTAACCTTGAATTGCAGTGGTGCAACTTGCTGAAAGTTCGATTTCGAGTAAATGGAACCTTCAACCAGATTTGGAAACGGTCACCTTTAGGTAGGGTATAAAATAGAAGAATCTGAAGTGACACTGCCCTTCAGCCTCTAAATGGGACACATCCCAGGCAGATTATGATCTCCTAATTTTCACATGCTTTTGGAGGAGATGTTTGTTTATATCTAAAAGGGTGAGATTTCACGTAAAAGGGGCCATTCTGGTAACAGGTTCTCTTTAAGGCCAGTCTACATCTCAGTTATTTGGAACAGAAACCATTTGTAGAACAGAAATAAGTTATAATGGATATAGTTGAACCTGATATGTGTGTTCACACACCTCTGATTTTGACACATGATAACTAATAGAAAACAAAAACTTACATAATAGAATTGAATTGGGGTAATATTTTATTTTCCTAACAGTTTGTCTCTGTGGGCTGGAATAACATACAAGGGCTGTATCTGTGAACTGGTGGATGGATTAACCTTAAAATGACATACAGTCATGACCCCTGTATGGAGAGGATTTATAGGCTGAACCCTCTATACAGAGTATATGAACACAAATGTGTACAGTCTGTGGATAGAGCCATGTTTGTTGCCCGGCTCTATCCACAGATAGACTTCTATATATGACTTCTCATCTGCCAGCCAGACTGCATTGCTGACAATGTATTTACTGCCTGAGCCCTTAATCCAGCAGGCCAGTCCTGAATTTTGGAGGTATTGTGAGTGTGCGGAGGTGGCTACAGAAAGGGGGGCATTGTACATGGGGCTGGGTATTTTATATATGAGGTACTACATGAATGAAATTCATCAAATCTTGGTGGGTTACATTTGAAGGTAATATAAATGGTGTCCCGAGGGGCCATAATGAAATTTGGGGTCCACAGGAAGGGGGGGGTCACAGGAAGTGCTACAAATAGTCCTATGTGTGCACTTCCCAGGACCATGTTAGAAAAAAATACACTTGTGTAATGATGAGTCATTTGAGCTTCACTTAAATGTTTACTTCAGTAAGGTGCAGTTCATCTTGGGAGAACTATATTGGTTTCGGAAAAAGAGGAGATAAGTGGATCAGGAAGAACGTCTCATGAAATAGATGCATTATTCTCTGATGTAACATGAGACATAAATTCCTTATATCCTTGTGTTCTGTTGACATAGGCAAAATTTGTTTAAAAGTGACCATTTCAAATAGGAATATTTCCTACTGCAATTCAGCTCTTAGTTTCTTTATACTGTCTGTAAGCTTTGATAGAATCGGATGTTAAGTTGCGGTGACGTCTGAGAGTTTTCATCTTGTCTTAGGCTTGTCTTGAGTTGAGAGAGTATGTGAAGGCGCGCACTTTCCTCCTGAGGGCTCAGAAGTTGGAGCCGTTCAATCTGGAAATTAACGGTGAACTGAAGAGGTTGTCACGGTACTGTATTACTTTCCATTATTAGAAGATGCAGAATTTGATTGCAAACATTTTAGTCTTAATAAGGATTAGCTTACAAAATCAGGGAAATCTGCCATTTATTGATGAATAGAAATCACACTTACCTCATATCAGTGAAACAGGGTTTATATGCCTAGTTATTCAATGTGTCTCTACCTCAGTCAGTAAACTAGCGGTCCTGATGCTGTCTGAAAGCAGTTTATTCCTAATAGAAATGTAATAAATTAAAAACCCCTCCGCACACATGGACGTAATAGTACGTCCTTGTTGGAAGATACTTCCAACATCGGGACGTGCTATTGCGTCCAGCTTCTGTCACCAGAGTGTTAACCCCTTACACACCGTGGTGAAGCATGACTGCGGCGTGTAAGGTCTTCCCCCTATGGAGTGGATCCCCCCCATACCGCTTACTGGGTGATCCAATCCTCTTCAGGGCACCCCAGAACTCTGCCAAGTGCCCTGGAGTTGCCTGATGCCTGCAGCAGTCAAACCTCTTCCAGGTCAGAATGTAAACTGTATGTGAATGCGTGTGCATGCCTGGAATGCAGTGTCTTGGATTTAAACCAGCGATGCTCTGATCGCTGGTTTAAGTCCAAGTTTGTTTAAAGAAAAAAAATAAAATAGCATATTCACGTATAAACCCTTATTCAAGTATGAAAAGCACAAATACACAAAAGACACGCCCACATATTTGGTATTGCAGCATCTGTAACAATCTGTACAATGAAACAGAATCCTTATTGGACCCCCACGGTGAACGCCGTGAAAAAAACCTCCAACTGTTCAGGGCAAAAATTTTTTTATTAAACGCCCATAAAATGCTCTAAAAGTGATGTTAAAGGAAACCTACCACTACGGATCTACCTATTAAGGTAGATTCGGTGGTAGGTGCATCTAGCGTATGTAAGGATAGCCCTTTTTAGGGCTAATCCTTTACTCCCCTCTATCTTTTTAAATCTTTAAACAGGGTAATATGCAAACTTGTGGCGTGGAGTTGCCGGAGCTGAGACTACACAGCGCGACTACGCCACGCCCTAGTATCCTCTTTGATCCTCCTACCCAGACATCTTCAGTGCGCAGCTAAGAGGAGCTGTGCACACTGGTCTGCGAAACCGGAGTTCTTTCTGCACATTCTCCGTGTAGCCTCAGCTCCGGCTACTCCGGGCCCCAGTAGCCTGTCTAGAAAATGTGCCTTTTGCCCTGATAAAAGATTAAAAAAGATAGAGGGGAGTAAAGGATTAGCCTTAAAATGGGCTATCCTTGCATACATTAGATGCACCTACCACTGGATCTACCTTAATGGGTAGATCCGTGGTGGAAGGTTTCCTTTAAGCTGACAAAAATAAGAACACTAAAAAGAAGAACTCTTAACAAAGAGTTAATACAATCTTAACAATTAGCTATAAATACACTTTTCTGGCATATATTTTGGGGTATCTCATGTGGCAAAGAAAATAACCCCCTATATGTCCACATAAAAAAGAGAAAAGTAGCCTGTACAATTTGACAATGTAAATCTGTTCTGGATGGCGCCTCCATTCTATGCCCGGCCGTGTGCCCATACAGTAGTTTACCACCACTACAAACTCTGGAGAAATTGGGTATCAAACTTTGTCGAGCCATTTGTCATTCAATCCATTTCAATGTTTCATTTTCTGGTCAAAATGATTGTATTGTCCAAAAATATTACAATTTGTAGACCATACCTCCATTTTGTTTTAACCCCTATAAAACACGTAAAGGGTTAACAAACTTCTTAAAGGTGCTTTTTCATACATGGGGGGGGGGGGGGGGGGAGATTTGTTTTACTATCTGCTTCAAAAGTAAAGAATTTAGAACTTTGGAGAATGTTTCGAAACTTTTGCCAAATTTCTGTATTTTCCCATAACAAAACACCAAAGATATCATTTACATTTTCAAACTACCTTATATACTCGAGTATAAGCCTAGTTTTTCAGCACAAAAAATGTGCTGAAAAACCCAAACTCGGCTTATACTCGAGTCAAAAAAAATAAATATATCTAAACTCACCTTTCCGGCGACCCCTGTATATCTTCTGAGCGATCTGTCCGGCAGCGGCGGCAGGCTATATACACACTAGGGCAGGGTCTGGCAGGCTATATACACTGGGGCAGGGTCTGGCAGGCTATATACACTGGGGCAGGGTCTGGCAGGCTATATACACTGGGGCAGGGGCTGGCAGGCTATATACACTGGGGCAGGGGCTGGCAGGCTATATACACTGGGGCAGGGGCTGGCAGGCTATATACACTGGGGCAGGGGCTGGCAGGCTATATACACGAATGCAGCGCTGCTCCGGCAGCCATGTTTGTTTACATGGCGCCCTGACTGGAGCGACAGCAGCGCTGGATACGGGAGGGCACCGGAAGGTAAGTACAGCTTTATTGTTTTAGGCAGCCCTGTCCCGGCCACATATATTTTTTTTTTCAAAACTCCAACCCCTTTAAGGCTTAGTTGACACCTGCGGTCGGATGTGTTACATTGTCCATTCATTTCTATGGGTTCTAATGGTTTCCCTTAGGGTCCATTTGCTCCATTACATCATATGAGAAAGAAATTGGAAAAGACAATGCAATTTTTTTTCCGGTTTCACGTGACGGAAGTGGTGCACACGGATACTAACAGAACCATTAAAAGTCCATTGAGATCAAAGGACATTTAAATGGACTTCCATTAGTGACAAAAGATAATATAAGGTCTTAATGCAGGTGTGAAGTGGACCTAATAATTATAAAAATTTACTATTATTTTCGAAGATATTCCTATTATAATCTGCAAATTTGGTAAACGTTTAGTTATGCTTAAATACTTGGACCTGGCCCTTTAAACGCTTACTGGGGATAGATATTTATTAAGGCCCATAGTTGTGGTCGTGATCTGGTCCAGGTGAGTTTACGGCTGTGTGAATAAGGCCTAATGCTAACAGATTTCATATACCCCAAGTCAGTCAAACATCACATTACCAGGCTACAAATACCTCCTTACAGGTTCCCTTTAGGTAAGGGTTAAAGGGGTTTTCCAGGCTAGAAATATTGATGACGCAGAATGACAGCTCCATCCTCTTTATAGTGGCAGAAGAGAGTCATTGCAGATCATTTCCCATTCCCATGAATGCAGTAACCTGATGTGGCCACAGATGAGATTGTTCTTTGTGACTCCCCACAATACAGGAGGATGAAATGAAGGACTTTTTATGGGGTTGCAGGTAACTAAAGCACAACATCCCGATATAGGGCATCATCTGTCTCCTTGGAAAGCAAACATTGTAAATAGTCCCTAGAGGGGAGATCATTGATCTAATGCATGAATGTAACACTACATCCCTATTACAGTGTGTCCTGTAGCAGAACCACCACTTCTGCATTACCAGAAGACTACAATGCCCCCTATTATACCGCACACAGAAAACAACACATAAATAATCCACCCATGAGGAAGGACAATACCTGAAAGCACCACTTCTATAAGGTCTCCTTCTTGAATGTCCGCCTCGGATTTGACCAGCTGCAGAATATTTTCCGAGTTTGGGTCATGGCGGAATAAAAGGATCTTGTCGTACATCCCATAGAACCCGCATTCTGGAAACTGGAGAAGAAAAAGGAACAATTTGGTTACTAAGAACATCGGATATATGGATTTTAGACAAGAAAAAAAAACACATAGACAGGACAAGAAGCTGAGAGTCAATGACATGCAGACAAGTATCATGACGGTTTCCACACATGTATCACTAGTTCTCAACAGTCTTCCTCAAAATTGAAGGGCGGCCAAACCCACCAAAGTTAGTGGAACCATCCAACATGTATTTCAGACAGTACTATATATCAAGTTCTATAACATGCTGCCTGCAGATAGGAGACACTATACAATCTGCTCAGCTCCCCCTGCTGTATAACATGCTGAACAATAAGTACACTCTGCTCAGCTCCTCCTGCTCTATAACATGCTGCCTGCAGATAGGAGACACTATACAATCTGCTCCGCTCCCCCTGCTGTATAACATGCTGAACAATAAGTACACTCTGCTCAGCTCCTCCTGCTCTATAACATGCTGCCTGCAGATAAAGCACAATGTACAATCTGTTCAGCTCCTCCTGCTCTATAACATGCTGCCTGCAGATAGGAGACACTATACAATCTGCTCAGCTCCTCCCGCTCTATAACAAGCTGCCTGCAGATAGGACACTGTATACAATCTGCTCAGTTCCTCCTGTTCTATAACATGCTGCCTGCAGATAGGACACTATATACAATCTATTCAGCTCCTTCTGCTCTATAACATGCTGCCTGCAGATAGGACAGTATGTACAATCCGCTCAGCTCCTCCTGCTCTATAACATGCTGCCTGCAGACAGGACACTATGTACAATCTGCTCAGCTCCTCCTTCTCTGCAGGGGCTGGCTGGCTATATACACTGGGGCAGGGGCTGGCTGGCTATATACACTGGGGCAGGGGCTGGCTGGCTATATACACTGGGGCAGGGGCTGGCTGGCTATATACACTGGGGCAGGGGCTGGCTGGCTGGCTATATACTGGGGAGGCTGTGACCAAAGCATTTCCCACCCTCGGCTTATACTCGAGTCAATAGGTTTTCCCAGTATTTTGTGGTAAAATTAGGGGCCTCGGCTTATACTCGGGTCGGCTTATACTCGAGTATATACGGTAATTTGAAATCACGAGATAACATTATAAAAATCCCTTTTATTTGTTGAAGCGTTCCAGAGCTATAACCCTTTATAGTGATACGGGGCAGATTTGAAAAATGGGGCCCGTCCTTGAGGCCAAAATAGGCTGACAACAGGAGCACATAGTTATTTACCCCTTCAGGACTGAAAGGGGTGTTTACAGACTGGCATGGTTGGCACTGATGTCAATGTCATGCTGTTCAGTGCACCCCCTTCCTCTACCTAATGGTTACACCAGCTGTCAGTTAATGCACAAGTTTATATTATGAATCAGAGGAATATCCCATTAGAATTGCTGTTAACGATTAATTGTTTCGATTTCTTGTTTTTCCGATGCCCGGGATTCCATCTGGTGACAGTATTGCAGGAATATGGCAATGGGCAGGAGGATAGATTGAGGGGTCAAACCTGAAAATTGCACCTTTTCCTTTCTTGCAGTTATTACAAAGAGTACATGGATCGTCAGAGGGAAATGTGTGTCCGTATGTTTGCTCCTCAGTCATCTGCAACCCTGCAACATTAAGGGAGGTGTTTGGAGTCTATCCTCTTGTTTGCAGTCAATGCATATTTCAAAAGATTGTAAATCTCAGTATTAACAATTGTTTGTTTTTGTTTGTAAATTTTTCCTGAGAAAGTGTTATATGCTTTATGAAAATAATAAAGCAGACTGTTTTTGTCTGACACCTGACTGACGTTTGGACTGTTTGTCCTAGATGTTTATGGATCCTCCTGTTTATGGTGAGAAACAGATTAACCCGTTCACATGCTGAGCCCTCTTCATACAGAGGTGGGTTTTGCTGCATATTGCAGCAAACACCCAACACTAATACCTCCTGTCGGTGCTAGCAGTAATCAGGGGTCGGACCCACGGCTGCATGGCATATCCCAGTGGCTCATAATGAATACTGTGTAAAAATGCCGTCCAATTCTCACTTATGGTTGGAAATTGCTAAGTTCTGTGTTGTCAGCAATTTCCAACACTCCCTTTTTATTGAATGTAGTGAAAGGCTCTCGCTTTATCTCGCCTTATGCACACGGCTTTGTGTGCAATATGGGCTGCAAATGGGAAAGGGATCCCTTGGTTAGCAAAGCTCACTCTGCCCATCTCCATAGAAAGTGAATAGGGCAGGAATAGGACCTGCTCTATAATTTGTGTACGGTTGTGACTGTGCACAATGCCAATTAGTTGCTATTTTTGCGGACCCCAAAAATGGTTGTGTTCCTTAGGCCTTGTACTGTCGCTCCAACCAGGTTGATGAGTGTGTTATCCCCTATCTATGTTAAAAATGTTAGTTTGGGACACCCCCTTTAAGGGAAGTGGTCACCCTTATTGTGACACACTATTATTTGCCACCTACCAGCTCCTAGATAACAAATATTAGACGGAGCAAGCGATACCACAGCTGTCACCACCAAAAACTGTCTTCTAGGACCAATGGACCTGACTTATTTCTGGTGTACCCCATGTGTGAGAACACCCTGCTGAGGAGGTAGTGGTTGATAAACACTAAACTGCTTGTGATGCTAGTACAACCTCTGTGATCCGGAATTAAAAAACAAAATTCTTCTAGTTCTATCCTCGTATATAGAAAAAGACAGGATACAGATCTATTAGAAAGCATCTAACATTAGGAATATCACCTGGGAAGCAGAATATCCTCTAGGAGTGGCAGTCTCTACTTGATATCCAGCTTTTGGGTGTCTTCTTTTCTAGGATTACTGTGGGGTTATGTCAGAATTACATCATTGTTATGTGCATCTTCTGGTATTAAAAAAAAAACACATTTCTACCATTGGAAATAATTGCAATTTATGGTCAAGAAACATTTTATTATATTCTAGAACTGCATTCGGTGAACTTTTTATTCTGCCAGTGTTTGACCGTTCCCATAGTAGTTAATTAGGAACAGATCTTCAGCGATGTTGGCAATTGGAGTAACACACTGAGATCTTAAAGTTAGCTTGTCACCAGAAAGGGTTGCCATGAATTACTGGCATCTTTATAGTTATGATAATTGGGTAATGCAGTCAGTGCCAAATGCACCCGGTTGCATTGCCAATTGTGGTCTACAGCCTACACATCCTATTGAAGCTTACAAGAGTGCAGTACAGGGACACAGAGGAGTGATGCTTAGCTAGAAGACAGTACTCGCACTATACTTCTCGAGCACATTGGTTCTTGCTGTATTTTAATACTTTATGTGGATATATGCAGTTTCTTCTAATGGGGCCACTCAGTGGCTTAGTGGTTAGAATTACAGCCTTGCAGCACTGGGGACCTGGGTTCAAGTCCCAGGGTCAACATCTGCACAGAGTTTATATGTTCTTTCCGTGTTCATGTGGTTTCCTCCGGGTCTTCCAGTTTCCTCCCACACTCCAAAACATACTGTTAGGTTGCTAGGTTGATTAGATTGTGAGCCCCATTGGGGACAGGAGCTGATCTGGCAGCTCTGTGCAGGGCTGCGTAATCTGTGTGCGCTAAATAAATAAAGGAATTGTTATTAATTATTATTACAAAATGTGAAATTGGCCACAGCTTGTCTTCTAAAACTTTTTCCTATGCTATTATATGAATATCAATGACAATTGCACAAGACTCCCTCTTGCTATACGCTGCCTTTTTATTGTATTTTACCTGGCCTAATATTCCCCTCTGGTGTTGTGGTCACTAGTCAGCTGAGCGGATCACATGGCACCCGAATCGATCATGTGATATAAGAAAGGCCACAGGTGTCAAGTGATGTCCAAGCTGACTGGAAGCAAATAAGGACGCATGCAAGGCACCACTTCTGACACAGCTGACACACATGGAATGGGTTGATGCGCATCATGGGGTGAGAAGTAACATTTAATTTGGATAAGTGTGCCTGATGGCACTCAGCATTATATCAATATCCAAAGCCTGTAGGACAGATAGAAGTGGTAGGTCCTAAAGACCGGGAACCCATCCATAGAGAAGTTACATTACATCTCTTTGTTTCTGTGCCTATCCTCCCCTGGATCCTGTGTTGCCAGAAAGGGGAACCTTTAAATCCCCCCCCGAGGAGTCACAGTGTTGTGATAAAAGGGAGCGTTTATACCTAGGGCTGAGATCGTGTGTACAAGGGTCAGATAGTCTGGGTACTGACCTTGCAAGGGCAGAAGCTAAAACTTGGGGGATACAGGTGCCAGTTATAAATAAGGGACCGTTCCCTGGGCACCAGAAATACACCGCCCTCTATATGGTAAGATCGTTCCTCTTAAAGATAACCTACTACCACGGATCTACCTATTATGGTAGATTAGGGCTTTTAAGGGCTAATCCTCACGTCCCCTGTTTCTTTTTCTAACTTTTATTGCTCTATTTTCTAAAGAGGCTACTGGGGCATGGAGTAGCCGGAGCTGATGCTATACGGCTCACCTACTCTACGCCCCAGTAGCCTCTTTGATCCTCCTACCGGCATATCTTCGGAGCGCGGCTACGAGGAGCTGGCGCCCTCGTGTGCCAGCGGTTGCGCGGTCACTGCTCCAGAGCTACTGTGCATGCGCAGAACTCCGGCTTCGCGGACAAGGGCATGCAGCTCCTCGTAGCTCCTTGTAGAGATTATTGGGGCGTGGAGTAGCCGCGCCGTATAGCATCAGCTCCGGCTATTCCACACCACAGAAGCCTCTTTAGAAAATTAGCATATTAGGGCAATAAAAGTTAGAAAAGGATACAGGGGATGTGAGGATTAGCCCTTAAAAGGGCTATCCTCGCGTACAAGAGAGGCACCTACCACCAGATCTACCTTAATAGTTAGATCCGTGGTGGTAGGTTTCCTTTAATAAGGAACATTAATGGTTGTCACGATTTTAGTGCTATTTATGTGCGTCTTTTTTTTGGATAATTCCATGTATTTTTAAGGTATTGAAGTGAAAAATGATGTTTTCTGCACCCTGTGTACCGTACTGGTACTACTTTGTTGGTAGACAGGTAGTGAGCAATGCATTTTACTGACTTTTCCCCATGCTCATAAATGAATATCGATAACAATTGACTTTGCAGGCACAAGACACCTATACATACCTAGATTGCTTTAGTTCATAACCTGCAATTATCTGGTGGATGATATGTTAATTTATTTTCTTCATTTTTATTTGGGATTGTTGAATGCAATTCTTTACTTCTGACACACGGGAGCGCTCTCAGTCTTTTCTCAAGAAAAGATCTATTTTAGATCGAGTGATCGACACCTGCTCTGGAACAAGGGAGCGATAGGAAAGCTTTATCTAGCATCTAAACATGTCAGGAACAGCTTTTAAAAGATATTTAAAGACAGAGGGGTACAGGATCTCATCAAATAAAGCGTACTAAATTATGGATACTTTTATATTTGGATTAGCTTGAGGAGGTAATATACTTGTAGCAAATATGGTATAAAAATTCCTTAAAGTGTGGTTTTTGTTTTTATTCAGATGAGCGGTAAAGCTGCAGAATTTTGGGTGAATACTGTATATTGAATAATAAGAGTATGAATTATGACGTATGAATTAATTACACATCGCAGAAATGGTGCAGTTTGTGTCTGCATGTAGGAAATCTAGTGTATTACAGTAGTTGCACATATTGCTGTAAAAGTTACAATGGAAACTGTCCTGTGGCGCAGATTCAGAATCTGTAAGTGTTTTGTTTTTTTCCCTAATTTGTTTTTTAATTCTTATAAAAAATTATGGCAAAACCTTGACTACATGAATATTTGCGGTTCTAGGACCACAAACGGCAGGTCTATGGTACATTGTGGTCCATATGTCATCAGTGATGACATATATGTCACCATATGAACTATATGTCACCAAAAACAGCCTGCGCGTCATCTGCATGTCATCAATTTTGCTGGATCTGCTGTCCATTGTCTACAGTCCGTATATCATCAATCTCTATCCTAGTGCTAAACTGTAGGTCTGCAAAAAGGGTCCTTGTCTGATCCATATGTGATCTGTTTTTTGCAGATCCACTAAGAGATCCACAAGCGTATCCCAACCTCTGGAAAGGTCACTTGATTGTGTTACTGCTCTGTAAATACAGACAGCACAAGAATTACACCCATGTCATCTGTGTCTTTCATATTCCCATATAGTTCTAAGGGAAGGCCTGAGCCACAAACACAGGCAGGGGGAGGATCTTACAGGTCTTTATTATGGACAGCCCTGGGGTCTTGGATCAGAGCCTGGGGCTGCCATTGCAACGATTGTCATCCCCCCTGAAAACGCTTTGGAGGTGCCATCGGGCAGGAAATCTCCCTGCAGGCACTTAAAAGCAACAGTTGGGTGGACTGCAGCATTTAGCAGGTTGACACCCGTTCCAACTGCAGGTATTGCACAGGAATGTGAGTTACAGCTGACATGCCCGTGTTTTTGGAGTACTTAAAGGGGTGTTCCCATTACAGCTACTAAATGTTATTGTATCATCAAAAGTTATACAATTTTCCAATACACTTTCTGTAGCAATTCCTCACAGTTTTCTAGATCTCTGCTTGGTGTCATTGTATAGAAAGCTTCTATGTTTACTACCAGTGGACAGAAATCTGTCCCTGGTCATGTGATATTACACAGGTGCACGGCTCGTTATATCACACAGCTCTGATTACTCTCTGTGATATAACGAGCTGTGCACCTGTGTGACCATGATTTCTTTCCACTTGTAGTAAAAATAGAAACTTTTATACATTGAAATGGCCATCTTATTTTCATACCCTTAACCTACAGCAATCCGTTTTCTGAGGAAGGTCATAGGTTGACCAAAACCTCAAAGAAGCCCGCACCTGCCTTCTCAGCTTTTCTCATAAATTCTCAATATTATTGAGATCATAGGATTGGGTTTTGTGATGGCCACTCCAAAGCATTGACCTGGTTATCCTAAAACCGCTTTGTAACCATTTTTGCAGTAGGTGCAGATCTTTGTCCATTTGGAAGACCTGTCTGCACCCAATGAGAATCTGTCATCACCAAATGTACGTTATACATACTTTTTTATGGTTTTTGCACATGTGTTTAACCATGTCCAAAGCTCCGTTATATCCTGAAAAATATAGTTATTTCTGTGGACAGTAACCAGGCAGGGTTATGAGAGTTATGAGACAAGACCACTGGAGGACGGGGAGGAGACGAAGAACAGGGCAGGGTCGGTACCATGGATGTGGGGGTTCCCCGACAAAGCGATTGGGTGGATGGATGAAAGCTTGACTACTACATTTGGTGGTTTATAAGTATATGCCTGGTGACAGGTTCCCTTTAACCTCGTGGCTGATGTCTTCAGATGTTGCTTCAGTATTGCCACATAACATTCTGCAAACATAACAATGGACATTATGGGCAAACAGTTCAATTTTAGTATCATCAGACCATAAAACATGTCTCCAAATATTGGTTGCTCTGTGCATTTGAAAACATTAATCTGGCTTTTTTATGTTTCTTATGGAGAAATGGCATCTTCCTGGCAGAATGTCCATTCAGCTGATGTCGATACAGGACTCATATCACTGGCCACTATATCCTAGTCCCAGCCACGACACAATAGAGCTGCATAACAGCCGAGGAATGAGGACCAGGAGGCAGGATCGGTTTCTGCTATTTAGCTGAGATGGATGGCGATAGTTCCTCCTCTGGCTGATCCCTCTGACCCTCCACTTTGTCAATATTAGAGCCCTGGGAGAAGAGGAAGCAGGACTGCTGCAGGGGAACAAAGGAAAGGTAACAGTTTTTTTGTTTAATACCCAACAACAGGGGAGAACAGGGCCACACTATAATGGGGATGGAGGCCACAATATGAGGGGAATTGAGGACAGGAGACCACAATATCATGGAGGACGTGGGACAGGAGGCCACAATATGAGGGAACACATAGAAGAGGAATACATGACACTCCCAAAGTAGTCGAATATGGTACCATCCCATATAAACCAATTGCAGAAAATGTGTCACTCTGTTTTTGCAAAGTGGAAGAGAATCTTTTATTTCTGATATGTAAGCAATCCAATATTTAACTTTTCGATCCAACAATAGGTCTTCTTCATACACTAAAATTTGAATAACAAATGTAACCTGTAACTCGGTGAACTACGAAGCACCTGAAAATATAGAAGAACAACTGGTGCTATATGGGCAATGTAAAGTACTATGTTTTCATGGCCTCCTAAATAGGAAATATATAGAAAACAACATGAATGCAGTGTATCAGCTTTTACGGTACATACAATATCAAGAACATATACAACATGATAAAGGATCAGGTATAAGCCAGGTAAGTAACTATATATGGCTCTGCAGAAGTAATATAGGCATCCTGTTTAGGGGGTATCCTGTTTTAATCCAATTAGTAGTTCAATAAGGCTATCACTGACCTATATTGTTGTTCAACATTTTATATTATATACATGTTACATGTTACATTTGCTCTTCATATTTTAGTGTCTGAAGAAGATCCATTGTTGGATCGAAACGTTACACACTTTAAATATTGCATTGCTTACTTACAATATGAGGGAGGATGGAGGACAAAAGGCCACAACATGAGGGAAGATGTTGGACAGGGGCAACAGGTATCGATCTTATACTATGCTTTCAGGAGGGGCCATGGCCTGGGCAGTACCCTGGTGCAGGGAAAAAAGGGAAGGGACTTATGTCTCTCTTTCTCTAGTCCAACAGTTGGGAGGTATATAGTTACTGTATATACTTGAGTATAAGCTGAGTTTTTCAGCACAAAAAATGCTCTGAAAACCCCTAACTCGGCTTATACGTGAGTCATGAAAAAAACAAAAGTGTACTCCCCTTCCGACGCCCTAACCCCTCCCCCCCCCCCTTCTCCAGCAGGTCCTCTTCTATACATCACGGCTCCGGACGCACGCACGCTGACATTCTAATGTGTGCATTGGAAGACACTATAATGTCAGCAAGCGGCTGACATCACGATGTCTGCGACGGACCACGTGGGAACATGGAGCCGATGCCGGAGCATCGCTGTATAGAAGAGGACCTGCCGGGGGTGCGTCGGAAGGTGAGTACACATTTTTTTTTTCCCCTACAGGCTTTATTTTGGGGACAGGGGCTGAAAGCTATATACTACAGGGGGCTGGCAGGCTATATACTACAGGGGACTGGCAGGCAATATACTACAGGGGACTGGCAGGCAATATACTACAGGGGGCTGGCAGGCAATATACTACAGGGGCTGGCAGGCTATATACTACAGGGGCTGGCAGGCTGTATACTACAGGGGCTCTCTGGCTATATACTACAGGGGCTGGCAGGCTTTATACGGGGGGGGGGCTGCAGGCTACTGCGGGTGGTTGGCTTTATACTACAGAGGCTGGCAGGCTATACTACAGGGGGCTGGCAAGCTACATACTACAGGGGTCTGGCAGGCTATATACTACAGGGGGCTGGCTAGCTAAATACTACAGGGGCTGGCAGGCTAAATACTGGGGGGGTCTGCAGGCTATATACTGGGGGGTCTGCAGGCTATATACTGGGGGGGCTGGGCAGGCTGTATACTACAGGGGCTGGGCAGGCTGTATACTACAGGGGCTGGGCAGGCTATATACTTGGGGGGCTGTGACCAATGCATTTCCCACCCTCGGCTTATAGTTTGAGCCCCTGCTGGATAACTGTGGGTAGTGCAGTTCCTGGGGGAAAGGATACCCTGGGGCTATTTCTGGATGCATATAACAGACTGCTAATTGTTGATTGCAGAGAAAGATTTGTTTTATATTTGAAATATAGCTTTAACATAAAGCTAAGTTATAAAATATGGCGACCTTCCGGATGGAGGCAATCCATAAGGACTTGGTAAGACTTCGCAAGACATGAGTATTTTTTTATTTTTTCTAATTTTGTAATTAATATTCCAAAGTCATATAAACTTGCTGTGTGTGTCACTAAACATTAATTTATTCAGCTTTAATAAAATTTTAAAGCTCTGTCAGGACGTGAATCTCTCGCAGCATTGGGCAAAGCGGCTGTGAAATATTTTAATATTCTTTTTGGAGGTGTCTGATTTTCCTACAAGATTTGAGTCGCACAGAAGATCTCTTTAATTTATTCCAGTATATCCACTTTTATCTTTGGGGGGAACGTTAACCTTTGAAGGAAAACTAGTTAATCTATAAGTTGCAATGCATTAAACATTGATAAGATCTGGTTTAAATCTTAATGAAATTTGCTTGGTTTGTCATCTTTTTCAAGCTTTTACTTGATGTTCCTTGGCTTATTTAGACTTAGCTCAAATCTTCCTTATTTACCGAAATCTCTATTGAATATGCTTGGTAATACTTTACTACATAAGGAAACTGGTTAGGTAGGAAAATAGGACATTAAAGGGGTTGTCCGGGAGTAAAAAAAAAAACTATGTGGCTGGGAGGAGGGCAGCTTAAAAAAAGAAAGATTTACTTGCCTCTACAGTCTCTCCCTGTGTCCTGCGCCGCTGTCTCTCTGGCGGGTCCCCCGTTTGTTTACAATGCAGCGCACACTCATCCCAATATCTCAAAGCAATACAGCGCTCAGATATTGGGACAGGTGGGCGTGGCCACTCTGGGACAACCCCTTAAAGTGAACTAAAATTTGATATACCATTGTACTATTTTAGGCTACTTGCACATGTGCACATTATCAGGATGCAAACAATGGGTGTGTGGTCTCAAAGTTTAAAGGGAACCTACCACCACAATTCTACCTATAAAGATAGAACGTGTGGTAGGTGGATGTATGGGACGTGAGGATGGTCCTTTTTAGAGCTAATCCTCATGTCCCCGCTATCTTTTTAAAATCTTTATTGCCCTAATATGTAAATTTTGTAAAGCGGCTACTGGGACGTGGAGTAGCCAGACATGAGGCTACACGTCGCGGCTACTCCACGACCCAGTAGCCTCTTTGCTCCTCCTACCCTGAGATCTTCTGCACATACGCAGTAGCTCTTGCTATGGAGCAGTGGCCGTGCAGCCGCAGGCCTGCGTTCTGCACATGCGCAGAACGCCGGCTTCTCGGACGAGAGTGTGCAGCTACGAGGAGCTGCGCGTCAAAGATCTCAGAGTAGGAGGAGTAAAGAGGCTACTGGGGTGTGGAGTAGCCGCAACGTGTAGCCTCATGTTCGGCTACTCCACGCCCCAGTAGACTCTTTACAAAATGTACATATTAGGACAATAAAGATTTTAAAAAGTTAGGGGGGACATGAGGATTAGCTTAAAAAGGGCTATCCTCATGTCCAATATATGCACCTACCACCCGTTCTACCTTTATAGGTAGAAATGTGGTGGTAGGTTCCCTTTAATTCTTTCATTGACCACAATATTGAAATATACATCACGGAAATAAAGCAATAAAAAAATCTAAATGTGCTATTTTTATCACCTCAACTGCATCAAGACTGTGGTTCTGTGTGCTACAGAGCCTGAGATACAGGCAGATTCAATTACCAGTTTTGTACCACACAGAACCACAATCCTGATGGGTTTGAAAGATGAGATACCAAAAGCATGTTTCTAGAAACTATAGAACCAAAGATCGAGTCATCTGAAGTGAAGGCCTTCAAATGCAGCCTTTAAAAGTGACTCATCAGGCAAAAAGTGTCTCTTCTTAGTAAATTTCCATATGACTGAGGTGACAGTGACCCTCAGGGCCGGCGCCAGCACTGGGCATACCTGGGCATGTGCCCAGAGCTGCTAGAGGGGCCCACAGTAAGCTTTACATAAGGAAACCATGGGGGTGAGGGGAGCTGCATCTTTTGAATCTATAGGGCAGTGATGGCGAACCTTTTAGCGGCCGAGTGCCCAAACTGCAACCCAAAACCCCCCTTATTTATCGCGAGGTTCCAACCAAAAATTAAAGCAGTAACTTATTGCTCCCTGTTCTGCAACAACTTTCAATCATATTGGCCTCCTGAGGGCAGCAACACAGTAGAAAGATGGAAAATTTTCATCATTTTAGCTTCTTTCCGGTGTCCCTCTGTACACAGAGAAAATCGTGGGGCCAGCAGGAGGTCCTCCAAAGATAATTTGGCCCTGTCTACTCATTCTCCCTCTTTCTATAGTCCAAAGTAGCGAAGTAAGTATCAAAATATGACTGCATCTTTTAAGTTGTTTGGAACTGCAGGAAGATTCTTTGAGTCCTGTCTGGTGAGCTGGGGAGATGGTCGGGTGCCCACAGAAAGAGCTTTGAGTGCCACCTCTGGCACCAGTGCCATAGGTTCGCCACCACTGCTATAGGGGGTCAGGGGGGCTTTATATAAAATAACCATGAGGGGCCTGTTTGGGATGATAAACTAGGGAATATTTTAAGGGAACAGTGGACTGTTTTATTTTCTGAATTTCGAATGTTGCCGCGTGAGTTCAGGGCAAAGGGGCCCACTGAGGGTCTGTCGCCCAGGGGCCTACTGAAACCTGGAGCCGACCCTGGTAAACCTTTATGTTGTACAGAATATGAAGAACCATTGTGGAGTATTTATTTTGATTTTAGACAGGGTCGGGGTACCATGGATGTGGGTTCCCCGACAAAAGCGATTGGGTGGATGGATGAAAGCTTGACTACACATTGGTGGTTTATAAGTATATGCTGGTGACAGGTTCCCTTTAACACTCGTGGCTGATGTCTTCAGATGTGCTTCAGTATGCCACATAACATTCTGCAAAATAACAATGGACATTATGGGCAAACAGTTCAATTTTAGTATCATCAGACCATAAACATGTCTCCAAATATTGGTTGCTCTGTGCATTTGAAAACATTAATCTGGCTTTTTTATGTTTATTATGGAGAATGGCACTTCCTGGCAGAATGTCCATTCAGCTGATGTCGAACAGGATCATATCACTGGCCACTATATCTAGTCCACAGCCAGACACAATAGAGTGATAACAGCCGGAGGAATGAGGACAGGAGGCAGGATCGGTTTCTGCTATTTAGCTGAGATGGATGGCGATAGTTTCTCCTCTGGCTGATCCCTCTGACCCTCCACTTTGTCAATATAGAGCCTGGGAGAAGAGGAAGCAGGATGCTTGCAGGGGAACAAAGGAAAGGTAACAGTTTTTTTGTTCAATACCCAACAACAGGGGAGAAACAGGGCCACCATATAATGGGGATGGAGGCCACAAATGAGGGGGATTGAGCACAGGAGACACAATATCATGGAGGACGTGGGACAGAGGCACAATATGAGGAACACATAGAAGAGGAATACGTGCACTCCCAAAGTAGCGAATATGGTACATCCCAATAAACCAATGCAAAGAAAAAATGGGTCACTCTGTTTTTGCAAAGTGGAAGAGGAATCTTTTATTCTGATATGTAAGCAATCCAATATTTAACTTTTTGATCCAACAATAGGTCTTCTTATACACTAAAATTTGAAACAAATGTAACCTGTAACTCCGTGAACTACGAAGCACATCAAAATATAGAACAATGGGTGCTATATGGGGCAATGTAAAAAGTAATATGTTTTCATGGCCTCTTAATAGGAAATATATAGAAAACAACATGAATGCAGTGTATCAGCTTTTACGTAAATACAATATCAAGAAATATACAACATGATAAAGGATCAGGTATAAGCCAGGTAAGTACTATATAGGCTCTGCAGAAGTAATATAGGCATCCTGTTTAGGGGGTATCTGTTTAATCCAATTAGTAGTTCAAAAAGCTATCACTGACCTATATTGTGTTCAAATTTTTCACATTTATATTAATACAGTTTACATGTACATTTGCTCTTCATATTTAGTGTCTGAAGAGATCCATTGTTTGATCGAAACGTTACACACTTTAAATATTGGATTGCTTACTTACAATATGAGGGAGGATGGAGGACAAAAGGCCCAACAATGAGGGAAGATGTAGGACAGGGGCAACAGGTATCGATCTTATACTATGCTTCAGGAAGGGGCCATGGCCTGGCAGTACCCTGGTGCAGGAAAAAGGGAAGGGACTAGTCTCTCTTTCTCTAGTCCAACAGTTGGGAGGTATATAGTTACTGTAGATACTTGAGTATAAGCTGAGTTTTTCAGCACAAAAAATGTCTGAATCTGAAACCCCTAACTTGGCTTATACGTGAGTCAAAAAAAAACAAAAGTGTACTCCTTCCGACGCCCTACCCCTCAAACACCCCCCCCCCGGCAGGTCTCTTCAATACATCACGGCTCGGACGCACGCACGCTGATGTTCTAAGTGTGCATTGGAAGACACTATAATGTCAGCAGGCGCTGACATCACGATGTCTGCGATGGACACACATGGGAACATGGAGCCGATGCGGAGCATCGCTGTATGAAGAGGACCTGCCGGGGGTGGTCGGAAGGTGAGTACACATTTTTTTTCCCCTACAGGCTTTATTTTGGGGACAGGGGCTGCAAGCTTTATACTACAGGGGGCTGGCAGGCTATATACTACAGGGGCTGGCAGGCTGTATACTACAGGCGCTCTCTGGCTATATACTACAGGGGCTTTATACTGGGGGGGGGCTGCAGGCTATATACAACAGGGGGCAGACAGGCTATGTACTACAGGTAGCTGGCAGTCCATATACTACAGGGGGCTGGCAGGCTATATACTGGGGGGGGGGCTGCAGGCTATATACTACAGAGGCTGGCAGGCTATACTACAGAGGCTGGCAGGCTATACTACAGGGGGCTGGCAAGCTACATACTACATGGGGCTGGCAAGCTACATACTACAGGGGTCTGACAGGCTATATACTCAGGGGGCGGGCTGGCTATATACTACAGGGCTGGCAGGCTAATACTGGGGGGGTGCAGGCTATATTACTGGGGGGTCTGCAGGCTATATACTACAGAGCTGGCAGCTTACTACAGGGTCTGGCAGCTACATATACAGGGTCTGGCAGGCTATATACTACAGGGGCTGGCTAGCTAAAGACTACAGGGACTGGCAGGCTAATACTGGGGGGGTCTGCAGGCTATATAATGGGGGGTCGCAGGTAGGCATTATACTGGGGTGGCGGGGCAGGTGTATATACAGGGGCTGGGCAGGCGTTACTACAGGGGCTAGGCAGGCTGTATACTACAGGGCTGGGCGGCTGTATACTACAGGGCTGGCAGGCTATCTACTACAGGGGCTAGCAGGCTAAACTAGGTGGCAGGCTATATACTGGGGGGCTGTGACCAATGCGTTTCCCACCTCGGCTTATAGTTTTAGCCCCTGCTGGATAACTGTGGGTAGTGCAGTTCCTGGGGGAAAGGATGACCCTGGGGCTATTGCGGATGCATATAACAGACTGCTAATTGTTTGATTGCAGAGAAAGATTTGTTTTATATTTGAAATAGAGCATTTACATAAGCTAAGTTATAAAATATGGCGACCTTCCGGATGGAGGCAATCCAAAGGACTTGGTAAACTCGCAAGACATGAGTATTTTTTTATTTTTTCTAATTTTGAATTAATATTCCAAAGTCATATAAACTTGCGGTGTGTGTCACTAACATTAATTTATTCAGCTTTAATAAATTTTAAAGCTCTGTCAGGACGTGAATCTCTCGCAGCATTGGGCAAAGGGCTGTGAAATATTTTAATATTCTTTTTTGGAGGGGTGTTGAATTTCCTACAAGATTTGAGTCGCACAGAAGATCTCTTTAATTTATTCCAGTATATCCACTTTTATCTTTGGGGGAACGTTAACTTGAAGGAAAACTGTTAATCTATAAGTTGCAATGCATTAAACATTGTAAGATTGGTTAAATCTTAATGAATTTGCTTGGTTTGTCATCTTTTTCAAGCTTTTACTGATGTTCCTTGGCTTATTTAGACTTAGCTAAAATTTCCTTATACCGAAATCTCTATGAATATGCTTGGTATACTTTACTACATAAGGAAACTGGTTAGGTAGGAAAAATAGGACATTAAAGGGGTTGTCCGGGAGTAAAAAAAAAACTATGTGGGCTGGGAGGAGGGCAGCTTAAAAAAGAAACATTTACTTGCCCTCTACAGTCTCTTCCTGTGTCCTGCGCGCTGTCTCTCTGGCGGGTCCCCCGTTTGTTTACATGCAGCGCACACTCATCCCAATATTCAAAGCAATACAGCGCTCAATATATGGGACAGGTTGGCGTGGCCATCTGGGACAACCCCTTAAAGTGAACTAAAATTTGATGTACCATTGTACTATTTTAGGCTACTTGCACATGTGACATTATCAGGATGCAACAATGGGTATGTGGTCTCAAAGTTTAAAGGGAACCTACCACCAATTCACTATAAAGATAGAACGTGTGGTAGTGGATCTATGGGACGTGAGGATGGTCTTTTTAGAGTAATCCTCAGTCCCCGCTATCTTTTAAAATCTTATTGCCCTAATATGTAAATTTGTAAAGCGGCTACTGGGGCGTGGAGTAGCCGGACATGAGGCTACTCCACAACCCAGTAGCCTCTTTGCTCCTCCTACCCTGAGATCTTCTGCACATACGCAGTAGCTCTTTCTACGGAGCAGTGGCCGCGCAGCCGCAGGCCTGCCTTTGCACATGCGCAGAACGCCGGCTTCTCGGACGAGAGTGTGCAGCTCACGAGGAGCTGCGCGTCAAAGATCTCAGAGTAGCAGGATAAAGAGGCTACTGGGGTGTGGAGTAGCCGCAACGTGTAGCCTCATGTCCGGCTACTCCACGCCCCAGTAGACTCTTTACAAAATTTACATATTAGGACAATAAAGATTTTAAAAAGGTAGCGGGGACATGAGGATTAGCTTAAACAGGGCTATCCTCATGTCCAATATATGCACCTACCACCCGTTCTACCTTTATAGGTAGAAATGTGGTGGTAGGTTCCCTTTAATTCTTACATTGACCACAATAATGAAATATACATCACGGAAAAAAAAGCAATAAAAAATTCTAAATGTGCTATTTTTATCACCTCAACTGCATCAAAGATTGTGGTTCTACACTCACCGGCCACTTTATTAGGTACACCATGCTAGTAACGGGTTGGACCCCCTTTTGCCTTCAGAACTGCCTCAATTCTTCGTGGCATAGATTCAACAAGGTGTGGAAGCATTCCTCAGAGATTTTGGTCCATATTGACATGATGGCATCACACAGTTGCCGCAGATTGTCGGCTGCACATCCTGATGCGAATCTCCCTTCCACCACATCCCAAAGATGCTCTATTGGATTGAGATCTGGTGACTGTGGAGGCCATTTGAGTACAGTGAACTCATTGTCAGTTCAAGAAACCAGTCTGAATGATTCCAGCTTTATGACATGGCGACATACCTGCTGAAAGTAGCCATCAGATGTTGGGTACATTGTGGTCATAAAGGGATGGACATGGTCAGCAACAATACTCAGGTAGGTGTGTGGGTTGCAACGATGGTCAATTGGTACCAAGCGGCCAAAGAGTGCCAAGAAAATATTCCCACACCATGACACCACACCACCAGCCTGAACCGTTGATACAAGGCAGGATGGATCCATGCTTTCATGTTGTTGACTCCAATTATGACCCCCTACCATCCAATGTCGCAGCAGAAATTGAGACTCATCAGACCAGGCAACGTTTTTCCAATCTTTCTACTGTCCATTTCGATGAGCTTGAGCAAATTGTAGCCTCAGTTTTCCTGTTCTTAGCTGAAAGGAGTGGCACCCGGTGTGGTCTTCTGCTACTGTAGCCCATCTGCCTCAAAGTTCGACGTACTGTGCGTTCAGAGATGCTCTTCTGCCTACCTTGGTTGTAACGGGTGGCGATTGAGTCACTGTTGCTTTCTATCAGCTCGAACCAGTCTGTCCATTCTCCTCTGGCATCAACAAGGCTTTCCGCCCACAGAACTGCCGCTCACTGGTTGTTTTTTCTTTTTCTGACCATTCTCTGTAAACCCTAGATATGGTTGTGCGTGAAAATCCAGTAGATCAGCAGTTTCTGAATACTCAGACCAGCCCTTCTGGCACCAACAACCATGCCACATTCAAAGGCACTAAATCACCTTTCTTCCCCATATGATGCTCGGTTTGAACTGCAGGAGATTGTCTTGACCATGTCTACATGCTCTAATGCACTGAGTTGCGCCATGTGATTGGCTGATTAGAAATTAAGTGTTAACGAGCAGTTGGACAGGTGTACCTAATAAAGTGGCCGGTGAGTCAATTACCATTTTTGTACCACACAGTACCACAATCCTGATGGGTTTGAAAGATGAGATACCAAAAGCATGTTTCTAGAAACTATAGAACCAAAGATCGAGTCATCTGAAGTGAGGCCTTCAAATGCAGCCTTTAAAAGTGACTCATCAGGCAAAAAGTGTTCCTTCTTAGTAAATTCCATATGACTGAGGTGACAGTGACCCTCCGGGCCGGGCCAGCACTGGGCATACCTGGCATGTGCCCAGAGCTGCTAGAGGGGCCCACAGTAAGCTTAATAAGGAAACCATGGGGGTGAGGGGAGCTGCATCTTATGAATCTATAGGGGGTGAGGGGGCTTTATATAAAATAACCATGAGGGGGCTGTTTGGGATGATAAACTAGGGAATATTGTAAGGGAACAGTGGACTGTTTTATTTTCTGAATTTCGAATGTTGCGGTGAGTTCAGGGCAAAGGGGCCCACTGAGGGTCTGTCGCCCAGGGGCCTACTGAAACCTGGAGCCGACCCTGGTAAACCTTTATGTTGTACAGAATATGAAGAACCATTGTGGAGTATTTATTTTGATTTTAGACGTTGATGTGACAAGTACAATGTTGCACAGCATATCCAGGGGCCCTACTGCAGCATTCTGTATCTATTAGTTGCACCTATATAGTTTGTTGAATAGTTTACCAAGCTCCAGGCTTCTCTGCAGTCTCATTCACCTTGGACTTTGTATATTAGATGGCGGCAAAATTTTTATTTATTAAATTATTTAATACTGTAAAGAATGTCTGGACCATTATATAAGCTCTTATACCTCTTGTGTCACCCCCTCATCCTCATAGACTGTAAATTCTTGTGTCACCCCCTCACCCCCATAGTATGCAAGCTCTTGTCATCAGGGCCTTCACTCCTATTGTTCCATATTAATGTTTGTACTCTGTAATGTAATATTATATTTGTCCCCTATGATTTGTAAAGCGCTACAGAATATGATGGCGTGATATAAATAAAGATTTTTTACTATTATTATATGCTGGATGATATGCTTTACACCTCCTATTAGTTGGCTTATTTTACTCCAAAAAACTGTGATAAAATTCTGTTGGGTCTCCATTATTTTTAATGCACAATGACCCACGCCTCCTTTTCATAGGCCATGCCCCTTTTGACATATATAGAAGTGCCTGAAAACTACCTAAAACCCTTTATAAATGTCTTAAACCCAAACTTTTTATATAATATAATTATGACAGAATTTCGAATTGTCACTATTGTTTAATATGATTGTAATGGGAAAGGTTTCCATGGGTTGTTACCAGGGCACCTCTGTGCTGTTGCTTCACAAGCTGTTAGACTGTCTCACCATCCCCCTCTGCACCCTCAGCACTTCACCCATCCCTATGCCTGATGTAATCTCAGTGCAGTAGTGGAAGTTTCAGCACACAATGGGACGGGCCTTTGAACAGTGTAACAGCCTGTGTATCTGCAGCACATGCGCCTTTTAGGCATAATTTTAAAAGCTGATGTTAGAAGAAAGGAGGCCATGGATAACAAATATAAGGAGATTACCACAGTCCCTGTGCTTGGATCTATGGGTAAGTGTTTATCTTGCTTGACTTTGATGATAGATCTCCTGTATATCCCCTATTAACCATTCATCCCTCTGGATTGGATGAGCAAATTTTAAGCCTGTTTAACCAGTTTGCCCCATTGTGGACTTACCGTAATAGATTTTACTTTGTTAGTGTCCTGCAAGTATCTTATTTCTGTGGACAGGATTTATACATAGAACCTAAAACAATTCTGAAGCAATCCATCATGTGTAAGACATTTTTTTAATGTTGTTTTTGTGTTTACACAAAACACATCCATTGATGCCATCCATTTCTAGATTTCAATGTATTCTTTTGAGCAAAGACTTGAGTGAGCGTGACATACGGTAGGTTCCCTTAGATTTCCCTGGACTGATGTGTAAGCCAAGCACAGGCCTCCTATATGCTGCTTCCCTGCCAGCAGCCATATTTCTGTCCAGCCTAGTACTTGAAGCTTTGTGTGTGGATTCTCAGCTCGTCTTCTTAGTGTATGGTATATTGTGTACCTTGCCAGCTCCGGCTTATAAACTCATGTTGTAACTTTTAACCCCCCCTCTTTATCTTCCTAGGCGGATTGTTGGTGCTGCTGAATCCTGGCGCCTGTGGGAAGAGCGAGCTGTGAAATCCTAGCACCTCCACCCCCCTTACTTCCTCCCATCACCCCCCTGGTTTGTGTTGGCAGGTAACCCCAGGACTATGATTTTACTGGCTCCCGGATTGTGGCCAGTGCGATGAAAAGCTGTTCTGTCCCAAGCAAAGGAAAAAGCCACATGCTGCCTTGTGAACACAGACTGCTCTTCTTGTGCATCCTGAATGAAACGGTTCAGAGAGAGGGGGACGTGCCCCCCCCCCCCATAAGGAATTGCCTATTAGAAAGGGGCACAAGGGCACAACTATTAAATAAACACCCGTGCAGGCATATTGTCGCGTTTCAATTCATGAAAAGTAACGCTGTTTGTATACTTTTTCCACACAGGCCTCATTGTTGGCCAAAATTTGTAGACATACAGAGTAACAGTTTTCTTCATTTACCATGTATGTGTTGAAGGCTATGGATACCTTGGGTTACAGCCTTATCAATGGCTGTATTTATAATATTAAGTCCTGGATTTTTTTTTTTTTCATTTGGTAACAGAAAATGCAGTGTTTATTACTAAAATCCAGAACATATATTTAATAGTAGTAATACTACTGACTGACCAATGCACCAAGTAGCATACAGAGCATCGTCGATTTCAAAAACTAAACTAGGACTCTTTAACCCCTTAAATGACAAAAATGTACATCCAGGAGCTTGAACGTTCCTCCGATGTTGTTAAAGGCTTCAAGAGGACATGTTACCTGTAAAAACGACAATAGGAGCTGCTTACTAAAGTAGACAGCTCCTAGTGCTAAAAAAGAAGCAGTAGTGTTACACTGCTAGCGTTATCAGAAACCTGCGATAATGCTAGAAGACACCGCGCTGTAAGTGGTCCAGCGTATACATGAGGTGGCAGTTCAAGGTGCTGTCTCTCCCCCGGATCGCCCCGCTCAATCCATAGTCCGGCGGTGACTGCCGAGCTTCATGCAGCAGTCACCCCTAATCCCACCCCCTCATGAATACACCGGACCACTTACAGCACGGTCCGGCGTTTCTAGTGTACATCGCGGCAGTGTCTGCTAGCGTTGTAATACTGCTGTGTCTGTTATAGCACTAGGAGCTGCTTACTAGTGCCATTTTTTCAGTGCCGTTTTTACAGGTGACAGGTCCTCTTAAAGGATGCGTTCACACGTGGTGTTTGTATTGTGTTTATAAACGTCTGGGGGTCGATCGCATTTGTGTTTCCAGTCAAGTGCATGCAATCAGCAACAACACTGGCCAACATTTATTAAAGTGTTTGCACCAGTTTTCTGTCAGACTTTACACTAGAAAGAGCATGCAAACTGCTTGTACATGTATTTAGAAAGTATCTCTGCCAGTTTTGTGTCGCGGCTGCATTGTGTGACAAGACAGAAAAAGCTACACCTTAAGGGGCGTGTTAGTGCTTAGTGGGAGTTTGAGCCACATTTATCACTGACATGCACCACAATTCTGTCTGCACCACAAGGTTCATGCATCATGAACAAAGTGCACCAAAAAAAATGGTGCACACTTCCCAAGCAGTGCAGGGGGCACCAGATTGATGAAGACCATGCACCAGTTTTGATTAATCTGTCGCACGCTGCACACTTTATAGGAAACTGCACATAGTACAGGGACAGCGACAGCATTGGGCATACCTGGGCAAGTGCCGTACATAAGAAATCCATGGGGGTTATATGAGGGCTATATATGAAATAACCATGGGGGGGCTGATTGGTATGATGAACTAGTGAATATTTTAGGGAACAGGAGACTGTTTTAGTTTCAGAATTTTTAATACCGACACATGAGATCACTGCAAAGGGGCCTACTGAGGCTCTGAGGTTTTTTTCACAATAGTGATTTTTCACTGACGCCATTTTGGCTTATGGACACATTCAGATTTGTTTTCTCTTCCTGCCTTCACACTTTGGGACTTTGCTGGATATACTAGTAAAGGTAACAATGATGAGGTTTCTAGTACTTTCAGTAATTATGGGTGTCACTAATGGCAGGAAAGGTATCCATGACATTTATTTTCCCATATGTCTAATTGCTAAATTGCTGTTTACATGTGAGCCTTGTCCCATCTGTCTCACTGACCTTCAGAACTGTGGAAAAATGTCAGTCTTGAGCTGTCGGGCAGATTAATGCAGTGACAGTCTGATACCTTCCCACTGTGAATATACTATAAACTTACACACCCTTGTAAAGTCGTATGCCTTTTATAGACTGTATTAATAGAATTGGAGCTAGAATTTATTTTTATCTTTTTGTGGTATTTTTCCTTAGGATGCTGATGGTAATTGTATGAGTTTAGTACTATAGTACTTGCTATTGTATTTATATACCTTACAGTCATGGCCATAAGTTTTGAGAATAACACAAATATTATATTTTACATGATCTGTTGTTTGTCAGATGTTTTTATCACATACAGAAATACAAGTGCAATCATATTATGAGTAATAAAAGCTTTTATTGACAGTTAGAATGACCTCTGCAATTCTCCCTGGCAGCTCCAAATCAACTTCTGGACCAAATCCTGACTGATAGTAGTCCATTCTTGCACAATCAATGCTTGCATTTTGTCACAATTTGTTGGTTTTTGTTTGTCCACCCGTCTCTTGATGATTGACCACAAGTTCTCAATGGGATAAAGATCTGGGGAGTTTTCAGGCCATGGACCCAAAATCTCTATGTTTTATTTCCTGAGCCATTTAGTTATCACCTTTGCTTTATGACAAGGTGCTCCATCATGCTGGAAAAGGCATTGTTGGTCACCAAACTGAGGACATTTTGGTACCATTCTTTTTTCATGGATGTGTTTTTAGGAAAGACTGTGAGAGAGCCGATTCCCTTGGCTGAGAAGCAACCCCACACATGAATGGTTGCAGGATGCTTTACCGTTGGCATGAGACAAGACTGTTGGTATCGCTCACCTTGTCTTCTCCGAACAAGCTTTTTTCCGGAAAGGGGATTCATCAGAGAAAATGACTTTCCCCCAGTCCTCAGCAGTCCACTCCCTGTACCTTTTGCAGAATATCAGTCTGTCCGTGATGTTTTTTCTGGAGAGAAGTGGCTACTTTGGTGCCCTCCTTGACACCAAGCCTTGCTCCAAGATTCTCCGCCTCACAGTGCGTGCAGATACACTCACACCTGCCTGCTGCAATTCCTGAGCAAGCTCTGCACTGCTAGTAGCCCCCTCCTGAAACACTTATAAGAGACCCTGGACAACAAACTCAAAGATAATATTGCAAAGCTTGAAACAGCCATCATGGAAACTAAGAAGTCAAAATTTAGGAGAGACACACAGGACTACGCCCTTAATCAAGTGTACGATTGGAGCAAAAACAGGAATTCCTTTAAGAAACCCAGATCCATTCTTAAAAATAAAGGGCAAAAGGATAAACGCACAGAAAGTCGAGTCAGCTTTACTGATACAGAGCTGGAATCATCAGCGTATACATCGAACGATTGCTCCGACTCCTCCATTGCCTCTAACTATAAGAATCAAGATAATACAAATAAGAAATCCAATAATAAAAAACAAAGGAAGGCAAAAAACGGAGAAGGAGTGGACGAAAACATAATACAAAACCGGTAGCCTCTCAGACAGCAAAAATAAATGTGTCTCCTGTCATAAATCTCTCCAGCTACATCGTTACAAAACAACAAGAAGAATTGTTATCTAAAGGACTTAATTTTTCTCCCAATATCAACTTCGACATTTTCCATACCCTTCTGGACTTGAACAAATTTGCCAGGAACATTACAATACGGAAACACTTTTGTGATACTAACAAACAGTTAGAAAACGAAGAATCGGAGCAAATATAGTAACTCCACATTATCTTTAAATAAAGACATGAACTCATTTGAAGATCAATATCATTTACTTACACTTCGTCAGCTCGAGTGTGAAACGGTATCAGAGTCTGAATATAACCTGAACAAAACATTTAATACCCGCAATCCTGCATTCTATCCAATACAATCGAGACCAGCAGCACTGGATACATTCCAAGAGAGAGTTGAGAAAGACCTAATTAAATTACATAATACATGCAAACTCAACAAAATGTCAGACAACTTGAGTCATCATCAAAGAAGAGCCATATCGGACTTAAAAAATAATACAGACTTACTTGTCCGTCAAGCTGACAAGGGTGGAGCCATCATTCTGATAAATGCTGGACTATATAAAAATCTGAATGAAGAAATATTGTCGGATACAGTAGTCTACAGTAAACTAAAATCTAATCCAACTAAGGATATACAATCAAGTTTAAAGAGACTACTATTAGATGGTCTTGCAATGGGTGCTAATACGCAAAAAATTGTAGAATATCTATTTGTTGAATTTCCTGTGGTTCCCGTGTTTCATTCATTCCCCAAGATACATAAAGAGATGTTCCCTCCACCTCTTAGACCAATCGTGGCCGGTATTGGCTCTCTCGGAGAGAAACTTGGGGAATGGATCGATCACCATCTTCAACCCCTGGTCATATCAATACCAGGCTATATTAGAGATACGAAACATATTGTCGGGTTATTGGATGGCTTCAAATGGGAACCACAATATCACTGGCTCACATGTGATGTAGTGGGTCTGTATCCCTCTCTCAGTCATGAAATTGCACTAGCCAGTTTAACATCGTTTCTTCATAGATTCAGCAATTACTCTAATGCAACCAAAGAATTTCTTATTTTGGCAGTACGGTTTTTGTTGCAAAATAACTACTTCTCTTTCGACGGGGAATTCTATATACAGAGGTGTGGGGCAGCAATGGGGGGCAAATGCTCCCCATCGCTTGCCAACATCTATATGGCAATTTGGGAAGAACAGTTCCTCTTCACCCCGGACAACCCCTTCTTCTCCCACATCTGGTGGTATGGTCGCTATATTGATGACCTCCTCCTGGTATGGGAGGGAACGGAGTCGGAGGTGGGGGACTTCTCCCAATACATCAATGACAATGGCATGAATCTGAGGTTCACACACGAATTGTCCAGCCATCAGATAAATTATCTGGATGTCACCCTTAAGAGCACTGAATGGGTTAAAGTGGAACCCTACACCAAAACTGTAGCCTTAAACTCTACTTTAAACGCTAAATCATGCCACCCCAAGCACGTTATTAAAAACATCCCAGTGGGGGAAATGGTTTGCATAAAACGCAATTGCACTGACGAGAATACATTAAAAAACAAAATCGATAAAAAGAAAGGAGATCTCAAAGAAAGAAATTATCCCAATTGGATGTTAGACAGAGCACATAAAATAGTACAGGACATCCCCAGAAAGAAGCTATTGGAAGAAAAAGACAAAACAGAGGCCAGATTGAATAACAAATGTATGTCACAAATCACATTTTCCACTACATACAGTTTACAATTTCGTGAGATAACACAAATTATCAACAAACATTTTCCAATACTCCATATGGAGGACAATTTGGGGTCCATACTTCCCAACAAAATTAATTGTGTGGCTAGAAGAGCTCCCACTCTTGGCATGCAATTATCTCCGAGTTTATTTCTCTCCCAGCACGTGTCTCAGGATAGGTGGCTTCAGGTCGCAGGCTTTTTTAAATGTGGACACAAGAAATGTATGTGTTGCAATTACTCTGCACCCAACAAACAATTTGAATCAGCGTGCACACAGCAAAAATACACAATACATAAATACATCAACTGCAATACAACGTTTGTTATATATCTTATCACCTGTACTCTCTGCAATCTTCAATATGTTGGTTGCACAACATGCTCGCTCAAAACAAGAATACGTCGTCACATATGAGATGCAGGTAAAAAGGAGTCTGTTAATATTTCTATGGTATCCCGGCATTTCCAAAATATTCACGAGGGCGATTGTTCAGGGTTATCTGTCACCGCAATAGAGAAAGTCACACGTCCTGTCAGGGGAGGCAACCACAGAAGGAAACTTCTCAATAGAGAAACCTTCTGGATTTTCACACTGCAGACACGTGTTCCCAAAGGCCTGAATAAGAGGCAAGACGTAATTCACCAATATTAATTCTCACTTTTCTATCTGCATGCCATCATCAAACATGTTTCATAGTGCATATACATGCCTGCCTTGTGTTTTTAACTATAATTGTTATGTTTTTATATATCACTTTGAATCGAAAGGGTTGTCAATCAAATGGAAACATACACGTGGGGTATGACATCATAATGTTCCACATCACATGATCGGGACAAACGAGTATATCTACTTCCCGTCTATGTTCCCAAATTAGCCATGATTAAGGAGATGTATCTCTGAAACGCGTAGGCGATTGTTGGTCTCTCCACTACCCTGTACACATACCTATAGAGCTGCTTTGCTGCATGTCGATGTTCACCTTTTAAGAAATTTTTGAATAAATTTCCAATTTTATATTTACGTGGGTTCCGTTGAAGCTGGATTCCTTTCCTTCCTTATAAGAGACGGTCCTGGCGCTTGCTGGTCCTTCTTGGGCGCCCTGGAGCATTTTTGGCAACAATGGAACCTCTCTCCTTGAATTCCTTGATGATGCGATGGATTGGTGACTGAGGTGCAATCTTTCTAGCTGCGATACTCTTCCCTGTTAGGCCAGTTTTGTGCAGTGCAATGATGATTGCACATGTATCTTTAGAGGTAACCATGGTTGACAGAAGAGAAACAATTATGCCAAGCACCAGCCTCCTTTTAAAGTGTCCAGTGGTGTGATTCTTACTTGACAGATGACAGATTGATCTCCAGCCCTGTCCTCATCAACACCCACACCTGTGTTAAAATGAGCAGCTAACATCGTTTCAGTGATTGCTCCATTAAGGCAGGCCTGCAATGAATTTGAAATGTGTTTTGGGGGAAAAAGTTAATTTTCTGGTCAAATATTGACTTTGCAATTAATTGCTGTTAAGCTGATCACTCTTTATAACATTCTGGAGTATATGCAAATTGACATTATAAAACCTGATGCAGTAGACTTTGTAAAAAAATATTGGTTGGTTGCTGTGCAAAGCCAGATTCATGACTTGGGACTCCATTCCGCTGCTGGCGTATGTGCTCTGACTTTTTATGCATTTTGCTACTTTTTAAAAGAAAATACCAGATAGCGAGTGGAGCAAAAGAATATTTGTCAAAGGGCCACTTCGATGAATCTGACGGGCAGGGAAGCTCCAATGACAGACGTAGATTTGTCCCAAGGAGCCACCTTATGATATATAACCCCTGATGTCTACATACAGTTAGGCTTCATGCTCATAGCAATGTCATCTCCTGGCCTGTACCGCTTTACTGATCCACCTTATAAACTTGCCCAATTTCTTCTTTAGTACGGTTACAATATTGTTTTACAGTCATATGAAAAAGTTTGGGCACCCCTATTAATCTTAATCGTTTTTAGTTATCAAAATTTGGGTTTTTGCTACAGCTATTTCAGTTTGATATATCTAATAACTGATGGACACAGTAATATTTCGGGATTGAAATGAGGTTTATTGTACAGGCAGTCCCCGGGTTACATACAAAATAGGGTGTGTAGGTTTGTTCTTAAGTTGAATTTCTATGTAAGTCGGAACTATATTTTATCATTGTAAGCCCAGCCAAAACTTTTTTGGTCTCTGTGACAATTGGATTTTAAAAATGTTGGGTTGTCATAAGAATCAATATTAACACTAAAGCTTGATTACAGGCACATTTGATAACTGTTACAGCTGATTATTGTAGCCTAGGACTAAAGTACAATAAATTACCAATATCCAGAGGTCCGTTTGTAACTAGGGGTCGTATGTATGTCGAGTGTTCTTAAGTAGGGGACCGCCTGTACTTACAGAAAATGTGCAATATACATTAAAACAAAATTTGACAGGTGCAAAAGTATGGGTACCCTTATCATTTGTTTGTTTTGAATACTCCTAACTACTTTTTACTGACTTACTGAAGCACTAAATTGGTTTGGTAACCTCATTGAGCTTTGAACTTCATAGCCAGGTGTATCCAATCGTGAGAAAAGGTATTTAAGGTGACCACTTTCAAGTTGTTCTCCTATTTGAATCTCCTCTGAGGAGGCATCATGGGCTCCTCAAAACAACTCTCAAATGATCTTAAAACAAAGATTGTGCAACATAGTTGTTCAAGGGAAGGATACAAAAAGTTGTCTCAGAGATTTCACCTTTCAGTTTCCACTGTGAGGAACAGAGTAAGGAAATGGAAGACCACAGGGACAGTTCTCGTTAAGCCCAGAAGTGCCAGGCCAAGAAAAATATCAGAAAGGCAGAGAAGAAGAATGGTGAGAACAGTCAAGGACAATCCACAGACCACCTCCAAAGACCTGCAGCATCATCTTGCTGCAGATGGTGTCACTGTGCATCGGTCAACAATACAGCGCATGTTGCACAAAGAGAAGCTGTATGGGAGAGTGATGCGAAAGAAGCAGTTTCTGCATGCACGCCACAAACAGAGTCACCTGAGGTATGCAAAAGCACATTTAGACAAGCCAGTTTCATTTTGGAAGAAGGTTCTGTGGACTGATGAAACAAAGATTGAGTTGTTTGGTCATACAAAAAGTCATTATGTGATTTTTAAAGAGTTATTAAAATCATTTGCATTCTTTTTAAAACCTTTTATTCTTAAAAACCAGGGAATAATAATAAAGAATTATTAATAATAAAGATTATGCATCGCTGCACAGAGCTTGCCAAATCGGTCCCTGTCCCCATGGGGCTCACAATCTAATCAATCTACCAGTATGTTTTGGAGTGTGGGAGGAAACCAGAGGACTCGGAGGAAACCCATGCAAACACAGAGAGAACATACAAACTCTAAGAAGCTTAAAGAAAAGTTGATCCTGCCACAGGGGGCGCACATCTGCATGTAAGTATGCTTAGTTTACAATTCTTCATCCTGGTGTTAGCTTTCTTTCAATACTCAGGCATAAATTATAGTAAATCTGTAGGAGCAAGCCCCCTATGATAAACCCTTGTTTTCTTTGTTTTCATTGTAGACTGTATCTGGATCCATATGAACTCTCTCAGTACCTGTTTTGTCTCTTCTGATTTTAGTCTGTTTGGATCCCTGTGACCTGCCTCACTGTGTTCTGTCTTATTTGTTTAGAACCTGTAAATGGCTTTGTTATATGTTGTTTTAACATATTTATATATACTATTATTGCATCAGTTAGTGAATGTATCTCTAGTTATAGATAGACTTTATTACTGGATGTGTCTCTAGTTATAGATAGACTGCAGCCTTTTCATTGCAGTATTGTATAGTCACCAAATTCCATCCGTCATCTGCTTGTGCCCATACCATAGGTCACAAACTATTGCTACAAAGTCAATTTTAGGCATCATTTGACTTCCTTTAATGAGGGAAGATGTTTCTCAAGCACTTGAGGCTCGTACGTTCAGAGCTAAGTATAGAAAGAGTCCAAAGTGCAAAGGACAGTTGGCTATCGATCTCTCGTGTCGTATGCAATAAATGCACATAGCGGAATGTACGCATACTTGTGTGCAGGGCAAACACTTTCCTATCTTGGGTTTGTAAAGTTCAATGACTTGAATGAGTAGATGTATCTTTGAAAGTCTAAAATTTAGGTAACTTTTTTATCATTTCAATTCTAAAATTCTTGTAAAAAGTTAACTTTATCATGTTTTGGAAGTCATCTTTTATATAAGAACTCATTTCAACAGTTAATTGCTTGGGGAAAACGAAAAGAGAGAGTAATATTTAGGTCAGTATTGCTTTAATAATTTATTCTTCATCTTCTCCATATCCATAAAAGGACAGAAGGAATTGGATCTGTTAATCCTAAATTAAGTAAATCATGGTATGTTATTTTGACTGCGCACCTTTACATTGCTGCTTTACTGTGATCATCTAGTTGAACGATATTCATATTATGCATTTACAAAATGGATCAATCGATGGATCAACATAATCTTTTGCTTGATTTGATGAAATTAAATTTATTAAAGATACAAAGACAATACAAAGCATTAAAATATTTTGTTTTCTAGGAAAACTACAACTCACTTTATGAAATTATTTAAAAATTGTCAAATTGTTAAAATAACCTAATAATTGCAGTTGCAGTAATCTATAGTGCATATAGTACAGCTATAGGGCAGTACATGTAGCCCAAGTAATCTATAGTGCATATAGTACAGCTATAGGGCAGTACATGTAGTCTATAGTGCATATAGTACAGGTATAGGGCAGTACATAAGGTTTTTGTATTAAAATTGTTTTACAGAAAAAAAGATAGTTATATTGTACCTTTCATTAGCATGTGCTGTGTGACTAGGCAGTTGCCAAATGGGGGGAGGGGCTGGAAAGGAGCAGTTCCCCCCACCTTGGGGAACAGCTACTCATGTGACCTTTTCAAATATATGAAACACCCATCACTGGGTTAGCGACGCCCCCCTGCCTCTCTACAGCCAATCCCGAGTGTGGGGAGTTATTCATATATTTGAAAAGGACACATTCCAAGGGTGGGGGGGGAGCTCCTTTCCAGCCCCTCCCATTAGGCAACTGTCTAGTCACAAGCAGATGTTAATGAAGGTTACAATATTACATATCTTTTTTTCTGTAAAACAATCTTTAATACAAAAACACTTTGGCAGTGTATTGTAGTATGCTCTGTGGGGACTGGAGGTGGGAGTGCTAAAAATGGGTTCCTGGTGACAGGTTCCCTTTAACTCAAAGTGTTCCTCGGGTGAATTAGTTTACAGGGGCAAAAAAATGCTCCTATGGCTCCCATGTCATTCTGATACTTCTGGTCTTCAGTACCTGCACACAGATATAAGGTCCAGGGAGTCGCGGGACTCAGTTCTGCCAATAATAATAATAATACTTCTTTATTTATATAGCGCGCACCGCTGCACAAAGCATGTCAAATTGGTCCCTGTCCTCATGAGGCTCACAATCTAAAAAACCTAGCAGTATGTTTTGGAGTGTGGGAGGAAACCGGAGGACCGGAGGAAACCCACGCAAACACGGAGAGAACATACAAACTCTTTGCAGATGTTGACCTGGGTGGGATTCGAACCCAGGACCCCAGCGCTGCAAGGCAGAATTGCTACTGAAGGCACCGTGCCGCCCATTGGTCCCCATACAAGGGGATCCCACTTCCTCTATGTCAGTGATGGCAAACCTTTTAGACATCGAGTGCCCAAACTACAAACATAACCCACATATTTTTTGCAACGTGCCAATGCGACAATTTAATCAGTAACTTATTACTCCCTGCTCTTTCACGGGTTCAAATTGTATTGGCACCGAAGAACACCAATACAGTAGAAAGAAGGAAAGGAATTTTGGATATGATTGTAGCTTCCTTCAGGGTCTGGGCTGCCTTGAGTCCTGTCTGCCGATTTCTGCACTGGGGTGATGGCCGAGGGTGCCCATAGAGAGGGCTGGGAGTGCCACCTCTGGCACCCGTGCCATAGGTTTGCCACCACTGCTCTATGTCATCCTCTAAGTGATGTCCCATGGTCCAAGGAGGCCACTCATTAGCCATAGCAGGTTCCATGACCTCCTGAATGTCGTCCAGGGCCAAAAATCAAAAGTACCGGAGCACTCCAGGAGCTAGGTCTCTTTTTGCCACTCCTGCCACAGGATAAAATAGTGAAAGTTCCACACGTCAGACCCTGTCACTATGGGTCTTTTAAACAGCATTATGCTAGGAATAGTTTCCGTAGATCCCATGCACTATGCTGCAGTAAATTGTCCAAGGATAGCCAATTGCGAATTCCAGTTCTTCATCAGGACATGATAACAAATGTTATATCTCAGTATATGAAAAGACAAAAAAAAAAGAAAAAAAATGGTTTAAATACCTATTAGAGACATGTTTTTTAAATCTATAAACTGTAGCTCAAGTATACTATGTAAAATGAACATGTGTACACTATATTATAAAACAAAATTTTCCAAGAGGAAAAAAAAATGTACATCAAGTCCCATTACTTACCTGTAAAATAACTTCATTCACTTCTTATATGGGTTCTGGATAAAAAAAATAACTCCGATCACAAGCACTTTCACAGAGCACATCCCATGGTCAATAGCAACAATGGCATCTGAATAGTTAGACAGTAATGGGGTCCCTCTGTCCACAAAAAAACTCGGGCAAATCTAGTTCCATGTAACATTCCTCCCCACCATCCCCCACAATGGCTGGTAAGTGAACAATTTACAGAAAATAATCTGGATCATTACATTTATATTTATTAGTCCTGTTCTTTCAGTGATTAATAATGAATAAAACATAATTATACAAGAAAAAATCTCACCAGATGAGAATGAATGAAGCATTAATTTTCTCATACTTCACCACATAATACATTAACATATGTGATGGCAAATCAAATCTCTAAGTAAATGATATGAAACAAAATTTGTAACTCGTAAAAATGTATGATGATGCCACGTCTATTTGTATTATAATGTATCCTATGGACATGAGAATAGCCCTTTAAGCATTTGTATTTACAAGTATTACCTTTTCTGTGAAATCTAGTTTGCAACACAATGTGAGGTGAAAAGTTTCTTAAAAAAAACTATCTAAACCCTAAAACACACAAAGAAATCAAAATACCAAGCAAAATACTTGCAGTGGTTACTGTTCTTTTTCATCTAAAAAAAAGAGAATGTGGGGAACACAACTATAGGGAGACAGGTAATAGAAATACGATTTGGATAGGCATGCAATGAGACAATAATAACCACACAGGAAACCCAAATGCTAAATCATGTATTTCAGCTGAATTGTGAAAACAAAAATAATATTGAATTTCAGGGATTTGGGAAGTGCTCACCCTCAGTGCTGGGGAAGATTGTTTATATAAAGTAGAATCCCATTAAATAAAAATACAAAGTCTGTCGTACTCCTTGTTAAAGTTGGGTGAACTCTGTCGGGGCAAGTGCAGGAATAAAACAGATTCATGATTTCTGGTGCACGACTTAGTGAATTGTCGCACGCAGCATATACACGGGCAGAGCACTTTTAGTGCAGTTCCCCATTCTTGGTAAATGTGCCCAATATGTAGTAAGACATGAAGGGTGGCCAATGAAATACAAAGGGGGGATTTATCACCATGCTCTCTGGCTTTTTGTACTACTTTTTTGTTAATTGATTGTTGCAGAATTTTAGCTCACACATAAAATTCTCAAAAAGTAGTACAAGAAACCAGAAAGCATGGTAACGCCCCAATGACTGTATGGGGCACCAGCACAGGGGTCCTTATAGAATGTATCTAAAGTATATAGACACATAGAGGGGTTGTCCCAAATGTATGCCTGTATAAAAGTATAGGGTACATGAACGACCCCACAGGATCTGATGGGTCTTATCTAACTGTACAATTATGTTTTTAACAGATGGCTAAGATGTAAGAGAACAGAAAAAAACAGCAGCACAGCAGGTGGGTGATGATCCTATCCAAGGAGTAATCCACAAAACCTCTGAATATAGCAGAAAGCAGGCAGCACTCCAATGGATATGGTGAAACAATGTGCATCTACAGTTTTGGCTGAATAAAGGCTGTATGGATCACCCGAAACGTAGATGCATGGCTGAATAAAGACACTTTGTTTCACATATCTATTGGAATGCTGCCTTCTTTCGGCTATAATACAAATATGGCAAGAGAGTTATATAGATTTAAAGGAAAGGTGTAATGTTAAAATGAAGTCCAATCGATGGGAAGCATGTTATAGGGCTTAGAAAATGTACACTGTTGTCTGTATCTTTATCTAATTAGGAGAGAAGGTTAATGAAGTACATGACAGATGATTGGCTATGTGCCTTTACTGCCTTTATAGTATTACCAGAATGTTCACCAATTGATTGATCATCCATGATGCTTCCTTATTGCTGTGTGCAGACTCTCGACAATCTGCAGAGACATGTAAACAAAGATCCTTCACTGATAAATGGAGGGACCTGTAGCAGGAGATGATGATGATCCTGCTCCCCCTCTAACCTACCTATATATGTCAGTGAGAGGGACAGAGAGAAAAAATACACACTGAAGGCTGTCATTAGGACGGACTGAAGGAGTGAGAAACAGGTTGTGTAGGGATGTAAAGTGCAGCATGTGGATAACAGGGAAGGCTAAAGCTCTCACGGGAGGTACAGGAACATATACATGCACAAACCTGTCTATGGAACAGTTTTTAAACGTGCCAGGCCCACCCTTTAAGCTGTGAAATAATGTAGACTGTTCCATGTTAAATGCTGTGAATTTTCTGTTTCATGCATAACATCATGTTGACGAAGAGAACTAGTATTCTTGAAAGCTCACCATCAATATTCTCAGTTAGCCTCAAAAATATATGTCCGATTTCTTCACTCTTTTTACGCTGTGAAAGGATAATATGCAGAAATGTTACTGCAGAAGTGACAAATTCTCTTTTAGACTTCTCAATCCTATTGTGTGTGGGCAGCCTTAGACTTAGGACAGCTGGCGAAAAAATTTATAACTGGAAGCTTGGTCAGATCTGACAGATATGAAATGTGATAATCGATACAAGTATTTTATAACATTCCTCAGTTCATTTTGGCCCTGATCTTCCTCCATTCTGTAAGTGCCACTGATATATATATACAAATGTATATTTATAAACTTTATAGGATCCAGTATTCCATTTCATTACGAATGTTATCTAGATGAAAACAAACTTCAAGTATGAGCTTGTTTACCTGCTATTCTACTAAAGTAGAAAAGATTGGCCATATTAAGCTAACACCCAAATGTTAGTCTCTTATGGAGGAGGGAACATTACAGAGTGTACCCACCTCTATCCTCAAGTCTAGTCTTTACAGAAAGAAATCAAAAATACATATGTATGTACTTGGCTTGACTTCAATTATTAATCTGTAATGGATAGCATTGGTCTAGTCAATTACGGATTCCCAGCCTACTCAGAAATCCCAAAACATCACCCCAATTACTTCTATGAAAGGAATGCCTTCAAATATGAACGTTAATCTGAAGAGAGTAAAAGGAAGTCTGTAATCCAGCCAATGAATACACAGCAAAAAATCCTTCATGACCTCTAGCTTGAGTGATCATTAGGACTCGGAAACTAAATAGCACCAGGGCAATGAATCACCTTCCACACAAAACAGAAATTGTGTAATATATTTCAGAGAGTGAAGAAGAAAACAGCACTTTTCTCAAAGAGCCTCTCCTGTTTCATCCTAAACTATTTACTGTATTTGTGTCTGCTGCATATAGTAATATATACACATTCCTTAAATGTCTAGGACTATCAAGAGATTATGTGGTCCTTAACCTGTGAAAGATAACAGAATTACCTCTACACTACTGGCATATTGCTTTCTACATGGAGATACAATAATTGTAGAAAATTTCTACTTGTGCTACGTACTGTAGTGTGCCTACCTAGTGCCTACTGCCCTATACCTGTACTATATGCACTATAGATTACATGTACTGCCCTATACCTGTCCTATATGCACTATAGATTACTTGTGCTATATGGACTGCCCTATACCTGAACTATATGCACTATAGATTATGTGTGCTATATGGATGCCCATATTAATGAACTATATGCACTATAGATTATGTGTGCTATATGGACTGCCCTATACATGTCCTATATGCATATAGATTACTTGTGCTAAATGTACTGCCACACCTCCTATACCTGTCCATAGTACTATTGATTACTTGTGGTAAATGTATGCCTTATACCTGTCCTATATGTACTATAGATTACTTGTGCTAAATGTACTGCCCTATACCTGTCCTATATGCACTATAGATTACTTGTGCTATATGTACTGCCCTATACCTGTACTATATGCACTATAGATTACTTGTGCTATATGTACTGCCCTATACCTGTCCTATATGCACTATAGATTACTTTATGCTTAACGGACTGCCCTATACCTGTACTATATGCACTATCATTTACTTGTGATTGTTATGTACTGCCCCTATACCTGTACTAATGCACTATAGACTACATGTACGGCCCTATAGCTGTACTATGCACTATAGAGTACTGGCAACTGCAATAATTAGGTTTATTTTAACAATTTGGTGACAATTTTTAAATATTTTCATAAAGTGAGTTGTGGTTTCTCTAGAAACAAAATATTTTAAGATGCTTTGTTATTGTCTTTGTATCTTTAATAAAATTAATTCATCAAATCAAGCAAAAGATTTGTTTATCCATCGATTTGATCCATTTTGTAAATCCATAATATGAATATCTTCAACTAGATGATCACAGTAAAGCAACAGTAAAGTGCGCATCAAAATAACAACCATGATTTACTTAATTTAGGTTAACAGACCAATTCTTCTGTCCTTTTATGGATATGAGAAGTGAGAATAAATTTTAAAGCAATACTGACCTAAATATTACTCTCTCTTTTCGTTTTCCCCAAGCAATTAACTGTTGAAATGATTTCTTATATAAAAGATACTTCCCAAAACATGATAAAGTTAACTTTTTACAAGAATTTTAGAATTGAAATGATAAAAAAGTTACCTAATTTTAGACTTTCAAAGATCATCTACTCATTCAAGTCTTGAACTTTACAACCCAAGATAGGAAAGTGTTGCCCTGCACACAAGTATGCTTACTTCCGCTATGTGCATTTATTGCATACGACAACGAGTAGATCGATAGCCAACTGTCCTTGCACTTTGGGCTCTTCTATACTTAGCTCTGAACGTACGAGCCTCAAGTCTTGAGAAACATTCTTCCCTCATTAAAGGAAGTCAAATGATGCCTAAATTGACTTTTGTAGCAATAGTTTGTGACCTTATGGTATGGGCACAAGCAGATGACGGATGGAATTGGTGACTATAAACTGCAATAAAAGCGCAGTTATCTAACTAGAACCACATCCATTAATAAAGTCTATCTATAAACTAAGATACAATTCATAACTGAAGCAATAACAGTATAATATACATATGTTAAAACAACATATAACAAAAGCCATTTACAGGTTCTAACAATAAGACAGAACCAGTGAGGCAGGTACAGGATCCAAACAGACTAAAATCAAAGAACAAACAGGTACTGAGAGAGTTCATATGGATCCAGATACAGTCTACAATGAAAACAAAGAAACACAGGGTTATCATAGGGGCTTGCTCCTACAGATTTACTATAATTTATGCCTGAGTATTGAAAGAAAGCTAACCACCAGGATGAAGAATTGTAACTAATGCATACTTACATGCAATGTGCGCCCCCTGTGGCAGGATCAACTTTTCTTTAAGCTTCTTAGAGTTTTGTCATGTTCTCTCTGTTTGCATGGGTTTCCTCCAGTCCCTCGGTTTCCTCCCACACTCCAAAACATACTGGTAGATGGATAGATTGTGACCCATGGGGAACAGGGACCGTTTGGCAAGCTCTGTGCAGCGATGCATAATCTTATTATTAATAATTCTTTTTATTATTCCTGTTTTTATAATAAAAGGTTTTAAAAGAATGCAAATGATTTTAATAACTCTTTAAAAAATCACATAATGACTTTTTTGTAGGACCAACAACTCAATCATTTGTTCATCAGTCCACAGAACCTTTTCTTCCAAAATGAAACTGGCTTGTCTAAATGTTGCTTTTTGCATACCTCAGGTGACTCTGTTTGTGGCGTGCATGCAGAAACTGCTTCTTTCGCATCACTCTCCCATACATCTTCTCTTGTGCAACAATGCGCTGTATTGTTGACCGATGCAAAGTGACACCATCTGCAGCAAGATGATGCGCAGGTCTTTGGAGGTGTCTGTGGATTGTCCTTGACTGTTCTCACCATTCTTCTTCTCTGCCTTTCTGATATTTTTCTTGGCCTGGCACTTCGGGCTTAACGAGAACTGTCCATTGTCTTCCATTTCCTTACTCTGTTCCTCACAGTGGAAACTGAAAGGGGAAATCTCTGGCGCACTTTTTGTATCCTTCCGTTGAACAACTATGTGCACAATCTTTTGTTTTTAAGATCATTTGAGAGTGTTTTGAGGAGCCCATGATGCCTCCTCAAGGAGATTCAAATAGGAGAACCACTGAAAGTGGTCACCTTAAATACCTTTTCTCACGATTGATACACTGGCTATGATGCAAAGCTCATGAGGTACCAAACCAATTTAGTGCTTCAGTAAGTCAGTAAAAAGTGTTAGGAGTATCCAAAACAAACAAATGATAAGGGTACCCATCCTTTTGGCACCTGCAAATTTTGTTTTAATGTATATTGCACATTTTCTGTAAGTACAGGCGTCCCCTACTTAAGAACACTTCGAACATACAACGACCCCTAGTTAAAAACAAACGGACCTCTGGATATTGGGTAATTTATTGTACTTGTCCTAGGCTACAATAATCAGCTGTACAGTATCAAATGTGCCTGTAATCAAGTCTAGTGTTAATATTTTCTAATGACACCCACATTTTAAAATCAATTGATCACAGAGACCAAAAAGTTTGGCTGGGCTTCAAATGATAAAATATAGTTCCGACTTACATAGAAATTCAACTTAAGAACAAACCTACACACCCCTATTTGGATGTAACCCGGGGACTGCCTGTACAATAAACTCATTTCAATCCCGAAATATTTACTGTGTCCATCAGTTATTATATATCAAACTGAAATAGCTGTGAGCAAAACCCAAATTTTTGAACTAAAAACGATTAAGATTAATAGGGGTGCCCAAACTTTTTCATATGACTGTAAACATATTGTAACCGTACTAAAAGAAGAAATGGGCAAGTTTATAAGGTGGATCAGTAAAGCGGTACAGGTCGAGATGACATGCTATGAGCCTTATGACCTAACGTGTATGTAGACATCAGGGGTTAATATACATAAGGTGGCTCCTTGGGAACAATCTACTCTGTCATTGGAGCTTCCCTGCCCGTCAGTATCATCGAAGTGGCCCTTTGACAATATTCTTATGCTCCTCTTGCTATCTGGTATTTTCTTTCAAAAAGTAGCAAATGCATAAAAAGTCAGAGCACATACGCCAGCCGCGAATGGAGTCCCAAGTCATGAAATCTGGCTTTGCACAGCAACCAACCAATATTTTTTACAAAGTCTACTGCCATCAGGTTTTTATAATGTCAATTGCATATACCCAGAAGTTTATAAAGGTGATCAGCTTCAGCAATTAATTGCAAAGTCAATATTTACCAGAAAATTAACTTTTCCGCCCAAAACACATTTCAAATCATTGCAGGCCTGCCTTAAATGGAGCAATCACGAGAACGATGTTGCTGCTCATTTAACACAGGTGTGGGTGTTGATGAGACAGGGCTGGAGATCATCTGTCATCTGTCAGTAAGAATCACACCACTGGACACTTTTAAAAGGAGGCTGGTGCTTGGCATAATTGTTTTCTCTGTCACCATGGTACTCTAAAGATACTGTGCATCATCATTGCACGCCAAAACTGGCCTAACAGGAAGAGTATCGCAGCTAAAGATTGCACCTCAGTCACCAATCAATCGCATCCATCAAGGAATTCAAGGAGAGAGGTTCCATTTTGCCCAAAAAATGCTCCGGGCGCCCAAGAAGGACCAGCAAGCCCAGGACCGTCTCTATAAGGAAGGAAAGGAATCCAGCTTCAACGGAACCCCGTAATATAAAATTGGAAATTTATTCAAAAATTTTCTTAAAGTGGAACATCGACATGCAGCAAAGCAGCTCTATAGGTAATGTGTACAAGGTAGTGAGAGAGACCAACATCGCCTACGCGTTTCAGAGATACATCTCCTTAATCATGGCTAATTTGGGAACATAGACGGGAAGTAGATATACTCGTTTGTCCCATCATGTGAGTGGAACATTATGATGTCATACCCCACGTGTAGGTTCCATTTATTGACAACCCTTTTCGATTCAAAGTGATATATAAAAACATACAATTTAGTTAAAACACAAGGCAGGCATGTATATGCACTATGAAACATGTTTGATGATGGCATGCAGATAGAAAAGTGAGACATTATATTGGTGAATACGTCTTGCCTCTTATTCAGGCCTTCGGGAACACTGTCTGCAGTGTGAAAATCCAGAAGGTTTCTCTATTGAGAATTTCCTTCTGTGGTTGCCTCCCTGACAGGACGTGACTCTCTCTATAGCGGTAACAGATAACCCTGAACAATCGCCCTCGTGAATTTTAGAAATGCCGGGATACCATAGAAATATTAACAGACTCCTTTTTACCTGCATCTCATATGTGACGACGTATTCTTGTTTTGAGCGAGCATGTGTGCAAACCAACACATTGAAGATTGACAGAGAGTAAACAGGTGATAAGATATATAACAAAACGTTGTATTGCAGTTGATGTATTTATTGTTTGTGTATTTTTGCTGTGTGCACGCTGATTTTCAATTGTTTGTTGGGTGCAGAGTAATTGCAACACATACAGTTTTCTTTTCCACATTTAAAAAAAGCCTGCGACCTGAAGCCACCTATCCTGAGAAACAACGTGCTGGAGGAGAAATAACTCGGAGATAATTGCATGCCAAGAGTGGGAGCTCTTCTAGCCCCACAATTAATTTTGTTGGAAGTATGGACCCCAATGGTCCTCCATTATGGATATTGGAAAATGTTTGTTGTAATTTGTGTTATCTCACGAAATTGTGAAAGTGTATGTAGTGGAAAACTGTGATTTGTGACATACATTTGTTACAATCTGGCCTCTGTTTTGTCTTTTTCTCTCCAATAGCTCTTCTGGGATGTCCTGTACATTTTATGTGCTCTGTCTAACATCCAATTGGGATAATTTCTTCTTTGAGATCTCCCTTTCGTGTACGATTTGTTTTTTTATGTATCTCGTCAGTGCAATTGCGTTTATGCAAACCATTTCCCCCACTGGATTTTTTAAAACGTGCTTGGGGTTGGCAGGATTTAGCGTTTAAAGTAGAGTTAAGGCTACAGTTTTGGTGTAGGTTCCACTTTAACCCATTCAGTGCTCTTAGGGTGACATCCAGATAATTTACTGATGGCGGACAATTCGTGTGTGAACCTCAGATTCATGCCTTGTCATTGATGTATTGGGAGAAGTCCCCCACCTCCGACTCCGTCCCTCCCATACCAGGAGGAGGTCATCAATATAGCGACCATACCACCAGAGTTGGGAGAAGAAGGGTTGTCCGGGTGAAGAGGAACTGTTCTTCCCAAATGCCATATAGATGTTGGCAAGCGAGTGGGGCATTTGCCGCCCCTTGCTGCCCCACACCTCTGTATATAGAATCCCCGTCGAAAGAGAAGTGTATTTGCAACAAAAACCGTAACTGCCAAAATAGAAAATTCTTTGTTGCATTATATGAGAATTCTGAATCTATGAAGAAACGATGTTAAAACTGGCTAGTGCAATTTCATGACTGAGAGAGGTACAGACCCACTACATCAATGTAGCCAGTGATATTGTGGTTCCCATTTGAAGCCATCCAATAACCCGACAATATGTTTCGTATCTCTAATATAGCCTGTGTATGAATGACCAGGGTTGAAGATGGTGATCGATCCATTCCCAAGTTTCTCCGAGAGAGCCAATACCGGCCCGATTGGTCTAAGAGGGAGAGGGAACATCTTCTCTTATGTATCTTGGGGATGTAATAAACACGGGAACCACAGGAATTCAACAAATAGATATTCTAACAATTTTTGCGTATTAGCACCATTGCAAGACCATCTAATAGTAGTCTCTTTAAACTTGATGTATACCTAGTTGGATTAGATTTTAGTTTACTGTAGACTACTGTATCCGACAATATTTCTCATTCAGAGTTTTATATAGTCCGCATTATCAGAATGATGGCTCCACCCTTGTCAGCTTGACGGACAAGTACAGTCTGTATTATTTTTTTTAAGTCCGATATGGCTCTTCTTTGATGTGACTCAAGTGTCTGACATTTTGTTGAGTTTGCATGTATTATGTATTTAATTAGGTTCTTTCTCAACTCTCTCTTGGAATGTATCCATGCTGCTGGTCTCGATGTATTGGATGAATGCAGGATTGTCGGTATTAAATGTTTTGTTCAGGTTATATTCAGACTCTATACCGTTTCACACACTCGAGCTGACGAAGGTAAGTAAATGATATTGATCTTCAAATGCGTTCATGTCTTTATAATAAGATAATGTGAGTACTAATTTGCTCCGATTCTCGTTTTCTAATGTTGTTAGTATCACAAAAGTGTTTCCGTATTGTATGTTCCTGCAAATTTGTTCAATCCAGAAGGGTATGGAAAATGTCGAAGTTGATATTGAATAAAAATTAGTCCTTTAGATAACAATTCTTCTTGTTGTTTTGTAACGAAGATGTAGCTGGAGAGATTTATGACAGGAGACACATTTATTTTTGCTGTCTGAGAGGCTACCGGTTTTGTATTATGTTTTCGTCCACTCCTTCTCCGTTTGTGCCTTCCTTTTTTTTATTATGGATTTGTATTTGTATTATCTTGATTCTTATAGTTAGAGGCAAGGGAGGATCGGAGCAATCGTTCGATGTATACCCTGATGATTCCAGCTCGTGTATCAGTAAAGCTGACTCGACTTTCTGTGCGTTTATCCTTTTGCCCCTTTATTTTAAGAATGATCGGGTTCTTAAGGAAATTCTGTTTTTGCTCCAATCTACCTTGATTAAGGGTAGTCCTGTGTGTCTCTCCTAAATTTTGACTTCTTAGTTTCCATGATGGCTGTTTTCAAGCTTTGCAATATTATCTTTGAGTTTGTGTCCAGGGTCTCTTATAAGTTTCAGGAGGGAGCAGCTAACTAGCAGTGCAGAGCTGCTCAGGAATTGCAGCAGGCAGTGTGGAGTGTATCTGCACGCACTGTGAGGCGGAGAAATTTGGAGCAAGGCTTGGTGTCATGGGAGGGCACCAAAGTAGCCACTTCTCTCCAGAAAAACATCACGGACAGACTGATATTCTGCAAAAGGTACAGGGAGTGGACTGCTGATGACTGGGGGAAAGTCATTTTCTTGAAGAATCCCCTTTCCGGAAAAAAGCTTGGTTCGGAGAAGACAAGGGGTGAGCGATACCAACAGTCTGTCTCATGCCAACGGTTAAGCACCTGCACCATTCATGTGTGGGGTTGCTCTCTCAACCAAGGGAATCGCTCTCTCACAGTCTTTCCTAAAAAAACACAATCCATGAAAAAAGAATGGTACCCAAATGTCCTCAGTTTGGGACCAACAATGCCTTTTCCAGCATGATGGTAGCAACCTTGTCATAAAGCAAAGGTGATAACTAAATGGTCTCAGGAAATAAAACATAGAGATTTTGGGTCCATGGCCTGAAAACTCCCCAGATCTTTATCCCATTGAGACTTGTGGTCAATCATCAAGAGACGGGTGTGACAAACACAAAACCAACAAATTGTGACAAAATGCAGCATTGAGTGTGCAAGAATGGACTACTTATCAGTCAGGATTTGGTCCAGAAGTTGAATTGGAGCTGCCAGGGAGAATTGCAGAGTCATTAGCTAATGTCAATAAAGCTTTTATTACTCATAATATGATGCACTTGTATTCTGTATGTGATAAAAACATCTGAAAACAACAGATCATGAAAAAATAATATATTTGTTATTCTCAAAACTTATGGCCATGACTGTAAGGTATATAAATACAATAGCAAGTACTATGAGTACTAAACTCACTACATTACCATCAGCATCCTAAGAAAAATACCACAAAAGATAAAAAATAAAATTCTAGCTCCAATCTTAATACAGTCTATAAAAGGCATACAACTTACAAGGGTGTGTAAGTTTTAGTATATTCACAGTGGGAAAGGGTACCAGACTGTCACTGCATTATTATCTGTCCGCAGCGCAAACTGACATTTTTCTCCACAGTCTGAAGGTCAGTGAGACGGATGGGCACAAGGCCACATGTAAACAGCAATTAGCAATTAGACCCTATGGAAAAATAAAATGTCATGGATACCTTTCCTGCCATTAGATGACACCCATAATTACTGAAAGTACTAGAAACCTCATCATTGTTACCTTTACTAGTATATACCAAAGTCCACAAGTTGTGAAGCCGGAAGAGAAAACAAATCTGAATGTTCCATAAGCCAAAATGGGCGTCAGTGAAAATCACATTGTGAAAAAAACGCAAATGTGAATCCGCCCTTTGGGTGGATGTAGTTGTGTACACATGGCCCACATTTATCAAAAGTACTGTACTGTGTCATGGTCGGCTCCAGGTTTCAGTAGGTCCCTGGGTGACAGAGCCTCAGTAGGCCCCTTTGCAGTGATCTCATGTGTCGGTATTAAAAATTCTGAAACTAAAACAGTCTCCTGTTCCCTAAATATCACTAGTTCATCATACCAATCAGTCCCCCCATGGTTATTTCATATACAGCCCTCCAACCCCCATGGATTCTTATGTAACGGAGGCACTTGCCAGGTATCCCAATGCTGTCGCTGTCCCTGTTACTATGTGCATGTTTCCTATAAAGTGTGCAGCGTGCGACAGATTAATCAAAAACTGGTGCATGGTCTTTCATCAATCTGGTGCCCCCTGCACTGCTTGGGAAGTGTGCACCATTTTTTTTGGTGCACTTTTGTTCTGATGCATGAACCTGTGGTGCAGACATGAATCTGTGGTGCCATGTCACTGATAAATGTGGCTCAAAACTCCCACTAAGAACTAACACCCACTTAGTTTGAGATTTTTCTGTCTTGTCACACAGTGCAGCCGCGACACAAAAACTGGCAGAGACACTTTAGAAATACATGTACAAGCAGTTTGCATGCCCTTTCTAGTGTAAAGGCTGACAGAAAACTGGTGACAAAACACTTTAATAAATTGTTGGCCAGTGTGTGCTGATGCATGCACTTCACTGGAAACACAATGCGATCGACCCCGAGGGTTTATAACACATACAAACACCACTGTGAACGCATCCTTAAGAGGGACCTGTCACACTGTAAAAAAGGCACTGAAAAAATGGCACTAGTAAGCAAGCTCCTAGTGCTACAACGAGCACGAAGTCTTATACAACGCTAGAGCAGACAACTTCGCGATTGTACACTAGAAAACGCCGGAGCCGTGCTGGAGTGGTCCGGTGTGTAATTCATGAGGGGGTGGGGAATTAGGGCGGTGACTGCTGCATGAAGCTCGGCAGTCACCGCCGGACTATGGATTGGACGGGGCGATCCGGGGAGAGGCAGCACCTGGACCGCCACCTCATGTATGCTGGACCCACTTACAGCGCTAGGTGTCTTCTAGCATTATCGCAAGTTTCTGATAACGCTAGCAGTGTAACACTACTGCTTCTTTTTTAGCACTAGGAGCTGTCTACTTAGTAAGTCAGCAGCTCCTATTGTCGTTTACAGGTAACATGTTCCTCTTGAAGCCTTTAAACATCGGAGGAACGTTCAAGCTCCTGATGTACATTTTTGTCATTTAAGGGGTTAAAGAGTCCGAGTTTAGTTTTGGAAATCGACGATGCTCTGTATGCTACTTGGTGCATGGTCGTCAGTAGTATTACATACATTAAAATATGTTCTGGATTTTAGTATAAACACTGCATTTTCTGTTACCAAATGAAAAAAAAAAAAAATCAGGACTTAATATTATAAATACAGCCATTGATAAGGCTGTAACCCAGGTACCATAGCCTTCAACACATACATGGTATAATGAAGAAACTGTGTACTCTGTATGTCTACAAATTTTGGCCAACATAGAGGCCTGTGTGAAAAAAGTATACAACAGCGTTACTTTCACATGAATTGAAACGCGACAATATGCCACTGCACGGTGTTTATTTAATAGTTGTTGCCCTTGTGCCCCTTTCTAATAGGCAATTCCTTATGGGGGGGGGGGGGTGTACGTACCCCCTCTCTCTGCAACGTTCATTCAGGAGGCACAAGAAAGCAGTCTGTGTTCACAAGCAGCATGTGGCTTTTCCTTTGCTTGGGACAGAACAGTCTTTTCATCGCACTGCCACAATCGGGAGCCAGTAAAATCTAGTCACTGGGGTTCTGCCAACACAAACCAGGGGGGTGATGGGAGGAAGATAAAGGGGGGTGGGCGGTGCTATATTCACAGCTCGCTCTTCCCACAGGCGCCAGATTCGCAGCACCAAACATCCGCCTAGGAAGATAAAGAGGGGGGGTTAAAAAGTTACAAACATGAGTTTATAAGCCGCGAGCTGGCAAGGTACACAATATACCATACACTAAGAAACGAGCTGAGAATCCCACACAAAGCTTCAAGTACTAGCTGGACAGAAATATGGCTGCTGGCAGGGAAGCAGCATATAGGACCTGTGTCTGGCTTACACATCAATCCGGGGAAATGTAAGGAACCTACCGTATGTCACGCTCACTCAATCTTGCTCAAAAGAATATACTGTGAAATCTAGAAATAGATGGCATCAAATCACTCGAAGTGTAAACACAAAAACAACATTAAAAAAAGTCTTACACATGATGGATTGCTTCAGAATTGTTTAGAGTTCTATTATAAATCCTGGCCACAGAAAATAAGTACTTGCAGCACTAACAAAGTAAAAATTCTAATATTAAGTCCACAAGGGGGCAAAACTGGTTAAACAGGCTTAAAATTGCTCATCCATCAGAGGGATGAATGGTTAATAGGGGATATACAGGGATCTATCATCAAAGTCACGCAAGATAACACTTACCCAAGATCCAGCACAGGGACTGTGGTAATCTCCTTATATTTGTTTATCCATGGCCTCCTTTCTTCTAACATCAGCTTTTAAATTATGCCTAAAAGGCGCATGTGCTGCAGATACCAGGCTTTACATGTTCAAAGGCCCGTCCCATTGTGTGCTGAAAACTTCACTACTGCACTGAGAGTACATCAGGCATAGGGATGGGTAAAGTGCTGAGGGTGCAGAGGGGGATGGTGAGACAGTCTAACAGCTTGTGAAGCCACAGCACAGATGTGCCCGGTAACAACCATGAAACCTTTCCCATTCAATCATATTAACAATAGTGACAATTCGAAATCTGTCATAATTATATTATATAAACAAAGTTTGGACGGTTTTAAGACATTTCATATAAGGCTTTTTATGGTAGTTTTCAGAGCACTTCCTATATATGTCAAAGTGCATGCCTAAGAAAAGAGGCGTGGGTCATTGTTTCATTAAAAATAATGGAGACCCAACAGAATTATCACAGTTTTTGGAGTAAAATAAGCCAAACTAAGGGGTGTAAAGCATATCAAGCACCTCAATATATAATAGTAAAAAATCTTTATTTATATCACGCCATCATATTCTGTCGCGCTTTACAAATCATAGGGGACAAATATAATATTTACATTACAGAGTACAAACATTAATATGGAACAATAGGAGTGAAGGCCCTGATGACAAGAGCTGCATACTATGGGGGTGATGGGGTGACAAAGAATTTACAGTCTATGAGGATGAGGGGGGACACAAGAGTTAAGAGCTTATTAATGGTCCAGACATTCTTTACAGGTATTAAATAATTTAATAAGGTCAAAAATTGTTGCCGCCCATCTAATATACAAATCCAAGGTGAATGAGACTGCAGAGAAGCCTGGAGCTTGGTAAACTATTCAACAAAGACTATATAGGTGCAACTAATAGTATACACGAAATGCTGCAAGTAGGGCCCCCTGGATATGCTGTGCAACATGTGTACTTGTCACATCAACGTCTAAAATCAAATAAATAACTCCACAATGGTTTTCTTCGATATTCTGTACAACATAAAGGTTAACCAGGTTCCGGCTCCAGGTATTCCAGTAAGGGGCCCCTGGGCAGACAGACCCTCAGTGGGCCCCTTGGCCTGAACTCACGCCCAACATTGAAATTCTGAAAAATAAAACAGTTCCACTTGTTCCCTTACAATATTCCCTAGTTTATCACTCAAATCAAAGCCCACTGCTGGTATTTTTATTAAAGACCCCCCTCACCCTCCTAATAGATAATAAGATGCACTCCCCTCACCCCCATTGGTTTCCTTATTAAGCTTACTGTGGCCCCCTCTAGCAGCTCTGGGCACATGCCCAGGTAATCCCAGTGCTGGCGACGGCCGCGAGGGCCGTCACCCGCAGTCAATAGGAATTTACTAAAGTAGACAACTTTTTGCCTGATGAGTCACTTTTAAAGGCTGATTCTGAAGGCCCTTGCACTTCAGAGACTGATCTTTGGGTTTCTATAGTTTCTAGAACACATGCTTTTGGTATCTTCATGCTTTCAAACCATCAGGATTGTGGTACTGTGTGGTTACAAAAATGGTAATTGACTCACCGCGCAACTTTATTAGGTACACCTGTCAACGCACGTTAACACTAATTCTATCAGCCAATCACATGGCGAGCAAACTCAGTCATTAGGATTAGACTAGGTCAAGCGACACAATCTCCTGCAGTTCAACCGAGCATCTGTTTGGGGAAAGAAAGGTGATTTGGGTGCTTATGAACACTGTGCATGGTTGTTGGTTTGTCAAGGTTGCCAGAAGGGCTGGATCGGAGTATTTACAGAAACTGGATGCTATCTATGGATTTTTCAATAGCACACCCATATTCGAGGTTTACAAGAAATGGTCAGGAAAAAGTAAAAACAACACAGTGAGGCGGGAACAGTAAGTTCTGTGGCGGAAATGCCTGTTTATGCCAGAGGAGAATGGACAGACTGTTCGAGCTGATAGAAAGGCAAACAGGACTGCAAACATCGCCACCCGCTTACAACCAGAGTAGGCTCCAGAAGAGCATCTCTGAACGCACAGTTAAGTCGAATAATGGCTATGATAGAACTTTGAAGGCAGAGGTGGGCTAGCAGTAGCAGAAGCACACACCCGGGTGCGTCACTCCTGTTTCGCTAAGACAGGACTGAGGCTACAATATTTCTCACAAGCTCATCGAACTGTCAGAGCAGAGAAAGTTGGAAAACGTTGCAATTGGTCTGATGATCTACAATTTCTGCGGCGAATTGGATGGTAGGGTCAGAAATTTGGAGTCAACACCATAGAAGCAATGGATCCATCTGCCTTGTATCAACGGTTCACAGGCTGGTTTGGTGTGGGGTGGTGTACATGGTGTGGGGATATTTTCCTTGGCACCTCTTGAGCCGCTTGGTACCCAATTGAGCATCGTTGCAACGGCCACAGCCTACGCCTAGTTTAGTTTGCCGTGACCCTTCGCTCCTTAATAGTGACACAATGTACCGCAACATCTGTGGCTACTTTTTCACAGGATATTGCGCCAGTGCTCATAAAGCTGGAATCATCTCAGACTGGTTTCTGAACATCAAGTTTCACTGTAACTCAATGCTCTCCAGCAGTCACGAGATCTCAATCCAATAGAGCATCTTTGGGATGTGTGGTAAAAGTGGAGATCGCATCATGGATGTGCAGCCGAACAACACCCCCCAAATCTGCGGCAAGCTGTGTGAGTTTGCATAATGTCAATATGGACCAAATCTCTGAAGGAATGCTTCCAGTCACCTGTTGAATCTATTGCCACAAGAAGTTGAGGCATTCTGAAGGCAAAAAGGGAGGTCATCAACCCGTTAACTACATGGTGTTGTACCCTAATGGAAGTGGCCCGGTGAATGTAGAGACCACAATACTTTATATGCAGTGAGGTGTATCAAAATAGCACATTTAGATTTTTATTGCTTATTTTTCCGTGATGTATATTTCATTATGTGGTCAGTAAGAATAAAAAGGGAAACCTACCACCACATTTCTAACCGTATAAGGTAGAACGGTGGGATAGGTGCCACGTATATTCGAATGAGGATAAGCCGTGTTTAAGAACTGAATCCTCAGGCCCCCGCTACTCTTTTTAAAATCTTATTGTCCTAAATTGTAATTTTGTAAAAGAGTCTACTGGGGCGTGCGAGTAGCCGGACCTGAGTACACGTTTGAGGCTACTCCACACCCGTGCCTCATTATTCTCGCTACTCTGAGATCTTTGACCGCGCGACTCCTTGTAGCTGCCACACTGCTCGTCCGTACGGAGAAGCCGGGGTTCGTGCGCAATGTGCAGACCGCAAGGCCGCGGGCTGCGCGCCACTGCTCGGTAGAAAGAGCTACTGCGTATGTGCAGAAGATCTTCAGAGGTAGAGGAGCAAAGAGGCTACTGGGGTGTGGAGTAGCCTCGGTCCGGCCTACTCCACGCACCAGTAAGCCGCTTTACAAAAATATAGTACATATTAGGGCAATACAAGATTTTAAAAAGATAGCGGGGACATGGGATAGCCCTAGAAAAAGGACACATCCTCACGGTCCCATAGATCCACCTACTGACCACAGCGTCTATCTTATCTATAGGGAAATGTGTGGTGGTAGGATGTCCCTTTAAACATTTGAGAGAACCACATACCCATGTTTGCATCCTGAATGTGCACATGTGCGAAGTGAGTAGCCTAAAATAGTTCCAAGGGTACATCAAATTTTAGTTCACTTTAGGGGGTTTTCCCAGAGTGGCCCGCACACCCCTGTCCCAATATCGAGCGCGTATGCTGTGAGATATGGGAGTGAGTGTGCGCTGCATTGTAAACAAACGGTGGACCCGCGCCAGTAGAGCAGGAGAGACAGCGGCGCAGGACCTACAGGAAGAACCTGTAGAGCAAGTAATGTTCTTTTTTTAGCGCCATCTCCCGCCCCATAGATTTTTTTTTTTACTCCGTCGACAACCCCTTTAATGTCCTATTTTCCCTACGATACCCAGTTTCCGTATGTAGTAAGAAGATTAACCAAGCATATTCAATACAGAGATTCGGTGCAATAAGAGAATATTTGCCTAGGCTAAGTCTAAAGTAAGCCAAGGAACGACAAGTAAAAGTCGGAAAAGCATGACAATACCAAGCAAAATTTCATTAAGATTTGTAAACCAGATCTTACAATGTTTAATGCATTTGCACTGATAGATTAACTATTTTCCTCAAGTTAAAACGTTCCCCCAAAGAATAAAGTGGAAGATATACGAATAAATTAAAGAGATCTTTCTGTGCGGCCAATTTAGGAAAATCAGCCACCATCTCCAAAAAGAATATTAAAATATTCACCAGCCCGGCTGTGCTCCAAATGCTGAGACGAGAGACTTCACACGTCCTGGACAGAGCTTTAAAATTTTATAAAGCTAATAAAATTTCATGTTTAGATGCACACACACAGCACAGTTTATATATGACTGTGGGAATATAATTCACAAATGAGAAAAAATCAAAAAATACTCATGTACTTGGCGAGTGTAACGTCCTTTATGGATTGCCTTCCATCACGGACAGGTCGCCATATCGTTTAATACTTAAGCTTTTATGTGAAAGCTATATTTCAAATATAAACAAATCTGTTCTCTGCAAATCAACATTAGCAGTCTGTTTAGGTACATCCGCACAATCAGCCCCAGGGTACAATTCCTCCCAAGTAACTTGCAGCTACCCACAGTGACTCCAGCAGGGCTAAATATAAGCACGAGGGGAAACGCATTTTGTCAAGCCCCCCCAGTTATTAGCCGCCAGCCCCTGTAGTATATGCTCTGCAGCCCCGTAGATATACCTGCCAGTCCCGTAGTATACGCCGCCAGCCCCTGTAGTATACAGCGTGCCTAGCCCCTGTAGTATACAGCTGTGCCCAGCCCCTGTAGTATCAAGCCTGCCCTTGCCCCCCCGACCAAGTATATAGCCTGCAGACCCCCCAGTTATATAGCCTGCAACCCCCAAGTTATTTTAGCCTGCCTATGCCCTGTAGTCTTTAGCTAGCCAGCCCCTGCGTAATAAACTAGCACTCCAGACCCCTGTAGCATGGTGCTTGCCAGACCCCGTCGTATAGCCTGCCAGCCTCTGTAGTATATAGCCTGCAGACGCCCCCAGTATATAAGCCGCAGCCCCCCCCCCCAGTATTTTTCTAGCCCCTTGTATAGCCAGCCCGGCCTAGTATATAGTCAAACACCAGCCTGTTTTATGCTGCAGACCTTGTAGATGTCCCGCCCTGTAGGTAGTAGCTTGCCAGCCCCCTGTATATAGCCTGCCAGCATCTGTATGTATTCGCCGCCTTGATAATAGTAGCCAGCACAGCACCCCCATGAGTAATAGCGGCTGCAGCCTCGCACCCTCCAGTGATGTATAGAGCCTGCAGCCCTTAGAAGCTACTGCAGCTACAGTACTAGCCTGTCTGCGCCCCTGTGTAAATAAGATTAAAGCCTGCAAGCCCCCCCCCCCAGTATATAACGCCCTGTGTAGTATATAGCCAGAGAGCGCTGTAGTATACAGCCTGCCATCCCCTGAGTATAGAGCCTGCCAGCTCCCCTGTAGTAATAAAGCTTGCACCCCTGTCCCCAAACAAAGCCTGTAGGGAAAAAAAATGTGTACTCACCTTGCCGCCGCACCCCTCAGGTCCTCTTCGATACAGCGATGCTCCGGCATCGCTCCAGTTCCCATGTGGTTCCCATCGCAGACATCGTGATGTCAGCCGCTTGCTGAATTATAGTGTCTTCCAATCACCTTAGAACATCAGCGTACGGGCGTCCGTAGGCCTGATGTAGTGAAGAGGACCTGCCGGGGGGGGTGTTTGAGGGGTTAGGGCGTCGGAAGGGAGTACACGTTTGTTTTTTTTCTTGACTCACGTATAAGCCAATTTGGGTTTTTCAGAGCATTTTTTGTGCTGAAAAACCTCAGCTTATACTCATTCTACAGTCTATACTCCCAATGTTGGAACTTAGAAAGAGAGACCATCATTCCCTTCCTTTTTTTCCCTGCACCAGGGTACTGCCATGCCATGGCCCCCTTTCCTGAAAGCATAGTATAAGATCGATACCTTGTGGCCCCTGTCCACATCTTCCCTCATGTTGTGGCCTTTTGTCCTCCATCCTCCCTCAGATTGTAAGTAAGCATCCAATATTAAAGTGTGTAACGTTTCGATCAAACAATGGATCTTCTCAGACACTAATATGAGAGCCAATGTAACATGTAACATGTATATAATGATAAAATGTTGAACAACCATATAGGTCAGTGATAAGCTTTTTGAACTACTAATTGATTAAAACAGGATACACCCCTAACAGATCCTATAATTACTTCTGCATAGCCTATATAGTTACTTAACCTGGCTTATACCTGATCCTTTATCATTTGTATATGTTCTTGATATTGTGTACCGGGTAAAGCGATACACTGCATTCATGTTGTTTTCTATATTTTCCTATTAAGGAGGCCATGAAACATAGTACTTTACATTGCCCATATAGCAACCAGTTGTTCTATTTTTGATGTGCTTCGTAAGTTCACGAGTGCAGTTTACATTTTTTATTCACATTTTAGTGTCGGAAGAGACCTATTGTTGGATCAAAAATTTAAATAAATATTGGATGCTTACATATCAAATAAAATGCTTTCTCTTCCACTATTGCAAAAACCGAGTTGACACTTTTTCTTGCAATTGGTTAATGGATGCTCATATTCGACACTTTGGGAGTGTCACGTTTCCTCTTCTATGTGTTCCCTGCACTTGTGACCTCTGTCCCACGTCCTCCACTGATATCTGTGGTCTCCTGTCTCAATCCCCCTCATATTGTGGCCTCCCATCCCCATTATAAGTGTGGCCCTGTTTCTCCCCTGTTGTTGGGTAATTGAACAAAAAAACTTTACCTTTCCTGTGTTCCCCTGCAAGCATTCCTGCTTCCTCTTCTCCCAGGCTCTATATTGACAAAGTGGAGGGTCAGAGGGATCAGCCAGAGAGGACTATCGCCATCCATCTCAGCTAAATAGCAGAAACCGCTCCGCCTCCGGGTCCTCATTCCTCGGCTGTTATGGCAGCTCTAGTTGTGTCGCTGGGACTCGGATATTTGGCCAGTGATTATTCCTGTTCGACATCAGCTGAATGGACCAGTCCTGCCGAGGAAGATGCCATTCCTCCATAAGAAACAGAAAAAACCAGATTAATGTTTTCAAATGCACAGAGCAACCCAATAGTGGAGACATGTTTTATGGTCTGATGATACTAAATTGAACTGTTTGCCCATAATGTCCATGGTTATTTTGTCAGAATGTATGATGTGTCGATACTGAAGCACATCTGAAAGACATCAGCCACGCGGTTAAAGGGAACCTGTCACCAGCATATACTTATAACCACCACGAGTAGTCAACTTTCATCCATCACCCAATTCGCTTTGTCGGGAACCACCCCATCCATGGTACCCCGACCCTGCCCTGTTCTCGTCTCCTCTCCTCCCCGTCCTCCAGTTGGTCTTGGCCTCATAACTCGCGTACCGTGCCTGGTTTACTGTCACAGAAATATACTATATTTTTCAGATAAAAGGGAGCTTTTGACATGGTTAAACACAATGGGCAAAAACCATAAAAAGTATGTAGCCGTACATTGTGTGGTGACCGATTTCTCATTGTGTTCAACTGGTATTCCTAAATGGAAAAGATCTGCCCCTCTGCCAAAATGTTTACAAGCGGTTTTTGGATAACCAGTCAATGCGTTGGAGTGGCCAGCCACAAAACCCAATCTATGATCTCAATTATATGAGAATTTATGAGAAAAGCGTAAAGCAGTTGCGGCTTCTTTGAGTTTTGGTCAATAATACCGTCCTCAGAAAAATCGGATTGCTGTAGGTTAAGGTTAATTAAAATAAGATGGCCATTTCGATGTATAAAGTTTCTCTTTTTTCTACAAGTGAAAGAAATCATGGTCACACAGGTGCACGGCTTCGCTATAATCACAAGAGTAATCTAGCTGTGTCATATAACGACCCGTGCAAACCGGGTATATCACATGACCAGGACAGATTTCTGTCCACTGGTAGTAACATAGAACTTCTATACATGACCCCAGCAGGATCTAGAAAACTTGAGGAATTGCTACAGAAAGTGTATTGGAAAATTGTATAACTTGATGATACAAACACCCCTTTAAGTACTCTAATGCCGTAAAAGTATTGGAGCCGTAAAAGTCATGGAGCCAATGCCGTTTTACGGCATCACGGCAGCTGAATCGGCATTGAAAAACACGGGCATGTCAGCTGTAACTCACATTCCTGTCCTGTGCAATACTGCGCGTTGAACGGGTGTCCCAACCTGCTAATGCTGCAGTCCACCAACTTTTTTGCTTTTAAAGTGCCTGCAGGGAGATTTCCTGCCCGATGGCACCTCCAAAGCGTTTCAGGGGGATGCCAAAATCGTTTGCAAATGGTCAGCCCCAGGCTCTCTGATCCATACCCCAGGGCTGTCCTATAAAGACCTGTAAGATCCTCCCCCGCCTGTTTTGTGGCTCAGCCTTCCTGAGAACTATATGGATATGAAAAAACACAGATGACATGGGTGTAATTCTTGTGCTTTCTGATTTACAGAGCAGTAACACAATCAGTGACCTTTCCAGAGTTGGGATAAGCTTTGTGATTTCATTTGCCAGCCTTCCATTCTCTCTTAGTGGATCTGAAAAAACATATCACATTATGGATCAGACAAGACCCCTTTTGCAGACCTACAGTTTAGGCACTAGAAGAGATTGATGATATACTGACTGTAGACAATGGACAGCAGATCCCAGCAAAAATTTTGGGGGGCGATGACAATGCAGAGGATGCACAGGCCGTTTTGGTGACATATACTTCATCAGCGGATTGAATGCGGATGACATTTGACCACCAATGTACCATAGACCTGCGTTGTGGTCCTAGAACGCAATATTCATGTAAGCCAAGTCAAGGGTTTGGCCATATAATTTTTTTATAAGATTAAAAAAAATTTGGGACTCACACACAAATAAAACCCCTTACAGATTCTGACGCTGCGCCACAGACTTAATACACTAAGACATACATCCATCACAGGTAGACACAAACGGGACCATTGCTGCAATCTGTGTAAACACCCACCACCACAGCTTCATAAGGTCATACCTCTGATCATTCAATAATCAGTATTAACTCAAAATTTCTGCGTCTGATACTATAACGCTCCCTCTGAATAAAAAACAAAACCCATTGGGACAGAAAGAATTTTTATACACACATATGGCTACACGTACTACCAGGGGTCTCCTGCAAGCTAACCCAAGATAAAGTACCTAATGAATACCTTTAATTGGTGAGATCCGGTATACCCTCGGTCTGTTCAATATCTTTTAAGTGCTGGTTCCTGGGGGGAACATGTTTAAGCAATGCTAGATAAAGCTTTCCTATGCCCCCTTGTTCCCGAGCAGGGTCGAACCCTCGCTCTAAACAGATCTTTTCTGAGAAAGAGCTGGGAGAGGCGCTCCCTTGTCAGAAGTAAAGAATTGTGCATTCAACAAGCCCAAATAAAATGAAGAAATAAATTAACAGATCATCCACCACACATTGCAGGTTAGTGAACTAAAAGCAATGTATAAGTGTCTTGTGCCTGCAAATCAATTGTTCTCACGATATTCATTTATGAGCAGGGAACATGTCAATAAATGCATGGCTCACTCCTGTCCTACCAACAAAGTAGTACAATAACGGACCCGGCGTTGTCTAACTAATCTGTTATGGACTCTGCTCGACTGTCCATCCGTTGCTGTGCGGTCGCATGGAATTATCCGCAAAAAAGAACGCACAAAATAGCAACAAATCGTGACAACCTTAATGGTTCCTTATTAAGTACCTACCACATGGATCTAACTAGTAAGGTAGATCTGGGGGGTAGGTGCCTCTCTGGTAAGGCGAGATAGCCTTTTAAAGGGGTTGTCCGAGGTTAAAAAAAAAAATATATGTTGCGGGAGCGGGTTACAAAACAATAAGCTGTACTTACCTTCCGGTGCACTCCCGTAATCCAGCGCTGCTGTCGCTCCAGTCCGTGGCCATGTAAACAAACTGGCCGCCGGTCAAAGCGCACATTCAGCTCCGGCCGGATGCGACAAAACCTTCCGGTCCCCATACACAATGCTGTTAGGGACGTATAGCGTACCAAGGCCACGCCGGCCGGAAGGCTGAGTCCATCGTTTTAGACTAGCTAAGGATTAGCCCTTGCATAAGAAGGGGTTTGAGATCCAATTTACAAAAAAAAAAAAACAAATAGTGCCGGGACCGGGGTTTAAAACATCTAGCTGTCCCTTACCTTCTGGTGCCGCTCCCGTATGCACAGGGCGTGCTCTATGTCGCTCCGAAAAAGCTAGCTCGGTTACCTGGGTGCCATGAATACACAAACCATGGCAAAGCCGGAGCCGCGCAGCAATCATCGCTTCCGGCCGACAATGCGACACCTTCCGTCCCCCCTACAGCAATCGGCTAGTGTAAGGACAGGACGGCATACGGCGTACCTGCTGACATGGCTACGTCGGCCGGCCGGAAGCTGAGGTCCACGCTGCTCCTGCGCCATGTTGTGTTAAATGGCCCCCGACCGGACCGGCAGCAGCGCTGGATACGGGATGGCACCAAAGGTAAGTACAAGGCTTTTATTGTTTAGAGTAACCCGTGCCCGGCCACATATTTTTTTGTTTTTTTTTTAACTCGGACGACCCTTTAAGGGCTCATCCCTCAGCATCCCCTGTATCCTTTTCCTAACTTTTTTATGCCCTAAATGCTAATTTTTCTAAAGAGGCTTCTGTGGTGTGAATGCCGGAGCTGAGCTATACAGCGCAGCTAATCTACGCCCCAATATCTCTACAAGGAGCACGAGGAGCTGCATGCCCTTTCCCCCGCGAGTCGATTTTCGGCGCATGCACAGTAGCTCGGAGGCAGTGACCGCTCACCGCTGGCGCACGAGGGCGCCAGCTCCTCGAGCTGCGCTCCGAATATATGCCGGTAGAGATCAAAGAGGCGACTGGGGCGTAGATAGTGAGCCTATAGCAGCACCCGGGCACTCCACGCCCAGTAGCCTCTTTAAAAATAGAGCAATAAGTGAGAAAAAGACAGGTGAACGTGAGATAGCCCTTACAAGCCCTAATCTACCATAATAGGTAGATCGTGGTATAGGTTATACTTAAGAGGAACGATCTTACTCATATAGAGGGCAGTGTAATTTCTGGGTGCCAGAGGTCCCTATTTATCCTGGCACCTGTATCCCCCAATTTTAGCTTCTGCCGTTGCCAGGTCATTACCCAGACTCTCTGCCGCTTGTAACACACAATCTCAGCCCTAGGTATAAACGCTCCCTTTTATCACCACACGTGACTCCCTCGTGGGGGAATTAAAGGCCACTTTTTGGCACACAGATCCAGGGAGGATAAGGCACAGACAAAGAGATGTACTGTAACTCCTATGAATTGTTCAGGTCTTTAGGACCTACCACTTCTATCAGTCTCTACAGGCTTTGGATATTGATATAATCTGAGTGGCCATCAGGCACACTTATCCACATTAAATGTTACTATCTCACCCCCTGATGCGCATCAACCCATCATTGTGTCAGCTGTGCAGAAGTGGTTGCCCTTGCATGCGTCCTTATTTGCTTCATCAGCTTGGACATCACTTTGACACCTGTGGCCCGTTCTTATATCAATGATCGTGCGGGTGCCATGTGATTCCGCTCAGCTGACTAGTGAACCACAACACTAGAGGGAATATTAGGCCAGGAAATACAATAAAAAGCAGCGTATACAAAGGAGTCCTTGTTCAATTGTCAATTGATATTCATATAATAGTTCATAGGAAAAAGTTTTAGAAGAACAAGCTGTGGCCAATTTCACATTTGTAATAATCATTAATACAATCCTTTATTTATTTAGCGCACACAGATTACGCAGCCCTGCACAGAGCTGCCAGATTACTCCTGTCCCAATGGGGCTCACAACTATCACCTAGCAACCTAACATTAATGTTTTGGAGTGTGGGAGGAAACTGGAAGACCCGGAGGAACCACATGAACACGAAAGAAACATATAACTCTGGCGCATTTTGACCCTGGAACTTGACCCAGGTCCCTGCTGCACGGCTGTAATGCTACCAATAAGCCACCATGTGCCCCGTTAGAAGAAACTGCATATCTCCCATAAAAGTATTAAAATACAGCTAAGAACCAATGTGCTCGAGAAGTATAGTGCTAGTACTGTCTTCTAGCTAAAGCCTCCTCCTTGTCCTGTACTGCACTCTTGTAAGCATCCATAGGATGTGTAGCTGTAGCCACATTGGCAATGCAACCGTGTGCACTTTGCACTGACTGCATTACCCATTATCATAATATAAAGATGCCAGTAATTCATGGCAACCCTTTCTGGTACACTAACTTTAAATCCAGTGTTTTACTCCAAATTGCCCAACATCGCTGAAGATCGTTCCTACTTAACTACTATGAACGGTCAAACACTGGCAGAATAAAAGTTCACCGAATGCGTTCTAGAATATAATAAAATGTGTCGTGAACCAGAAATTGCAATTATTTCCAATTGGGTAGATGTGGTGTTTTTTTAAATAACCAGAAGATGCACATACCAATGATGTAATTCCGTGACATAACCCCACAGTAATCCTATAAAAGAAGACACCCAAAAGCTGGATATCAGTAGAGACGCCACTCCTAGAGGATATTCCCTTCCCGTGATATTCCTAATTTAGATGCGTTTCTAATAGATCTGTATCCTGTCTTTTCTATATCGCGGATAGAACTAAAGAATTTTGTTTTTAAGTCCGATCACAGAGGTTGTCTCTGTCACAGCAGTTTTTAGTGTTATCAACCACACCAACCTCCCTCAACAGGTGTTCTCACACATTGGGTACTCATAATCAGTCGGTCCATTGGGTACTGCAGACAGTTTTTTGGTGGTGCGCTGAGATCCTCGCTGCTGAGTCTATATTTGGTATCTAGGATCTGGTAGGTGGCAATAATAGTGGGTTACAATAAGGGTGCCACTTCCCGTAAAGGGGTGTCCCAACTAACATTTTTTAACATAGATAGTGATAACACACTCATCAACCGGTTGGACACCGTCAGCCTAAGGCACACAACCATTTTTGGTGGCCGCAAACTTGCCGCAAAAATAGCAACTAATGGGACCCCCATGGAGTTCATTGTTGCATTCACAACAGTACACAATTATACTCAGGTCCTATTCCTGCCCTTTACTTTCTAGGGAGAGTGGGCAGAGTGATCTGTGCTAACCAGGGATCCCTTTCCCATTTGCAGCCAATTGCACCAACCGTGTGCATAAGGTGAATAAAGCGAAGCCTATTCACTACATGTCAATAAAAGGGAGTGTTGGAAATTGCTGGCAAACGAACTGTAGCACTTTTCCAATCCCATAATTAGAATGGGACAGCAATTTTTACACAGTAATTCCATTATGAGCCCCCTTGCAATTCCATGCCCGTGGGTTCCGACCCCTAATCACTGCCTGAGCCCGACAGGAGGTATTGGACCCCTATCTACACTAGTCGATTGTGATGCGAGGAACTCGCATCACACCGCAAACGCAAGCTGCGTGAACGCACGGCCTGAACGCTGCAAAACCGCGGGAGTGAAACCAGCATTCAGTTCCTCCCGCGTGCAGGTTCGGGCCTTGCGGTTCCGGCGCTTGCGTGCGAATGTGATGCGAGTTCATCGCATCATACGTCGCTAGTGTAGAAGGGGCCTAGTGTTGGGTGTGTGCTGCATACTCAGCAAACTCCACCCTCTGTCTGAAGAGGCCAGCATGTGAGCGTGTTAATCTGCTCTCACCATCGACCAGGAGGATCCATAACATCTAGGGAAAAACAGTCCAACGTCATCAGGTGTCAGACCAAAAACAGTCTGCTTTATTATTTTTCATAAAGCAAAAACATTTCTCCTGCAAACTGTACCAACAAAACAAACAATGTTGTTAATACTGAGATTACAATCTTTTGAAATATGCATTGAACTGCAAACAAGAGGATAGACTCCAACACTCCCTTATGTTCATGGTTGCATGATGACTGAGACGGCAACAATACGGACACACTTTTCCCTCTGACGATCCATGTCTCGTTTGTAACTAACTGCAAGAAAGGAATAGTGCAATTTTCAGTTTGACCCCTCCATCTATCACCTGCCCATTTGCCCATATTCCTGCAATCTTCCCAGATGGAATCCCGTGCATCGGAAACCAGAAATCGAACAAGGAATCGTTAACAGCAATTCGAAATGGGATATTCCTCTTATGCATATATAAACTTGTGGCATTAACTGGGGACAGCTGGTGTAACCACTACTAGGTAGAGGAAGGGGTGCACTGAACACCACTGACCTCAGTGCCACCATTCCGTCCGAGTATGTCAACACCCCTTTCAGTCCTGAAGGGGTAATAAATTGGCTCCGGTTGTCCTGCTAGTTTGGCCTCAAATGCAGCGGTCCCATTTTTCAAATCTGGCCCCCGGATCACTAGAAAGGGGTATAGCTCTGGAACGCTTCAAACAATCAAGGGATTTTAAAAATATGTTCTCTTTGTGCCCCATAGTATTTTCAATTAAGTCCTGAAATTTAATGATGCTTTTGTGGTTAGTTATGGACCATACGGAAGTTGGCCAAAATTTTAAAACATTCTCCACAGTTTCTAATCTCCGCTTTTTAATCAGATAGTCACCCCTCCCCCCCCCCCCCCTGTATGAAAAAGCACCTTTAAGAAGTTTTTGGTCACCCTTTACGTGTGTTTTTATAGGGTTTAAAACAAAATGGAGTGTTGTCACACTTGTAATATTTTTGGGACATACAATCATTTTTTTGAACCATAACATGAAACATTGAAATGATTGATACAATGGCTCGACAGTGGGATACCCAATTTTCCCAGAGTTTTGTAGTGGTGGGTACACTACTTATGGGCACACGGCGTCATAGAATGAGGCGGCATCCAGGACCGCATTTGCATTGTCAAATGGTACAGGCTACTTTTCTCTTTTTTATTGAAATAGGGGGTTATTTTCTTTGGCACATGATAGAACCCCAAAATATACGCCAAAAAGTGTATTATAGCTAATTGTTAGATTTTCTTAACTCTTTGTAAGAGTTCTTCTTTGCAGTGGTCTTAGTTGACAGCTACAGAAACTTCCACCACGGATCTACCATTAGGTAGTCCAGTTGTAGGTGCATCTAATGTATGTAAGGATAGCCATTTTCGGCTATCCTGTACTCCAATCCCTTTTTTAATCTTTTATCGTGCAAAGGCAAATTTTCTAAGAGGCTACTGGGGCCCGGATACTGAGCCGAGGCTACACCGAGAATGTCATAAGAAGCTCCGTTTTCGCCGACCAGTGTGCACAGCTCCTCTTATCTGCGCACTGAAGATGTCTGGTGGAGGATCAAAGAGGATACTGGGCGTTGGCGTAGCCGTGCGGTATCCTCAGCTCCGGCAACTCCACGCCACAAATTTGCATTACCTGTTTAAAGATTTAAAAATAGAGGGATAAAGGATTAGCCCTAAAAAGGGCTTCCTTACATACGCTATTGCACCTTCCACCGAATCTACTTAATAGTAGATCCGTAGTGGTAGGTTTCCTTTAACATCACTTTGAGAGCATTTTATGGGCTTTAATAAAAATTTTTTGCCCTGAACAGTTGGAGGTTTTTTTCACGGCGTTCAGGCAGTGCGGGTCCCATACGAGTCCTGGTTCTCATTGTCAGATTGTTACAGATGCTGCAATACCAAATATGGGGGCGTGGTTTTTTGTGTATTGTGCTTTTTCATACTTGAATAATGGTTTGTACGTGAATGTGCCATTTTATTTTTTTTTCAATTGTAAACAAACTTGGACTTAAACAACCAGCGAGCAGAGCATCGCTTGTTTAATCCCAGTACACGCTTCCGGCATGCACACACATTCACAAAATTAAACAAAAGTTTACATTCTGACCTGGAAGAGGTTTGGACTGCTGCATGCATCTGCAACTCCAGGGCACTGGCAAGCTCTGGGGTGCCCTGAAGAGGTTGGATCACCCCAGTAACGGCTGGGGGGGATCTCACTCCATAGGGAAGACCTTACACGCCGACATTCATGCTTCCCACGGTTGGGTAAGGGGTTAACACTCTGGTTCCCGAAGCTGGAACGCAATATCACTCCCGATGGTTGGAATTAGCTTCCAACAAGGACATACTACACGTCCATGTGTGGGGAAGGGTTTTTTATTTATTACATTTCTATTAGTAATAAACTGCTTTCACAGCATCAGGACCTCTATTTAGTGCTGGGTAAGACACATTGAATAACTAGGCATATAACCCCTGTTTACTGATATAGGTAAGTGTGATTTCTATTCATCAATAAATGGCGTTTCCGCTGATTTTTGTAAGCTACTCCCTTATTAAGACTAAAATGTTGGCAATTAACAATTCTGCATCTTCTCATAATGGAACGTAACGTACCGTGACACCCTCTTCAGTTCAACCGTTAATTTCCAGATTGAACTGCTCCACTTTTGAGCCCTCAGGAGACATTGCGCGCCTTCACATACTCTCTCCTCAAGCAATCCTAAGACAAGATGAAATTCTCAGATTTCACCGCACCTTACATCTGATTCTATCAAGCTTAACATACAGTATAAAAACTAAGAGCGACTTGCAGTAGAATATTCCTATTTGAATGGGCACGTTTAAACAAATTTTGCCTATATCAACAGAACCCAGTTCGGGATTTATGTCTCATTACATTCAGAGATAATGTAGTTAAGTAACATTAGTACATTTAGTACATTAGCACAAGTTAATCAATAGTACAGTACATATAGGACAGGTTATAGGGCAGTACATTTAGCACAAGTAATCTATAGTGCATATAGGACATGTATAGGGCAGTCCATATAGCACACATAATCTATAGTGCATATAGTTCATTAATATAGGGCAGTCCATATAGCACAAGTAATCTATAGTGCATATAGTTCATTAATATAGGCAGTCCATATAGACAAGTAATCTATAGTGCATATAGGAATCAGGATAGTATAGGGCGTACATGTAATCTATAGTGCAATATTAAGGTATAGGGCAGTAGGCACTAGGTAGGCAGCACTACAGTACGTGTAGCACAAGTAGAAAGTTCTACAATTTATGTACTACATGAAAGCAATATGCCAGTAGGTAGAGGTAATTCTGTTATTCTTTCACAGGTTAAGGACCACAATCATCTCTTGATAGTCCTAGACATTTAAGGAATGTGTATATATTACTATATGCAGCAGACACAAATACAGTAAATAGTTTAGGATGAAACAGGAGAGGCTCTTTGAGAAAAGTGCTGTTTTTCTTCACTCTCTGAAATATATTACACATTTCTGTTTTGTGTGGAAGGTGATTCATTGCCTGGTGCTATTTAGTTTCCGAGTCCTAATGATCACTCAGAGCTAGAGGTCATGAAGGATGTTTTGCTGTGTATTCATTGGCTGGATTACAGACTCCTTTTACTCTCTTCAGATTAACGTTCTATTTGAAGGCATTCCTTTCATAAGTAATGGAATTGAGTGTTTGTTGGATTTCTGAGTAGGCTGGGAATCCGGTAATTGACTAGACCAATGACTATCCATTACAGATTAATAATTGAAGTCAAGCCAGAGTACATACATATGTATTTTGATTTCTTTCTGTAAAGACTAGACTTGGCAGGATAGAGGTGGGTACACTCTGTAATTTCCCTCCATAAGAGACTAACATTTGGGGTGTTAGCTTAATATGGCCAATCTTTTCTACTTTAGTAGAATAGCAGGTAAACAAGCTCATACTTGAAGTTTGTTTTCATCTAGATAACATTCGTAATGAAATGGAATATCTGGATCCTATAAAGTTTATAAATATACATTTGTTATATATATACAGTGGCACTTACAGAATGGAGGAAGATCAGGGCCAAAATGAACTGAGGAATGTTATAAAATACTTGTATCGATTATCACATTTCATATCTGTCAGATCTGACCAAGCTTCCAGTTATAAATTTTTTCGCCAGCTGTCCTAAGTCTAAGGCTGCCACAAACCATGAATTGGAGAAGTCTAAAAGAGAATTTGTCACTTCTGCAGTAACATTTCTGCATATTATCCTTTCACAGCGTAAAAAGAGTGAAGAAATCTGACAATATATTTTTGAGGCTAACTGAGAATATTGATGGTGAGCTTTCAAGAATACTAGTTCTCTTCGTCAGACAATGAGTTATGCATGAAACAGAAAATTCACAGCATTTAACATGACAAGTCTACATTATTCACAGCTTAAAGGGTGGGCCACGTTTTAAAAAACTGTTCCATTAGACAGGTTTGTGCATGTATATGTTCCTGTACCTCCCGTGAGAGCTTTAGCCTTTCCCTGTTATCCACATGCTGCACTTTACATCCCTACACAACCTGTTTCTCACTCCTTCAGTCCGTCCTAATGACAGCCTTCAGTGGATTTTTTCTCTCGTCCCTCTCACTGCATATATAGTAGGTTAGAGGGGGAGCAGCAGGATCATCATCATCTCCTGCTACAGGTCCCTCCAATTTATCAGTGAAGGATCTTTGTTTACATGTCTCTGCAGAGTGTACAGAGAGTCTGCACACAGCAATAAAGGAAGCATCATGGATGATCAATCAATTGGTGAACATTCTGGTAATACTATAAAGGCAGTAAAGGCACATAGCCAATCATCTGTCATGTACTTCATAACCTCTCTCCCTAATTAGATAAAGATACAGACAACAGTGTACACTTTTCTAAGCCTATAACTGCTTCCCATCGATTGGACTTCATTTTAACATTACACTTTCCCTTTAAATCTATAGTAACTCTCTTGCCATATTTGTATTATAGCCGAAAGAAGGCAGCATTCCAATAGATATGGTGAAACAAAGTGTCTTTATTCAGCCATGCATCTACGTTTCGGGTGATCCATACAGCCTTTATTCAGCCAAAACGTAGATGCACATTGTTTCACCATATCCATTGGAGTGCTGCCTGCTTTCTGCTATATTACAGAGGTTTTGTGGATTACTCCTTGGGATAGGATCATCACCTGCTGTGCTGCTGTTTTTTTCTGTTCTCTTACCATCTTAGCCATCTGTTAAAACATAATTGATACAGGTTAGATAAGACCCATCAGATCCTGTGGGGTCGTTCATGTACCCTATACTTTTATACAGGCATACATTTGGGACACCCCTCTATGTGTCTATATACTTTAGATACATTCTATAAGGACCCCTGTGCTGGTGGCCCCATACAGTCATTGGGGCGATTACCATGCTTTCTGGTTTCTTGTACTACTTTTTGAGAATTTTTATGTGTGAGCTAAAATTCTGCAACAAATCAATTAACAAAAAAGTAGTACAAAAAGCCAGAGAGCATGGTGATAAATCCCCCCTTTGTATTTCATTGGCCACCCTTCATGTCTTACTACATATTGGGGCACATTTACCAAGAATGTGGGAAACTGCACTAAAAGTGCTCTGCCCGTGTATAATGCTGCGTGCGACAGATTCACTAAGATCGTGCACCAGAAATCATGAATCTGTTTTATTCCTGCACTTGCCCCGACAGAGTTCACCAACTTTAACATAGGGAGTACGACAGACTTTGTATTTTTATTTAATGGGATGTCTACTTTATATAAAACAATCTTCCCCAGCACTGAGGGTGAGCACTTCCCAAATCCCTGAAATTCAATATTTATTTTGTTTTCACAATTCAGCTGAAATACATGATTTAGCATTTGGGTTTCCTGTGTGGTTATTATTGTCTCATTGCATGCCTATCCAAATCGTATTTCTAATTACCTGTCTCCCTATAGTTGTGTTCCCCACATTCTCTTTTTTTTAGATGAAAAAGAACAGTAACCACTGCAAGTATTTGCTTGGTATTTAATGAATTTCTGTGTGTTTTAGGGTTTAGATAGTTTTTTTTAAGAAACTTTTCACCTCACATTGTGTTGCAAACATAGATTTCACAAGAAAAGGTAATACTTGTAAATACAAATGCTTAAAGGGCTATTCTCATGTCCATAGGATACATTATAAATACATAATAGACGTGGCATCATCATACATTTTTACGAGTTACAAATTTCTTGTTTCATATTCATTTACTTAGAGATTTGATTTGCCATCACATATGTTAATGTATTATGTGGTGAAGTATGAGAGAAAATTATGCTTCATTCATTCATCTGGTGAGATATTTTTCTTGTATAATTATGTTTTATTCATTATTAATCACTGAAAAGAACAGGACTAATAAATATAAATGTAATGATCCAAGATTATTTTCTGTAAATTGTTCACTTACCAGCCATTGTGGGGGATGGTGGGGAGGAATGTTACATGGAAACTAGATTTGCCCAGAGTTTTTTGTGGACAGAGGGACCCCATTACTGTCTAACTATTCAGATGCCATTGTTGCTATTGACCATGGGATGTGCTCTGTGAAAGTGCTTGTGATCGGAGTTATTTTTTTTATCCAGAACACATATAAGAAGTAGAATGGAAGGTATTTTACAGGTAAGTAATGGGACTTGATGTACATTTTTTTTCCTCTTGGAAAATTTTGTTTTATAATATAGTGTACATGCATTCATTTTACATAGTATACTTGAGCTACAGTTTATAGATTTAAAAAACATGTCCTAATAGGTATTTATAACCATTTTTTCTTTTTTTTTGTCTTTTTCATATACTGAGATATAACATTTGTTATCAATGTCCTGATGAAGAACTGGAAATTCGCAATTGGCTATCCTTGGACAATTTACTGCAGCATAGTGCATGGGATCTACGGAAAACTATTCCTAGCAATAATGCTGTTTAAAAAGACCCATAGTGACAGGGTCTGACGGTGGAACTTTCACTATTTTATCCTGTGGCAGGAGTGGCAAAAAAGAGACCTAGCTCCTGGAGTGCTCCGGTACTTTTGATTTTTGGCCCTGGACGTGACATTCAGGAGGTCATGGAACCTGCTATGGCTAATGAGTGGCCTCCTTGGACCATGGGACATCACTTAGAGGATGACATAGAGCAGTGGTGGCAAACCTATGGCACGGGTGCCAGAGGTGGCACTCCCAGCCCTCTCTATGGGCACCCTCGGCCATCACCCCAGTGCAGAAATCGGCAGACAGGACTCAAGGCAGCCCAGGACCCTAGAAGGAAGCTACAATCATAATCCAAAATTCCTTTCCTTCTTTCTACTGTATTGGTGTTCTTCGGTGCCAATACAATTTGAACCCGTGAAAGAGCAGGGAGTAATAAGTTACTGATTAAATTGTCGCATTGGCACGTTGCAAAAATATGTGGTTATTTGTAGTTTGGGCACTCGATGTCTAAAGGTTTGCCATCACTGACATAGAGGAAGTGGGATCCCTTGTATGGGGACCAATGGCGGCACGGTGCCTTCAGTAGCAATTCTGCTTGCAGCGCTGGGGTCCGGGTTCGAATCCCACCCAGGTCAACATCTGCAAAGAGTTTGTATGTTCTCTCCGTGTTTGCGTGGGTTTCCTCCGGGTCCTCCGGTTTCCTCCCACACTCCAAAACATACTGCTAGGTTTTTTAGATTGTGAGCCTCATGAGGACAGGGACCAATTTGACATGCTTTGTGCAGCGGTGCGCGCTATATAATAAAGAAGTAGATTATTTATTATTGGCAGAACTGAGCCCGCGACTCCCTGGACCTTATATCTGTGTGCAGGTACTGAAGACCAGAAGTATCAGAATGACATGGGAGCCATAGGAGCATTTTTTTGCCCCTGTAAACTGAATTCACCCGAGGAACACTTTGAGTTAAAGGGAACCTGTCACCAGGAGACCCATTTTTAGCACTCCCCCAGTCCCCACAGAGCATACTACATACACTGCCAAAGTGTTTTTGTATTAAAGATTGGTTTTACAGAAAAAAAGATATGTAATATTGTAACCTTCATTAACATCTGCTGTGTGACTAGCATTGCCTAATGGGAGGGGCTGGAAAGAGCAGTCCCCCCCCTTGGAAACTGTGTCCTTTTCAAATATATGAATAACTCCCCACACTCGGGATTGGCTGTAGAGGAGCAGGGGGCGTCGCTAAGCCCAGTGATGGGTGTTTTCATATATTTGAAAAGGTCACATGGAGTAGCTGTTCCCCAAGGGTGGGGGGAACTGCTCCTTTCCAGCCCCTCCCATTTGGCAACTGCCTAGTCCACACACACTGCTAATGAAAGGTACAAATAACATATCTTTTTTTGTAAAAACAATTTTTAATACAAAACACTTTGGCGTGTATGTACTATGCTCTGTGGGGACTGGTGGAGTGCTAAACAATGGGTCTCCTGGTGACAGGTTCCCTTTAAGTAGTGCTACTGTTGACGTTAAAGGGGTTGTCCACTTTTGCACAAAATTGATATAATTCAGTATAAATAGTCATACAATTTCTAATATACTTTCTGTATTCCTCATGGTTTTCAAGATCTCTGCTTCCTATCCATGGTCTTGCTAAGGACAGGCGGGTGCACAGCTGTTATTTATCACAGAGACTAATGATAGTAACGGCTCGTACACCCGCCTGTCCATTGCAAGACCATGGACAGATTTGTCTCCATTGGAATGAACAATAATAGCTTTCTATCAAAGGTACAGGAAGCAGAGATCTTGAACCAGAGGAATTAATACAGAATTATATTGGAAAATGTATTACTTTTCCCTACACAAGCATTATCAATTATTTGTTAAAAGTGGACATGATTGCATACACACCATTGCCTTCCAAAGGACTGCAGCTTTAGGTACAATTTCCCAACACACTCTCAGGACACTGGCACTGTGCATTGAATAAACACCTGCCATAGAAAAAAAAAATACCCTTAATAGCTGTAATACAATAATTAGAAAAATGTGTCTGATGGTGCACATAGCCTTTATACCACATAATACCAATGAGACTGCTCTGCATATTAACTTAAAATCAGTGAAGGTCCATAGGCAGACTTAAAGTTCTTCTGTAGGATTCACAGCTATTTTTTTTTTTTTTTTTTTTAGAATTTCCTTAACAGATTTTCTTTTCAGAGTGAACTGTAGCACAGAGATTAAGTGATGGGAAATGCGCTATTTAAACTGCACAGTGGTCTTTTTGTCAAAACTTTTACCGACAAAGTAAAATACGTTTTCTTTTTTTCAGTAAAAATAATTTTTTTCCTGCGCTCATTCTCAGAAACTACTGAACCATACATTGGCAGCATGTACCCTTCATAGATATTGACTTAGAGTTTTTTAAGCGAGAGAGAATGTTCTATAGTTTCTATAGTTTTTACATTTTTAAGTGTACAGTATTTTACTGAAAATCAAGGCTTTATCTTTCTCATAGTTGGCAGTAAAAATGTGCACAGATATTCTTTGTAAGCACGTCACTTGTACTCCAGACCTCTGCAGCCTTCGTCTTTTAACAAGCTACAATGGGACCAAGTAGAAGGGTAGCAGCTAGTTGGCCTCTGAGCCCCCTTCCTTTCCCCCTTACTCTACACTGGATAGACAGTGTATAGTATTCAAGAAGCCTTAGCATCCATATTAAAAGCTGCATAGATTGTATTTTACACAAATGGTCAGAGTATCTTGAAAAGGCAAATACTGTATATACTCGTGATAAGCCGAGTTTTCAGCACAAAAATGTAGGCTGAAAAACTTCACTTCGGCTTATACACGAGTCAAGAAAAAAAAACGTAATACTCGCCCTCCGTGTCCCGATCTCAGCGCGGGTCCCGATCTTCAGCGTGAGGCTCCCCGATCCTCGGCGCGGTACCAGCGGCGGCGGGTCTCTTCTCTCTTCTGTAGCCGGCAGATCGCGTCCATGTGATCTGCCGGCGGGCGCACATAAGATGCCAGCGGTGTCGGGTGATGAGTCATCAGACCGCGACACCGCGGTATCCTAGTGCGCGCCCGCCGGAGATCACATGGACGTGATCTGCCGGCTACAGAAGGAGAGAGGAGCCACCGTCGCCGCCTGGTACGCGCCGAGGATCGGGAGCCTCGCGCTTGAAGATCGGCACCCGCGCTGAAGATCGGGACACCGGAGGGTTTGTATACATTTTTTTTTTTTATTCGCTTGGCGGGGGCAGGCTGTTACATTATGGGGGCAGGCTGTATACTCTATGGGGGCAGGCTGTATACAACATGGAGGACTGGCTGTATACTACACGGAGACTGGTCTGTATACTACACCCTCGGCTTATACTCGAGTCAATAGGTTTTCCCAGTTTTGGTGGTAAAATGAGGGGTCTCGGCTTATACTCGGGTCGGCTTATACTCGAGTATATATGGTAATCAATAAAGAAATGAATTGGAAAAGTTTGAATTATATCAGAATGAACGCCTATAATATGACTATGGAGGTAGCACAGGAGTTGTAGCGTATAACAGCCCACATGGTAGTGAAGACCAGCTTAAACCTACCCCAAATATACCCGTAGTATATGCTGTTTTAAAGATTAAGCCATGCATGTCTAAGTACTGGACTTCTTTACGGTGAAACTGCGAATGGCTAATTAAATCGTATGGCGTACGGGTCGTAACAGGGGAAAGATAGGACATGTTATTTGTACGGACGGTACGTCCGGCCATTGCCTCGATGGGGGACTTATGGTACGGCTGCAAGCTTGCGGCCATACATGTGCCCCATACGGTAGCGTGCATGGGCCTAGTTCGTACAGTTTTACTGTGAGGTTAAAATATGGTGGGTTTCCATTTTTTTCATTTTGCGCTGAATTGCCCTGGGTTTTCGGCGCATGCATGCACCGGGAAGAAGATGGTGAATCCGGCGGACCTGAGCGGGAGTGACATATGCAGGAAATTGGACGCGCGATCCCAGTGAATCGCGGAGCTCCGAATCCTCGGCGGCCATTCCGGATCAACGGGATGGGTAAGAAATTGCCCCATTAGTCCTCTTTATTCTTTGGGTGACAAATTTTTACAAATTTACATTGTTTTCTGTGGAACAAATTGTGCTTCCTAGTGGCACAATTTCATATTGAATGCAATGTATAGGGAAGCTGGAAAAAAAATTCTAAATGCAGTGAAAAAAACACATTGTATTCTTTATTTACGGGCTTTGTTATTACGTTTTTAGCTCTGAGGTCCAATAAGAAGAAAATGTTTTTTCTATCAAAGAGGAAAATGTGGTTGTTACATCACATAACAAAATACATAAATAAACAATAAAAACATTCATGTAACTATATACTAAAGTTCCATGTACTCTTTCTGCATACTACCTACTTGGTATTCTCTTACTCTCATTCCATTTATTTTTGGGCCAGTTTGATCATACGGGCCAGTTTTGACTGTAAATGACATTTCTCTTCAATCTCAGCAATCAATAATTTATGGGACACAGGTCAGCGGGCTCATGCTCAATGCTGTGCCATGGAGGCTGCAGGCCTGACTAAATATTTTCTATAAAGATGTTGGTATCTCTCATGTTCAGTATACATTCTTTTATAGGGCCAACACATACATCTCCTGATATTGTATTATGGACCTGTCACTATGTTGTAACAGTAATAAAACATTCAGGACACTTGTGCAATATTGAGCAGTGAGCTGGATGGGATTCCTATGTGTGAATTCAGCTGTCAGGCGTGTATACAATATCTGTTTTAGAAGTCTTCTTACTTTACAGGATAGATTAAATAACTGTATGTGGGGTATATACAAGAGATGCATTTATCATATGTCAGGACGCCGCATGCCTGAATATATTGCCGTTCATGTTTGTTTTGACGGATTTCCTTTGCACCTAACAAGAATAGCATAGCTGCTGCCCTATTATAGTAGGTGAAAAACAAAATGTGATGGATCTGCAACATCCCCACCGGGCCTAGCCTCTTCTTGGGGCCTGGAGGCAGCCGGGGCCAGAATACCGGAGGGGCTGTCTAGTGTGGCCTAGGGCATGCTGATGTCATGGTGTTTGGTAAAGGGTGGGCCTACAGCCCAAGGTCGCAATAGGTGGTGTGTGCAAGAAATATGGAGGGAGAGGCTGATGCAATGGTTTCTCTCTGGGGAAACCCCTCAGGTGTGCTGTAGGATGTATCCCTGGGTGATGGATGGGGAGCCCGTGATGGTAGACAGCGTATCCAGGGATAGACGGAGGCAACGTTGTGCAAATTAACTTACAGTTCTTATTAACTTTAAACAGAAGGCAACAGCCAAATGGTAGTAGCAGATGCAGCAAGCTGGAAGGCTGGTGGAAGATAGCAGGTCCACAGGAAGGTTTACTCACAGCCTGGTAGCAACTTCAGGCTGGGCTTGGAGAGATGGAGCTGATTCCAGATGGTGGATCTCGGCCCTGGGGCCTAATGTGTCATCCAGCTTGCCCTGACACTTCTGCTTCCTTGTATTAAGACACTGGCTCTGCAGGAGTTGCACTTCCCACTGCTTACTGGAGCTCACATGTGCTCCAAGATGGAGTCTCTCACTCAGACTGAGTATGCAGACCTAAGACCATGTGCTCCTGCCCACCAGGGAATTTTTTTCTACTCCCTTGGTCAGGTGGTAGCAGTCTCCAATCAGCTTCCAGTTTTCTTTCAGTATCACAAATCATTGGATAAAACATTTGATTTGCCTTACCAGGCAGTAGGTACAGCTGCAATTTCTAAGTTTTACCTAGTAGTAGCTTCTGGATGAGTTGCATAGACACACCTGATACATCCTGACAAGGAGAGGGTTTGTAGTCAAGGAACAGAGCTGGGCCTACTTACCAGGTGACACGGCAAGTGGCACAAGGCCAAGTGTACCTATGTAAATACAAGCTTGGATGTTAAATATCCTCTAGTCAGGCTATTCATTTGAGGGCGTGATGTTATATAGCATGTTATGGTCATATGGTACAGTGCACTCCAGGTTATGGTTAAGAATTTCAATGGACACACAATGCTATGGTTACAATAGGGATACAGCCTATTTGTTGCAGTTTCTTTTCTAAAGGTGCACAGCAGAATAGGTTGTATGAATAGGTCCTTGAGCAATCATGCAAGGCCTCAATCAGACAGCCGTTGTTGGGGATGTATATCTGGCCGCAAGTTTGCGGCCATATATACGTCCCCATAGACCCGGATGGTGAGCAACCACGTTGTTCTCACCTTAACCGTGTTTCGCGCCAGGCGAGAGCGGGCTCTAACCATGAGAACTGCGCTGTTTCCTATGGAGAGAGGAGGGGTGAGCAGCGCTCCATCCCTCCTCTTCTTCCTCACGCCGCCATATTGCTTGCCCGGCTACGGCTGTTCGAGCAAATTTGTAGTGTAACAGTTATGGCAGGGCACTTTGGGCTGGCACTCCCACTAAGAATCTTTTCACAAATATCAATATCAGGTATACTATCTTGTTTAACCTACTGTACAGTCACATATTGCAGTAAGTGGTGAGACCCCACTCTATATAATCCATGTCCATGGTCCGCTGCCATTCCCTGCCCCTTGGTTTTTCTGCAGGACTGCAGTGACCAGTTGTGTCTGGAGAGACCCGAGAAGAACCTAGAAGACCAGGGAGACTAGAACATGAGTGCAGGGTATCGATGTTAAATTACCACGTAACTTTTATTAATTTTGCAAGCCATAATAAATTCTGTGGTTTTCAGGAGGATTGCAAAGTATTTATACCTCTTGAACTTTTCCTCATTTTTAAATAGTCAAACTTAAATGTAGTTTGCTCATATATTGTAGTGATAAAGCAAAAAATATCAAGCATTTGTGAAGGTTTTTTTTCTCTATATTAAAAAACTGAAAAGTGTGGTGTATGATGAATTAGCCCGTCCACCCTCCACGGTGGATACATCAAGAGACTAGACCTCCCTCTGTCAGGCAGGCACGCAGACACCCTTCGCCACCCACTCGCGGGAGACGACACGCCCCATGTCGTGGAGGGGGCATACTTGCCAGATAGATAACTGCTATTGAAGTACTGATAAATCTACCCCCATTGCATTTCGTGGTCATCAAAGCACAAGGGGGGATTGGATACGTATGCTGGTATACCTTTCAGTATCATTTTTAGGACACCGCAAAAAATACTCAATCATTTGTATTGCTCTACATCACAAAAAATATAAATAAAACACATTACTCTTGTGATTGTAAAGTTTCAAAATTAGGAAAACTTGTGTGTGGAATGAATACTTTTGCAACCACTGCAGTTATTCCAAATTAGTTTTTTTCAGTATGGATGCCGTTGTTGCTCTGTGATCCTACAAAAATGAGTGATTTAGGGCAGAAACCCAAGTTAAAAATCTAGAGTTAATGTAATGGTTAAGTGTGTCCAAGTAATTTTACTGCTTACGTTATTCAAACTTTTTATGATTATTTAGATTTCTTAAAAAAACATCTTGAGTGTTGAGAAAAGCAGATCTATTTCTTATTTATCTTAATAAGGTACAGGCTGTTAACATTTTTCCTAGATTTACTAATACTTGGTTTTTTGTCTGTGGTGATGTAGGGTGTCCAAGTAGTCCATTCCACTAAAATGTCAGACTTAGGTTAAAGGTTGAATGAGATTAAGAAAGAGCTTTGACTTTTGTAATCCTTACTTTGTGTATATTGGCAGAAGCAACTCAGAAACATTACTTGGGGCCATCAGATAGGCCCTACACAGTGTCCGTGAAGCATTTTTTCCAGAACCAGTTTTTAACGGCAACTATTTTGAGACAAACAGGAGGCATTTTAACATATTACATATTGTGATGTCCTGTGCCCACCCTCACTCTTTAAATCCCCCTTATTACTGCTGCTCGTAGCTTGAAGTAGTAAGAGAAATGTAGTCAATTCATGTCTACTAGCCTCAGCATCACACAGCAGTGGCCACAGGCACAATAGAGGAGCTGGTAGAGTTGATAGATAGATGGAGTTGAAGACTGAGAATACACCCACACTGAGAGAGACGGGAAGGACATGAAAACTCGGACAGTTACGCTGGTCCACGAGGTTTAGCTTGGGTTAGTGGTCTATGGTTAGTTTCTAATAGTTAGTGATCTAGGGTTAGTGTCTTGGGTTAGGGAGCTAAAGTTACTGGGGCTAGGTTGATAGGTAGGGTTACTGAATACATAAGATTCCCAGATGCTGCTTACTGATGATGAGTTTGCAATTAAATACATGTGGCAAAATACATCACCAATGCATAAGTGTTAATAATAGCAGTAACTAACAATACCACATGTCACAATTAAAAAACACAATGTGTGAATGCAGCCTGGACCAGTTTTTAAAGCTAAAGCTAGAATGAATTATAGAGTTTTTATACAGCCTATTGCTGATTGCAGGGCCTCCAAGTACCGTATTTTCCAGCATATAAGATAAACTTTTAAACCCCTGCACTTCTTTTCGAAGTCAGGGGGCGTCTTTTATACCGGGGTGAGGGGGGACACTCAATAGGTGCCACCTGTAACAGCTATCCTCACCGATGCGGTGCTGGTGCAACTCTTTTCATTGCTGCTATTTTACCTGCCGTTTACAGCCATCATTCATAGGCAGAAGAAAGTCGTGGCTGCTGCTTCGGGAAGCGGGAGTGAAAGGTGAGTAAAGTTTTTTTTGAGTTTTGTTACTCTGTCGCGAGGGTATAATTAGGTGAACACTGTAAGCGCTGGATCTGAAGCCGGCAGACGTAATCACATCATCACATCTGCCGGCTTCAGAGCAGGTGTGTACAACTGTCATAAATGCAGTAAAGAAAACTATGATGCCGCTGCTTCAGAAAAGCTGAGTAAGTTTTGATTTTTTATAAAATGGTGTGTTGAGTGTTTATTTTAATAAAATATTTAATTGTATATATTTTTAGCTTGAATTTCGTCTTAGCAAGTTGCTGTCTAATAGATGGCTGGGTTAGCTTAATAAGGCTATCACTAACCCCCTTACCATTATCCCCACCAGCAGTGCCAAAGAGTCGTGCACAATCCAGTACCCAAACATCTATAGATGGGTACCTACTGGGGTGGACTGCAGTTGGTAATGGGCTAGATAGCCCAAAAACAGTAATGTCATGCTGGTGCTGCTGCTTTACTGTATCTGGCTGGATACTGGATTGTTTCCCAGACCCACTGGTGTGTTTGGTTACAAGGGTAAGTTAAGGGTTAGTAATGCCCATATTACCGGCTATGTAAATTTAAGTTTAAAAAAAACCCACAATTAAAAAAAAAAAACATATTGGGGCACATTTACTTACCCGTCCTGTCGTGATCCCCAAGGTGCATGTCCGACGGAGATTTGGAGCTGCACGTGTCTCTTCCCACGCTCAGGTCGCTGGAGTTCACCATCTCTTCCTGTGCATTAAGTGCATGGCTTACGACAGATTTTGAATGTATAATCCACGCTTAGTTCAAATCAGCCGGGTTGTCCGATGGCCACGCCCCCCGATTTGTGTCGCATGAAATTCAGGACGATTGCGCAAAAGCCGATCGCGTGCGCACAAAAACCCAGCAATGTGCCCAAAACGGAAAAGTCAGGAAACTGAAGAAAATGCGTCCGCGGACCCTTAGTAAATGTGCCCATTTTGTTAAAATAAAACCTCCCCTAAATGTCCTGGTTAACATTTTATTAAACTATTCCTGTTCTACGTTGTAGTCACAGAATCACTGCAGCCCATCACATACATGGATCTTAAACAAAATTAGGTAAACCAAGATTTTGTTCGTCTCACCTACTCCTGGTGCTCTTCTAATAAATACAGGGGTTATGAGCAGATCTCATATGTATACAAAGTCGAATAGGAGAAGGCCAATGGGTAGGCTGGTGAGTGTATTGGTTACTGCTTGCTCATTAGCTTTCACACTTTTCTCAGTTTAATCAATACCCCCAGTTTATGTTGTACATGCCTAGCGGAAAGGTTGAGTGGTTGTGAAAGGATAAGAGACATAGGAGGCTGCTTTCTTCGTCTCTCCTGCTCTGTCTGTACTAGAGCCGAGTCAGGAATGAGTGTGGCTTTCCGTGAAAACTGGGCAAGACGCAGAATAAATTGGTGAACAAGGAACGATATTGTGTGCCCAGCGGCTCCCCCTGGCAGGTTGTGCTTTGTTTTTTTGCGGGGGAGGTGGGCTCTCAAGAATGCTGGAAGTGTGCTAAGTGCAGAGGAATCCCGAGGGGTCTTAACCCTTTGACTCTAAGTTAGACATAGAAACTAACTATAGACGGGTGGTAGAGCTAAATTTGGTATTCAAATGTTGTTCTAGAAGAATGTAGAGTCCAGTATCATGCAAGTCGGGGGGGGTACCATTTTTGTTTTAATGTGGAACTATGATGTGACCTTCTTATGTCATGTGAAGTATAAGTCTTAGGACAGTTTTTCCCCGGTTTACCAATAGAGATCCCAAGTGTCTCAAAATCAAACATGCTATTACATATAAAAGATTATTATTCGGCAAACACAACCATATACTATACAGTATATTATTGGCTGGAGATAAGGGGAATCATTGAAGTTGTCTTTACTGAATGATGCAGAATTTTCATAACATTCGGATTTACATCTACGGGTAAATCCAATGGTCACGAAACCATGTTGCTCCACTTGTCCTGGAAATAGGTTAATTATAACAACCCACTTAGTTCCTCTGTAACAGTGATTTAATTCATTCAAATTTTTACGTTAATGTTCACTAAACTAATAGCAATTGAAAGTGGTGGAAGCGGACATTAGCGAAACCCATTGCAAGGCCATGAATATATTGACATTTTAAGTCCATTGGACTTCTGTTTGAAGGACAAAATTCATATGAAGTACATCAGGAAATATTCGGTAGATGAAAAATGCAACGTTCGCACTGAATCTACAAATCATGAAGCGATTTTCACTCATGTCTAATATTGAGTAATAGTTGTTAAGACTTTTGCAACTCGCTGAAACTATTTATGCATCTAAAGGCCTTGACATGCTATTAATTATAAGAATACAAGGGGCCCAACAGAGGAAGAACAAAAATTGACAAAACCATTTGTAGGGAACTGTCACCAGGAATTGTCATTTTAGCTGGGTGACAGGTGTGTTCCTTTAGGCGTATGCAAGCTGATTTTAAAAATACCTTGCCAGTGTTCTGAATCATTTCAGTTAACTGTATAATGAGTTTATTTTACATTACATGGCTTCATGCCAGCAGCGTGTGGTGAGTCCCGGGGATGGAAGCAGCTGCATAGCCTATTTGGCCTCTGTTTCCTCATTCTTCCTCTCCACCACACTTCACCTTTACTGCCTGCTCAATGCATATGACATTAGGTGGAAGGCATGAGGGAGTTAGTGATTGTGGAGGAGAGGAAGAATGCATTGAAGAAACGTGGGCAAAGGAGAGGTGGCTTTAGCCAAGATGTTGATGTCTTTGTATACTGTATTAAAAGATAATGGGGCACATTTACTTACCAGGTCATGTCGCAAATTCCTGCGGTACGTTGTCCAACGAGGTTCGTGTCGCACGATTCATAAGGTGTGCGTTCCACAATTCCTGCATGGGTCGCTTCTGCGCCAAGGTCCGCCGGAGTTCAACTATTCATCCTGTGGTGTAAGTGAGTTCTTGTGACACAATTTAAATGTTAAACTTGTGGTGTCCGAATCCATCGGGTATATAGTCCGAAGGTCACGCCCCCAATTTCTGACGTGTGCAAACCGGCACAATGCGCCAAAATCCGATCGCGTGCGCCAAAATCCTGGGGCAATTCGGCGCAAAACGGACATGTCGGGAACCTGATGAAATGACGCTCTGGGACCCTTAGTAAAGTGCCCCAATGTTATTTGCTGATGGCCTCTTTCATTTCTGTCTATAAATCAGTGTTTATGACTTAGCTTTCCTTCCCATATTTACACGACAGGTGACAGAATCATGAGTTGCTCATAAAAGCTTCTAATACTATTTTTATAAACTTTATCTCTTTACAGAGTGAAATTTGTGAAATATGCTTTAGTTTTGCAACAGTAAATCTTTGTTATATGCTGTGTGCTGTGCAGACTGCCTCCCTGCAGGAGGAAAATCTGTTTCTTTGTCCAGGGCTGACTCTTTTTGGAGCCGGAGAGAAAAAGCCGGGACCGGAAAAACCTGAGTGGTGGCGAGAGTGCAGCCTAACGACACTGGTGGTTCACGGTGCTTGGAAACGAGAGCGGGAGGGCCTCGTCCACAGTGGCAGGTCTCCAGCAGGTGGAGCTTTCATTGTTGCTGATGTGCAAGAAAGAAAATGGTGGGAGAGGTGATTAAGGTAGGTGTCTCCATGGGGCAACCCCAAGCATGTGTTGTAGGACAGGTATCCCTGGTGATGAACGATGGGGCGCCCATGATGGTACAAGCGGATACAGGGGATAGGGATCACTCAGAAGCACGTTGGTGAAGATAACACTATAGTTCTTATAGGAACAGGCAACGGCCTTAAACAGCACAGACTTCAGCTGGATGGAGGTCAGCTGTTGATCTCAGGTCCAGGAAGGGGTGCAATGCAGCAAGGTAATAGCTTCAGACTAGGCCTAATTGTGTAGAGCAGAGTCAAGAGGTAGAGCTCTGCTTCTAGGCCTGATCTTCTGGACAGGGACAAACCTGCTCCCAGGTAGAGACTTACAGATGCATAATAGCATTTCCATGATGGAGACCCCCTAGTGAGGTGATCAGGCTTCACCAAGTAGCTCCTGACGTGGACAGCGGGCCATTTTCGCAACATACCAACCCTTGCACAGCAGGGTGTGTTGGATTTGATAGAGGTTAAAAAAAATATTTCAGCATCAAGTTCCTCATTGCATCTTCTATCTGCAAAAAATTCCTATGGCTAATCCACCGAGAGGCCTTACCCTGTGCTTTCCGAAGACTTCATCTTCCCATATCCCTCTCATCCAGGGAACAGCGCCCATGCACACAAGAGAGAAAAAGAAAGGCACTTTGACGCATGCACAACAGCAGACCTAACACGCCTAATACCAGGGGGAACAGTGTGTAATTTGATATCAGGAAAACTACCCAGCCTAAATATAAGTGTATAGTTGTTATTTAAAATGTTGTTCCATTGGCCAGAAAAAATGCAGTGAACTATAATGAAGAATTAAAAGGCTACTGGCCTTTAATCTAAGTTGATATTGTCCTGGGAGGAGACACAGGATATAAGATGGCCGCAGGCCACGTGTCCACATAAACATGTGCTGAACATGCCTGCGCAGGTAATCACTTTGTTTGGCTGTTGCTTTCGGTTGCTTGCGAGCATCAATTATAGCATTATGGGTTTTTGTCTCGGATCTTCAGATTTCCCAATACCCTTTTAATGTATGTTTGGTTCGGTGAGTAGCATTGTTTAAGTGTGTCATGTGACCCGTCTGTCTATCTCTTTGTCGGTATCAGTACAGTCTTCAATAGCTAAAAGAAAGTGTAGCTAAACCCGTACCATAATAATTAAGAGCATTGACACACACAGCATCTCATACATGAGAATAGAACAGAGGAATCAGGAAGGTCTGCACTCAAGCGGATGCTGGCCCACAGAGGAATCTTCACTAAGCATATAATGCTGTGTTGATAGGACAAAAGCAAAAGTAATTATTATCGTGAGGTGCTGTTCTCATTCCAGGAATATCTTTTGATAGGGGGGATTCAGATATTATATGTCTAAATAACTTTTACACCTAAAATATCTATATAATTATTAACAATTGCTACTACCATCTGTGATTATGTAAAACAATCCATCATAATTTCTCCGCACAGATGGGTTTATAGAGCGATAAGGTCGTAGGTGAACCACCAGATCCTGCCTATGATAAATCTGCCCCAATCAGTGTGATGAGTGCTTAGAAATATAAACCTATGCTGTATATGTGTGTTCGATTTGCCTTCACAGTACAACAGCAAACAACCGTAATCCACCACCACACAGGCATTCTGTCCATATAAAGATGAGGGGACCTGAATGTCTTCTGCTCCTCTCTTGAATGATCTTGTGCATGAGGCCATCACATCGTTGTTGTTTTGGAGCCGGTAAGCCAAAAATTCCAACTCAAACTACAACCAAAATGCGTCTCAACAGTACTGTTTTCTTGGTCACTGTTAGAACTCTGAGACTAAATGGGGTCATTCATTCCTTGTGTGTCTGTTCTCTGTTTTTTTTCTCTGCTCTTCGGAAGTCAATGATGGATGTGTTAATTGCGTACAGAGGCCAGGGTACTCTTATGTGCTTCGTTTCTGTGTCCTCCTTGACTCCTAATTGCTGGTTGAATGTGCTGGTATCACGACCCAGAGGCAAAATGAACCTAGGAGCAGTAGGGGACCTAGCAGTGGTGAGTACTTGTAGCTGAAACTGCATCCCAGTTCCGCTCTGCAATTGCCACTATCCTAGATACAGAGCGAGCACAGGAGGAGATAGAAGCGCATTGTGTGCAGAGAGAAGATGAGGAGCCAGGGAAGGAGAGGAGAAGGTTTTTTTGTCTTTGGTGTCCTTCTAGTTATTGGTCTGATATGGGGTCTCCAGTATAGAAGCGTTGCTTTGGGGTCTCCAGTATATTAGTTGTCTGTCTGGGGATCTCCAGTAATTTTAGGTGCGGCGACTATGGAGGTCTCCAGTACTATTATGATCTGCCTCTGGTGTTCCCTATTTTTGTCTACTCTGAATACAGATTTGGTGGCTAAAGTAGTATTTATTGCCATGCTGGGGTATTTATCATTTCTGGGGTAGAAATGTCTGCTATTCTGTGGGTGGGTGCAATAGGCTGATGGATACTGGTGCAGCCCCTTAAAGTTGAGCATGATGGGCGACCAGCCCTTGGTCCAAACAAAATGTAGTTAATACCTGGTCTAATCCTTAGATCCGGAATAGAACAGACATTTAAAAGGAAATGTCATAATTTTAAAAATGTATTTGTACTAGCTGTAGCTCCCGGCATTGCCCTGAGATAGTAAATAACTGCTCTTATCTATCTCTCTGACTTCTCTCTCTCTCTGATCGTTATATGAACATCTCTGGACCATTATGTCTATGTCTGTCTCTGTCTCCGACTGTCTGTCTCTGACTGTCTTGTCTATACCTGTCACTTGTCTGCAAAAAACAACCCGACTTTATATAAAGATAGGGAGATAGCATTGAACCAAAAGGGTTGATAGGTCTCGTAGTTTCAAGTCAGATTGCATCGATTGTTAAATAGTCTGCTAATGTCTATTCATGTGAAGGAGTTTTGCAGAAATCCAAAGGCAAAACAACCCTATAAAAAGGCATGGAATTATTTTCAGTACCGGCAAATTCCATTCAACAAATCTGCTGTGATAAATATTTCCTAAGAGATTTGATTGTGAGTGAACAGTGAAGCTAGGGAGGAGTCATGGCCATTGTGGAGGATGACCTCTGCATGATGTCACATTTCTTCATCAAAGTTTTCCTCCCGCGGGCATGGTGTCCGATACAGACGTGAGCACGACTGTTGTAGGTGTCTGGTAAAATGGCTTAGGCTAGAAGAGAAAGCATTGAAGAGCACAGTGTTAATGAGGGTTGGAAATCAAGGCGTCGCATAAGGGCTCGATGTTGAGCACTGCATTATATGACTTAGGTTATGAATGAAAAAAGCCTTTAAGACCCATGTACCACAGAGTAGATGATGGTAATTGTCTGGCCCGGATGAGAAGGGGGATGATGTAAAAAAACAGCTTTTTTGGAGGCAGGTTAAACTTAATTTGAGTTTTGTAAAGGCCAAGAAAGCGCTAGTGGGAAAGATTGGATGTGTAGAATATTCCGACTTGCACCGGGGTTATAATGCAGGGGTGGGCATGGGGGTCATGTCTGTTCTATATACACTACTAAACAGTCGGGGAACTTGCAATGGAGGAGCTTTCTAAGACCGCTGACACCAAATAGAGAAATGCCTGCAGCCCGGACTGCTAATGCTCCCTCATCGTCCTGAAACTTGTTTTTTTCATCTGCGGAATCGACTTGCTGTATAAATAATAAGCATTCCACAAAAATGAAACAGGAAGCCGGAAGATGCGAGACGAGACAAAAGCAGCATCATTAGAGAGGTCATTTGAGAACCAGGAAGCTGGCTCCCATCTATGCACACCCATTCCATCCCAAGCCCTGGGGATTTCCTTCAACAAAGCTGGGGTTGGGGGATAGGGTCTTGCTGGTACCCAAACACTTCTACATAGTGTTATACGAAGTGTTATAATTAATGTTGCACCCGTACCTGGTCACACTGGCTTTGGTACAATAAGGTTGTAGTTCACCCCAATGCGGCCAGTTGTATGTAGAATCGTTCTGATAATGGAATAATAAAAAATTTATAATAAATCTTAATATTAAAGGGGATGAGGGTTTTTACAATATTACCCTATTGTATGTAATAAATGGAGATTTTAAATAATTCAGATTATTTTTCAAGGTTATTATTATCGATTCAGGGGATATGTACAAGGGGCCTTCCCGTATCAATCAGTAGAGAGCAAATGCTCTAGTCTCGTATTCCCAACCCAGTGCTAACATTGTATAGTGGCTGGTATGGCAGATGTCGCCATACAGGTGGATAATCTGTAATTCAGTCCATGTGACATGGGCAGAAAAGTCAGTGTCGATGAGTGTAGGTCCCTTAAAGCAGGTGGGTGATCACAAGGCTGATGATTGTCTGACGACTGTATCAAACAATTTATAGCACCCAGTATTGGTTATGGCAAATCCTGCCCCTTTTCAGCCAGGAATACCAATTTCGGACATGTTGGTAGGATGACATTACTTATTTAATAGGATCCATTGTCCAGGACGTAGGTCACGTTGGAGGAACGGAACTGGACCATGTGGAGCCTAAAACAGAGACTTACTTTTTATATTGGTCCTGTTGAAGAAATCCACAAGTGATATCCCCATTTAAAAGCCGAGGACAAATGGGAAAGGAGATTGGCCCCTCAACGGGTGAAAAATGTCTATTGGTTGGAGAGTGGGCTCCTAGCGAAAGGCCCATAGGATGCTCTCACATGCTCATGCTAATAGAATGTAATAAATCGCCTCAACTCTTTTTTATAGGGGTCCTTGAAGAATCAAATGGTGCGAGCGGTGGGCAGAGAAGAAGCGGCAGTCCAGGTAGTGTTGCCTCACATCAGGGGCTGAAGGTCGGGAATTGGACGCCTTTAGAAAGGGGGTACTGGAGATTTTGGGTGTGGACGTCGTTTTGGGTGACAATATCAGCGAAGTATCTCGGCTTGATTGTTTGTGTGGATATGACAATTTCTAAACAGATATTAATTTACTGTTGTTGTATTTCTTTATCTAGAAATGTATTCTTGAATTTTCCGTGGTTACATGGGGCTCCTTTATACGTTCCGAACACCGCACTTTCGTTGGGGTTTCCCGATGTTCGATTGCGTGACTTGTTCTGGATTGGGCGCATTGGGCTGGCTTTCACGCGACAAAATCGGGGGGCGTGGCGTCGACAACACGACGGATTCGGAAATACGCGAATCAGCGAAAGGACAGCAGAACAGCATAAACAAGGAATGGGGTACTAAGATCAAGCACTCATGCACGGGAGACGAAGGTGAAACTCGGCGGATTCAGCGCAGCAGCGCATTGTGAAGGCGCGGACTCGTGATTCCCGGAGCCCGATCAGGTGGGGCAAAGTATAGGACAGGTATAGGGCAGTACATATAGCACAAGTAATCTATAGTGCATATAGTACAGGTATAGGGCAGTACATATAGCACAAGTAATCTATATATGATGATGCACAGTGTGTACCTACCTGTGTGTATATTATCTTGTAGTGTGTACTTACCTGTGTGTGTCAGTGTATAGCTGTGAGTGTACATTATAATGCACAGTGTGTACTTACCTGTCTGAGAAGATGTATCGGGGTCCATGTGTAGGTAGCAGTTCCCTGTGATGGCGGGTACAGGCTTCACCCCAGAACTATCCAGTTCGCGAATCGGTTTCACCCCTCCGGGGCCCCGTACACAGCTGGCGCACGCCACTCCTCCAGCTCGGAGCCCTAGTGACGTCATCGCGCTATGCATCACTGAGCACCGGCGGCCATCTTTGATCTGGGAAAGCCTTCAGGTCCAGTGACCGGTAATATTATCCGTTCTGCCACCTCTGACGCCATGTAGCTGCTGACTCTCATCCCTCCTCATGAATTCTGCATCTAAAACCGGTTCTTTTTTTAATTTGGTTCTTCTTGTTGCTTAGCAACGGATACCACAGTTTGGGGATAACACCTGTGACCCTCCAAACTTCTCATAGTTGTCATTCACTACAGGGCACATAATCCATTTACTCCCCATCACTATATATCTGCATCTACTTCTTTCTTCTTCCAACTTTTTTCTGAATTTAATGCAGAAAACAAAGTTTTTGAGTGCAGCTTTGGATGTAACTAGAGTCAAAGCTACAATTACACTGTGCTGCGCCTGTACAGTACGATGATGGGCACATATAAGGTGTCCGTGTGCTATAATAAGACAATGCAGGTTTAAAATCAGAGAACCCTTTAAGGCGGCCATATTGGCTGTATATATAATACACATCCGGGCACTTATATAGGGGTACACGGCCCCTCTTATATTGTGGGGTGCGATGCTCTGTCAGCAGAGATGACCATCAGGGGCGTAACTTGAGGGGGTGCAGAGGTTGCGGTTGCACCCGGGCCCGGGAGGTTTAGGGGGCCCTTATGGTGTCACTTTCCCATATGAGAAGACTAGTACTATAAACAATACATTATATGATGGAAAATATATCTATGAAGTTCATCAGCTCAGCTGGCACTGTTATGGGGGAGATGTGACTAGCAGTATATCCCTAGTCATGACCATAGTGACTGGTACAGTTATGGGGTATTCATGACTAGCAGTGTAATAGACCATGGGGCACATTTACTTAGACAAACAAACGATTGATCCAGCATCCAGGCTTGTAATAAGTGCTATAAAACTTCTATTTATTTCATCAAGGTATAAAAAGGTTTAAAAAAGGTACCATTATACAGACATCTGACGCGTTTCGAACTCTCAAGAGTTCTTAGTCATAGATAAGATTCTAGTAAATGTGAGCATTCATTATAAAGACATATCAAACGGAAGTAAGAAGGTTTGCGAGCAGGTAATTAGTCACGTCATAGAGCCAGAAGGTAAAGGGGAGGAGGAGGAACAGGAGCAGAAGGAGAGAAACAGACCAACGAAAAAACATATGAAAAAAGAGGAAAAAATTAGAGAGGCAACAATAATAATAAATTAATATATATACATTAAGTCATTTTTCAAATTTAAACCATACGGAGATCGAGTTTGCATGGTAAGTATCCAATATGCTTCTCTGTTACGCAAGGCTTTACCCCAATCTCCACCTCTTTTTGGGCGCTTAACCCCTATTTTTTAGTTGAGTCGAGTATAAGCCGAGTTAGGGTTTTTGAGCACAAATTTTGTGTTGAAAAACTAGGCTTATACTCGAGTATATAAGGTATGAAGGATTGTATTTTATGTTCCATATTGTTTTGTAATGATGATACCACATGTGTCTTTTGCATATATTTGCAAGCAGAACATCGTGATGAGCCACATTTGAAACTGCCTTTTAGAGTTAACCAGGTGTTGGGTTTCTGTGTGGAACAAAATAAATTTGGGGCTAGTATATCTCCCAAAGTAGCAGAATTTCTAGCAGAAAAGCGGCAACCTGGTTTTAAAATTTCATAAAGAACTGGATCCTGAAATAATATAGGCAGATGTTTTTTAATGATATTGATGACTTGATTGTATTGACAGGTATATTCAGTGGAGAATGTAAGCTGATTAGTGTCATTTTTAACTTTATCAGATCTCTCAGTGTAGACTAAGTCTGATCTGGATCTAGAGGATAAGTTTTCTCTAGTGCGCCGTGTGAGTGTTTTGTTGTAGCCTCTATCATGTACCGTATATACTCGTGTATAAGCCGAGTTTTTCAGCACAAAAAATGTGCTGAAAAACTTCACTACGGCTTATACACGAGTCAAGAAAAAAATAAAAACCGTAATACTCACCCTCCGGTGTCCCGATCTTCAGCGCGAGGCTCCCGATCCTCGGCGCGGTACCAGGCGGCGGGTCCTCTTCTCTCTTCTGTAGCCAGCAGATCGCGTCCATGTGATCTGCCGGCGGGCGCACAATAAGATGCAGCGGTGTCGCGGCTGATGACGTCATCAGCCGCGACACCGCGGTATCCTAGTGCGCGCCCGCCAGGAGATCACATGGACGTGATCTGCCGGCTTATACTCGAGTATATACGGTATATACTCGAGTATATACGGTAATCGTTGTGCTATTTGTGTAGATGTTTGTTCATATTGACTCTCTTGTGTACAGATGCGTTTTGCACGTATAAATTCCCCTTTGGGGAGATTTCTAACTACATGCGGAGGATGACAACTGTGTGCATGAAGCAGGGTATTGCCTGCACATTTACTTACCCGTCCGCTGGAGTTCACAGAACTGTAGGGCGCGCCGATGGTCTGACTGATTTGGAGTGCGGGATTTAACTTTCAAATTGTGTCGCAAGATCAAGCACTTACATGCAACAGGAAGAAGAAGGTGAACTCCGGTGGACCTGAGCCGGGAAGCGACACATGCAGGATATCAGGTTCACGATCTATATGTGAATGGAAGTATTATGGGGGGCACTGTATGTCGGTTATATGTGAGTGGAAGTATTATGGGGGGCACTGTATGTTGGTTATATGTGAGTGGAAGTATTATGGGGGGCACTGTATGTCGGTTAAGTGCATATAGGACAGGTATAGGGCAGTACATTTAGCACAAGTAATCTATAGTACATATAGGACAGGTATAAGGCAGTACATTTAGCACAAGTAATCAATAGTACATATAGGACAGGTATAGGGCAGTACATTTAGCACAAGTAATCTATAGTGCATATAGGACACGTACAGGGCAGTCCATATAGCACACATAATCTATAGTGCATATAGTTCATTAATATAGGGCAGTCCATATAGCACAAGTAATCTATAGTGCATATAGTTCATTAATATAGGGCAGTCCATATAGCACAAGTAATCTATAGTGCATATAGGACAGGTATACGGCGCACAATAAGATGCAGCGGTGTCGCGGCTGATGACGTCATCAGCCGCAACACCGCGGTATCCTAGTGCGCGTCCGCCGGGAGATCACATGGACGTGATCTGCCGGCTACAGAAGAGAGAAGAGGAGCCACCGTCGCCGCCTGGTACCGCGCTGAAGATCGGGACACCGGAGGGTGAGTATTACGTTTTTTATTTTTTTATTCGCTTGGCAGGGGGCAGGCTGTATACTCTATGGGGGCAGGCTGTAAACTACATTGGGACTGGCTGTATACTACACGGAGACTGGCTGTATACTACACCCTCGGCTTATACTCGAGTCAATAGGTTTTCCCAGTTTTTGGTAGTAAAATGAGGGGTCTCGGCTTATACTCGGGTCGGCTTATACTCGAGTATATACGGTAATCTAAAAGCAAAAAACAGAGCCAATACATCTGTGGGTTTAATAGTAACAATATGCAAATAAAATTCAAACTACAGAAACTAAATATTAGACCATATCTAGCTTTACAAATGTATTCTATAGGGCACAGCTCATCCACAATAATAACATTTATACAACTACAAATATTATTTGTGCTTTGTATTTTTGGCATTGACTAGATTCACACAAGCTTGCGTAATGACTTCATCACAGCGATGTGCAAGTGAGTTATCCTCATTACCTGTATGCAGGGCACTCATCTCCTAAGGACAGCAATGAACTACCAGCAGTGTTTTCTCATCAAAATGCATTCGTTATTTCACATAACAGCCATTTACATCACATATTGAATTCATGAAGTTGGACCTGTTTTTAATAATCAGCGAGAGGACTGCCAGCATTTTTGCTTCCCACACAAATGATAGGAAGACTAAAATTCAGTATGAAGACAAACTTTGTGAGTGGCATAAAATGCAAAAAAAGGTTTAATATTGAGGCAAAAATATATACTTAACATTTTGGGTTTAAATAGAATCTACCACAGCATTATAATCTGCTGGCAGCATGACATTTCCAAGTTATTCCTAGTTTAATTTGTATGCTAAAGAGGAAGTTGAATGTCCTCAGCCCCTGGAGCACTACTGTTCCCATCCAAACCACTTATGTCCTCTTCCAGTGATGGCCCCATGCTTCCAGTCACTCTCAGCTCCTTATTTCACACACTGGGTAACGCACAAGTAATCTATAGTGCATATAGGACAGGTATAGGGCAGTACATGTAATCTATAGTGCATATAGTACAGGTATAGGGCAGTAGGCACTAGGTAGGCAGCACTACAGTACGTGTAGCACAAGTAGAAAGTTCTACAATTTATGTACTACATGTAGAAAGCAATATGCCAGTAGTGTAGGAGGTAATTCTGTTATTCTTTCACAGGTTAAGGACCACAATCATCTCTTGATAGTCCTAGACATTTAAGGAATGTGTATATATTACTATATGCAGCAGACACAAATACAGTAAATAGTTTAGGATGAAACAGGAGAGGCTCTTTGAGAAAAGTGCTGTTTTTCTTCACTCTCTGAAATATATTACACATTTCTGTTTTGTGTGGAAGGTGATTCATTGCCCTGGTGCTATTTAGTTTCCGAGTCCTAATGATCACTCAGAGCTAGAGGTCATGAAGGATGTTTTGCTGTGTATTCATTGGCTGGATTACAGACTTCCTTTTACTCTCTTCAGATTAACGTTCATATTTGAAGGCATTCCTTTCATAGAAGTAATTGGAAGGTGATGTTTTGGGATTTCTGAGTAGGCTGGGAATCCGGTAATTGACTAGACCAATGACTATCCATTACAGATTAATAATTGAAGTCCAGCCAGAGTACATACATATGTATTTTGATTTCTTTCTGTAAAGACTAGACTTGGCAGGATAGAGGTGGGTACACTCTGTAATGTTCCCTCCATAAGAGACTAACATTTGGGGTGTTAGCTTAATATGGCCAATCTTTTCTACTTTAGTAGAATAGCAGGTAAACAAGCTCATACTTGAAGTTTGTTTTCATCTAGATAACATTGGTAATGAAATGGAATATCTGGATCCTATAAAGTTTATAAATATACATTTAGTTATATATACAGTGGCACTTTCAGAATGGAGGAAGATCAGGGCCAAAATGAACTGAGGAATGTTATAAAATACTTGTATCGATTATCACATTTCAGATCTGTCAGATCTGACCAAGCTTCCAGTTATAAATTTTTTTTGCCAGCTGTCCTAAGTCTAAGGCTGTCACACAACAATAGGATTGGAGAAGTCTAAAAGAGAATTTGTCACTTCTGCAGTAACATTTCTGCATGTTATCCTTTCACAGCGTAAAAAGAGTGAAGAAATCTGATGATATATTTTTGAGGCTAATTGAGTATATTTGATGGTGAGCTTTCAAGAATACTAGTTCTCTTCGTCAGACATGATGTTATGCATGAAACAGAAAATTCACAGCATTTTAACATGGAACAAGTCTACATTATTTCACAGCTTAAAGGGGTGGGCCACATTTTAAGAAATCTGTTCCATTAGACAGGTTTGTGCATGTATATGTACCTGTACCTCCTGTGAGAGCTTCAGCCTTTCCCTGTTATCCACATGCTGCACTTTGCATCCCTACACAACCTGTTTCTCACTCCTTCAGTCCGTCTTAATGGCAGCCTCCAGTGTGTTTTTTTTCTCTCTGTCCCTCTCACTGACATATATAGGTAGGTTAGAGGGGGAGCAGCAGGATCATCATCATCTCCTGCTACAAGTCCCTCCAATTTATGAGTGAAGGATCTTTGTTTACATGTCTCTGCAGAGTGTACAGAGAGTCTGCACACAGCAATAAAGGAAGCATCATGGATGATCAATCAATTGGTGAACATTCTGGTAATACTATAAAGGCAGTAAAGGCACATAGCCAATTTATGTTAAATAGTGGCCAACCTCTTTAAAGACTCTTGTCTCTTGTGTTTTGTCAGGTAAAATTTTCAAGGAGGCAGCTCTAAGTCTGTCATGTACTTCATTAACCTTCTCTTCTAATTAGATAAAGGTACAGACAACAGTGTACATTTTCTAAGCCCTATAACATGCTTCCCATCGATTGGACTTCATTTTTAACATTACACTTTCCCTTTAAATCTATAGTAACTCTCTTACCATATTTGTATTATAGCCGAAAGAAGGCAGCATTCCAATAGATATGGTGAAACAAAGGGGGTCATTTACTAAGGGCCCGATTCGCATTTTGCCGACGTGTAACCCGAATTTTTCAGATTTGCGCCGATTTTCCCTGAATTGCCCCGGGATTTTGGCGCACGCGATCAGATTGTGGTGCATCGGCGCCGGCATGCACGCGACGGAAATCTGGGGGCGTGGCCGAGCGAAAAACCCGACGGATTCGGAAAGACCGCCGCATTTAAAAAAAGAAATGTGCCGCTTGGGACGCACTTACCTTCACTTGGTCCGGCCCGGTGAACTCCAGTGCGTTCAGATGCTTTTCAGCGCAGCAGGGCCACCTGGTGGACGGCGGAGGAACTACCTTGATGAATCCCGTCCGGACCCGAATCCAGCGCAGAGAACGCGCCGCTGGATCGTGAACGGACCGGGTAAGTAAATCTGCCCCAAAGTGTCTTTATTCAGCCATGCATCTACGTTTTGGCTGATCCATACAGCCTTTATTCAGCCAAAACGTAGATGCACGTTGTTTCACAATATCCATTGGAGTGCTGTCTGCTTTCTGCTATATTACAGAGGTTTTGTGGATTATTCCTTGGGATGGGATCATCACCTGCTGTGCTGCTGTTTTTTTCTGTTCTCTTACCATCATAGCCATCTGTTAAAACATAATTGATACAGGTTAGATAAGACCCATCAGATCCTGTGGGGTCATTCGTGTACCCTATACTGTTATACAGGCATACATTTGGGACACCCCTCTATGTGTCTATATACTTTAGATACATTCTATAAGGACCCCTGTGCTGGTGGCCCCATACAGTCATTGGAGCGATTACCATGCTTTCTGGTTTCTTGTACTACTTTTTGAGAATTTTTATGTGTGAAAAAATGTAAAATGTAAAATTCTGCAACAAATCAATCAACAAAAAAGTAGTACAAAAAGCCAGAGAGCATGGTGATAAATCCCCCCTTTGTATTTCATTGGCCACCCTTCATGTCTTACTACATATTGGGGCACATTTACCAAGAATGTGGGAAACTGCACTAAAAGTGCTCTGCCCGTGTATAATGCTGGGTGCAACAGATTCACTAGGATCGTGCGCCAGAAATCATGAATCTGTTTTATCCCTGCACTGGCCCCGACAGAGTTCACCAACTTTAACATAGGGAGTACGACAGACTTTGTATTTTTATTTAATGGGATGTCTACTTTATATAAAACAATCTTCCCCAGCACTGAGGGTGAGCACTTCCCAAATCCCTGAAATTCAATACAGGCAGTCCCCGGGTTACATACAAGATAGGGTCTGGAGGTTTGTTCTTAAGTTGAATTTGTATGTAAGTCGGAACTATATATTTTATAATGGAAGTTCTAGACAATTTTTTTTCTTTTGCCCTAGTGACAATTGGAGTTTCAAAATTTTTGGTGTAATTGGACCAAGAATTATCAATAAAGCTTCATTACAGACATCTTACAGCTGATCATTGCAGTCTGGGACTATAGTAAAGCATCCAGAGAGCTTCACCAGAGGTCACAGTGGGCAGAGGGGTCCGTCTGTAACTATGGGTTATCTGTAAGTCGGGTGTCCTTAAGTAGGGGACCGCCTGTATTTATTTTGTTTTCACATTTCAGCTGAAATACATGATTTAGCATTTGGGTTTCCTGTGTGGTTATTATTGTCTCATTGCATGCCTATCCAAATCGTATTTCTAACTACCTGTCTCCCTATAGTTGTGTTCCCCACATTCTCTTTTTTTAGATGAAAAAGAACAGTAACCACTGCAAGTATTTGGTTGGTATTTAATGAATTTCTGTGTGTTTTAGGGTTTAGATTTTTAAGAAACTTTTCACCTCACATTGCAATGCTTAAAGGGCTATTCTCATGTCCATATGATACATATACATATCCATAGGATACATTATAAATACATAATAGACGTGAGATCATCATACATTTTTACGAGTTACAAATTTCTTGTTTCATATTCATTTACTTAGAGATTTGATTTGCCATCACATATGTTAATGTATTATGTGGTGAAGTATGAGAGAAAATGATGCTTCATTCATTCATCTGGTGAGATATTTTTCTTGTATAATTATGTTTTATTCATTACTAATCACTGAAAAGAACAGGACTAATAAATATAAATGTAATGATCTAGGATTATTTTCTGTAAATTGTTCACTTACCAGCGATTGTGGGGGATGGTGGGGAGGAATGTTACATGGAAACTAGATTTGCCCAGAGTTTTATTTTTATGGATTTTTTTCAGGTAAATATGGACAGAGGGACCCCATTACTGTCTAACTATGCAGATGCCATTGTTGCTATTGACCATGGGGTGTACTCTGTGAAAGTGCTTGTGATCGGAGTTATTTTTTTTTATCCAGAACACATATAAGAAGTAGAATGGCAGGATATTTTACAGGTAAGGAGCAGTCCCCCCCACCCTTGGGAAACATGTGTCCTTTTCAAATATATGAATAACTCCCCACACTCGGGATTGGCTGTAGAGGAGCAGGGGGCGTCGCTAAGCCCAGTGATGGGTGTTTTCATATATTTGAAAAGGTCACATGGATTAGCTGTTCCCCAATGGTGGGGGAACTGCTCCTTTCCAGCCCCTCCCATTTGGCAACTGCCTAGTCACACAGCACATGCTAATGAAAGGTACAATATAACATATCTTTTTTTCTGTAAAACCAATTTTTAATACAAAAACACTTTGGCAGTGTATGTACTATGCTCTGTTGGGACTGGTGGAGTGCTAAAAATGGGTCTCCTGGTGAAAGGTTCCCTTTAAGTAGTGCTACTGGTTGACGTTAAAGGGGTTGTCCACTTTTAGCACAAAATTGATATAATTCAGTAATAAATAGTCATACAATTTTCTAATATACTTTCTGTATTCCTCATGGTTTTCAAGATCTCTGCTTCCTATCCATGGTCTTGCTAAGGACAGGCGGGTGCACAAGCTGTTATTATCACAGAGACTAATGATAGTAACGGCTCGTACACCCGCCTGTCCATTGCAAGACCATGGACAGATTTGTCTCCATTGGAAATGAACAATAATAGCTTTCTATAAAAGGACAGGAAGCAGAGATCTTGAAAACCATGAGGAATTAATACAGAATTATATTGGAAAATGTTATTACTTTTCCCTACACAAGCATTATCAATTATTTGTTAAAAGTGGACATGATTGCATACACACCATTGCCTTCCAAAGGACTGCAGCTTTAGGTACAATTGCCCAACACACTCTCAGGACACTGGCACTGTGCATTGTAATAAAACCTGCCATAGTAAAAAAAATACCCTTAATAGCTGTAATACAATAATTAGAAAAAATGTGTCTGATGGTGCACATAGCCTTTAATACCACATAATACCTCAAGATGAGTACTGCTCTGCATATTAACTTAAAATCAGTGAAGGTCCATATGGCAGGACTTAAAAGTTCTTCTGTAGGATTCACAGCTATTTTTTTTTTTTTTTTTTTTAGAAATTTCCTTAACAGATTTTCTTTTCAGGTGAACTGTAGCACAGAAGATTAAGTGATGGGAAATGCGCTATTTAAACTGCACAGTGGTCTTTTTGTCAAAACTTTTACCGACAAAGTAAAATTACGTTTTCTTTTTTTCAGTAAAAATAATTTTTTTCCTGCGCTCATTCTCAGAAACTACTGAACCATACAGTTGGCAGCATGTACCCTTCATAGATATTGACTTAAGAGTTTTTAAAGCAGAGAATGTTCTATAGTTTCTATAGTTTTTACATTTTTAAGTGTACAGTATTTTACTGAAAAATCAAGGCTTTACTCTTTCTCATAGTTGGCAGTAAAAATGTGCACAGATATGTCTTTGTAAGCACCGTCACTTGTACTCCAGACCTCTGCAGCCTTCGTCTTTTAACAAGCTACAATGGACCAAGATAGAAGGGTAGCAGCTAGTTGGCCTCTGAGCCCCCTTTCCTTTCCCCCTTACTCTACACATGGATAGAGAGTATAGTATCTCAAGAAGCCTTAGCATCCATATAAAAAGCTGCATAGATTGTAGTTTTACATCAAATGGTCAGAGTATCTTGAAAATGACAAATAATCAATAAAGAAATGAATTGGAAAAGTTTGAATTATATCAGAATGAACGCCTTATAATATGACTATGGAGGGTAGCACAGGAGTTGTAGCTGTATAACAGCCCACATGGGTAGTGAAGACCAGCTTAAACCTACCCCAAATATACCCGTAGTATATGCTTGTTTTAAAGATTAAGCCATGCATGTCTAAGTACTGACTATTCTTTACGGTGAAACTGCGAATGGCTAATTAAATCAGTTATGGCGTACGGGTCGTAACATGGGGAAAGATAGGACATGTTATTATGTACGGAGCGGTACGTCCGGCCATTGCCCTCGATGGGGGACTTATGTACGGCTGCAAGCTTGCGGCCATACATACGTGCCCCATACGGTAGCGTGCATGGGGCCTTAGTTCGTACAGTTTTTACTGTGAGGTTCAAATATTGGGGTTTCCCATTTTTTTCATTTTGCGCTGAATTGCCCTGGGTTTTCGGCGCATGCATGCACCGGGAAGAAGATGGTGAACTCCGGCGGACCTGAGCGGGGAAGCGACACATGCAGGAAATTGGACGCGCGATCCTAGTGAATCGCGGCAGCTCCGAATCCTCGGCGGCCATTCCGGAATGGCGGCGTCAACGGGACGGGTAATTAAATTGCCCCATTATGTCCTCTTTATTCTTTGGGTGACAGATTTTTTACAAATTTACATTGTTTTCTGTGGAACAAATTGTGCTTCCTAGTGGCACCATTTCATATTGAATGCAATGTATAGGGAAGCTGGAAAAAAATTCTAAATGCAGTGAAAAAACACAATTGTATTCTTTATTTTACGGGCTTTGTTATTACGTTTTTAGCTCTGAGGTCCAAATAAGAAAAGAAAATGTTTTTTCTATCAAAGAGGAAAATTTGGTTGTTACATCAGATAACAAATAATACATAAATAAAACAATAAAAACATTCATGTACGGTAACTATATACTCAATGTTCCATGTAACTCTTTCTGCATACTACCTACTTGGTATTCTCTTACTCTCATTCCCTTTATTTTTTGGGCCAGTTTGATCATATGCTTGTGACTGTAAATGACATTTCCCTTCAATCTCAGCAATCAATAATTTATGGGACACAGGTCAGCGGCTTCATGCTCAATGCTCTGTGCCATGGAGGCTGCAGGCCTGACTTAAATATTTTCTAATAAAGATGTTGGTATCTCTCATGTTCAGTATACATTCTTTTATAGGGCCAACACATACATCTCCTGATATTTGTATTATGGACCTGTCACTATGTTGTAACAGTAATAAAACATTCAGGACACTCTGTGCAAATATTGAGCAGTGAGCTGGATGGGATTCCTATTGTGTGAATTCAGCTGTCAGGCGTGTATACAATATCTGTTTTATGAAGTCTTCTTACTTTACAGGATAGATTAAATAACTGTATGTGGGGTATATACATAGAGATGCATTTATCATATGTCAGGATGCCGCATGCCTTGAATATTATTGCCGCTTATGTTTGTTTTGACAGGATTTCCTTTGCACCTAACAAGAATAGCATAGCCTGCTGCCCTATTATAGTAGGTGAAAAACAAAATGTGATGGATCTGCAACATCCCCCACCGGGCCTAGCCTCTTCTTGGGGCCTGGAGGCAGCCGGGGCCCAGAATACCGGAGTGGCTGTCTAGTGTGGCCTAGGGCATGCTGATGTCATGGTGTTTGGTAAAGGGGTGGGCCTACAGCCCAAGGTCGCCAATAGGTGGTGTGTGCAAGAAATATGGAGGGAGAGGCTGATGCAATGGTTTCTCTCTGGGGAAACCCCTCAGGTGTCTGTAGGATGAATCCCTGGGTGATGGATGGGGAAGCCCGTGGTGGTAGACAGCCGTATCCAGGGATTAGATGGAGGCAACGTTGTGCAAATTAACTTACAGTTCTTTATTCAACTTTAAACAGAAGGCAACAGCCAAATGGTAGTAGCAGATGCAGCAAGCTGGAAGGCTGGTGTAAGATAGCTGGTCCACAGGAAGGTTTACTCACAGCCTGGTAGTAACTTCAGGCTGGGCTGGGAGAGATGGAGCTGATTCCAGATGGTGGATCTCGGCCCTGGGGCTTAAGTCTCCAGACTTCCCCTAATGTGTCATCCATCTTGCCCTGACACTTCTGCTTCCTTGTATTAAGACACTGGATCTGCAGGAGCTGCACTTCCCACTGCTTACTGGAGCTGACATGTGCTCCAAGATGGAGTCTCTCACTCTGCTGCTCAGACTGAGTCTGCAGACCTAAGACCATGTGCTCCTGCCCACCAGGGAATTTTTTTCTACTCCCTTGGTCAGGTGGTAGCACTCTCCAATCAGCTTCCAGTTTTCTTTACAGTATCACAAATCATTGGATAAGAACATTTGATTTGCCTTACCAGGCAGTAGGTACAGCTGCAATTTCTAAGTTTACCTAGTAGTAGCTTCTGGATGAGTTGCATAAACACACCTGATACATCCTGACAAGGAGAGGGTTTGTAGTCAAGGAACAGAGCTGGGCCTACTATACCAGGTGACACGGCAAGTGGCACAAGTCCAAGTGTACCTAGTGTAAATTACAAAGCTTGGTGGTTAAATATCCTCTTAGTCATGGCTATTATCATTTGAGGGCGTGATGGTTATATAGTCATGTATATGGTCATATGGTAAGTGCACTCCAGGTTATGGTTAAAGAATTTCAATGAGGACACACAATGCTATGGTTACAATTAGGGGATACAGCCTATTTGTTGCAGTTTCCTTTTCTAAAGGTGCACAGCAGAATAGGTGCAATGTGAATAGGTCCTTGAGCAACTCATGCAAGGCCTCAATCAGACAGCTGTTGTGGGGATGTATATCTGGCCGCAAGTTTGCGGCCATATATACGTCCCCATAGACCCGGTATGGTGAGCACCACGTTGTTCTCACCTTACCGTGCTTTCGCTGCAGGCAAGAGCGGGCTCTAACCATGAGAACTGCGCTGTTTCCTATGGAGAGAGGAGGGGTGAGCAGCGCTCATCCCTCCTCTTCTTCCTCACGCCGCCATATGCTTGCCCAGCTACGGCTGGGCGAGCAAATTTGTAGTGTAACAGTTATGGCAGGGCACTTTGGGCTGGCACTCCCACTAAGAATCTTTTCACAAATATCAATATCAGGTATTGCTATACATTGTTTAACCTACTGTACAGTCACATGTTGCAGTAAGTGGGGAGAACCCACTCTAATAATCCATGTCCATGATCCGCTGCCATTCCCTGCCCCTTGGTTTTTCTGCCAGGACTGCAGTGACCAGTTGTGTCTGGAGAGACCCAGAAGAAGAACCTAGAAGACCAGGGAGACTAGAACATGAGTGGCAGGGTATCGATGTTACATTACCACGTAACTTTTATTAATTTTGCAAGCCATAATAAATTCTGTGGTTTTCACGGAGGAATTGCAAAAGTATTTATACCTCTTGAACTTTTCCTCATCTATAAATAGTCACAAACTTAAATGTAGTTTGTTCATATATTTTACGTGATAAAGCAAAAAATATCAAGCATTTGTGAAGGTTTTTTTTTCTCTAATTAAAAAACTGAAAAGTGTGGTGTATGTATGAATTTAGCCTCGTCCACCCTCCACGGTGGATACATCAAGAGACTTAGACCTCCCTCTGTCAGGCAGGCACGCAGACACCCTTCGCCACCCACTCCGCGGGAGACGACGCCCCATGTCGTGGAGGTGGCGTACTTGCCAGAATGATAACTGCTATTGAAGTACTGATAAATCTCCCCCATTGGATTTCGTGGTATCAAAGCACAGGGGGGATTGGATACGTATGCTGGCTATACTTTTCAGTATCATTTTGTAGACACCGCAAAAATACTCAATCATTTGTATTGCTCTATCACAAAAAATATAAATTAAAACACATTTACTCTTGTGATTGTAAAGTTTCAAAATTAGGAAAAGTTTGTGTGGAATGAATACTTTTGCAACCCACTGCAGTTATCCAAATTAGTTTTTTTCAGTATTGGCATGCAGTTTGTTGACCTCTGTGATCCTACAAAAATGAGTGATTTAGGGCAGAAACCCAAGTTAAAAATCTAGAGTTAATGTAATGGTTTAAGTGTGTCCAAGTAATTTTACTGCTTACTGTTTATTCATAACTTTTTATGATTATTTAGATTTCTTAAAATAACATCTATAGTGTTGAGAAAGCAGGATCTATTTCTTATTTATTCTTAATAAGGTACAGGCTGTAACATTTTTCCTAGATTTTACTAATACTTGGTTTTTGTGGTCTTGTGGTGATGTAGGGTGTCCAAGTAGTCCATTCCACTAAAATGTCAGACCTTAGGTTAAAAGGTTGAATGAGATTAGAAGAAAGCTTTGACTTTTGTAATCCTTACTATTGTGTATATTGGCAGAAGCAACTCAGAACATTACTTGGGGCCATCAGATAGGCCCTACACAGTGGTCCGATGAAGCAGTTTCTTCCAGAACAGTTTAACGGCAAACTATTTTGAGACAAACAGGAGGCATTTAACATATTACATATTGTGATGTCCTGTGCCCACCCTCACTCTTTAAATCCCCCTTTATTACTGCTGCTCTTAGCTCTGAAGTAAGTAAGAGAAATGTAGTCAGTTCATGTCTACTAGCCTCAGCATCACACAGCAGTGGCACAGGCACAATAGAGGAGCTGGTAGAGTTGATAGATAGATGGAGTTGAAGACCTGGACATACACCCCACCACTGAGAAGAGCGGGAAGGACATGAAAACTCGGACAGTTACGCTGAGTCCACGATGGTTTAGCTTTGGGTTAGTGGTCTATGGTTAGTTTCTAATAGTTAGTGATCTAGGGTTAGTGTCTTGGGTTTAGGGAGCTAAAGTTACTGGGGCTAGGGTTGATAGGTAGGGTTACTGAATACATTAAGATTCCCAGATGCTGCTTACTGATGATGAGTTTGCAATTTAAATACATTGGGCAAAATACATCACCAAATGCATAAGTGTTAAATAGCAGTAACTAACAATACCACACATGTCACAATTTAAAAAACACAATTGTGTGAATGCAGCCTGGACCAGTTTTAAAGCTAAAGCTAGCAATGAATTATTAGAGTTTTTATACAGCCTATTGCTGATTTGCAGGGCCTCCAAGTACCGTATTTTCCAGCATATAAGATAACTTTTAAACCCCTGCACTTCTTTTCGAAAGTCAGGGGGCGTCTTTTATACGCCGGGTGAGGGGGGACACTCAATAAGGTGCCACCTGTAACAGCTAGCTATCACCGATTGCGGTTGCTAACTCTTTCATTGCCGCTATTTTACCCTGCCGTTTACAGCCATCATTCATAGCAGTAAAGAAGTCGGCTGCTGCTTCGGGGAAGCGGTGAAAGGTGAGTAAAGTTTTTTTTTGAGTTTTGTTACTCTGTCGGGAGGGTATAATTAGGTGAACAACTGTAAGCGCTGGATCTGAAGCCGGCAGACGTAATCACATCATCACATCTGCCGGCTTCAGAGCAGGTGTGTACAACTGTCATAAATAGCAGTAAAGAAAACTACGATGGCCGCTGCTTCAGGAAAGCTGAGTAAAGTTTTGATTTTTTTAATAAAATGGTGTGTTGAGTTTTTATTTTAATAAAATATTTTAATTGTATATATTTTTTACCTTGAATTTCATCTTAGCAATGTTGCTGTCTAATAGGTGGCTGGGGTTAGCTTATATAATGGCTATCACTAACCCCCTTACCATTATCCCACCAGCAGTGCCACGAAGAGTCGTGCACAATCCAGTACCCAAACATCTATAGATGGGTACCTACTGGGGTGGCTGCAGGTTGGTAATGGGCTAGGATAGCCCAAAAACAGTAATGTCATGCTGGTGCTGCTGCTTTACTGTATCTGGCTGGATACTGGATTGTCTTCCCAGAACCACTGGTGGTGTTTGGTACAAGGGTAATGGTAAAGGGTTAGTAATGCCCATATTACCGGCTATGTAAATTTAAGTTTTAAAAAAAACATATTGGGGCACATTTACTTACCCGTCCTGTCGTGATCCCCAAGGTGCATTGTCCGACGGAGATTTGGAGCTGCACGTGTCTCTTCCCCGCTCAGGTCCGCTGGAGTTCACCATCTTCTTCCTGGTGCATTTAAGTGCATGGCTTACGACAGAATTTTGAATGTTAAATCCCACCCTTAGTTCAAATCAGCCGGGTTGTCTGATGGTCTTGCCCCCCGATTTGTGTCGCATGAAATTCAGGACGATTGCGCCAAAAGCTGATCGCCTGCGCCAAAATGTGGGGCAAAATGGAAAAAGTCGGGAAACTTGAAGAAAATGCGGTCCACGGACCCTTAGTAAATGTGCCCCATTTTGTTAAAATAAAACCTCCCCTAAATGTCCTGGTTAACCATTTTATAAACTATTCCTGTTCTACGTTGTAGTCCACAGAATTCACTGCAGCCCATCACATACATGGATCTTAAACAAAAATGGGGTAAACCAAAGATTTTGTTTCGTCTCACCTACTCCTGGTCTCTTCTAATAAAATACAGGGGGTTATGAGCAGATCTCATCTGTATACAAAAGTCGAATAGGAGAAGGCCAATAGGGTAGGCTGGCTGACAGAGTGTATTGGTTACTGCTTGCTTCATTAGCTTTCACACTTTTCTCAGTTTAATCAATACTCCCCAGTTTATGTTGTACATGCCTAGCGGAAAGGTTGAGTGGTTGTGAAAGGATAAGAGACATAGGAGAGCTGCATTTCTTCGTCTCTCCTGCTCGTCTGTAACTAGAGCCGAGTCAGGAAATGAGTGTGGCTTTCCGTGAAACACTGGGCACAGACGCAGAATAAATTGGTGAACAAGGAGCGATATTGTGTGCCCAGCGGCTCCCCCTGGCAGGTTGTGCTTTGTTTGGCGGGGGAGGGGGGCTTCAAGAATGCTGGAAGTGTGCTAAGTGCAGAGGAATCCAGAGGGGTCTTAACCCTTTGACTTCTAAGTATAGACATAGAAACTAACTATAGGAAGGGTGGTAGAGCTAAATGTATTCAAATGTGTTCTAGAAGAATTGTAGGAAGTCCAGTATCATGCAAGTCGGGTACCATTTTTGTTTTACTGTGGGACTATGATGTGACCTATTATTTCACTAGTGAAAAGTAATAATTCCTTAGACAGTTTTTCCCCTGGTTTTACCAATAGAGATTCCCAATGTGTCAAAATCAAACTACGCTATTACATATAAAAAGATTATTTATCTCTGCAACACAACCATATACAGTATATATTGGCTAGAGATAAGGGAATCATTGAAGATTGTCTTTACTGAATTGTTGCAGAATTTTTCATAACATTCGATTTACATCTAAATCAATTGGTCCGAAACCATGTTGCTCCACTTGTCCTGGAAATAGGTATAGAACCCACTCTAGTCCTCTGTAACAGTGATTTTTAATAAAAAGTTAATATCTCATTTCAAATTTTTACATTTTAATGTTCACTAAACTAATAGCAATTGAAGTGGTGGAAGCGGACATTAGCGAAACCCATTGCAAGGCCACTGAATTATATTGACATTTTAACAGATCCATTGGACTTCTGTTTGAAGACAAAATTCATCTGAAGTACATCAGGAAATATTCGGTAGATGAAAAATTCAACGTTCGCACTGAATCTACAAATCAATGAATCGATTCACTCATGTCTAATATTGGTAATAGTGTTAAGACTTTTGCAACTCGCTGAAACTATTTTATTTTCATCTAAAGGCCTTGACATGCTTAATTATAAGAATACAAGGGGCCAAACAGAGGCAAGAACAAAAATTTACATATACCATTTTAGTGAACCTGTCACCAGGAATGTCATTTTTAGCTGGTGACAGGTTCCTTTAGCGTATGCTATGCTGTTTTTAAAAATACCTTTGTCAGTGTTCTGAATCATTTCAGTACTGTATAATAGTTTATTTTACATTACCTGGCTTCCAGCCAGCAGCGTGTGGTGAGTCCCGGGGATGGGAAGCAGCTGCATCAGCCTATGTGCCTATGTTTCCTCATTCTTTCTCTCCACCACACTGTCACCCTTTCCTGCCTGCTCAATGCATATGACATTAGGTGGAAAGGCATGAGGGAGTTAGATGATTGTGGAGGAGAGGAAGAATGCATGAAGAAACGTGGGCAAAGGAGAGGTGTGCTTTAAGCCAGATGTTGATTGTCTTTGTAATACTTTATTAAAAGATAATGGGGCGCATTTACTTACCCGGTCCTGTCGCAATCCTGCGGTACGTTGTCCAACGAGGTTTCGGATCTGCCGCGATTCACTAAGATCGTGCGTCCAATTTCCTGCATGGGTCGCTTCTGCGCCAAGGTCCGCCGGAGTTCACCTTCTTCATCCTGGTGCTTGTAAGTGCGTGTCTTGCGACACAATTCTAAATGTTAAATCTTGCGCGTTGTCCGAATCCGTCGTGTAGTCCGACGGTCACGGCCCCCAATTTCTGACGTGTGCAAACCGGCATCAATGCGCCAAAATCCGATCGCGTGCGCCAAAATCCTGGGGCAATTCGGCGCAAAACGGAAATTGTCGGGAAACCTGATGAAAATGCGCTCTGTGGACCCTTAGTAAATGTGCCCCAATGTTTATTTGTGATGCCCTCTTTTCCTTTCTGTCTACTAATATCAGTGTTTATGAATTAGCTTTCCTTCCCATATTTACACGAACAGGTGACAGATAATGAGTTGCTCATAAAGCTTCTAATGACTATTTTTATAAACTTTATCTCTTTACAGAGCTGAAATTTGTGAAATATGCTTTAGTTTTGTAAACAGTTAATCTTTGTCTATCTGCTGTGTACATACTGCTCCCTGCAGGAGAAAATCTGTTTCTTTGTCCAGGGCCTGACTCTTTTTGGATGGCCGGAGAAAGCCGGGACCGGAATACCTGAGTGGCTGGCGAGTGCAGCCTAACGCACACTGGTGGTCACGGGGCTTGGAAACGAGAGCGGAGGCCTCGTCCACAGTGGCAGGTCTCCAGCAGGTGGTGTGTGCAAGAAAATGGTGGGAGAGGCTGATAGAGTAGGTGTCTCCCTGGGGCAACCCCAGCATGTAGACAGGTATCCCTGGTGATGAACGATGGGGCGCCCATGATGGTACACAGCCGGATCCAGGGATCACTCAGAAGCACGTTGGTGAAGTATAACATATAGTTCTTTATAGGAACAGGCAACGGCCTAAACATCACCAGACTTCAGCTGGATGGAGGTAGCTTGTTCGATCTCAGGTCCTCAGGAAGGTGTGCATGCAGCCAGGTAAATAGCTTCAGACTAGGCTAATTGTGTAGGAGCAGAGTCCTGATGGTAGAGCTCTGCTTTAGGCCTGATCTTCTGACAGGCCAACCCTTGCCTCCCAGGAAGAGACTTACAGATGCATACTAGATTTTCATGCTGGAGACCCCTTAGTGAGGTGATCAGGCTCACCAAGTAGCTCCTGACGTGGACAGGGGCCATTTTCGCAACACTTACCTAACCCTTTGCATCAGCAGGGGTGTTGGATTTGATATAGGTAAAAAAAATATTTTCAGCATCAAGTTCCTCATTGCATCTTCTAGATGCAAAATTCCTATGCTGCTAATCACCGAGATGGCTACCCTGTGCTTTCCGAAGACTTCATCTCCCATAATCCCTCTCATCCAGAGGAACAGCGCCCATGCACACAAGAGAGAACAGAAAGGCACTTTGACGCATGCACAACAGCAGACCTAAAAAAAGCCTATATACCAGGGGGAACAGTGTGTAAATTTGATATCAGGAAAACTACCCAGCCTAAATATAAGTGTAATTAGTTGTTATTTAAAATGTTGCTTCCCTTGGCAGAAAAATGCAGTGAACTATAATGAAGAATTAAAATGCTACTGGCCCTTTAATCTATAAGTTGATATTGTCCTTGTGGAGGAGACACAGGATATAAGATGGCCGGCAGCCACGTGTCCACATAACATGTGCTGAACATGCCTGCGCAGGTCATGTGATCATCACTTTGTTTGGCTGTTGATTTCGGTTGCTTGCAGAGCATCCAATTATAGCATTATGGGTTTTTTGTATCGGATCTTCATATTTCCAGAATACCCCTTTAATGTATGTTTGGTTCGGTGAGGTAGCATTGTTAAGTGTGTCATTGTGACCCTGATCTGTCTCATCTCTTTGTCAGGTATCAGTACAGTCTTCAATAGCTAAAAGAAAGTGTAGCTAAACCCTGTACCATAATAATCTAAGAGCATTGACAGCACACAGCATCTCATACATGAGAATAGAACAGAGGAATCAGGAAGTGTCTGCTCAGCTGGTGCTGGCCCACAGAGCTGAATCTTACACTAAGCATATAATGCTGTGATAGGAGCAAAAGCAGCAATAAAACTGAGTAAGTAAAAAAGGTAAATTGTTAGAAATTACCTTTATTATATAAGCATTACTAGGGATTAGGATTTGAGAACTTTCCATCATGGGCAAACCCTTTAATACTGGGTTTGCAAGTAATTATTTATCGTGAGGTGTTCTAATTCCAGGATATCTTTTGATAGGGGATTCAAGATATTTTACTATGTCTAAAATAACTTTTACACTAAAATAATCTTATAATTATTAACAATTGCTACTACCAATCTGTGATTTATGTAAACACATCATAATAATTTCTCCTGCACAGGACTGGGTTATATAGATCGATAAGAGTCGTAGGTGAACCACCAGACTGCCTAATGATAAATCTGCCCCAATGAGTGTATGAGTGCTATAGAAATAACCTATGATGTATATGTGTGTTCGATATCTGCCTTCACAGTACAACAGCAACAACAGTAATCCACCACACAGCATTCTGTCCTATAAAAGATGAGGGGACCTGAATGTCTTCTGCTCCTCTCTTGATGATCTTGTTGCATGAGGCCATCAGTTTTTCTTTTGGAGCAGGTAAGCCAAAATTCCAACTCCAACTACAACAAAATGGTCTCAACTCCGACTCCAACTCCACAGTACTGTTTTCTTGGTCACTGTAGCAACTCTGAGATAAATGGGGTCATTCCTTCCTTGTGTGTCTTTTCTCTGTTTTTTTCTCTGCTTCGGAGTTCAATGATGGATGTGTTAATTGGTACAGAAGGCCAGGTCCTCTTCTGCTGCTTCGTTCTGTGTCCTGACTCCTAATGCTGGTTGAATGTGCTGGTATCACGACCCAGAGCAAAATGAACCTAGGAGCAGTAGGGGACCTAGCAGTGGTGAGTACTTGTCAGCTGAACTGCTCCCAGTTCCGCTCCTGCACTTGCCACTATCCTAGATACAGAGCAGAGCACATGGAGGAGATAAGAAGCTGCATTGTGGTGCAGAGAGAAGATGAGGAGCCAGGGAAGGAGAAGGTTTTTTTGTCTTTTCTGGTTGTCTCTAGTATTTGTCTGATCTGGGGTCTCCAGTATTATAAGCTGTCTGCTTTGGGGTCTCCAGTATCATTAGTTGTCTGCTCTGGGGATCTCCAGTAATTTTAGTGGTCTACTCTGGAGGTCTCCAGTACTATTATTATCTGCTCTGGTGTCTCCACTATTTTTGTCTACTCTGAATACAGTATTTGGTGGCTAAAGTAGTATTTATTGCCATGCTGGGGTATTTATCATTTCTGGGGTAGAAATGTATGCTATTCTGTGGTTGGTGCATCTAGGCTGCTGGCTACTGGTGCAGCCCCTTAAAGTTGAGCATTATGGCGACAGCCCTTGGTCCAACAAAATGTAGTTAATACCTGGTCTATATCCTTAGATCAGGAATAGAACAGACATTTAAAAGGAAATTTCATAATTTTTTAAAAATTTATTATGTACTAGCTGTAGCTCCCGGCATTGCCCTGGATAGTAAATAACTGCTCTTATCTATCTCTCTGACTTTCTCTCTCTCTCTGACTCTGTCTCTGACCATCTCTGACCATTTCTGTCTCTGTCTGTCTCTGTCTCCGACTGTCTGTCTCTGACTGTCTTTGTCTCTACCTGTCACTTTGTCTGAAAAACAACCGACTTTATTATAAAGATAGGGAAGATAGCATGAACCAAAATGTTGATAGGTCTCTATTTTTCAAGTCAGATGCATCGTACTTGTTGAAATAGTTCTGCTAATGTTCTATTCATGTGAAGGAAGTTTTGCAGAAATCCAAAGGCAAAACAACCCTATTAAAAGGCATGGAACTTATTTTCAGTAGCCGAAATTCCTTCAACAAATCTGCTGTGTATAAATATTTCCTAATAATTTGATTGTGATGAACAGTGAAGCTAGTGAGGAGCTCATGTCCATTGGGAGGATGAATCCTCTTGCATGATGTCACATGTTCTTCATCAAAGTTCTTCCTCCCAGGGCATTGGTGTCCTATACAGACGTGAGCACTGACTGTGTAGCGTGTCTGGTAAATGGCTTCAGGCTAGAAGAGAAAGCATTTAAGAGCACAGTGTTAATGAGGGTCTGAAATCAAGGACGTCTGCATAAGGGCCGATGTCTGAGCCCTGCATATATGACTTATGTTATGAATGGAAAAAGCCTTTCAGACCCGTGTCCCACAGAGTAGAGTGATGTCATTGTCTTGCCCTGACTGAGAAGGGGGATGATGTAAAAAAACAGCTTTTTGGAGGCAGGTTAAACTTAATTGATGTTTGTAAAGGCCAAGAAAGCGCTAAGTGTGAAAGATTGGATGTGTAGAATATTCCGACCTTGCACCGGGGTTATAATGTCAGGGGTGGGCATGGGGTTCATGTCTGTTCTATATGACCCTCTAAAACAGTGGGGGAACTTGATGAGGAGCTTTCTAAGACCGCTGACACCAGCATAAGAGAAATGCCTGCAGCCTAGGACTGCTAATGCTCCCTCATTCGTCCTGACACTTGTTTCTTTTCACTCTGCGGAATCGACTTGCTGTATAAATAATCAGCTATTTCCAACCAAAATGAAACAGGAGCCGGAGCTGCGAGAGACAAAAGCAGCTTTCATAGAGAGGCTCATTTTGAGAACCAGGAAAGCCTGGCTCCATCTATTCACCCCCATTACATCCCAAGCCCTGGGGATTTCCTTCAACACAGCTGGGGTTGGGGGATAGGGTCTGGTACCCAAACACTTCTCCATAGTGTTATACGAAAGTGTTATACTACTGTGCACCCTTACCTGGTCACACTGTTCTGGTTACAATAAGGTTGTAGTTCACCCAATGCGCCAGTTGTCGCATTTCGTTTCTGATAAATGGAAAATATAAAAATTATATAATAAAAGTTCTTAATATTAAAGGGGATGAGGGTTTTACATATCACCCTATGGTATGTAATAACTGGAGCATTTTAAATATATTCAGATTCTTTTTTCCAGGTTATTATTATCGATTCAGGGGTCTGATACCAGGGGCCCTTATCAATCAGTAGAGAGCACAATGCTCTATTCTCTTCTTCCCAGTGCCATACATTGTATAGTGGCTGTGCTTGATATGGCAGATGATCGCCATAAATGTGAATAATCTGTAATCAGTCCATGTGACCTGGGACAGACAAGCAGTGCTCGATGAAGTGTAGTGGTCCCTTAAAGCAGGTGATCACAAGGGATGATGATTGTCTGACTCCTGTCATCAAACAATCTTATATCACCCATTATTGGTGCAAATCCTTCCCCTTTTCAAGCAAATACCAAATTTAGGACCATGTTGGTGACTATGGTAAGGATGTACATTACTTATTTAATAATGATCCATTTGTCCAGGACTGTAGGTCACGTTTGATTACGACTGGACCATGTGGAGCCCTAAACAGAGCATTACTGTTTATATGTGGTCCTGTTGAATAAATCAACAAGTGATATACCCATTAAAAGCCCTGACAAATGGGAAAGGGATATTGGCCCTATCACAGGTGAACAATGGTCTAATTGTTTGGATAGTGTGGCTCCTAGCGAGTCCAATAGGATGTTTCACCTGCTCATGCTACATAGAATGTATAAATCGCCTCAACTACTTATTCATATAGGGGTCCTTGAAGACTCAAATTGTACGAGATGTGGGTAAAAACGGCAGGTATTTTGCACATGATGTGGGAATGTAGGGAATTGGAAGCCCTTTGGAAAGGGGGCACTGGAGCTTTTGGGTGGAGTGTTCTTGGGTTACAATACCAGCGACACCTATCTCCTGCTTGATGGTTGTGCTGGATATTGACAATCTAACAGATCTAATTTTACTGTTGTTGTATTTCTTTATTCTGGAAATGTATTCTATGTAAATTTCCCTTGGTACATTGGGGCTCATTTACTAAGGGTCCGAACACCGCACTTTCGTTGGGTTTCCCGAATATTTCCGATTTGCGCTGAATTGTTCTGGGATTGTGGCGCATTGGTGCTGGCTTTCACGCGACAGAAATCGGGGGGCGTGGCTGTCGGACAACACGACGGATTCGGAAAAACCGCAGAATTAAAAAAAGAATTTGTGTCACAAGATCAAGCACTCACATGCACCGGGAAGAAGAAGGTGAACTCCGGCGGATCTCAGCGCAGCAGCGACACCTGCTGAATATCGGGCGCACGGACCTCAGTGAATCCCGGAAGACCCGAATCAGCGTTGGGCAAAGCGCCGAGGGATCGCGACTGGACCAGGTAAGTAAATGTGACCCATTGTGTATCTAGGTTGTCAGGATTAAGGCCTATGCTTGGCCAAATTTGATTATACATTGGTGCAATGTATATTCTTTTGTCTGTTATCCCAAAAACTAAATAAAAACTATTTGAATTAAAAAAAAAAATAGATAAATAATGTTGAATGAACCAGTCACCAACCGCTATTGATATTTACAGAAACCAGGGTGCATCAGTCTGCAGAGAAACCTGTTTAATGGTATCAAGTGATGAGGGAGTTTAAGTTCTTTTATTTATTTTAAAACACACACAGCATTAACAAAAGCACATTGGTGGTAGCCACCGCAAGACGTAAATAGAGGCAAACTCTCTTCAGATTGTAAGAATAGTGGGTAGTGACCCGTTCTGTACAGTAAACTGAAATTGAACTCCACATACCACAACTAGGGCATCGCACTGTGTACACAAAATATCAGAATATCAGATAGCATGTCCCAATACAAGTGTTCCATTGACCTTACACTACCTATCTCAAAGGCTATTGTGATATAGAGCAGGATGGAAATGGAGGCTGGAATGGAGGTACATTTTCTAAAACCATTACATATACTTTTTTTTCTCATGGGCAACACCATGAAAAGGCCTTTACAAGGGAATGCCCCAGAGGACCTACTCCCAGGATAGTGGTGCAGGTGGCATATGTCGGATCCTTGTAGTCTTCAGTATCCAACAAAAATTCAGCATGATCACGGAGGATGCATGAACCATAAAGGTGAGCTGGGTACTTCATTGTGTTTGCTTGTAGTATTCAGTGTTACATTGATTTGGGATCAAGACCAGTGGTTGGTCCATTTATCCGAAGTGTCCCAATAGCTGATTACAATGTGCAACTCCTGAAGCTTCTCTAGACTTGTCTCTCATTAAGCACATCTAGGATGTAATTTGTCGGTAACTGCAAAGTGGATGAATTGATGATTTATGGATCCAAGTGCTATTAGAAAATTGAACCTGCTTGCCAAGTTGTGTAAGTGTGAGTATGTCTCTTGGTGCTCATGGCCCTCATGATTGTTATCCTGATATTTTCCATATTTCCGTATTTTATTTAATCTTTCACCATTTGCATATCACGTTGTTGATACCAAATTCCATCATTTCACAAATTTTCCTTCCTGCTACTGCAGCTTCAATGGTGTGCAATTTGAAGACAATGAGGCAAATTTAGTTACCTGGTCATGTCGCGATCCCCGATTCGGATGGTCCGACGAAGACAAAGTCCGGCGCGATTCATGTAGCTCGTGCGCCCGATTTCCTGCATCAGTCACTTCCCCGCAGAGGTCCGCCGGAGTTCACCTTCTTCTTCCCAGTGTTTGTAAATGCGTGTCTTGCTACACAATTGTAAATGTTAAATTCTGCGCATTGTCCCAATCCGTCGGGTTGTCCGATGGCCCGCCCCCCGATTTGTGTCGCATGCAAGCCGGCGCCGATGCGCTAAAATCCCCTGTTAAATGCGGTGCAAAAAGAAAATCACTTTGCGGACCCTTAGTAAATGAGCCCCAATGTGGCATATTTTTTTTTATTTTGTCTTGTCTTTTGCTTCTTTATTTGCAGCTTTTTAAGTTCTTGTGCTCTTTTGCAACTTTTTTGTGCCTATGACAATCTCACCTCAAAGTTTGCCATCTGCGACTTTTCTGCATTGTTCCCCGAGTTATCATCAGATTCCAGATGTGGAAGTTGCAACTTTTTTAAAAAAGTGCGAATTTTTACATGAATCCTTAGTTGCTATTGAATCAGGTGTTAGAAAATAATTGATGCTAGTGGATCACCTATTTTGCGAAACGTGCAACTACAGACCTCAACTCATCAAACAGAAAGCCAAACTATTCAATACAACAGTGCCTACTTTTTTTTGAAACCATTGAACTTGTTTGCTGGTATACAAACCACCTGGCCCGAATAGTTTTGCTTCCTGCCTCCGCAGGCCGCCGGATCATCAAGGATGCCTCGATGGTATCTTGGAATGGACAAAAGCGGATGTTGGCCATCTCGCTACGCCGGCGCGCACCTCATTGGGTCTTACTTAGCAGTTCTTCTTATAAGGAAGGCTTACAGCTTAGGAGGCTGCCACTAAGCAATGTCAAGATCCACATAAATATTAGAATCAGCAGAGGGTGGGTGGCATACAACCCCATTAAAAGGACAGTTTTGAAGGTGTAGTGCCATTGTTCTTCTAGCATCGTTGGAGACTCGAGGTGATGATGTTTATCTATCAATATGGTGGGGGCACGACAACTGGATGGCCCATCCCTGGAGGAGCACACCGCGAAAATGAAAGAAAAAAAAAAGTAGACGTAGAAAAAGAGGAAGGGGAGGGAAAGAAGAGCAGAAAACAGGAAGGAAAAAGAAGGAAGGGGAAGAAAAAAAGATAGGAATAGGAAAGGGAACGAAGCAAAATGTAACTTTTAAGTTGCAGATTACAGGGCATCATTCACCTACGGCGATAAATAGTTTGTCCCACACAACGTAGTGTGAAACTTATGAGAATATATTCCCTAATGTAAGCTTGCAAGGGAACCATACCACCCCGAGTTACTCCTAAAAGACTCTTACGTTCCGCCACACCAGGTATCTACACGGCGCCTCCCCGCGGTTCTGTGCATGGACAACGGGAGCCAGGACTCAGACAAAATCCCTTGTATGAGTTACGCCGTTTATGGGGCGTGGGCAGTAGACCGCGACTAGTAGCCTCATGTGTCCGCTCCTCGCCACCCCCAGTGCCGCATGAAAAAAAATTAGCATATACTTGTGAATAAAGTTTTTCCTACAAAGACAACCCGGACGTGAGGATTACCAAGAAGGACGGCTATCCCCACGTCCATCCATCCACCTACCAACCCCTTCTACCTTTATAGTAAAGTCGGGGGTGGGGAGGTGCAACTTTAAAGAGAGTCTTACTAACGCATCCATCCCGACTCGAACCGACAATAGTAAATACCACACATGGTTTAAGATCTCTTCGCAGTCTGCCGTGTGACGGTTGTTAACACAGTGTTCCCATAGGTCAGTCTGTCATGGGAAAATAGCAGTTAGTCCGTACCTTAGAGAAGAGGTCGTTCCAGCCCCACGGCTCCAGCAGCGCATTGTTTTTCAGAGAAAAGAAGAGAAAAAACGAAGAAAATGGGTGCCCCACCCATACCAGGCAACTTAATTCCTCCTCGGCGTCCTTTGCATAAATATAAAAAAAAAAACGGAATTTACATAAAATTTGACATATAACATGAAATATTAAGAAAATCTACCATTTGATTTGATGACATTTAAACCACCCATCCTGTGATAATGCTGTAAGCTCACTGAGCAGAAACATTCTGTATTGAGTTGTTTTTGCTGAAACAAAAAAATATAATATGGTATGATAAGACTCGGCTGTCTGTGGCTGATCTCTAGGTGCTTCTCCTCTTACACTAATTATGCACCTCTCACATAAATGATGTAATCACTTTGTTTTGCCTGACCGGAAGAAGTGTCAATCGCCTGCATCAATCTCCCCAGCTGTTGGTACATGAGTCCACCCTTTCAGGTTGATTGTCCTGTCGGACTAGCTCCGTTTATGTGTTTCTGAGCGGCAGACTCAATGCAAACCACTCTGTCCCAAGTCCTTGAATTTTTAATGTGTTTTTTCAGTCAAAACCCTTAAAGGACACCTGTCATCGAGATCTGTCACTTGTCCTGTCACTACTACCGTTTGAGTCAGCCACAAGGATCCCATCCCAGCCTTTCTACTAGTTATTTCATCTATTTCATTGTACAAATCATCTATTCTTTATCATTAAATGGCTGGTCACCCTGGTCAGAGGAGTGATGTCACCCCTGTTACCCCTCCCCTCTCCTCCCCCTGCTCATGTGCTGTGGAATGTATAGTAAGCATGCTATGTGTGTGTATGTCATCGCCCATGCCATCGGCACCTCCTAATACACAGGTAGAGCACAGACATAGCTACACATGAATCTGACATGTTCTGCTGTAACATGGCGTGCCTGGAGCTGCGTATCTCTCCTAAACACCACACATGCACACACAGGCTGCAGGGGGCGTGGCCACCAGCACCAAAGCACAACGCCAGATATATCATACATCCACCACCATTAAATCAGGCTGTCAGTCAAGCACTGGGGGTGTGCTGTGCCTCCACTCTGAATAATGAGCGACACTTGAATATGCTAAGCTTCATGGACATTCAGGGGTCATTTGCATACAGCTTTAGAGCCACTTGCGTGGTTTAACAGCATGTAGAGGGACAATGAGTAGAAGGCAAGTGCTACTATAATGGCAGTTTATGCAAAATCTATTATTTAGGGGGTTTGTGCAGTAACGGGGTCTCTGTTAAAGAAAGATATGTTTCTGCAATCAGGATGTAGTCCAGCATCCTCAAAGTATGTTTGGTTCATAATGCCGAAAATAAATGCTAGCTTTGTTCCTGTAAAGCTTATACAATTGATCTACCACTGCGGGTTTACTTGTGCGGTTGGCCAGGAGGTGATGGTGGACTCTCTTTAAAAGACCCTCCACAGGATGACATTACAAACTTGAAAGATACGAAGACTTTTCTGCTCTGCTCCCATTCAAAGCGAACTGGCCATTAAGTGCGACACTGACACCTAAATAACAAATGGCAAGTAAGCTGAAATACAGGGAAGTTGTGAATTCAACTACATATAGAATCTGTTTACAAAGTTGGCTGTTGTGGGACGCCTATGGGTACAAGGCATGTGCAGGTTCACTATGTAAATCCAATAGATAATAGCTAGGCGAGATGAATAGTTAGATAGATAGATAGATAGATAGATAGTAGATAATAGACACGACGACAGACAGACAGATAGATAGATTCCAGATGTCTGGTTTCATTCGCATGTCTCATCATTTGTGTTTACACCCCAAAACTGAATATTCCTGATCGCACATTGCAATTGTTTACTTCCTATTTAACTAACAAGAGGAGAACACCAAAGCTTTTCTGCATACATTTGTGACGACAGCGAATATAAAAGAAACCACAGAAGTCAGCAATGTGGGAGTGGCAAAAACTTAATACTCAGGCTCTTTGAATTCCATTCCGATTTCAAGAAAAAGCTCATGTGTAAGATCCAGCTTCCAAACCCCCAACAATAAACATTTATTTTATTTTGTCAAATTAGAAAAATCCAATGTACCACATGTGCTTCCTTCACTTAAAAAAAAAAGAGAACCTTCCTAGTTTTAGAATTCCATTTATCAACGCGGCAGCAGTCGGATTATTTGATGCATAGTAATGATCTCCATTAGTATATCATTAGAGTCTATGGCGCTGTAGAGACTCATTAGTAGGTATAACATTAAGGTGTTTCATCTCGGTCTCGCAAGACATGGAGGTGGCTGGGGGTTGTAGGGGGCTATGGTTTGCACGATCACTGTGAGATGTACCTGTGGTGGAACATTTTAGTTGCAGTAGAAAGGAGACACTCACACCTTCCAAAAGCAGCCGCTTCTGGCCCGGCCAGATATACATTAGCAGCCAAAGAGTACTTGATTTGGGTTTGAGAATAGCAAAAAGGGAATAGTGTTTATTATCATCCACCAAAGTAAATATTTTTCGATTTCTCCTCTTGATGTTGATCCAGCTGTCAAAGCAACTTAAATTTGAACAGAATATAGAAAATCTTTATGACGATCTCGATATTTTTCAAACCATAGAGGGCTCTTTTCATTTAGTAGCATTTCAAAGAAGAGGGGTGTTCAGCATTTAGAAGACTTGGCTCTTTTCCCAGAAACATGACCGCAAACCTGTATGTGGTTGTGTTCTGGTATTGTAGCTCAGCTTATTGAATGTGACATGCGAGCAGAGCTGCATGAACTCAATATGGCCACTAAACAGGTGAATGGCGCATCTGTACACTATTACGAACCTGGAAGCAGTTAAATCAGTGCAAGTTTTTTTATATATTCCCTGGCCTTCTCCTGAAAGAGGTCCTAAAGAGCTCTCTACAATCAATAATCACAGATGGTAAGACCTTCTTCGCCTAAATGCTTGTTTCCTTGTCCAGGGGAAGGCACTGTTTTTCAAATCTATTCCAACATTTCAAACATCTTACACAATTACTTCAAAATCAACTTTATAACAATGCTAATGGAGCCTGAGGTGCTCTGGCCAACCTCACCAGACACCTTTGCCACGCCCACAACATCAAGATCCCCACCCCCATTGCCCCACTAGTGTAGATGTCCTTTAATATTGTTAACCCCTTTAATGTTATGTAAAAGGATTTTCTCTCAGAAAAAATAAAGGCCATTTTCCCTCATAACTATTTTACAAACTGTTATTTAATAAGCAGTAACTGTTATTTGTTAAAACAAAATCAGTTATCTACCTTCCAGTTTCCTTCCAGCACCAGGCTTTTTGTCCTCCTCACAGTCTTTATTTAGCAGTGTGACGGCAATGACCTTCACCACACATCAGCCTGCAGAATCGTGTTACTGTGACATCACTGTGTGATTATCCCCGCACTGTGACATCACTTGGTGTATTATCCTGGTACTGTGACATCCACCTGTGTGTATTATATGCCTGTACTGTGACATCACTGTGTGTTTTAGCCTGTACTGTGGCATCACTGTGTGGATTATGCCTGTTATTGTGGTATCAGTGTGTGTTTTATGATCTCTTGTGCTGGTGTATTTCTTTGAACTACACTCACCGGCCACTTATATTAGGTACACCTGTCCAACTGCCGTTAACACTTAATTTCTAATCAGCCAATCACATGCGGCAACTCATGCTAGATTAAGCATGTAGACATGGTCAAGACAATCTCCTGCAGTTCAAACCGAAGCATCAGTATGGGGAAAAGTGATTTGAGTGCCTTTTGAACGTGGCATGGTTGTTGGTGCCAGAAGGCGCGGTCTGAGTATTTCAAAAACTGTGATCTACTGGGATTTTCACGCACAACCATCTCGAGTGTGACAGAGAATGGTCCAAAAAGAAAAAACATCCAGTGAGCGGCAGGTCCTGTGGGCGGAAATGCCTTGTTGATGCAGCCGAGGTGGTCAGAGGAGAATGGCAGACTGTTCGCTGATAGAAAGCCAACAGTGACACTCAAATCGCCACCCTGTTACAACCAAGTAGGCAGAAGAGCATCTCTGACAGCACAGTATGTCGAACTTTGAGGCAGATGGCTACCAGCAGAAGACCACACGGGTGGCACTTCTTAGCTAAGAACAGGAAACTGGGCTACAATTTGCAACCCAAGAAGAAGGGGGGAAGCAGCTCATCAAAAGTAATGGAGCATAGAGAATTCAAAAAAAACGTTGCCTGGTCTGATGAGTCTCGATTTCTGCTGCGACATTCGGATGGTAGGGTCAGAATTTGGCGTCAACAACATGAAAGCATGGATCCATCCTGCCTTGTATCAATGGTTCAGGCTGGTGGTGGTGGTGTCATGGTGTGGGGAATATTTTCTTGGCACTCTTTGGGCCCCTTGGTACCAATTGAACATCGTTGCAACGCCACAGCCTACCTAGGTATTGTTGCTGACCATGTCCATCCCTTTATGACCACAATGTACCCAACATCTGATGGCTACTTTCAGCAGGATAATGCGCCATGTCATAAAGCTGGAATCATCTCAGACTGGTTTCTTGAACATGACAATGAGGTCACTGTACTCAAATGGCCTCCACAGTCACCAGATCTCAATCCAATAGAGCATCTTTGGGATGTGGTGGAACGGGAGATTCGCATCATGGATGTGCAGCCGACAAATCTGCGGCAACTGTGCGATGCCATCATGTCAATATGGACCAAAATCTCTGAGGAATGCTTCCAGCACCTTGTTGAATCTATGTCACGAAGAATTGAGGCAGTTCTGAAGGTAAAAAGGGGTCCAACCCGTTACTAGCATGGTGTACCTAATAAAGTGGCCGGTGAGTGTATAACATCACTGTGTGCATCATCCCTGTACTGTGAAATAACCATGTGTATTATCTCTGTGCTGTGACATCACTGTGCATTTTATGATAATGACGTTTAGCACAGCACAGTGTTAGAGTAAGTTGATGTTTTTATAATAAAATGGTCATTAAAACACAAATAATAAAATATATAATCAACAAATAAACTTAAAATGAACTGTGCATGTACTTATAACTGGCATGCGCTATTACAAAAAAATTGCAAGGGCCCTTGCAGAAAAATTTAGGGGCAAGGGTTATATTTTCAGAAGACGTGTCTTAGAGGGTATGAGTATATACTTGTAGTGATCCTTATAGAAGACCTGCAGTAACATTATTGTGTGATAATGTACACACTCACAACCACCATATTAAAGTAGGGCATATCATCCACAATTATCATATACATATACCCAGAAGAGAACGCAATTATGCAAAATAACGGGATCCATACCCACCACTTATAATCCAACCTGTGAAAGCAGAAAACATTTAGGGGATGTGTTTGAAAGGGGACGGGATCAGTGTTACATGTACTGACAAAAATCAAGAAATGCTTCCACTATGCCACCAGTATTAGGTACTAGTGGGGTTACGGGGACCTGCACAAAAGTCATTATAGTGTCATGTTTTTCTAAAACACCAACTGCATTGGTAAGGAAATGTTCCAAGTCCATGTCAGCATGTAGGTTACTCCAGAAGTCAAATTAGAGTGATTAGTATTCAAAAACGTGCGCTAATGCACCTGAGACAAGAAATAGAAAATTAGAATCAAAAAGCAGTAAGAAAATAATTTAGCTAGTAAAAAACATAACATAACCACTTGGGATTCTAGTAGGACAGAAGCTGAACTATAAGCACTAAAGTTGACATACAGTCCACGGGGATGCAGTGTATCTAAACTCCTCCACATCTAGGTGGAAGAATGTGATCTTTGATACAAAAATGGAATTGATGTTGTGCTTGCATTCAGGAAAAGGCGAGAAAGTGCCTGATGGGGTAAGTGTTTTTCGTGGATGTACAAACGTATCTCTTTTCATCATGCACGGTGGATACGGAAAGTATTTAGACCCCTTCAAATTTTACACTCTTTGTTGCATTGGAGCCAATTGGTTGCTCATTATTGTACACTCTGCATCCCATCTTGACAGAAAGAAATAGAAATGTAGATATTTTTGCTAATTTATTAACATGAAAAACTGAAATATTACATTGTCATAAGTATTCAGATCCTTTGCTATGACACTCATATTTAACTCACATGCTGTCCATTTCCTTCTGATCCTCCTTGAGAGGATTCTACTCCTTTATTGGAGTCCTGCTGTGTTTAATTAAACTGATTGGACTTGATTAGGAAAGGCACAAACCTGTCTATATAAGACCACACAGCTCACAGTGCATGTCAGAGCACATGAGAATCATGAGGCACAGATCTGGCCAAAGTTACAAAAGCATTTCTGCAGCACTCAGGGTTCCTAAGAGCACAGTGGTCTCTATAATCCATAAATGGAAGACATTTGAGACAACAACTCTGCTTCGATTGGCCTTGGCAACCAAACTAAGGAATTGTGGAAGTAGAGCTTTGGTGAAAGAGGTAAAGAAAAATCCCAAGATCACTGTGGCTGAGCTCCATAGAGGCAGTAGGGAGAAATACGATTCTCTGGTCTGATGAGACGAAGATTGAACTTTTTTGTGTTAATTCTAAGCGGTTTGTGTGAAAAAAACAGACACTGCTCATTACCTGCCAAATACAATCCCAAAAGTGAACAATGGTGATGGCAGCATCAGGCTATGGGGTTTTTTTAACTGTAGGGACAAGTCAACCGTTTGAAATGGAAGGAAACATAAATGTGGCCAAGGACAGAGATAGATATCTTGGATGAAAACCTCTTCCAGAGTGCTCTGGACCTCAGACCGGGCCAAAGGTTCACTTTCCAACTAGACAATGACCCTCAGCACACAGCTATAATAACAAAGCAGTGGATTCAGAACAACCATGTGACCATTCTTTTTGGACCTAATCCCAAATGGGTACCTCCGGAGAGACTTGAAAATGACTCCCACCAATGTTCACCATCCAACCTGAAGGAACTGGAGAGAATCTGCCAGTAGGAATGGAAGAGGATTCCCATAACCAGGTGTGAAAATCTTGTTGCATCATTCCCAGAATATTCCTGGCTGTACTAGCCCAAAAGGTGCTGCTAGTAAATACTGAGCAAAGGGTCTGAACACTTAATGAGTAGAACTGCTTGATCTTACCAATTGGCTGCAATGAAACAAAGTGTGAAAAACTTAAAGGGATCCCACTGTAGAATTATGAAAGGCCCAAAGCCACTTCAACAAATCTGGTGGACAGCAGAGCTCCAATGGCAGTATTGGAACTGTCCCAAGGAGCCACCTATTAATAACTATCTGTCAATAAGTACATTCGTGGCTTTTTACCCCGCTAACCAATACCCTACACTTCAGTGGCAAGATGCAATGGCACTGCTCTATTGGGAGTTTCCCACGTCATGGCACTAGGCTTCTTGAAAGTCAGACATTGATCCATTTGAGTTGCCTTATTTCAGGTAGCATGGGAGGCTTAGTTTTCTTTTTCCTGTTATAAAAAATGATTTGCATATTCCTTACTCAGTGCTCAAATGTTAAAGAAGATTAGCAGTAAGATTACCAGAGTTACCTGCTGTCCTCACCTAAAATGATCTGCCACTGAGGCACTGGACCTTAACTGATATTTTTCTGATATGCAAATCAGTAGACAAAGTGTCAAATTGTGAATAGAAGAGACAAGTTTCTTCAGGCTGCCAGTAAGCCCTGCCTCCTTTTTTGATTAACAGCTCTGTGGGGCTTATTTACTAAGGGTCTGCGGACACACTTTAGTCTGATTTTCTGTCATTTTCGGGGAATGAACGGCTGTGACAGGTATTTAGCAGGAGATTGAGTCGCATACGATCGGATTTAGGCGCAGCTGTGCCGGCTTTCATGCAACAGAAATCATGGGGCGGGCTGTCGGACGATCCAATTGATTCAGACTGATCGCAGGATTTAACATTCAAATTGTGTCACAACCCTATACACTTACATGCACCAGGAAGAAGAAGGTGAACTCCGGCGGACCTGAGCGGGAAAGCGACACATGCAGGATATCGGGCGCACAATCTTAGTGAATCGCGGCACAATGCGTTATAGTCGGACAATGCACTTTTGGTGAACAACTCCGGATGGGTAAGGAAATGTGCCTCTATGACTCTTCTTATATAAGCCTGAGCAGACAGGAAGTCCTCTCTTTGTTCACTTCCTGTCTTTAGCAGAATGCTGTCCCTCTCATTGCATGGTGAATTTAGCACTGTGTCGGAAAATGCAGATCTTTCCACCATTTCACACACCCCACAATGGGAGGAGTCAGGTGAGTTGGGCGGAGCCAAGTTTCTGTAGGCAGAGCCAACCTACACAAAGGCAGAAAAGGTTGGATAATGATTTTACTGGTGGGAGGAGGCAGATTTCAGTTGGGACTCCTGCACTGCACTTTTCAACAAAGGCACAGTGGGGGGGGGGGGGTTAAGGTTTATTGTATCTGTTATTGATGAAGGGTTCCTTATAACTCTATTGCACAGCTTTAGAATGAACTGGAATTACTAATCAGAGCTTTTTGTCCTATTTATCCCTAACAAATGTTCTTTTGGCTGAAGTAAACAAATTCCTAAAGATATATTTTAGATTTTTCCAGGAAGTTTTCCCAGACGAATGGAGATATTTTAGCTCCTGTTTTACACAGACAATGTCACCAAGTACGTATAGGATGGTGAGTTATTCACCTATGTTTGGTCATGTAGTGTGACATTTGAACTTCTTTGTAGACTATTAATTCCATTTTACAAGATGGCTAATCCTTTTAATAGTCAAATAAAAAGCTAGCCTAATTGGTCTCTGTCCCCATGGGGCTCACAATCTAAACAACCTACCAGTATGTTTTGGAGTGTGGGAGGGAAACTGAGTAGCGGGAGGAAACCCACGCAAACACGGAGAGAACATACAAGCTCTTTGCGGATGTTGACCTGGGTGGGACTTGAACCCAGGACTCAAGCGCTGCAAGGCAGAACTGCTACTCACTCAGCCACCGAGCTGCCCCAGATTATGGAAAAAACACGGTGCCCTGCTCACTTATTTCTTAAGTCTCCTTTAACTTAACGTGAAAAAGATTTCATGTCTACTTTGTTGCATCCTTCAAATGGCAAATGCCAAATGGCAGTAAAGAACTGGTTACTGAGAACTCCCCAGTGTATTTCCAACTCTTACATTTCAATTACATAGACTCTTGAAAAAGTTTTAACAAAATGAATCATCAGGACGCTGTGTGATATTTTGGTAAGCTGCTAGGTCATGTGATCCTAGAAGGTGAGTCATGGTTGGATATGTGTTGCCTGGTCAGCACAGTAAGTTCATTGCACAGTGAACTCTGATCACCATTTCCAGAATGTGACCAGTTTATTGGCTGATCTTAGTGTCTACTGCTGGCACTCTTTACCAGCAGCTTGTGTTCTCACACCTAACCTCCCTTATTTTGAATAAACCTTAGTGGTGGGTATATAGTAAAGCATGTGTGATTTTTCTGCCAGAACATCAGTGTACCTACTTTGCAGTGTTCTTCCTCTGTAGCACTGGCAACACAGTTTTACAATTGTGTATCAGTAAAATGTGTATTGAAGCCACTTTAATGGACTATTCTAGTTACATCAAGGTGCCCCTTACCTGTCACTCAATTTACAGTATATGGGGCACACACACAGGCTCTGCCTGCACAATCTCAAGGGCCACAGTAATCCTGGAGAGGTCATGGTGTTGGGAAATACCTGCCAAGAGGATGACAGCAGCGACAGAGGTCATTTTTTTATGGCTATCTTGGGCCCTGTAACTGTTGCCTACTATAGGGGGTACTTTTACTATTGGCAACTGGGGGCACTGTGACTATTGACTACAAAGGAGAAAATTACTATTAGCTAAATTGGGCACTCTAACTATTGACTACATAAGAGCACTGTAGCTATTGGCTACAGAAGAGCACTGTAATTGGCTACTGTAAGCAGCATTTACTCTGTGCTGAGACTGTGCTGAGAGCAAATGCAAGTAAAAAATTATAGTAATGAGAAGACAACTGGAAGGAGGACCCTACCTGTGAGGGCTCACAATCTTTGTGGGAGGGTAGACATAAAGTTAGGGAGCATAGCAGTTATTATGTGTTGTAGGCAATCCTAAACAGATAGGTTTTCAGGCTGCTTTTGGAGGATTGGAAGATGTTGTAAAGGCTGACACATTTTTGTAGGGAGTTCAAGAGTATGGGGGATGCATGGCAGAATTACTGGATAAGGTTGTGAGAAGAGCAGATTGTAATACAGTGGAGCCGAAGGTCCTGTGAAGAACGGAGATTACGTCTGCGATTGTATTGTCTGGTGAGTTCAGAGATACTTGGAGAGGACAGGTTATGGACAACTTTGTAAGTCATGGTTGGTATTTTAAATTGCATTAACTGTGCCTATTGACTTCAAAAGAGAAAATTAATATTAGCTAAAGTGGGCACTCTAACTATTGGCTACAGAAGAGCACTGTAACTATTGGCTACTGGGGTAGCATCTCCTCTGTTTGGAGAGACTGGCAGAGAGAGAGGAAAGGCAGAGGAGAAGCAAGGAGACAGATGAATTAGCCAGGCAGCAGAGTTAAGGATGGATTGGAGGGGTATTAGAGAGTTAGCTGGGAAACCACAGAGAAGAATGTTTCAGTAGACCACGTGGGAGATGATGAGGGCAAGGATTAACAATTTTGTAGACTCTGGGTTGAGGAACAGAGAGAAATGTTCATAAGATGGAGGCTGCAGGTTGTAGTAAGGTATAAGGCAGAGTCTAAGACGACTTCAAGGCAGCGGACTTTAGGGAGCGGGGAGAGTGTAGAACCTTAGTAGTAATATGTTTCACAAAGTCTCCTTAAGGAGTGTTCATACATACCTGACCTTCAAACAGATTTCCCAGGATAGGCTTTTTATGTTGGTAGCAAAAATTTCTTCAACCATACCTCGTAGAAGGCAGATGACATTCTCTGAACTATTCAATGTTCTTTTTCTCCATGACCATCACATTTTCTTTAGTATACATTTACCACAACTCACTAAGCTTTTGCAGTTGGTAGTCCTGGGCATACCACCATACCAAATAGAGATTGAGGGTTCCTGTATCTAGCACTCTATGTTCAGTATGCCTGTACTCTTACTGATCAATCATATTTCTGTTATGTGTTTTCGAGTTCTTGATTTCTCCCACCTCCCTGGCTACTTAATTAAACTGGCATTGAAATACAGTGATGTAATTGCAGATAAGTCTGCCAATAAACATTGCAGTGTATATTAAATACCAAAGGCAAATTAATCAATTTATTTATGCCAGTTTCCTGGCAAAATTGCATAAAAAATATCACATTTAGAGTGAACCTAAAATTTAGAAGTCCCTGTGCCCCCAGAGTGGGTGAGGCTCCAGTAGTGTGACTCGTGCAATTCATTTATGTAGGTTCTTCCCGACGTGAGGAGACACCGATATTATAAATAAACTCATACCGCCCCTTAAGAACATTTCACCTTCTGCCAAAAATCTGCCAAGCCTGTTCATTGATTGGCTGATCTGCTGGTGAACAATTATACTTACCACTAAATGATTAAAAATGAGTTATTATATATTATATTACATAATATATGATAATATTTATTGAGGACATTGACATGGTGTGTAGAGTATGAGTACTAACATCATGTCAGGTTACATGTCAGGTCAAGAAATATGGCCTTATTTGTAAGCTTGCTAAAGACATCTAGCCTGGCAGGTGGTCTGGCCAAATGTTTTAAGCAGGAAATCTCACACCTTTGGCAGACTAGCTGGAATTATAGACACATAGCCATACTTCCTAGGAACTCTCCTAGAAGAAATTGCATTAGGGTGTTATGGTCCGTTCTTGCTGTCTATTGTTTATTAGAGTTGGACAAACACCCACATAGGTTTCAATCTGTGGTGGGGAAATATGCAGTGGAAACATACGCTATGTCTGGTCTCCAAACATTCTGGGGTCAAGCTGGATGCCATCCACAAATTCACACTTCTATGTTTCCGGTCATACGTTATACGCTACCTGGGATGGTTTCTGGCCTGATATAATCCTTTTATGGACTGGGCTAATATCTAAAGAGAAGCTGGTGGTGGTATTACTGTCTGACAGAGTTCAGTTTTCACTAGGGCTAGTGAAAGAGGTCTTTCAGGCTTCCATGGTTGTGAGAAAGTGTTTTGCCACTCCATAGATCACATGGGCTACTCTCTTTCACTTCTTGTGTCCTCCTGTCCCCATGCATCCAGGGGATTTCTGAGAAAATCATATTGAGCTGTCCTTGCATACTCCCAGGGGGTGTGGGATGGGGGCAAGCATTTGGATAGGGATAGAAGAGCAGCCCAGGTTAAATTTAGATATTTACACAAGACTATATACACAAGTGAAGTGATAGTGGACAGAGATGCAAACTACACATGATTGTACAAGTAAGTTTAGCATATACACAATGAGTCAGTTACTTGTCTTGGTGCTGCGAACCACTGGAAGGAGATTGGGGATGAGTGGTTTCAGGTTTTCTTCCAACACAATATTTGGTGTGACCTTCCCCAGAAGAGAATAAAGACTAACATGTCACCTGAGCTTTTACCCCCTTTGTCTGACAATCCCTTCATGCTCTGGGAAGGTCCAAGACTCCCTCCTCTTGGGTAGAGTACTTGGACTCCACATGAAGGTCATTGAGTGTCAGTACTGGTGCCATTGGATCTAGCTGGACCCCAGCAAATTTGGAGACCAAGCATGGCTTCACTAACAGGTATTTTCCCACCCCAGGGTCCTAGAACAGATTATGACCCAGGTGGGAGTTTTTGACTCTCCCAATATCACAGAAACTACTACATGGCTAGGACATAGCATAGCTCCATAACTCCCTTAAAGGGAACCTGTCATCGCTGTTTCAAAAAAATGAAACTAAGACAGGTTCCCATAGAGCCCTTTAGCCCATTTATCAACTAACACTGGCGATGCATAGAAAAGCAAAAAATCACATTTTATTCTGTACCTGGTAACCAGGGAGAACTCAGCGAGTCCACGTGGGAGGATCACCGCGGCTCGAGTCCTCGCCCTCCTCTGTGCACATCAGCCAGCGCACGCCTCCTTTATGATTTTTCCCACATCGCACAGCCGAGTTCCCATGCACGCGCACTGGCTGCTCTCAGCTGTGTCAATGCTTATCAGCGAGCAGGAAGCCAGGGAGCCGCGTGACGTAGGAAAGATGGAGGCGTGCGCTGGCTTATGTGCACAGAGGAGGGCGAGGACTCGAGCCGCGGTGATCCTCCCACGTGGACTCGCTGGGTTCTCCCTGGTTACCAGGTACAGAATAAAATGTGATTTTTTGCTTTTCTATGCATCGCCAGTGTTAGTTGATAAATGGGTGCCCTTAGGACTAAAGGGCTCTATGGGAACCTGTCTTAGTTTCATTTTTTTGGAACAGCGGTGACAGGTTCCCTTTAACTACAGAGGAGCTAATATAAACAGGTTCTGTCAGTGACATCGTGTGACTGATTCTTTTTAAGGTCCCTAGAATGATGATGATTAATGTTGGCCAGATATCTGTTGTGGTTGCATTAGGTTCAATAGACAAGATGTTTGTAGTAGTCTACAAAAAAATTAATTATAGACCCCACTCTGCAGATAATATTTGTTAATATGGTGTGATCGGAACTTGCACTTCTAAGAGGCAGATTGTTTGACACACTTGCATATAAAAGCTTTCTCAAAAGCCTCAGGTCTCAAGTCCTGATGTAAAAAACTTAAAGAAATACACTGACAAATGTCTCTGGAGATTCAAATGCAGTAGTTCTCTTATTGATATAAATAATAAATCTCTGGCTGTCTGTAGCCACCACTAGGGGGTAATCCGCACACATTAATGTATAAATCTAATATTGTAGGCAGTTTCTTGCTACAATGATGAAAAAAAATTGCAAAAGGGCCCCAGGTCCTAGTGACTTGATGAAATGTCTTAAACATTTGGTAACTACTCTTTGGATGCTGCTCAGACCTGTCTAGAGTGAGGGTGTCCCTGCAGAAAGCCCACCCCACACCCTTAGCTCAGATGATGCCATCAGTGGTGATGTTTCCAAGGAAGTAGGGTGACCCTTTGTTGTCACATCATGTGTGTCTTGTCTCAGGGGCAGAGGTCGCACTAAGATTTTTACAGAAGGGTAATAATACTCCTCCTATTTTTGGGGAGTATTTTTAGCCGAGGAGGAGTATTACATTTTTTGTAATAAAAATATAAAACTTCTAGCTGTATATAATGTTAACAGAAGATATTTATACATGAAAATCATCTTCACCGCGCGCTCACCACACACGCACACACACACTGAGCAGCACGCTCACTACACACACACACAGAGCAGCACGCTCACTACACACGCACACACAGAGCAGCACGCTCACTACACATGCACACACAGAGCAGCACGCTCACTACACACGCACACACACAGAGCAGCACGCTCATTACACACACACACAAACACACAGAGCAGCACGCTCACTACACACGCACACACAGAGCAGCACGCTCACTACACACGCACAGCGCGCCGGGCCGCTCAGCCTGCGCGCTACAGGAAATAATTGCCATGCGTTCTTTTACGCATGGCAATTATTTTGGGGGGTAATTGCGCCTCATCACGCGTCTATGACGCGTGGTGAGGCGTTAATGCGACCTCTGGCTGTCGGAGAGAAATCTTCTGCACAAACAATCTTCACAATCACATCTTCAATATGTCTTACGTACACATTGTACTTAAGACAGTCTCAACTGCTATCCTTTGAAAGGTCTGGTTATTATTATTATTATGCATTTTTTACCTCTACAGCTTAGCTGCGCCTGAGATAGTGGGTAGCCATTAGCTGGAAAGCTGGCACATTACAAACTGAGATTTTTAGGGGCAACACATAGGACATGTGAACTGAACAGTACAGTGCAGATGTGCCTAAATCACTTTGGTAACATAGAGGATCAGGGGCGTAACTACAGCAGCAGCATGCATAGCGGCTTCTATGGGGCCCGCAGTGTTAGGGGGCCCTGGTATCTGTCTTGCTAAAACTAAAGAATGGAGGTTGTGCACCATTATATACATATTATACAGCATAATATGTATATAACACATATAATGCAGCTACTGGGGCACATCTGTGTAGGTATACAAATGTTTATATTGGTGCATAAATGTGTGTGCATAATGTATAAATGTGCAGGTATACCATATATGTACATTTTCTGAGGAGCTAGGGGGTCCCATTCAGTCTGTTATGGGGCCCAACCTCTCAAAGTTACACCCCTGTAGAGGATAACTTCCTAATCAGTGAAAGTCTGAAAGCTGGGACCCTTACCGATAATGAGAACAGGATCCCCAGCATCAGGAGAACAGGGATCCTGTTCTCACTAATGGGTGGAGTGGAAGGAGGAGCACGGTCCTGTTGCCACATTCACTTACAAAAGCAGAACGCTCAGCTATTTCCATCCGATCCCATAAAACTGTATTTTGAATAGGAACTATGTGTTGGTCAGAAACCATTCATGGAAAATACAATATCACCATAACCTAACAACAACAATAAGCAAGACCCAGTTCTGATGGTTATGATTGGTTACAAAGCACATTTCACCTTCAGTGCTGAAATGTTTAGGAAGTCATCAGGTAGCGTGATGAATACACATTCCTGTCGCGTTTCACAAAGAATAGCACAATCCTTATGAAAGCAGATTCCATTCCCTTTCTAAGAAAATCATTCTACCACCCACTGTGGGCTTTGAGGGAACAAAACAATGTATAAGAATGCGTGTACACAGTTAATGTTGTATGTGTGGCACCTGAATTCTGTGTGTTGTAAAAAAGTAATGGGATTTCTCACGTGAGAAATAGAAAACTTCATGGAATTTGCCAACAATGGTCTCAAAGATTACATGATAACCCAAATATCATCCCCATCATGTAACTGGGGATATCATTGTATCCACATTCTTCAAACTAACATACCTGAATACCGAGACCATAAGCTCAACCTACAGAATGTTTATGGACATGCTCTATAGCCAGGAATGCCTGAAGGCACACAATAGGTGCACTTCCCCAGTATGTAAAAGGGATCGGAGATCTACAGACTTGTAAAAGACTATCTTTTATCTTTCAGATGCATCTCAGAAACTGATCGCCAGGATCTTTTTAGCCACTGTGCATATTATAGCAGAGGGATTGGTATCCTTGTATATTTCAAGTTTTCTGTCTGACACACCACATTTGGCAACCAAGGCCAAACATGTAGTAATCTGGGACAACCTGGCTCTCCATCCATTGGTGGCAGGATGGATTTTATCTGGACTCTCCAGTCATATTTTCAAGTGTACACCAAGTGTACAAGAAAACTATTTAAATGCCTGCCCTTGAGCTTCCCCCTCACTGCCCCCAAGGGGTGGGGAGGGGGCCAGCGCATTATCTATAATAATGGCTTCAATCCCTCCCACACTTTGGTTTCACAGATATTCACTTAAAGGGAACCTGTCATCAGAACTTGACCTAATAAACCACTACCAGTATGTTGTCTAAAAGCTTTACACCTTCCAGATCATATTTCTTTCATGGCCCTGCATGGCTCCATCATCCAAAAAAATCAACTTTGAAGTGAAATATAAATTAGTTGCATAAAGTCAAGGAGGCAGAGAGTTTATCAATGAATTCAATCTTTCACTGCCTCTGAATGCCTTCACCCCTTGAGTGGCATCTTGCATCGGACTTCAGGAGATCTGGTTAGTGATGTCTCCGGGTGCAGGACCGTTCATTACAGTAAATGGGACTTGAGACAGGGAAAGCTTGAATTCAGTGTTCACGTCTCCACCTCCTTGACTTTATACAACCAATTTACATCTCCCTTCAAGTGGATTTTCTGGATGATGACACGACACTGGACCATTAAATAAACCTGATCTGGAAGGTGGTTAGCTACTTGACAATATCCTGGTAGTGGTTTAGCAGGTCAGTTTCTTTTGACAGGTTCCCTTTAAGCTTAATTTATTAGTCCTTGTAAAATTTGGGATAAAAATGGGGTACTGTATATCTCAGTTTTATCACCGATCTATTAGATATCTAACTGATTTAAAAGACAAGGAAAAGATTAATTTGAATATACAGTTTTAACTTTATTAAGTCGCAAAAAGATAGGTGGGGGTATGGGAAGTTTCAGCAGTGCTAGTTGGTTAACCATTTTTTTTTTTTTAATAAAAAGTATTATTAATTGAAATACTCTTTTTTAATATACATGATCAGTTGTATTTTTATAATTATTTCTTCTATGAAAGTATGCCCAAATTCTACAGGATGCTACTATTTCAATAGATTTAAAGGGGTATTCCCACAAAGACAAGTTTCTTAAATGTACTCAGGATAACAAAATAACACATTCTCTATTTCACTGATATTAACAAAAATACAGCATTTCACAGATATAAGTCCAACATGTCTCCATCAGTCCTGGTGTACACAACCTTGTAACTTCTGATAGAAATCCAAGATGGCTGCCGACCGTGATGGCCGTGGAGCTGCGATTTCTGACTCTCTCTCTCTGCCTCTAGCCCCGGCCCCCTGTATTCCGGGACAGAGCTCACACTGATACAGACACTGAGTATAGTGTAAAGTGTAACGCTAAAGTCAGATAAGTTCTTAAATAAATCTGAGGATGGGGAGGAAGGCATAGCAGATGTAGTGAGTTGTGGAATAGCAGAGATGTAAGAGAGCTGACTGTGTCATTGTGTGTAATAAACATCTCATGGATCTCATCATCTCTGATTTGTCTTATCTCAAGCCAGTTGAAAGTGTATATAAACCTGTACCCTGATAATCTAACCACATTGTTAGCTCACAGAACTAGATGCATCATAATGGGGCAGATTTACTTACCCGGTCTTCACTAAGGTAGTGCGCCCGATGTCCACCAGGTGTCGCTGCTGCGCTGAAGTCCGCCGAGGTCCGCCGGAGTTCACCAAGCTATGCTGGGTGCAGGTAAGTGCGTGTCAAGCGACACATTTTTTAAAAAAAAATACGGCGATTTTTTCAAATCCGTCGGGTTTTCCGACAGCCACGCCCCCGATTTCTTTCGCGTGCATGCCGGCGCCAATGCGCTACAATCCGATCGCGTGGGGCAATTCAGGGAAAAATGGTAATATTCGGGACATGTCACCTGAGCTTTTACCCCCTTTGTCTGACAATCCCTTCATGCCCTGGGAAGGTCCAAGACTCCCTCCTCTTGGGTAGAGTACTTGGACTGCACATGAAGGTCATTGAGTGGCAGTAATGGTGCCATGGGATCCAGCTGGACCCCAGAAAATTTGGAGACCAAGCATGGCTTCACTAACAGGTATTTTCCCACCCCAGGGTCCTAGAACAGATTATGATCCAGGTGGGAGTTTTTGACTCTCCCAATATCACAGAAACTACTACATGGCTAGGACATAGCATAGCTCCATAACTCCCTTAACTACAGAGGAGCTAACATAAACAGGTTCTGTCAGTGACATCGTGTGACTGATTCTTTTTAAGGTCCCTAGAATGATGATGATTAATGTTGGCCAGATATCTGTTGTACAGTATTTACACTAGGTTCAATAGACAAGATGTTTGTAGTAGTCTACAAAAAATGAATTATGGACCCCACTCTGCAGATAATATCTGTTAATGTGGTGTGATCGGAACTTGCACTTCTAAGAGGCAGATTGTTTGACAAACTTGCATATAAAAGCTTTCTCAAAAGCCTCGGGTCTCAAGTCCTGATGTAAAAAAGAAATACACTGACAAATGTCTCTGGAGATTCAAATGCAGTAGTTCTCTTATTGATATAAATAATAAATCTCTGGCTGTCTGTAGCCCCCACTAGGGGGTACTCCGCACACATTAATGTATAAACCTAATATTGTAGGCAGTTTCTTGCTACAATGATGAAAAAAAATTGCAAAAGGGCCGCAGGTCCTAGTGACTTGATGAAATGTCTTAAACATTTGGTAACTACTCTTTGGATGCCGCTCAGACCTGTCTAGAGTGAGGGTGTCCCTGCAGAAAGCCCACCCCACACCCTTAGCTCAGATGATGCCATCAGTGGTGATGTTTCCAAGGAAGTGGGGTGACCCCTTATTGTCACATCATGTGTATCTTGTCTCAGCTGAGGGTATGGTGTGGGATTTCTGCAAGGAACAATATGCATATGTAAGTCACTGGGTGAAGACACCTTGTCCCTTTTGGGAGCCTTGAATGAGTGGCACTGTCACAGGTGAACATGACAGCTGACAAAATACCGGCTCTATGTTCCAGACACTCTTGAGCATTAATTTTCTTTAATTCACGTGCAAACTACTTCTTTACTTGTTACAGGTATAGTATTGTACGTGATTAACTTTCCTCTCTTATATAAGGAGACAATACCGAATTTGCTACTGGGCTACACAACAAGCTATTTTTAACCCTCCTTTTAGCAGCCAAGGACCATGCTAAATGAAAGTTGGACATTTAAACCCAATCTATTTTTCTAGGCTCAAAAATAGTTTTTTGTCTCTTTCAATCTTCCGCTCTGCATGCTTGGATCCTATTTACAGAATCTCCATACCATTTTCCATTCCTCAGATACCAAAGCTTATAAAAACAGAACTCCGGGGACATGTATAGCAGACACCAGTGGTGTTGCTATCTAAATAACTCTAGTTGTATTGTCCCAGACATACTATTAACAAGTAATCGCTAAGTACCCAGATAATGGCTGGACATACTAAAAATAGCTTCTGCTATCTAGTTACATAGGTTTCCCAAACACCTGAAAGAGGTAATTTAAGGATAAATCAAATGCATCAGAGGGTAAACAGTCAGTTTTGTAAAAATCTTGGCGTGCATTTAAGGATAGAAACATGAAAACTTGTTTTAGCATTGGTTGCATATGGCTTACATGTCCAAATCTGACTCGTTTGCAATCTTATGTAGGGGTTCTTCCCGACGTGAGGGACACCGATATTATAACTTAAAACTCATACGCCCCTTAAGAACATTTCACTCTGCCAAAAATCTGCCAAGGCCTGTTCATTGATTGGCTGATCTGCTGGTGAACAATTTACTACCACTAAATGATAAAAATGAGGTATGATATATTATATTACAGAATATATGATAATATTTCATTGAGGACATTGCATGGTGTGTAGAGTAGAGAGTACCTAAATCATGTCAGGTTAACTGTCAGGTCAAGAAATATGGACTTATTGGAAGCTGCTAAAGACATCTAGCCTGGCAGTTTGTCTGGCCAAATGTTTCTAAGCAGGAAATCTCACACCTTTGGCAGATAGCTGGAATTATAACACATAGCATTACTTCCTAGGAACTCTCCTACGAAGAAATTGCATTAGGGTGTTATGTCCGTTCATTGCTGTCTATTGTTTATTAAGTTGGACAAACACCCACATAGGTTTCCAATTGTGGTGGGAAAATATGCAGTGGAAAACATGCTATGTCTGGTCTCCAAACATTCTGGGGTTCAAGCTGGAATGCCATCCACAAATTCACACTGCTATGGTTTCAGGTCTCATACGTCTACGGCACTGGGATGTTTCTGGCCTGATATAATCCTTTTATGGACTGGGCTAATATCTAAAGAGAAGCTGGTGGTGAGTATACTGTCTGACAGAGGTTCAGTTTTCACTAGGCTAGGAAATGGAAAGAGGTCTTTAGGCTTCATGGTTGTGAGAAAGGGTTTTGCACTAAATAGATCACATGGGCTACCTCTCTTTCACTTTGTGTCCTACTGTCCCAATGCATCAGGGGATTCTGAGAAAATATATTGAGCTGTCCTTGCCTTACTCCAGGGGGTGTGGGATGGGGGCACGCATTTGGATTAGGATAGAAGAGCAGCCCAGGTTTAAATTTAGCTATTACCACAAGACTTATAACAAGTGAAGTGATAGTGGACAGAGAGCAAACTAACATGTTGTACAAGTAAGTTAGCATATACCATGAGTCAGTTAACTTGTCTTGTGCTCGCGACACACACGGAAGGAGGGAGATTGGGGAGAGTGGTTTCAGGTTTTCTTCCAACACAATATTTTGGTGGACCTTCCCAGAAGAGAATAAAGACTACATGTCACCCTGAGCTTTTACCACCTTGGTCTGACAATCCCTTCATGCTCTGGGAAGGGCCAAGACTCCTCCTCGTGGGTAGAGTATTGGACTCCCACATTCAGGTCATTGAGAGTGTCCGTTTATGGTGCCATGGATCTCGCGGACCCCAGAAATTGAGACCAAGCATGGCTTCCACTAACAGGTATTTTACCACCCCAGGGGCCTAGAACAGAGATGACCCAGTGTGGGAGGTTTTGACTCTCCCAATATCACAGAAAGAACTACTACATGGTAGGACATAGATAGCTCCATAACTCCTTAAAGGGAAACTGCATCGCTGTTTCAAAAATATTCGAAACAAAAGACAGGTGTCCATAGGCCTTTAGCCCCATTATCAAACTAACACTGGCGATGGCCATCAGAAAAGACAAAAATCACAGTTTTATTCGTTACTGGTAACCAGGGGAAATCAGCCGAGTCACGTGGGAGGATTCAACGCGGCGAGTCCTCGCACTCCTATGTGCCATCAGCAGCGCACGCCTCCTTTATGATGTTTCCCACATGCAAGCGAGTTTCACCATGCACGCGCACTGGATGCTATCAGCTGTGTCAATGCTTATCAGACGAGAGGAAGCCAGGGAGCGCGTGAGTAGAAAGAGGAGGACGTGCAGCTGGGCTAATGTGCACAGCTAGGAGGGCGAGCGACTCGAGCCGGGTGATCCTCCACGTGGACTCGCTGGTTCTACCCTGAGTTACCAGTACAGAAAAAAGTGATTTTTGCTTTTATGCATCGCAAGTGTTAGTGATAATAAAGGTGTGCCCATCTTAGACTAAAGAAGATCATGGGAAACTGTCTTGTTTCATTTTTTTGGAACAGCGGTGACAGGTTCCCTTTAACTACAGAGCGAGCTTATATAAACAGGGTTCTGTCAGGTGAAAATCGTGTGATGATTCTTTTTAAGGTCCCTAGAATGAATGATTGATAATGTTGGCAGATGATCTGTTGTGGTTGATTAGGCTCATAGACAAGATTGTTGTGTTTAGTAGTCTACTAAAAACAATTAATATATTAGACCCCACATCTGCAGATAAATTTGTTATATGGTGTGGATCGGAACTTGACACTCTAAGAGGCGTTGTTTGACACACTTGCATATAAAAGCTTTCTCAAAGCCTCAGGTCTTCAAGTCCTGATGTAAAAAACTTACAAGAAATTACACTGACCAAATGTCTTGGAGCTTCAAATGCGTAGTTCTCTTATTGATATAAACTAATAAATCTTGGGTGTCTGAGCCACCACATAGGGGGTAATCCGCACACCTTATGTATAATCTAATATTGTAGGCAGTTTCTTGCTACCATGATGAAAAAAAGAGGCAAAAGGGCCCCCAGTCCTAGGATTTGATGAAATGTCTTAAACATTTGGTAAACTACCTTTGTGAGTGTGCTCAGACCTGTCTAGAAGTGAGGGTGTCCCTGCAGAAAAGCCACACCCCACACCTTTAGCTCAGATGATGCCACAGTTGTGGATGTTTCCAAGGAAAGATAGGAGTGACCCTTTTGTTGTCACATTTCATGGTGTGTTCCGTCTCAGGGGCAGAGGTCCACTAAAGATTTTCACAGAAGGTAATAGATACCTCCTATTTGTGGGGAGTATTTTTAGCCGAGGAGGAGTTCAGTATCATTTTGTAATAAAAACCCCCCTATAAAATTCTAGCTGTATATAATTGTTAACAGACAAATTTATAATGAAAATCTCTCACCGCGCGCCACCACACACACGCCAACACACACTGAGCCAGCGGTACGCTCACTACCACCAGAGCACACATACACACAGCACACAACGAGCAGCACGATACTACATCACACGGACATCACTACACACGCCACACACAGAGCAGCCACGCATACAACACCATCAACACACAGAGCAGCACGCTCACTCGAAACCAGCAGCGCATAAACCACACACGAGCAGCAGACCATACCACGTCACACAACAGCAGCAATAACACCACACAAGCAGCACGCTCACTAAACACAACCCAGAGACACACTGACATCAACACCACGACACCAGGCGCAGACAACCACACACGTCGACAAACACAGCAGAGCAGCACGGCACACACACACATACAAGCAGGCAGCCAGCACCTCATAACACACACACTACCAGAGCAAGACCGGCACTCACACCAACGACACACACTACAACGAGCAGCACGTACACTACACACACACACACATGAGCAGCACGCTCACTACACACACAACACACAGAGCAGCACGTCAATACAACACACTACACAGGGCGCACGCTACACACACACACAAGCAGAGTAAGTACACCCTACAGCACAGCCACTACACACAGAAGAGCCACCGCTCCTCACCACACGAGCCACTACACACACAAGCACGCTCACTACACACAAAAAGATCACACACAAAGCAGCACGCTCACTAAACACCACCAGCAGCACCGCTCACACTCAACCAAACACGAGCAGCACGTCACTACTACACACACAGCGCACGCTCACTACTAACACACACAGCAGCACGCTCCACTACACCACCACAGCAGCCAACGCACACTACACGAGCCACGTCATCCACACACACAGCAGCCGCTCACTAACACAACACCACCACAGCAGCACGCTCCACTCACACAACACACAGCACGCAACTAACAGCACGCATCAACACAACACAGCACGCCGACACACCGCCCCCACAGCAGCAGCTCACTACCACACACCCACACACACAGCAGCACGCTCACTACACACTACGACTCGAAAAACAGCAGCACGCTCACTACACACACACACACACACACAGCAGCACGCTCACTACACACACACACGCGCACACACAGCAGCACGCTCACTACACACACACCCTCACACACAGCAGCACGCTCACTACACACGCACGCATGCACTACACACACACGCACGACACACACCGCAGCACGCTCACTACCCACAGAGCACCTCACTACACACACACAGAGCCACACTCACTACACACACAGAGCACACTCATACACAAGAGTTGCATGAGCGCGGTGCACTCAAGGTGGGCAACCTGCACTCACCTGGCACTGGTCTCCGGTCCTGACGGGATCCTACAGCCGAGGGGGAGCCGCCAGCCTGCTGCCACGTGCTCTCCCGGGGGCCTGCGATCCACTCCGGGTTCTCTCGGAGCGCTGCTGACACAGTCCACTGTGTTAAGGTTCCGTGAGGGCCCGGCGGCGACTGCAATCCGCTATAACACTTTCCCTCTTTTGCAGCGTGCGCGGGCGCTCAGCCTGCGCGCTACGGAATAATTACCTTGCGTTCTTTTACGCATGGCATTATTATTGGGGGGGTAATTGCGTCCTCATAACGCGTCTATGACGCGTGGTGGGAGCGTAATGCGACCTTGTTGGCTCAGGGGGATGTGTGGGGATTTCTGCAGGACAGGAACATGACTAAGTTCCGGCTTATGATTCCCAGACCATCTTGAGCATTAATTTCTTTAATTCAGTTGCAAATAAACTTCTTTACTTGTACAGGTATAGTATGGTACGTGATTAACTTTCCTCTCTTATATAAGAGACAATACGAATTTGCTACTGGGCTACCAACAAGCTATTTTAACCCTCCCTTTTAGCAGCCAAGGACCATGCTAAATGAAAGTGTGGACATTTAAACCCCAATCTATATTTTTTAGGCTCAAAATAGTTTTTGTCTCTTTCAATCTTCCGCTCTGCATGCTTGGATCCTATTTACGAATCTCCATACCATTTTCCATTCCTCAGATACCAAAGCTTATAAAAACAGAACTCGCGGGGACAGTATAGCAGACACAGTGGTGTTGCTATCTAATAACTCTAGTTGTATTGTCCCAGACATACTATTAAAAAGTAATCGCTAAGTACCAGATAAGGCGGGGACATACTAAAAATAGCTTCTGCTATATAGTTACAAAGGTTTCCCAAACAACGTGAAAGAAGGTAATTAAGGATAAATCCCAAATGCTCAGAGGGTAACAGATTTGGCTTTGTAAAAATCTTGGAGTGCCATTAAGGATTTTAAAACATGAAAACTTGTTTTAGCATTGGTTGCATATGGCTTACATGTCCAAATCTGGGCTGATGAGTAAAATGAAATGCAAATGTCCACATAAGAAAACCCCTTTAACTTCTTCCCACTCTGCAGTGATTTAGCGCTCAGCATCCAATATATTGGACGCAGCGATGATGCCCGTTCAGCTCAAGATCTAAGCCGAACTGGTAGCGGGATACACGGGGTGCCGGCTATAACTAATAACCGACACCTCAGTGTAACACCCGCGGTTGGAGTGGGCTCCGATCGCGGGAGCTTAACCTATTAAATTACACGGTCAGCGCGACCGTGGCATTTAACCTGCCTTTGGGGGGTCTTTCCCCCACGATCGCCCCCGATTGTTGTTATGGCAGCCCCGAGGTCCGAGCAGGACCCCAGGGCTGCCTGCAGGCAGTGTCTGAAAGATGGAGTCAGTGACGTCATCTTAAAGGCACAGTGTAAATTTTAGGGCTAAATTAACATATAACCGACAAAATTTGACCATTCTAAATTCCACCTCCATTTTGATGTAATTACTATGAAGATCTCAAGGGGTTAACAATCTTCCTAAAAACTGTTTCTGATATACGGAAAATCGATATTCGATTTGTAAGCCACGTAACATCAAAATAAATTATCCAGACATTTCAAAAATTATGAAAATGTAAAGTAGACACATGGGAAATGTTATTCTGCAACTTAGGTGGTAAATCTATCTGCCTTAAAATAGAATGATTTTGAATTTCGAAAATGGCAAACTTTTCAAAAAGTTCATAATTTTTTCTTTATTTGTAAATAAACGCAAAACTTATGAGCCAACATTTACCACTAAAATGAAGTAGAACATGTAAGGGAAAAAACAATTTCAGAATCGCTTTGATAAGTAACAGTGTTCAAAAGTCAGAATCCAAAAAATTGGGCTGAGCCTTAGGCTATAAACTGGCTGCTTAAGGGGTTAACCACTTGTATTGGGTAATAAGGGAGGGCATTTTATTTTATCAGGTCCAGTGGATTATAACCATCCACGTACACAAAGCATGATCATTTAATTTCAGCTTTGTAGAATACTAAACATGAAAATCTCAGGTGTCGGCTTATGTCATCGTCAGTGGTGATCGCAAGTCAGTCTTGCACCAAAAATCAATTAATAGTCAATGAGCTTTCACATGTGTGGGATAAAAGAAACAGCTTGATTCTGTGCAATGCTTCTAAACTGTGATTTGACGTACTAGAAGTTTTAACTATACATTGCTGCAGACACGGCCGTGGCCAGGTACGCCTATCCGTCCCTATACACAGCATTGTGTATGGGGGCCGGAAGGTTGTCGGGTCCGGCCGGAACTGAGTCCAGCGCTGCTCCGGCGGCCATGTTTGCTTACATGACGCCCAGACCGAAGCGACACCAGCAGCGCTGGATACGGGAGGGCACCGGGAGGCAAGTACAGCTTTATTGTTTTAGTCAGCCCGCTCCCGGCCACATATAGTTTTTTTGAAAACTCGGACAACCCCTTTAAAATATATTATAAAACACACACGGCACAGGGGGTTAATATACACGTGATCTCCCAGCACAGGGGGTTAATACACACACACACACTGTGATGCCACACCACTGGGGATCAGTACACGCACAGTGATGTCATAGAACAGGGGGTTAAGCACACAAGGGTTAATACACAGTGATGTCACAAAACACACATACAGTGAAGTCACAGCACCAATGTAAGAAAATGCTGAAAATCGTAACAATAACTGATTTCAATTACCCCACATAACAATGCTAGCTCAGTAGGAACACTAGCGCATAAGCTGAGAGCTGCCTTACACTAGAAGTTTAGTGACTACAATACTCATTTGACACAGGCAGAAGTTCCATCTAGTACCTCACAGGTGACGTATCTTCTCCTTCACGGCCAAAATCGCTGTCACTTATGGCTGAAGAATTTCCCATCAGATTTCTTCTGCTCCTGGCAGCACATGTCCCACACTGTGCAACTAAAAATACCACAGTTATTCACAGTATAATGTCACCTGGATAACAGAAAAATCCCCCCCCCCAAATATACCCAATAATAAAACCACTCTGTGGCCCCTGCATGTACGAATACATTGTGACCCCCAATATATTACTATACTACAGCTTCTGAATAAATAATACTGTACCCTTGATTATAGAAGTTGCTCCCAATTACACAATTTATGGTTCCCCTGTGACTTAAATTAGGTAATTAAAAGGGGCCCTTTCTAATATACTGTGGTGCCCCATAAAATTTAGATGCTGGCCCCCTAAATTAATTATTTAATGTACTGCTCCCCTCAATTATCTAAAACACTAGCCCCCCCCCCCCCCCACCCCTCACCCTGTGAACTTTTATATACTGGGCCTCACCCCCAATATATTTCATATACTGACGTTTTCTTTGCTACCATTTTCTGGACTGTACGACCTTATGATCACTTTTTGGTATTTTTTTAATATGTTGCAAAATGTCGAAAAAGTGGCGTTTTAGGCATTTGGGCGCTGTTATGGGGTTCAACACAGGGAATAACCATTATTATATTATGATAGAATGGATATTTTTGGGTGAGGGGATACCTAACCTGTTAATGATTTTTCTTGTTTTACTTTTATATCCGTTCTTGGGAAAGGGGGGTGATTTTGAACTTTTAGGTTTTATTACTTTTTTTTATTTTTTTTTTACTTTTTCAGATCCTCTAGGGTACTTTTAACCCTAGGTTGTCTGATTTGATCCCATCAAATACTGCCACAATACAGTATGGCAGTATATGGGAATTTTCCATATCATCTATTACAATGTGCAAATTGCACATTGTAATAGATCAGCAGGAATAAAAACAGCCTCAGACCTTGTAGATACCAGGCTGTCATGGCAATGAATTGTTGCTCCCCGATGAAGTCAAGGGGAGCGATGATAGAAATAAAGATGGTGGCGCCCATGTGCCATTATCATTTGACTGCCACCAGTGGCTTTACCAGATGTGATCAAAGGGTTAACAACTGCATGTTTGTAAGGATTGCAGCTGTTAGCAGTGGGTGTTTGCTGCAATTTGCAGAAAAACCCATGTCTGTATGCCGATGGCTCACCCAGTGAGCCCTCTTCATACATGCTTAACAGCTCTATGCTGTAATAGTTCGGCATGGAGCGTTTAGCGGCTAATATACTGGACCCCAATTAATTTTATATATTGCCCCCCTTAATTATTATATATACTTTGCCACTAATAAATTTAAAGTACGGTCACACATTAGCGTTTCCCCCACAATTATATACTGCCCCCCACATTTATTTTAATATTCTTGCCCCTACAATTATATGCTGCCCACCACAATTATTTCATATTCTAGCCCCCACAATTATATGCTGTCTCCCACAATTATTAGATATGCTGGCCTCCACAACTATCTGCTGCCACACCCCACAATTAATGATTTAATATGCTGCCCTATACAGTGACGGATGGAGGCCCCTGTCCGACTGCTGAAGGTCGGGGCCCGCCATGGGCCCCAGGAGGATCCTGATCATTGGCGCTATTGGAGCACCAGGCCGGGGGGCCCCCTGTAATAACCCATATCCCGGCGCTAGTGCTCCAAGAGCGCCAATGATGACCTGGCTCTACCCTTGGCAAAGTATCTCCCACAAAACACGAGATTGGCTTCTATGGTCTGTATACAATATAATTGCCCTCTTGTATTCTTCCCTCTCTATTTATGCTAATGCTAGGTTTATGCTGTATGTTTATGCTGATGTAGTTGGGATTTACTTTGCTCTAGGTGTCAGCATTGTGGTAGTTTTTCTCGATATACATTCATTCAGTATACACCATGTCCTGGTAGCAGCCCTACGCATTCCTTGTGTTTTCCTCATTTCAGTATACATTTTTTTTTAAACTTTTTATTGAGAAATATGCATAGAATAAAATAAAACATCACCAATCTCGCAACTTCTATATAACCAATTTTTATTCTAACTGGTGAGTATATTCCCACCTAAGTTGTCCAGTGGTTTTAGCTGGTATTATGACTGTAAATAGTTTATCCATCAGGCTCAGTGTTGTAATTTATTATCTATTCCTACTAGACATAATATCTTCTGGAGTATGCACGGTAAATGGGGAGTCGCACCAATTTCGCCATACCTTATCAAATTTCACTGTACAACCTCTCTTGTTATATATCACCTTTGCATAAGAAACTATCTGGTTTACTAGCTGCTGCCATTGTGAGAGAGGGGTTAGAGTCGCTCATCCATCTTGGGGCAATAGCTTTCCTAGCTAAGAACAGTGTTTCTCGCATTAAGATTTTCTCGTGATGTGTCCGGCCTTCTTCATCTACAATGCCAAACAGAAACACCAGAGGGGTCTTGGGAATAGGTTTATTCGTAACTTGAGATAGCAAATTAACCACTGAGGTCCAGAAGGTTTCTATATATGGGCTAGCCCAGTACATATGCATGCAAGAAGTCTGCAGGGTTATGCATCGCAAGCATTGGGGAGACGCTAATCTTCCCATTTTGAAGGGAGTTAAGTAGCTCTGGTGTATAATATATAGCTGGGTGAGTTGGTTATTGACAGCAGGGGAGACATGTAGGCGACTCTAAAACCTCTTTAATTAACTCATCATCAAGTTCTGGGATTAGACTCTTCCATTTCTGGATAGCTGGAAGTTGCGTCTTGGTGGCTTTGCTATCTATAAAGTGTGAGTATATGGTAGAAAGTATGCCCCCTGGGCCCTGTGATCTAACGACTCCGATAAGTGGGTACGAGGAGATAGTGAGGAGGGGGCTGGGGAACTGCGTTTGTACAGCGTGCTGTAGTTGCAGATATCTGTAGAAATATATTCTCTGGAGTTGATACTGATCCTTCATTTGGTCAAAAGAAAGAAAAACATTATCATGGACTGCTCCCAAAGTGCAAACACCCATAGAGCTCCACCATTCTTTGTCATGAAGTTGTTTTAACTGTGGTAAACTTTCATTATGCCAGAGAGGGGATATTGGTAAAAGGGGCAAATCAGGGAGGCTTCCTTCCGTACAATTCTGGCCACCTTGTGGATAGCCAGCAATTTCTTCCCAGGGTTTCTCTAATAAGCGACCAAAGGCTTATTAGATCTAGACAATCTGCCAACTCCTTTTCTAGGTATAGGAGCGGTGTATGTGTTAACCACGGTCCCAAAAATCTAAGTTGTCCAGCAAGATAATATAAAAAGATATCCAGTAAAGCCATCCCAGCTTGGTCTTTGGGTCTTTGCAATTTCGCCAGTTGCTGTTTTGACCTGGAGGAGCCCCAAATGAAATTAATTATTATAGAGTCTAAAGTTTTAAGAAGTGTTTAGGGATCAGATGGAAAATGTTCTGAAGAACATACCGTATTTTCCGGACTATAAGGCGCACTTAAAAGCCTTGGATTTCCGTGGAAATCCAAAGTGCGCCTTATAGTCCGGTGCGCCCTATGTATGGCGCTGGGCACAGGGCAGCGGACCATACTTACATAGGTCCCCGCTACCGGAGACCGGAGACAGCAGATCTCCAGCGCTGTGATTTGACGTACTAGAAGTTTTAACTATACATTGCTGCAGACAGTGTAAGGTGACAACCTTGGAGATCTGTGTAAGCATACCTTTGTGTTGATGTAAGTAGCAGACTGTAAAAAATGAATTTATATTCCAGGATTTTAGCTGGACTTCAAGGACTATAGTGCTTTTCAGTGTGAGGAAGCACATCATGTGCTCTGAATCACTGCTGAAATAGGTTTCTGGTTACATATTACAGCAAAGGGCTGGGGAACTGTTTGAATGCAGAGATCAAAAAACAAAGCAATGTGTGCAGACTCCTCTTGTGCTCCAAGTCCAGCTACAATTCAACTCCAACACACACAAAGGCATGGTTACGTAGATCTCCAGGGCTACTACCTATCACTGTCTGCAGCTTTGTAAGGTCAAAACAGTGGCAGACAGAATTACTGCGGGAGTACAGCTCAATCTGAAAACTGCTGTAATGCAACATTAAAATAATAAAAAATTTCTTACGTTAACATTATTTTTATTAAAAGTAGTTCCCAGTCTGTCTAGGTAACAGCTTGTTCATAATCAAGGACCATACTCAGAATGACTGACATGTCCTGAGACGAGACGTCCATCATTGATGAGTTGGCAGTGAAGGTTGTGGCTCATGAATAAACCAGGGTTTGAAGTAGTTGTCGGGTCTCTGAAGAAGTTTCTTTGCACAATCTTCAATGCTGTATTATGAACATTTTAAAGTATTTTTTATATACATTCTATAGCCTTTTATATATATTCTATATCTGTGATTTGACGTACTAGAAGTTTTAACTATACATTGCTGCAGACAACGTAAGGTGACAACCTTGGAGATCGGTGTAAGCATACCTTTGTGTTGATGTAAGTAGCAGACTGTAAAAAATGAATTTATATTCCAGGATTTTAGCTGGACTTCAAGGACTATAGTGCTTTTCAGTGTGAGGTTAGATATTACAGCAAAGGGTAGGGCTGGGGAGCTGTTTGAATGCAGAGATCAAAAAACACAGCAATGTGAGCAGACTCCTCTTGTGCTCCAAGTCCAGCTACAATTCAACTCCAACACACACAAAGGCATGGTTACGTAGATCTCCAGGGCTACTACCTAACACTGTCTGCAGCTTTGTAAGGTCAAAACAGTGGCAGGCAGAATTACTGAGGGAGTACAACTCAATCTGAAAACTGTTGTAATGCAACATTAAAATAATAAAAAATATCTTACGTTAACATTATTTTTATTAAAAGTAGTTCCCAGTCTGTCTAGGTAACAGCTTGTTCATAATCAAGGACCATACTCAGAATGACTGACATGTCCTGAGACGAGACGTCCATCATTGATGAGTTGGCAGTGAAGGTTTTGGAATTTTTATGTAGTAAATTCTATAGCCTTTAACTGGTTTCCATTATAGTATTAAATAATAACGATTTTGTCCTGACAGATCTGCCTTTAACATGAAATTTGGTGTTTCTTGGTGCTGTATTTTTTGGTAATCGTATGTCAAGGGGTGTAGCTAAAGACTCATTGACCATGGAGCAAAAGTTCAACTTTGCCCCCCCCCCCCCCCCCCCCCCCCCCCCCCCCGCAACTTCTGTACATGCCAGCTGGCCCTGGCCCACTTGTAAATTTCAGCTGCAGAATTGGCAAAGTTCCTGATCAGACTTTGCAGCTAGTGAGCCTGGCAATACCTGGGCAATGTTCACTTCATATTGGGCGAAACTACACTACAAAAAAGACTGTCATATAGTCAAAAATACACATTCACACAGAGACCAACAGGGCTAACCAGCATCTGTGTCTAATACAGTGAAGGTTGTATTCTACAACAGAGACAATAAATGGGCTAAAGGGATATCCACAGTATTAGAAACGTGACCAAGTGCAAGGATTCAATGTGACAACCCTCTAGTCACCACTGCGGAAATACACACATCACCCGCCTCAGCCAGTCGCTGGCCTCAGCAGTCTGGAGTCACATTGAGACTGTTTTTTTACATTTTTAATACATTTTTAATATAACCTAATGCGCCTACCCAAACAACAATTTCCAAATTTATCTTAAATACCTTATTCAAGGTGTCAAATATTCCTTTTCAATATCTATGAAGCATAGGGCACCTCCAAAATAAGTGTATCCACCCTGCGAGACTGGTTTTTAACTGTAGTGATGATGAAGCTGTATTCATCACTACTGCAAAAATGTGGCAATATCTTAGTGGAAAGATTTTATCCCATTAGACTCCTATCCCCTCAGATAGAGTATTGAATGTCCTTTCAACAATTCTTGTCTGTTATGTGAAACCTCTCCCATTACCCATAAAAATATCTCCACCAATGTCATTTGACAATGAGCAGAGAAGAGTCATATTGCCTCAGGGAGATAATTACTTCAGACACCCCTATTAGTCTCTAGTTCAAGAAACATGCTAGGTTTTACGTATGGTCTGGTGCACTGACGTAAAAAATCAAACGATGCTGAGCCACTCTGCACGGCACGACAAGGAAGTAGACGGTATAGGGTTGAACAATCCAGGTATCTGGACTCCTCCGTCGGCATCAGCCCCCAAAACCCTCCCCTCACCGACCACATACGACCCCCCGGCAATTGTTTTTTTTAAATACAGCTCATTTCTTTTACTGTTATATTCCAAATTCGTAGGCTGATGGTTATCTTAAGAAGAGATTTATTATCTACTATAGAATTGAAGATAGCGGTGCTGAAGTGACACCTCTGACGTCTCTAAACTTGGACTCATCTCAAGCAAAAATATTGACTCTTTACTTGAGATGAGTGGGACACAAGTGCATTTGTGTTTGGCGTTGGATACAGCCAATGCCGGAAATGCACCACCTTTGTAAAGTATGGGCATGATTGGCCATGGGGGGAGACCTTTTTGCCCAAGTTAGTGGGTCGGGCGCAAGAACCGAACATGAGACACGGACATCGGGGTCTGCTCAATCTCACTTCAATTTCGCTTGTGACTTAGAAGAAGTTATACTATTGGAAATGTAACAACGGTATTACATAAAATAGAAAAATTCTAGAAAGTATACAGGCGGTCCTATAAGGGACACCCGACACTTACAGCAAAACCGGATAGTTACAGACAGACCCCTTGCCCACTGTGAACTTCTGAAGCTCTTCTGGATGCTTAAAATAGTCCAGACTTGCAATAATCAGCTTAAATTGTCTCAACTGAATGCTATTTGATAATTGCTTGGTACCCAGAGTACACAATTACATAATCCTTTTCGATACTTCCCTCCATTTGTTCATTGGGATACCCAACATCACATCCTAATTTGAACTACACATGTCAACATTATACCTTTGTGTCTCGACCTTTCATACACAATTAATTCAACTAAAGAGAACCGCATGCAAAGATAACCCCCTAAACTAAAAAGTATTTCATAAACTGCACATTAGAGGAGCATTGCCCTATATCCTTAATTGACCCACATATGCTGTAAACCTAAGCAATGAGGCATTCCTAAAGCGCTACGCCAAATGACTGTGAAATGTCCAATGAAGCATTTTAGCATCATTACAGCTGTCCACTATATTCATGGAGTGGGAGGCACAGCCACACCCCAGTGCATTGACTGACATCCTGTATATATGGTGTCGGAGGCTGTTATTGTAAATGAGGTATTCCTGGGTGCTGGTGGGCCACGCCCCTGCAGGGGGGGGGCCCTGTTTTTGTGTGCATGTGTGTGTGGTAAGGGAGATAAGGCAGCTCCCAGGCAGCCATGTTCAGCAGAATGAAGATCATGTTGAGATGAGCTGTGTCCTCACTTATATTAGGAGGAGGGCAGCAGGTCAGACAGATGCCAGAACACACACTAGCCATGCTTATAATACACATTACACACAGACATGAGCAGGGGAGGAGAGGAGGGGAGGGGTAACAGGAGTGACAATCAATGCCTCTGACCATGTGACCAGCCTCTTACATGATAAAAATAGATGACTTTTACAATGAATAAGATGAAATAACTAGTCAAGGTGGATGGGATCCTGTGAGCTGCTCAAAGGTAGTAGTGATAGGACTAGTGACACAGAATTGATGACAGTGTCCATTTAAGAACAAACCTACAGTCCCTTCTTGCTGGTATTAACCGGGAGGGACTGCCGTTGTATTCATACCCTATCCGGAAGGGGCATGGTATGGGTATTTAAGGGGCATTGGCAATTGTGGTACATGAAAAATTCTCCTAAACCCTGAGAAATTTTCATTATACCCTTTTTATGATTTGGTGGTTTGGGGGAAGTGAAAGGGGTTAATAATTAACCAAGCTGTGATTAATGCAAGGATCTCTGGTGATGGTATATTAGTTTGGTGTTTGAAGGGATCTAATCCAGGGCACCACGTCAGTATACCACTGCTAGACTCTGATGGTCATATGGTACCTTGGCACATTGGCACACTCTACAATCAGCCTCATACAATCAAATGTATATATAGTGATGATTATTTACAAATAATATTTTTATGTATTATTGTTATGTGAATGTTCATTTGGAATGTAATGGTATCAAAATGCACATGACTTCATTCACTATGGAAAAGTGGTGAGTGTTTTACAGTACCGAGTGAAACATGCCAGGGCGTTGCCGCTGGGATTCTCTTGTGACAGCACATGACGGATTGGAAAGGTGATCATTGGAAAACCTTGCTTTGATTATACTAGCTTCTCCTGGACAGACAGTCACCACTGTGGCACAGAGAAAGATCAGGGATAGGATGATCCTGGGGGCGAGTGAGTTTCCCTACTGCTTTCGCATTAGAAGTGGTTGTCTGGAAGAAATCATAAGGAAATTTAAGAAGAATTTATTAGAATTGTGCGCATGAAAAAGTGGAGCGTAAGCTACAGAACACAGTCATGTCCTATTTTCCAAAGCATTTTGGGTGAAATTATCTTAATATCATCTTGGCTGCTATGGACAACACCTCGGAATCTCCCTCGAGAGTTCTTCCTTTGCAGGACATCAGGAGATGGACATATAAGAACTACAGGCAAGTTCCCTAACTTAGACAAACTGACTAGACGGCCCCTATTACAAACAACCTCTGGATGCGTGGATAATTTACTTATTTAGTGCAGGACTGCAATTGATCAGCTATAAAGCCCACAAAAGTTTCTGTAATTCAGATTATTGTGTCTGTGTCTGTATGACAACCTTAAACTTTAAAATCCAATTGTCACAGAGACCAAAAATGTTTGGGCTGGGTACCAATGATAAAATATCAGTTCGATTACATTCAAAATTCAACATTAAGAACAAACCTGCAACCATCTTGTACATAACCCCGGGACTACCTGTACAAGAACCTTGTTAAGTCTTGCCTTTTTTAGATCTTAACATCCTAACAATATGTTCTTTTTTCATCAATGAATTCAAAGCCATAATTTTTGCGTGAATATGGCAACTTTCATATGACAATATCTGCAGTTTTATCCATGTAGTATACATACCAGGAAACCGAGTACAAAGCCCTCTACAAAAAAGACACAAATAAGGTAAGAGTTATCTTTTCCTGTTTCAGACCATACCTGGTTTTGGCTTCAAAATTCCTGCTGGTGAAAGTGACCCAAAGTTTGGTTTAGGTGAGATGAAGTTCATCATTAACTTTATCGCCAGTGTATTCCCTGTATTAAAGAATTCCCTAACCAGAGTCCTGATGAGATAAAGGAGACACATTTCATGAAACTGACTTCCCTTTAAAGGAAACTACCACTAGAATGGCAGGGGTAAGTGTAAGTACCGAGGCACCAGTCAGGGTGAGCTAGTGCCGGTATATTCGGTAGTGTTAAAACGCGAGTATCGCGGTTTTAACACTTGTTAAACTTTAGAGCAGGAAGGCTTCGGACGCTGCGTGCGCACGATCGTGGTTTGACATACATAGGAAATAGCGGAGATGTTTTGCGCCGTGCACGAGAGGCCGAGCGCCGAAGCTCTCCTACTCTAAAGTTTAAAAAGTGTTAAAACGCAATACCGCGGTTATAACACTTAACGAAAGTAAGTCCCGGCACGCGCCACCATGAGCTGGTGCTCGGGTGACTTACAGATACCCCGCCATTCTAATGGTAGGTTCCTTTTAAAGGCTGTGCAAAGATATTTTGGATAAACCTACTCCTACATTTCTGGCTATTGCAGAAAAGAAATAAAATAAAATTCAGAGGATTGTGACGTATACATTACTATAAAACAGACTGCCTTAGAAAAAAAAAGTTAGTAAAAATTTTTTTCGTAAGAACCCACCATATGAAATGTGATGTATTATTGACTGGCATGTGTACAATAACCAATCGTCTCTAGATCTGACTCCAGAAGAAAAGTGCATGTGGTACCAATGTTTGACATGGGTGGTCTTAAAGAGACGTGTGTTTCTGTTTGAATCTTGCTTGCCAGAAGGCCAGAACATTCAGATGTTTAATAACATAAAATGCTATGCAGACGGTGTCCAGTGAAGCACAAAAACATGAAACTTGTTCAGAAAAGAGTACAGAACACACTGAGCTTCTTATTCTCGTGGGTTTAAATGGTTAACCCAAGATTTTCCGTCTGCTTTGTTCAAATCAATGAAGGTTGTTGTGTGTAAATTTCCCCCAGCCACTACTCTGTACAGATATGTGATTATATATAGAGAAGGATGTGGTGTGTGAGTATTGGTATATATATATCTTGAGCGCTTGAAAGCAGCAGAACAAGCAGCTTTGTTATGGCTGCCAACAGGGGTGTGAAGGTGCTTGTGACATGATCGGAAAGGAAATATTATCTAGCAATTTGCAAATTGCATTCACTTGTGTAATGAGGGGCACTGTTTCTTTAACCGGCCGTGCCCTTGACAGGATGTGGGATGGATATTTGGAGTAACCAACCCGCTGGTGATCTCTATGAGAAGTGCATAGCATGGTTAGTTTCAGCAGTAGCCACAGCTCCCAGCAAACAGCTGGGACATCCCACTGCGCAGGCTGGTGACGGGTGCTGTACTTGCAAAATACTCCGTCCTTAACCGTGTGCCATATGTTGCGTTAAGGCCTGCGCGTGAACATTCGTGCCCTGAGGTATTTGTTTTTATCATGCCTCTGTCTGCGAATAACTGCCGCCTACGCGGTCAACCAGCATCTCCCAGCCTGGCTTATTCCCAACATTTTACAGCAGGCCAGTGAGGGGATGGGAAAAAAAGCTTGCATTTGTGCTAAAATTTCAGAACTGAAAACCTACCAGCTCCTGGAATGACAACCCTAACCAGCGAGAAGTCAAGTGCATTGTACTGCCAGCTAAAAGACTGTGCCAACCCTGACTGGGCAGGAGCGCTGGACACACTAATAAGGACAAGACCATGAAGGCACAGTGTTGCCCCTGAGAGCTTGCTGTGTTACATGGGATTGTAACGTGAGTCTAAGACTGGATCCCTGATGTGTGATCCCTCAGCATTCCCAAATGATTACCTTCCGTAACTGCAAGTATTTACATCACACTGGATGGAAAGATTGAACAGAAAAGTGGATAATTTGTGTCGGATTGGACCCATTGGAAGGACGAACGAAAGCTGATCCACCAGCCTTTCTACTTGAACGCATGTGCCCCGCTATAACAGACAGGGGATATAAAGTAGTGTGCTATATCCCTGCACCCACTCCTCTTGTCTCGCATGTTGTCTGACCTGCCCACGAGTGTGGGCTGGACCACAAGATGTCACTCTAGGGCTCGACACCCTTTCCTTGTCTGTGGCAGAATGATGGTGGACGGCTCTCACCTTGGAGATGGGCTTTATAGATGTGGAAAGGGGGAAGAGGAAGTAAATGTGAGACCATAAAATTCCCAGGTGTCAGGGCATGGTACAATGATAGAAAATGCCTAACTATGGTTGGACATGAGTCCCAGGATGAGGTGCGGGTGAGCTTCTGGAGTTTGCCACATGTGGAGACGTGTGAGCACTGAGAAAACATCCACCTACGTTTTTTCCTCTGTTCCCCCCCACCCTTTATGCTCCCATTTGTGACACATGAGCAGGTCACTGACCTTCTAAATCTGCTCGCATGCCTATGTGTGAAATTGACCGACAGATAAGGTGCCACCTCATCATGAGAGACGGTGATTAATTTTAGGGATGGCAGAGTGCTTGGAACTGGAACCGCGAAATCCACTGCCTGTAAAAAGACCCTAGATGCATGTGTATGGAGGCTCCGATGAAAATGCTACGCAATGGCGACCCTCAAACAATGGCCAAGGCATGTTCCTGTTGCACCACGACCCTCCACGTCCATCGCGCGGCGTGGCACATTTGCTATGCTGATGATAACACGGCGCAGTTTCCTTCCGCTGACCCACATTACAATCCAGATGTAAATTCTTTCTATCCACGTTCACCGATAAGGAGTGTGTCTAGTTCGTGTTTGATCCCTCAGACATCGAATCGCCTGGCCCATACCCTGTTCCCCGCCGCTTTTTCTCCTTCCTTTTGTCCGCAAGTCTCTTTGCCGACATAGGTGACTTCTGAGCTTGGTGTGGTGGATGCACATTGGGTCTGGTTCTTGGCTTATTTCACAGCCTTTTTTTACCATGTATTGAATTTTTATGACATCCTCAGGCATTCAGTGATCATGAGAGGCCCAGTATCGTCTCAGTATGTGTACAATGCTTATATCACGCATTTCTCATCCAGTGTGCTGCCGGGAACTCCTAGCATCGCAGTGGACCGTGAAGGTGGTGCACACCTATTGATCAGAGAAGGCCTGAAAGCATGGGGTGCACCTGTCGTCTTCTAATTATGTACTATTTGGTATGGCCCCAGCTCACGGTGGTGGGCTTAGTTTGACCCTCACCTTGTTCCTAGCAGAAAGTAAAAAAGTGGGGTCATGAGGCCATTGAATCCCAGGTGGTAGTTATTTTCACCTAGCCGCTTGGGGTATTACAGCTGTAAAGACAATTATTTATACTCACAAGCGGAAATTGGTGGAGATGAGATGACTAACTGGCTATGTACGTTGGAGGCTCTGACACGGCCCATAACAGGGTTTTCTTGTGCCCCTTTTCATTTATATCTGTGGCTGGCACATCATTTCTACTGACAGGTGTTGCCCTCTCCCATCAGACGTTGTCATGGAAAAACCAGGGGAACAAGAGGAACCAACACGGAGAAATTGAAGAGAAACTTATAGTAAGATTGTAGTCTTTTCCCCTCCTTTATACAGTCCAGCCACCTGTATCATAGTGTGTTGCTTTTATGAATCGTTCTTTAATTTGGCCATGGGAGGTCCAGGGCAGGGAAGAAGCCCCGCAGGACAGCTTTGAAGTGCGGCCAGACTGACTTTGCATGGGTCATCACCAGCAGTAGCAGTCTTCATGTCAAATATCATGTCGCTTAGCTGGGGGATAAGTGAGGGTGTGGTGGTATGGAAGGTCAAGACTCTACGGCCTGAAGGAATCACTGGCCAGCGTAGGCTGGGAGGTTGGAACAAGGACTCGAGGGGATAACACTCAAACGGGTGGGGGATTGCCTGTAGTTTAGGGGCTGTCCTTACAAAGCCACGCCACTTACCTTCAAGGTTGCCAAAACAGACCTCGTTTATGGCCATGCCCGCACAATGTTTACCACAACACCTCAAAGTAAACAGGAAGGTGGACTAACAGAATTATATTTACATTTCAGGAAGGTAACGGGTAGAAAACTTCCAGGGTGATTCGAAAGGCTTTGATAAAGGGCCTAAAAGATATCGGATATAGAGGAAGAGGAACATACCTTACGAATTTCTTACGCAGAGGCGTAATGTCTTTTGGTGACAAATGCAAGGGAAATGTTTCAGTGACCCCCCAGCCACAGAGACACTACAGAGTTGACTCTGTAATCAAAGACTACTTTGGCTGCTCTATGTGAACCACTGATGCTTTTAGCAGCGGTTTTAAGAGCAGCCCCCCCTCCCTGCAAGCACAGAAAGCAGACAATTACACAGAGCGGTGCCCATTAGACTTATCCATCTATCTCAACATATCAGGGACAGGCAGGATCCAGGCTGTTGTTAATGTCCATGCGCATTATGCTTACTTTGTCATGAAGGCGGCACAGCCTCTGTTCTAATGGGTCACCCATCACCCAGGTATTATGAAAGGTAACCCACATTGGTGTGATCGGTCTGGATGATGTGTGCTAGGTGTAAATGCTCAGGGGCCTAGTTTACACAATGTGTACTCCGCTATAAGCACAAAGTTACTATGAGTTTCTGGAGAGTTTTCACCCTATAGAAAGTATAAGGGAATTGTTATGAATATGAACTTTAGGCGGTTAGGAGTGCAAATACTAGGACTGGTCAACGTTTGCCTCTTTTTGGGTCAAGGCGTTCAGGAAGTTGAATAGTAGTGGTTCTACGCACAAAGAGGGCACATCTTCCATGTTGGTCATTCCAATAAGTCGGACTCGTCCCGATACTGTGGCAGGACCCAGTTAAGTACCTGAATTCACCAAGTGAACAGTAAAACCAAAAAATTATGTCTATAGATTAAGGCACAGTTGTCCCATTCTATGATATACCGACTGCCTTGTTATATTTATATAATACATAAATTAATTCTAAAAGAGCAAACAAAACAAAAAGAAATCTATTTGCACAACGCCTCATGAAAGTTGTTTTTAAATAGATTCTGCGATTACCCTGAGAGTAATGAGAAAAGTGTCTACATTTTCAATAGACACATATTCTATTGTGTTAGTAAAATGTACAGAATAAAGTGCTATTTCTATTAGCATAGCGGCCAGGTTAAAAGAAATATATCACTTTCACATTTTGGACAAGCAACAAAACACAGCGCCATCTTGCCTAAGAGCTGATGGTATTGCAGTCCCTTTCGGACTATAAATATGGGATATTTTCGTAGACAAAGATTTTGGACAATTCTTAAGAATCTTGACAACTCTGAAAGTTGGATAATAATCAAAGATGGAATTTCTATAAAAATTTATATATAGTATCAGCTCAGGTCTTCAACTTTCACTTTTTTTATGGTGGTCAGTCTGCATTATAACTGCGGTGTTTTTGCAGGATTAATGAATGTTAAACCATGGAACAAATGTAAAGGGTGTACCAGCGAGTCAGTTACCAATGTCATGAGAAGGCAGGTGTCAGACAGAGGCGAATGAAAATGCGTTTTCATAATCAATCTTAGCTTCTCTGACTACAATGCCTCTACAGCCTTTCAGTTGAGGTCTTTTATTGCGTCCAACTCTCTAGAGTGCAAAGTGAGCAATGATGGGCAGATAAATGGAATCAGTGTCTTTCATGGTGGTTAGTGGATTTGACTAGGATGATTTATTCAGATGATTGGTGCTAGGAAATAAAATTCAACAGACTTCTTTATTTGAATATAGGGAAAAACAAAACGCGAGTAGAGTTACTAATGTGGCTCAACTCATGCTTCGGCTAGCCAGTCAGATATGTTATTTTACATATTATCCGAGCTATTGACGTATCCGGTCAGGTAAAGGATAAACTACCAGCACCATATATGCGATCCCTGTACAGACTGACATATAGTAAATCACTCATTTGTGTCCATATGAAAGAGTTTAAATCTGATTAGTTATCACTGCCATAATTTGAGATTTCAGGCTCACGTCACACTACTGTTCAAACCTTGTTCCTTAACTCTGTTTCAAAAAGTAAAGAGAACAGAGGTTTAACTTATCAATTTTTATAAACCCCACTTTGCAGTATCATGTTGTGTTCAGTCTGTAGCCACAGTCTTGTTTATGTAAAAAAAACAGCTACCCTGCCTAAACTCAATGTAAAGAGATGACATAAAAATTACATGAATCACAAAAGGGATTTTTAAGTGATACTTTAAACCACTATTTTTGCTTTTTTAAACAGAGGGTTGATGGTAGGTGTGAATTGAGCACTAACCGTGCAAATCCACAGGTGTGGAAATCACAGCATTCTCCGTCTGTGTGGATCTACCCTTAATACTCTGGCCATCAATAAAATGGTAAAAGTAGCAGACAACTGAACTATGTCAAGTGAGTGCATTTTTATGAGCAAAAGTTCTATATTTGGTTCCATAAGGCGGTCACATAAACTTACACCTTGATTTAGTCACTACAATGTAGGGTCTCGATTGTCAAAATCAGCTCTGTACATTGTATGTTATGTATCAATGAAAACATACACGAGAAACACTTTAAAAACGGAAATAGATTTTTTTAAAGATGACTCGCATACATAAAACAAAGCTTACATGTGCTAGGAAAGTCATTACACAGTGCACGAAAGCCTGTCATCTTTATACAATTTGACCACTCTTAAATAATTTACTAACAGGGTCCAAGAGGACTATTGGCTAAATCTGCCATTTCCCCCAAAATGAATATAGTATTGTACCAGTAGTTGTTAATGAAGCTTATTTTTGTAAAAGTCCTGAATGGGGAGATTATGATAAACTATCATATATGTCTGATATTTTCTGCTGACGTGAAGTAATGAAGAGAGAGATTTAATGTATATGTCACTGAGAAAAGTGCATATTGGATATTGATTTTTTATGCCATTATTTTCAATGTGGTGTTCGTAGTACCATGGCACATCCTGTAGGACGGCCATCACTATGGGCAAACACACAAAGTTCTTGATGTTGGATAGGACTTTGTGTCTGGACATAGAATGCAATGTGGCACTATAATTTGCAAGCATAAATCAATGTGTAGCCATGATAATAACAAGACGCACTGCAGCTTGGACGTTCCAATTGAATCACTGAAATAAATATGATGAATATCGAAGTAAAAATCTCAGCCAAAGCTAATTTATATCCTGGTAAAAAAAAACTCCCACTTTGTTAAGTAAAGCTAGAGAGTTTTGGAACAACAGGGACATCATACGACCCTCAATTATGGTACTACACCTCTTAATAAAAAAGTGGTGCGCAAACTTCAACAAATACGTAGGTATAACGTTCAGAAAGGGCAAACAAAATTGGTTTTGTGGTTTGTACTGTTACTAGAGCTGAGTCGTAGATGAGACTTATTGGTTGCCTTGACTTGTGAGTGTGCAACTTGTTCTTCGTGAAGTGGAAGCAAGAACAGGAGAAAAGACAAAGCAAACAAAAATGAATATAGGTTTTTAAGGCGAAAAATTTCTATTGTCAACTCAAAATGAGTCCTAAAGGGGGTTATTCTGGTCCCAAACAGTTATCCACTAAGTTCAACCGGAAAGCGGACAATTCTGCTGATCTCAGTGTTGGGACTCCCCAAAAGATGATGTGCGCGGTTCAGTCATACCCCAAATCAATAGAGCAGCGGTCGCATATGCACCATTGTATGCATTTCTATGACTGTCCTCACTAGGCTAATTCCTTCAGAGCCATACAGACAGCGTAAATGGAGAGCATTGCGCAAGTCAACCTCAATGCCATCTCATTTGGGGTACAACAGACCATCTTACTCCTTGATTAGCAAAATCAGTTGTTGGCTAAACTAAAAATCCCCTTTAAGGGTTGTATGGGATAGGAATATAAACGTATTTGCAGATCATTTTTAATATTGTTGGGGGGAGGAGGTTGTACATTTTTCTCATATACTTATCAAGAAAATTCAGCTTTGGCTCCATTCACACAAAACAGGAGCAGTGAGCCACAAGCTGGGTAGTTGAGTGCACGCGGAAAATCCATGTGGAAGCGAACCTGCACCTATCTTTTCCAGTATGTCTGGATGGAATGGACATGTGTGGTAGACACATCTATAGCGCTATTGTGCTATCTGCGTTTTGGCTGCAAGTTCATGGCCTACTATACAGATGTGTGAATGGAGCATAACTTTGTAAAAAAATGGGCTCCAGAGCACCCTCCTGTAAGATCCATAATTCCAGCCTGTACGTGATGAGTGCTATGGGGTGCTACTATGAATTTACCAATCTCCACTGTTTTTTTACCACGCTCTGGGAGTGGATAACTCTACTTTTAGCTTAGCTGTAAACATAATACTCATAACATACTATAGACCCAGGGGAAAGGCAGAAAGGGTGTTAGCACTCACGCTAAGGTTGTGTAAAGTAAAACAAGAAAGAGTAAGAGCCTCCATCTTCATCATGTAGAGGATTTGTACTTGGACAACGAAAGAGTCCACTATTAACAAAGTCTATTTTCACAATATCATCCCCGCACAAATATTCAAAATGATCTCAAATTAGGTTATTCTCAGTTAAGGCGCAATTTGATAAATGTGTCACAGATAATGTGACACATTACAATAATGATAAAATGGGGGTGGATGCAGACAAATATAGAAAGAGCAAACACAGAATTTTATTACAGTTTGTCTATGTTGGAGTCAGGATTAATGTTCATGAAGGCAATGTGACGGATAACGGATATGAGTAAATCCAAGAATATCCCAGATTTCTATTGAATAGGGTAGTCTGCATTCTATAAGTATATGTCTCCACACGGTGTTTGTTGAGAGCCAGGGCCTCGGACAAGCACAAGGGAAGGAGGTTGATAGTTTACATGGTAGGTTCCGCAGGCAGCAGGGATGGTGACTGCATAATATGATTCTCTCCCATGTTCTATCAGGGAAAAGGGTTCTCCATAAGCAGCTCTCATTTTCAGATCTATATAAAATTATATATATACTTTTTGGATTTGCTTATAAAAGGGTACTAGGTTTTCTATGTGCGAAATATAGAAAGTCATAGTACGAATGTTGTAATTTAATGCGTTTGTAAATTTTCTGGAAACTGTCAGGTTTGAATTTGTATGGGTTTTATTAAACTTGTGTGGGAATTGATTTGTAGTTTTATTCTTTGAGTGATTTAAAAATCCAAACTAAACAGATGTTTAGGAACACAGGGGGGCACATGTACTTTAACCGGTTCCGTCGCGATCCAGCGGCGTGGTTCATCCGATGCTTGAATTCGGTTCGCCAGGATTTCAATTTTAAGTTCCGTTGTGCGCCGATATTCATACCTATGTTTCGCTGTGCGCCGAGGTTCGACGAGGTCACTGCTTTTTTCTGTTGTATGTGAGGGCTGATCTTGCGATACAAAGGCTTTTTAAATTCCGTGTTTTCCGAATTCATTCGGGATGGTATGCCAGCGGAATATTGGAAAAAAAAACATGTATGAGATTTTATCCCATTAGACTCCTATCCCCTCAGATAGAGTATTGAATATCCTTTCAACAATTCCTTCTGTTATGTGAAATCTCTCCCATTTACCCATAAAAAAATCTCCACCAATGTCATTTGACAATGAGCAGAGAAGAGTCATATTTGCCTCAGGGAGAGTATTACTTCAGACACCCCTATCTTTAGTTCTCTAGTTTCAGAAACATGCTTTAGGTTTAATGTAGCTTGTGGTTCTGAGTTGCCAAACTAGAGGTACAGTTAAAAAAACAGGGAGGAACTGGATTTTTAAATACAGCTCATCTTTCTTTAACTGTTATATCCAATTCTGTAGCTGAAGGTATGACCTGAAAGAAGAGATTCTTATCTACTATAGAATTGAAGATAGCGGTGCCTGAAGTGACACTCCCTCTGAAGTCTCTAAACTTGACTCATCTCAAGCAAAATATGACTCTTTACTTGAGATGAGTGACCCAAGTGACTTTGTGTTTGGTTGAACAGCCAATGCCGGTAAATGCACCACCTTTGTAAATAAGCTGGCATGAATGGCCAGTGGGGGGAGACCTTTTGGCCAATAGTTGGGCTGCGCAAAACCGAACAGGACACGGACATCGGGTCTGCTCATCTTTACACTTCAATTTCGCTGTGACTTAGAAGAAGTATATTATTGGTAAATGTACAAGGTATTACATAAAATAGAAAAATTCTAGAAAGTATACAGGCGGTCCCCTACTTAAGGACACCCGAACTTACAGAAACCGATAGTTACAGACAGACCCCTCTGGCCCACTGTGAACTCTGGTGAAGCTCTCTGGATGCTTAAAATATCCCAGACTTGCAATAATCAGCTTAAATTGTCTGCAAGAAGCTTTATGATAATTCTTGGTCCCAATACACGCAAAAAACATTTGAAACTCCAATGTCACGGGATAAAAAAAAAAATTTGGGAACTACAATGATAAAATATACAGTTTCGACTTACATACAAAATTCAACTTAAAGAGAACCGTCATGCAAAATAAACCCCCTAACTAAAATATTTTTCATAAACTGCCATTAGAGAGCATTGCCCTATATCCTTAATTGTCCCTCTACATAGCCTGTAAACCTAAGCAATGAGGTTCCTAAAGCATGTATGCAAAGACCTGTGAACTGTCCAATGAAGCATTAGCATATTCACAGCTGTCCACTCTATTCATGAGTGGGAGGCACAGCCCACACCCCCAGTGCATGACTGACATCCTGATATATGGTGGGAGGCTGTTATTAATGATGGAGTTCCTGGTGCTGGTGGCCACGCCCCCTGCAGCCGTGTGTGCATGTGTGTTGTGTATAGGAGAGATAAAGCAGCTCCAGGCAGCCATGTTACAGCAGACATGTAAGATTCATGTTGTAGCCTGAGCGTCGTGTCTCTCACCTTATATTAGGAGGAGGAGCAGCAGTCAGCAGATGCAGAACACACACTAGCCATGCTTTATATAACATTACACACAGACATGAGCAGGTGGAGGAGAGGGGAGGGGTAACAGGAGTGAAATCACGCCTCTGACCATGTGACCAGCCTCATTACATGATAAAAATAGATGATTTTACAATGAATAAGATGAAATAACTAGCATAAGGTTGGATGGGATCCTTGTGAGCTGCTCCAACAGGTAGTAGTGATAGGACTAGTGACACAGACTTGATGACAGGTGTCCTTTAAGAACAAACCTACAGTCCCTATCTTGTATGTAACCCGGGGACTGCCTGTATTTCATACCCTATCGGAGGGGGCTGGTAGTTTAATGGGGCGGCAATTGTGGGTACATGAAAATTTCCCTAACCCTGAGAAAATTTTCATTATAACCATTTTTATGTTTGGTGGTCTTGGGAAGTGAAGGGGTTAATAATTAACCAAGCTTTGATTAATGCAAGGATCTATGGTGAAGGTTATTATGTTTGGTGTTCTGAAGGGATCTAATCCCAGGTGCACCCATACTTTCAGTATACCACTGCCTATATCTGATGGTTCATATGGTACCTTGGCACATTTGGCACACCTCTACAATCATGCCTATACACATCAAATGGATATATACGTGATGAATTATTTACAAATAATATTTTTTATGTTATGTATTGTTATGTGAATGTTCATTGTGATTTGTTAAGTATCAAATGCACATGACTTCATTCACATGGAAAAGTGGTGATTTTTACAGAGCGAGTGAAACACTGCCAGGGCTGCTGCTGGGATTCTCTTGTGACAGGCACATGAGGATTGAAAGGCTGATCATTGGAAAACCCTTGCTTTGATTATACTGGCTCTCTCCTGGACAGACAGTCCTACTGTGGCACAGGAAAGATCAGAGGGATAGGATGACCTGGGGGGAGTGAGTTTCCCTACGCTTCGGCATTAGAAGTGGTGTCTGGAAGAAAGTCAGTAAGGAAATTTAGAAGAATTATTAGAATTGGCGCATTGAAAAAGTGGAGTGTAAGCTAAGAACAAGTCATGTCCATATTTCCAAGCATTTTGGGACATATCTCTAATATATATTGGTGCTATGGACAACACTCGGAATCTCCTCGAGAGTTCTTCCTTTGCAGGACATCAGGAGATGGACATATAAGAATACAGGCAAGTTCCCTACTTAGCAAATGACAGACGGCCCCTATTACAAACAAACCTCTGGATGCGTGGTATAATTTACGTGTTTTAGTGCAGGACTGCAATGATCAGCTATAAAGCCACAAAAGTTCTGTAATTCAGATGTATGTGATCTGGGTCTATGACAACCTAAACGTTTAAAATCCAATGTCACAGAGACCAAAAATGTTTGGGCTGGGGGTGACCAATGATAAAATATCAGTTGATTACATCAAATTCAACTTAAGAACAAACCTGCAGACCATCTTGTACAAACACGGGGACTACCTGTACAAGAAACTTGTAAGTCTTGCCTTTTTTAGATCTTACATCTAACAAATGGTTTTTTTCATCAATGATTCAAAGCCATAATTTTTGCGTGAATATGGCAACTTTCATATGAACAATATATCTGCGTTTTATCCATTAGTATACATACCAGGAAACCAGTACAAAGCCCCTACAAAAAAGAACACAAATAATGGTAGAAGAGTTATCTTTTTCCTGTTTCAGACCATACCTGGTTTTGGCTCAAAATTCTGCTGGTGAAAGTGACCAAAAGCTTTGTTTTAGGTAGATGAAGTCATTCATTAACGTTTATCGCAGTTGTATTCCCTGTATTAAAGAATTCCCTAACCATGACTCCTGATGAGATAAAGGAGACACATTTCATGAAAGCTGAACTTCCCTGTTAAAGGAAACTACCACTAGAATGGCAGGGGTAAGCTGTAAGTACCGAGGACCAGCTCAGGGTGAGCAGTGCCGTATACTTCTGTAGTGTTATAAACAGCGAGTATCGCGGTTTTAACACTGTTTTAAACTTTAGAGCAGGAGAGGCTTCGGCGCTGCGTGCGCACGATCGTGCGTTTGACATACATAGGAAATAGCGGAGATGTTGCGCCGTGCACGGGGCCGCAGCGCGAAGCCTCTCTACTCTAAAGTTTAAAAAAGTGTTAAAACCGCAATACCACGGTTATAACACTTAACGAAGTAAGTACCCGGCACCAGCTCAACCTGAGCTGGAGCTCGGGTGACTTACATGTCTACCCCTGCCATTCTAAATGGTAGGTTCCATTAATGCTGTGCAAAGATAATTTGGATAAACCTACTCCTAATTTATCTGGCTATTTGCAAGATAGAAATAAAATAAAATTCAGAGGATGTGTGACGATACATGTTACTATAAACAGACTTGCCTTTAGAAAAAAAAAGTTAGTCAAAACTTTTTTTCCGACAGAACCCCACCTATAGAAATGTGAATGTATATGACTGGCATGTGTACAATAACCAATCTGGTTCTAATCTGACTCCAGAAGAAAAGTGCACTGTGGTACCAATGTTTGAATTGGGTGGGTCTTGAAAGAGACGTGTTGTGTGTCTGTGTATGAGATCTTGTCTTGCCAGAAGGCCAGAACATTCAGATGTTTAATAAATAAAATGCTATGCAGAGGGTCCAGTGAAGCACAAAACATGACTTGTTCAGAAAGAGAGAGAAACACTGAGCTTCTTATTCCGTGCGGTTTAAATGTTAACCCAAGATTTTCCCTTCTGCTTTTTCAAATCAAAAGGTTTGTGTTACATTTCCCCCAGCCCCCTCCTCTGTACAGATATGGATTATATATAGAGAAGGATGTGTGTGTGTGAGTATGTGGTTTATATATATCTTGAGTCGCTTGAAGCAGCAGAAAGCAGGCTTTGTTATGGCTGCCAACAGGTGGTTGGGTGACATGACTCGGAAAGAAATATTATCTAGCAATTTTGCAAATTGCCATTCACTTGTGTTTAATGAGGGCACTGTTTCTTTAACCCGGCCGTGCCCTTGACAGATGTGGGTGGATGATTTGGAGCTAACCAACCCCGCTGGTGATTTCTACTGAGAAGTGCATAGCATGGTTAGTGTCAGCAGTAGCCACAGCTCCCAGCAAACAGCTGGGACACATCCCCTGCATGCAGGCTGGGGGTGCTGTTCTGCAAAATCACATCCGTCCTTAACCCTGTGTGCCTTGTGCATTAAGGCTCTGCGCTGACATTGTGCCCTGGGTATTGTTTTTTCATGCCCTCTGTTGTCGAATACTGCCGCCGTAGCGTACCAGCTCTCTCCAGCCTGGCTTTATTTCCCAACATTTTAACATGGCAGTGAGGGAGGGAAAAAAAGCTGCAATTGTGCTAAATATTTCACTGGAAGACCTCCAGCTCCTGGAATGACAACCCTACACAGCCGAGAAGAAGCATATGTACTGCCAGCTAAAAGACTGTGCCAACCTGACTGGCAGAGCGCGGACACACTAAGGACAAGACAGAAGGCCACGTGTTGCCCCTGAGAGCTTGCTGTGTTCTGTGGATTGTAAACGTGAGTCTAAGACTGGATCCCGATGTGATCCCTCGCATTTCCAAATGATTACCTTCCGTAACTGCAGTATTTACATCACGCTGGATGGAAAGATTGTAACAGAAAAGGATAATTTGTGTCTTGTTGACCCATTGGAAGGCAACGAAAGCTGATTCCACCAACCTTTCTATTGGAATGCATGTGCCGCTTATAACAGACAGGGGATATAAAGTAGTGTGCCTATATCCACTGCACCCTCCTCTTGTCCTCGCAGTGTTGTCTTGTACCCTGCGCACGAGTGTGGCTGGACCACAAGATGTCACTCTGGCTCAACCCTTCCTTGTCTGTGGCAGATGTGGTGGACGGCTCTCACCTGGAGATGGGCTCTTATATGATGTGGAAAGGGGAAGAGAAGCAAATGTGAGCCCATAAAAATTCCCATGTGTCAGGCATTGGCTACAATAGACTAGAATGCCTAACTAGTTGGACATGAGTTCCCAGGATGAGGTGCGGTGAGCTTCTGGAGTTTGCCCCACTTGTGGAGAGTAGTGGCATGAACATCCACCATACGTTTTTTCCTCTGTTCCCTTTATGCTCCCATGTGCACTGAGCAGGTACTACCATTCAATCTGCCGCAAGCCTATGGTGAAATTGCACGACAGTAAGGTGCCCCCATCATGAGCGTATTTTAATTTTGGGCCAGATCAGTCTTGGTTACTGTGACCGTGACCACTGCCCTAGTAAAAATGACCCTAATGCATGTGTATGGAGGCTCCTGAAAATGCTACGAATGGCGACCCTCAAACCAATGGCCAAGGCATGCTTCCTGTTGCACCACGACCCTCCACGTCCATCCGCGGCTGGGTACTTTGCTATAGCTGATATACACGTCCAGTCCATTTCGCTAACACTACATATCAGATTAAAATTATTCTATCACGTATCACGATAAGGTAGTGGTCCTAGTGCTGTTTGATCCACTCACCAATCGCATCTGGGCCCCATACCCTGTCCCGACCGCTTTCTCTCCTTCCTTTTGTCCGCAAGTCACTGTTCCCGACATAGGGACCTTGAGCTTTTGGGTTGAGGATTAGCACATGGTCTGGTCTTGCTTTATTTCCACAGCCTTTTTTTACTCCATGTATTGAAATTTTATATGACATCCTCAGGCATCTCAGTTATCCTGAGAGGCCCAGCTATCTCTCAGTTAGTGGTACAATGTTATATCACGCATTTCTCATCCAGTGCTGCTGCGGGACTCCTAGCATCGCAGTTGTGACCGTGAAGGTGGTGCACACCTTATTGATCAGAGAAGGCCTGAAAGCATGTGGGTGCACACTGTGTCTTCTATTATTGTACATTTGGTATGTGCCCAGCTCACGGTGGTGGGTTAGCTTGACCCTCACTACTTGTTCCTAGCAGACAAGTAAAATAAGTGGGTTCATGAGGCCATTGAATCCCATGGTGGTAGTATTTTCAACTTAGCCCGCTTGGGGTATTCAGCGTAAAGAAATTATTTATTACTCACAATGCGGAAAGTGGTGGAGATGAAATGATAACTGGACTTGTCGTTTGGAGGCTCTGACCGTGCCCATAACAGGGATTTCTTGTGCCCCTTTCACTTTTATATTGTGGCTGGGCACATCATTTCTATGAACAGGTGTTGCCCTCTCCCATCAGACGTGTCATGGAAAAACCGGGCCAGAGGAACCAACCGGAGAATTGGAGAAATTATAGGTTAGATTGGTAGTCTTTTCCCTTCCTTTATACAGTCCAGGCTACCTGTACATAGTGTGTGCTTGTTATGAATCGTCTTAAATTTGGCTCACTGGGAGGCTCCGGGCAGGGAAGAGCCCGCAGAGACAGCTTTGGACAGTGGCGGCCAGACGTGACTTTGCCATGGGTCATCACCAGATGTGCAGTTTCATGTCAACAACTATTCATGTCGCTTTAGCTGGGGTATAAATAAGGGTGTGGTGGTATGGAGTCAAAGACTCTACGGCCTGCAAGGAATCCACGGCCAGCGTAGGACTTGGGAGGTTGGAACAAGGACTCGAGGGAAACACTCAAACGGTGGGGGATTGCCTGTAGTTTAGGGAGCTGTCCTTACAAGCCCGCCATTACCTTCAGGTTGCCAAAAACAGACCTCGTTAGGCACTGCCCGATCACATGTTAACCATCAACACCTCAAATGTAAACAGGAAGGGGACACTAACAGAATTATATTTACATCTATCAGGAAGGAAACTGGGTAGAAGAAACTTCCGGTGATTCGAACACGGCCTTTGATAAAGGGCTGAAACCGATATCGATAGGGAGAGGAACATGCCTTACGAATTTTACGCAGAGGCGTATGTCTTTTGGTGGAAAATGCAAGGAAAATGTTTTCAGTGCACCCCCAGCCACGAGACACTTACAGAGGTGTCTGTAATCAAGACCTCTTTGGCTGCTTATGTGAACCACTGATCGTTTAGCAGCGGTTTTTAAGAGCAGCCCCCCCTCCTGCAAGCAGAGAAAGCAGACAATTACACAGAGCGGTGCCGATCTAGACTTATCCCATCTATCTCACCATATCAGGGACAGGCAGGATCCAGCTGTTGTTAATTGTCCATGCGTGCAGTAATGTTACTTTGGTCAGGAAGGCGGCACATGCCTTGTTCTAAATGGTTCACCCATCACCCAGGTTTATCGAAAGTAACCCACATGGTGTTCGATCGGTTGGAATGATGTGTGCTCGTGTAACATGCTCAGGGCCCTAGTTTACACAAATGTGTATCTCCGCTATAAGCACAAAGTTACTATGAGTTTCTGGAGAGTTTCACCATGAAGGTATAAGGGAATTGTTATGAATATGAAACTTTAGCGGTCTAGGGAGTGCAATACTAGGACTGGTCAACGTGTTGCCCTGTTTGGGTCAAGGCTTTCAGGAGAGTGCAATAGTAGGGTTTACCACAAAGAGGGCCATCTTTCATGTTGGTCATTCCAAAAGTCGGACTATGCCCCGATACTGTGGCAGGCCCAGTATACCTGAATTCACCAAGTGAACAGTAAAACAAAAAATTATGTCTATGATTAAGGCAATTGTCCCATCTATGGATATACCATCTGCTGTTATATTATGATAATACTCATAAATTAATTCTAAAAGAGCAAACAAAACAGAAAGAAATCTATTTGCAAACAAACGTCCCCATAGAAAAGTGGTTTTTAATAGTATTCTGGATTACCCTGAGAGTAATGTAGAAAAGTCTACATTTTCAATAGGACACAATTCTCATTGTGTGTAGAAAATACGATACAGATAAAGTGCTATTTCTATTAGCATAGCGGCCAGGTTAAAAGAAATATATCCTTCACATTTTGGACAAGCCAAACACAGCGCCACTCTTGCCTAAGGCTGGACTTGGTATTGCAGTCCCTTGGACTAATTGGTGATGATTTTCGTAGACAAAGATTTTGGACAATTCTTAAGAATCTTGACAACTCTGAAAGTGGATAATAATCAAGATGAATTTCTATATAATAATTATATTATATAGATCAGCTCAGGTCTTACCTTCACTTTTTTATAGTGGTGGTCAGTTTGCATTATAACGGCGGTTGTTTTTGCAGGATTAATGAATGTTAACCATAACAAATGTAAAGGGTGCATACAGCGAGTCAGTTACCAAATGATGAGAAATCAGAAGTGTCAGAAGAGGCATGAATGAAAATGCGTTTTCATAAAATCTTGCTTTCTGACTACAATGCCTCTACAGCCTTTCAGTTGAGGGTCTTTTATTGCGTCCAACTCTATAGAAGTGCAAAGTGGAGCATGATGGCAGATAAGATGAATCATGTCTTTCCTATGGTGGTTAGTGATGACGTTGATAGCGTGATTTATTCAGATGAGGTGCTCAGGAAATAAAATCAAAGACTTCTTTATTTGAACATATAGGGAAAAACAACGCGAGTAGATTACTAATGTGGCACATCATGCTTGGGCTAGCCAGTCAGATATGTTATTTTACATATCTATCGGCTGTATCTGACGATCCGGAGGTAAATGGATATAACTCAGTCACCATTATATGCCTGATCCTGAGTACAGACTGTGACATTAGTAAATCACTCATTTGTGTCAATATGAAAGAGGTCTCAAATCTGATTAGTTCACGCCATAATTTGGGATTTCAGGCTCAGTTCACACTATGTTCAAACCTTGTCCTTAACTCTCGTTTCAAAAAGTAAAGAAACAGAGTTTTAACTATCAAATTAATAATACCCCACTTTGCAGTTATCTGTTGTGTTCAGTCTTGTAGCCACAGTCTTTTTACTGTAAAAAAACAGCTCCTGCCTAACTCAATGTAACAGTGATGACATAAAATTACAGTGAATCACAAAGGGATTTTAATGAACTTTAAACCACTATTTTTGCTTTTTTAAACAGAGGGTTTGAATGGTTAGTTGTGAACTTGAAGCTAACCGTGCAAACCAAGGATGTGGAAATCACAGCATTCTCCGTCCTGTGTGAGATCTACCCTAATCTCCATGGCCATCAATACAAATGGTAAATGTAGCAGAACTGAATTGTCAGTAGTGAGTGCATTTTTTGAGCAAAAATTCTATATTTGGTTTCCATCTGGTCAATAAACTTACACCTTGGTTTATCACTCAATGTAGGTCGATTGTCAAAATCAGCTCTGACATTGTATGTTTATTATCAATGAAAACAATACAAGAAGAAACATTTAAAAAACGGAAATAGATTTTTTTAAAATGACTCGACTACATAAAGAAAAGCTACCAGTGCTAGGAAGTATTAACAGTGGCACGCAAGCCTGTCATTCTTTACATTACCACTCTTCGAATAATTTACTAACAGGGTCCAAAGAGGCATTGGCGTAAAATCTGCCATTTCCCACCAAATGAATTAGTATGTACAGTAGTTGTTAATGAAGCTTATTATTTGTAAAAGTCCTGAATGGGGGATATAAAACTATGCATATATGTCTGTTATATTTTCTCGTTGACGTGAATGTATGAAGAGAGATTTAATGTATATTCACTAGAAAAGTTTGGCATTATTGGATATTTATTTTATGCCATTATTTTCAATGTGGTGTTAGTAGTACCAGCAAATCCTGTAGGACGGCCATTACATATTGGGCAAACACACAAGTTCTTGATGTTGGATAGGACTCTTGGTCTGCGTACATCAGAATGCAATGTGCACTATAATTTGCAGCATAAATCAAGATGTAGCCATGATATAAAACAGCACCGCAGCTTGGCGTTCAATCTGATGCCTGAAATAAATTGTGACATATCGAGTAAAAATCCTACAGCAAAAGCTAATTTATTATCCTGGTAAAAAAAAATCCCACTTTAAGTAAAGTAGAGAGTTTTGGAACAACAGGGACATCATAGGACCCTCAAATTCATGGTACTACACCTCATTAATAAAAAAGTGGTGCGCAAACTCAACAAATAGAGGTATCAACGTTCAGAAAGGGCAAAAAAATTGGTTGTGTGGTTTGTACTGTTACTAGAGTGATGTAAGATTGAGATTATTGGTTGCCTGAGCTTGTGGTGTTCACTTTTCTTCGTGATGGAAGCAATGAACAGAGAAAAGAAAAGACAAAACAAAATGAAATATAGTTTTAAGGCAAAAAATCCATTGTTCAACTCAAAATGAGTCCTAAAGGGGTTATTCTGGTCCCAAACAGTATCCACTAAGTTCAACCGGAAAGCGGGACAATTCTGCTGATCTCAGGTTGGGCTCCCAAAAGATGATGTGGGGCAGTCATACCCCAAATCAATAGAGCAGCGGTCGCATATGCACCTATCTGTATCATTTCTTGACTGCCTCACGCCTATTCTTCAGAGCCATGAAGACATGTAAATGGAGACAGCATTGGCATAGTCAAACCTCACTGCCATTCATCTTGGGGTACAACAGACGATCTTACTCCTTGATTGCAAAATCAGTTGTTAGGAACTAAAAATCCCCTTTAAAGGTTATGGGATTAGGAAGATAATGTAATTTGTAGAATCATTTTTAATATTGTTCGGGGGAGGAGGTTGTACATTTTTCTAATATACTTATCAAGAAAATTCAGCTTTGGCTCCATTCACACAAAACAGGAGCAGTGAGCCACAAGCTGGGTAGTGGAGTGCAACGCTGGAAAATCCATGTGGAGCGAACCTGCCACCTTATCATTTTCCAGTAGTCTGGATGGATCGGGACATGTGTGGTTAGACACATCATATTAGCGGGCTATCGTTGCCTATCTGCGTTGTTGCTCAAGTTCATGGCACCTACTATACAGATGTTGTGATGGAGCCTAACTTGTAAAAAACATCAGGCTCCAGAGCACCCTCTGTAAGATCCATATTCCAGCCTTGTACCGTGTGAGTGCTATGGGTGTGCGACTATGAATTTACATCAATCTCACTGTTTTTTAACCACAGCTCTGGGAAGTGTGATTAACTCTTCACTTTTAGCTTGCTGTTTAAAATAATACTCAAACATACTATAGACCCGGGAAAGGCAGAAAGGGTGTTAGCACTCACGCTAGGTGTGTAAAGTAAATACATAGAAGAGAGAGAGCCCATCTTCAGCTCATGGTAGAGGATTTGTCTTGGATCAACGAAGAGTCCACTATTAACAAAGTCTATGTTCACAATATCTCCCCGCACACAAATATTGCAAAATGATCTCAAAGTTAGGTTATTCCTCAGTTAGGTGCATTCTGAAAATTGGTGTACAGATATGTGCACATTACAATATAAGATACAAATGGGGTGGTGGGGATGCGGCCACAAAATATAGAAATGAGCAGAACACAGAATTTTATTACAGTTGTCCCTATAGTTGGAGCATGAATTAATTTCATGAAGAGGCAAGTGACGGATGATGGATATGAGTAAATCCTAAGAATATCCCAGATTTCTATTGAATAGGGTTAGTCTTGCATTCGTATAAGTATATGTCTCACACGTGTTGTTGAGGCAGGGCCTACTGGAACAAGCACTAAGGAAGGAGGTTGTAGTTTTACATGGTAGGTTCCGCAGGGAGGGATGGTGACTGCATAAATATGATTCTCTCCCATGTTTATCAGGGAAAGGGTATTCTCATAATGCAGCTCTCATTTTACAGATCTATATAAAAATTATATATATACATATTTTGGATTTGCTTATAAAATGGCGTGATAGGTTTTCTAATGTGCGAAATATAAAAGTATATAGAATGGTAATTTAATGCGTTGTAATTGTTTCTGGAACTGTCAGAGTTTTGATTTTATGGTTTATTAAAACTTTGTGTGGGAATTGATTTGTAGTTTTATTCTTTGAGTGATTTAAAAATCCAAACTAAACAGATGTTTAGGAACACAGGGGGGCACATGTACTTTAACCGGTTCCGTCGCGATCCAGCGGCGTGGTTCATCCGATGCTTGAATTCGGTTCGCCAGGATTTCAATTTTAAGTTCCGTTGTGCGCCGATATTCATACCTATGTTTCGCTGTGCGCCGAGGTTCGACGAGGTCACTGCTTTTTTCTGTTGTATGTGAGGGCTGATCTTGCGATACAAAGGCTTTTTAAATTCCGTGTTTTCCGAATTCATTCGGGATGGTATGCCAGCGGAATATTGGAAAAAAAAACATGTATGACTTGACTCATCTCAAGCAAAATATGACTCTTTACTTGAGATGAGTGGACCCAAAGTGCATTTGTGTTTGGTTGAACAGCCAATCCGGTAAATGCACACCCTTTGTAAATAGCTATGGCTATGATTGGCCAGTGGGGGGAGACCTTTTGGCCAATTATGTCTGGGCTGCGCAACCGAACATGAACACGGACATCGGGTCTGCTCATCTCTACACTTCAATTTTCGTGTGACTTTAGAGAAGATATATTATTGGTAAATGTACAAGGTATTACATAAAATAGAAAATTCTAGAAAGTATACAGGCGGTCCCCTACTTAAGGACACCCGACTTACAGACAACCGATAGTTACAGACAGACCCCTCTGCCCACTGTGACCTCTGGTGAAGCTCTCTGGATGCTTTAAAATAGTCCCAGATTGCAATAATCAGCTTAAAATTGTCTGCAATGAAGCTTTATTGATACTTGACTCATCTCAAGCAAAATATGACTCTTTACTTGAGATGAGTGAACCCAAAGTGCATTCGTGTTTGGTTGAACAGCCAATCCGGTAAATGGACACCCTTTGTAAATAGCTATGGCTATGATTGGCCAGTGGGGGTAGACCTTTTGGCCAATTATGTCTGGGCTGCGCAACCGAACATGAACACGGACATCGGGTCTGCTCATCTCTACACTTCAAGTTTCGTGTGACTTTAGAGAAGATATATTATTGGTAAATGGACAAGGTATTACATAAAATAGAAAATTCTAGAAAGTATATTTCATACCCTATCGGAGGGGACTGGTAGTTTAATGGGGCAATTTCTGGTTACATTGAAATTCTTCCCTAACCCTGAGAAAATTTTCATATAACCATTTTTATGTTTGGTGGTCTTGGGAAGTGAAGGGGTTTAATTAATTAACCAAGCTTTGATTAATGCAAGGATCTCTGGTGATGGTTATTATGTTTGGTGTTCTGAAGGGATCTAATCCCAGGTGCACCCATACTTTCAGTATACCACTGCCTATATCTGATGGTTCATATGGTACCTTGGCACATTTGGCACACCTCTACAATCATCCTATACACAATCAAATGTATATAATACGTGATGAATTTATTTACAAATATATATTTTTTATGTTATGTATTGTTATGTGAATGTTCATTTGTGAATTTAATGTATCAAAATGCACATGACTTCATTCACATGGGAAAAGTGGTGATTTTTACAGACCGAGTGAACACTGCCAGGGCTGCTGCTGGGATTCTCTTGTGACAGGCACATGAAGGATAGAAAGGCTGATCATTGGAAAACCCTTGCTTTGATTATACTGCTCTCTCCTGGACAGACAGTCCCTACTGTGGCACAGGAAAGCATCAGAGGAGATATGGATGATCCTGGGGGAGTTGTTTCCCTACTGCTTTCTGCAATTAGAAGTGGTTGTCTGAGAAGAAATCATTAAGGAAATTTAGGAAGAATTTATTAGAATTGGCGCATTGAAAAAGTGGAGTCGTAAGCTATAGACACAAGTCATGTCCCTATTTTCCAAAGCATTTTGGTGACATTATCTCTAATATCATATTGGCTGCTATGGACAACACCTCGGAATCTCCTCGAGCGTTCTTCCTTTGCAGGACATCAGAGATGGACAATATAAGAATACAGGCAGTTCCCTACTTAAGAACAACCGACTTACAGACGGCCCCTAGTTACAAACAAACCTCTGGATGGTGGTAATTTACTGTATTTTAGTGCAGGACTGCAATGATCAGCTATAACAGCCATCAAAAGTTTCTGTAATTCAGATTTATTGTAGATCCTGGTTCTTATGACAACCCTAAAGTTTTAAAATCCAATTGTCACAGAGACCAAAAATGTTTTGGCTGGGGTTACAATGATAAAATATACAGTTCCGATTTACATACAAATTCAACTTAAGAACAAACCTGCAGAACCTATCTTGTACATAACCCCTGGACTACCTGTACAGATAACCTTGTTAGGTCTTGCCTTTTTTAGATCTTACATTCCTAACAAATATTGTTCTTTTTTCATCAATGAATTCCAAAAGCCATAATTTTTGCTGAATATGGCAACTTTCATATGACAATATTCTGCTGTTTTATCCATTAGTATACATAACCAGAAACCAGTACAAGCCCTACAAAAAGAACACAAATAATGGTAAAGTTTATACTTTTTCCTTGTTTTCAGACCTATACCTGGTTTTGGCTTCAAAATTCTGCTGTGTGAAAGTGACCCAAGAGCTTGTTTTTAGGTAGATGAAGTTCATTCATTAACTTTTATCGCAGTGTTTTGCCCTGTATTAAAAGAATTCCCTAACCATGATCCTGATGAAGATAAAGAGACACATTTCATGAAAGCTGAACTTCCCTTTAAAGGAAACCTACCACTTAGAATGGCAGGGGTAAGCTGTAAGTACCGAGCACCAGCTCAGGGTGAGCTGGTGCCGGTACTTACTTTCATTAGTGTTATAAACCGCGGTATCGCAGTTTTAACACTTTTTAAACTTTAGAGCAGAAGGGGCTTCGGCGCTGCGCGTGACCGTGCGCGCGCAACATCTCCGCTATTTCCTATGTAGGCGCGCGCACGGTCGTGCGCACGCAGCGCCAAAGCCTCTTCTGCTCTAGAGTTTAAAAAGTGTTAAAACATCGATACCGCGGTTTATAACACTAACGAAAGTAAGTACCGGCACCAGCTCACCCTGAGCTGGTGCTCGGTACTTACAGCTCA